>OX376706.1:22250155-23450155 GCA_947389935.1 Agrilus cyanescens | reverse complement strand
GACACCCTGTATTTTGAAAACCATGCACTTCCGGACATCAGTCTAATATCTCAAACTGCTTGTCTATGGTTCCTCAATATGCCCTAGAAGTTTTTTCCAATTGAGAGGGGACACCCTGTATATACGTATAATCTTCACAGTGTTTGTTACCGTACTCCTCCGAAACGGCTTGACCGATTATTATGAAATTTTATACTCATATTCAGTAGGTCTGAGAATCGGCTACTATCTATTTTTCATACCCCTAAGTGATAAGAGTTATCCACCCCTAACATTTCTTTTTAATTTTTTAGACACAAATTGTTTTTTTAATTTTTTTATAATGTGGCATTAAAAAGTACATACAACCCTAAATTTTCACCCTTCCATCACCAACCCCTATTTTTTAATAGTTGTTTTAGTAATTTAATCATTTAGGTGCGCACCAGCAAACCGTGCCCTTGGGAGGCGGGTACAATGTTGGAAGGGGCAGGCACTCTAGCTATTTCCTGCGCTCGGTAACTGATCAATTAGGGATCCTTACGTCTAGGATCCTTACTAATACCCGTGCGAAGCCGGGACGGGCCGCTAGTACATAATATAAAAGGATAAATTGACCGAATCAGTTGTGCAAATAATAACATCTTCGTATTTGACGCACAAAATCTAGGGGTTTCTCCAAAGTTGAGAAACATCTGCTTAAAAAAAATCACGATGAGCATAAAATTGCAAAGCGTTTTTATTTATTTCTGGGGGTGGGAGCTAGGGTGCACGTAGGTTCTCTTTCTTACGCCACTGGATTTATTCACGTACCTACCTACAATTCAAACCCATGAGTTTAGAGCTTTTGAATATTTCGACAGAGGTTTCTAATTCAGTCCCTAGAAGGGTCACAGATTTTTTAATAATTAGATACAAGCTGTATCATCCACTATACAAAAAGTGCGAAATTGTACCTAGTTCTAAGATTATTCTTATGAATCTTGAAATTTTCAGGAGATAACCCTTATAGAATAAAAAAATTAGAACTAAAAGTGGTATTTAGAAAGACAGATTTTGAAGGGGTAAAACGGGGTTTCCAAATTTCAAAAATTAATAAATATACAGATAGTCGAAATGACTATACTTATGTAGGTAGTCTGGAAACTTAATTTTATAAAAAAGCTTCCTCCATATCACTATAATGCGCATACTGACAATCCTAAGGGAATAATTAATGTGATCATAAATTAATTTATTGATCAACGAGTCCAAAATCATTTAACTTTTTTATTAATACCTAAATAAAACACGTAACTATGTCATATATTCAAAAACAACCTGAATTGCATTTTAAGGGCTTTAGGAGATCAAAAAAAAATACTTTTGAAGTATCGGTATAAGAATACATTTTTAATAATTATTAAAAACACTAACGATAGTACCATTCAAATTTTAATAATGAAAAAATAAGTGAAGAAGAAACGACGTTTCGATCGCAATTTTGGATCTTTATCAAGCAACAATAATGATTTTTTCTATTCTTGAATTGAATTTTTATTTTACTTATTCCAACCGAAAACATATGGGTTGCTACTTACCATCAAGATTAGTAAATTTGACTTCGTAAATTTTATCTTTTATCTAAATTTATCTTGTTTAATTTTGACAATTATAGATACCTACATATGTATTTATTTAATTATTTTTAAGGTTTTCAATTCACTTGTAATTCTCATTAAATTCATTATTGTTACTTGATAAGGATCCAAAATTTCAATCGAAACGTCGTTTTTTCTTCACTTACTTATTTGTTCATCAATAAATCATAACCGTTGAAGTGTTTTTAATAATTTTCTTAACCATTGGAAACTTTGGACTTCTTTCACATTTTTAGTAATACCTATTCAATTTTTAATTATATGAATTTAATTTTGTCGGTATAAATATAATATTGTATGATCAATAAAAGCTAATCGTGGCAATAATCAAGAACTGTTGATGATTATTAATTAAGCAACATCGATTGACGGTCGAAACGTTGCTCAATTACAACTCATCAAGAGCCCCTGGTGATTATAAGGATAGGTAAGCTTTTATTGATCTTCTAATTTTTAGTAATATACTGCAGCTTGAGTTCCAATGGCTTTAGATACCTATTCATATTTACAAAACATAAAAAAAAAACATGTTTTGGAAAATGGACTTATTTTTGAAATATTTAGGATAAGGATAAGGTTTATTTATATTACCAAATCAACTTAAAACGAAACACGTGAGAGAATATTAGAAGGTACCTAGGTCTAATCGGAAAATTTTACAGAAAAAAGTTTTTCAGAATTCCAAAATATGGTAAAAAAATTGACGTCATATATAAATAAATTTTAGATACCAAAAGAGTAGCTATTATCTACGTAATGTGCTCAACATAGTAGCCAGTTTGCACAGTCTCAGATTTTCGAATTTGGAATCACCCTGCCTAATAAATTAAATTTAGGGGTTACAGACGATCTTGAATTAGAATAAGGAACAGATTTTGTTTGAAAATTTTAAACTAAACTGTATTGTTATAGATAGATACTATTTGAATTAATAAAATAACCTAACCTTACCTAACCTAACTATTTTTATTAAACGGTTTCAATTATGGTTTCTCCACCTACAATTTTTGAAATTTTCAATCGTGGCTGTTAGTAAGAATTGGCAACGATAACCAATAATTTACTACAAAAACAACCTAAATAAGTCTGGGATTAAATGGTTTCAGTATTAAATGAATATTTTAAATATTTTAAATAATCATATAGGTAGGTACCTAACTGAAGATGATCTTCTTGAAACTATACGTGTTACCTCCTAAAGTACCTACATGTTACCCTTGTTAAAACCAATACTGTAACCAAAATGTGACGTTGTATCTAACTGAAATAATGAGCGATTCAATTAGTTTTTTGTTCTGACGTAACGTTGAAATCTCCGAAGTTTTAATGCAGGTTGTTAGTTAATTAGTTCTGTGGTGCCTTCTATCATCAAATAACTAAATTGGTTCTTCACAAAATAGTCAATATAGATAGGTATATATACCGACCTCACAAAATTAATGTTATGTAGGTACATATATTATACCTATTTACATATAATGAAAAATTCACAAATTTCAGACAAACTTATTGATAAAATAAATAAGTTTTTTGGTGTTTTTCACTATTGTTTCTGACAGGAAGTCATTTTATATTTGTTTAACTGTAAGCAATGTATAAATTAACTTAAAGAATGCTGGTTTCTCGCATAACCCATCGTTAATGTCTCCACATAAAAAGCTTCTTTGAGGTTGATTATATTGAATAATGTCTTCATTTTTCACGATAATTAATTTATTAATAAGTTATAAGGTTATCTAAAAAAGAAAGGTTAATTAATTTGAAATATTCTCTACTACAGAACCGCCAAAAATATTACAAAATTTCAACAAAATTATACTTAGTTAATAATACAGTTCAATTTTTTTAAATTACTTATTAGGTACCTACTGGTATACCTACTGATTATCTTAGTTGATACAAAAGAAAATGTAAAGATTGTTCAAAAATTACACATGTTTATTACCCAATAGCGTTTGCCTGCGACTTTTTCAACGTAGGATTACTAAAATAACTAATGACATCTGCATATAGATAAGTAATAATACGCAAACGTATATTGGTATTTATTAATTCCACAAACGCCATATTCAACATAGAGATAAGTAACCATAGAAACGATTTTCTCATGCATTTTCTTCTTTTTACATTTTTACTCTCCGGTTGAATTTCGAAGAAGATTACCCCTAATATAGACAGACAAACAGAACTATAACTTTGTCTACCTATACTTAGGTACTAGCCCCAAACAAAGCTGTCTGCTTCTTGAGGACAATTTTCTGTTGAGTATAGCTAATACAAATATGGTTAGAATAAGTAAACAAATAAATAAATGAAATAAATCAGATCAAAACCATCAAAATTAAAACTTCAAAGAAAGGAAAAGTATAACGACTATTAGTTAGATACGTAGGTAACTCTTTCATAATATTCTGCAAAGCTTTATAAGGGGTATATAAAAGTTTTTTTATGGGTTTGATAAAAAAGGAGAGTCAAGTAGGTACGTACTTATGTACCACATGGGTACATTTGTATAGGCGAATAATAGATATAGGTATGTCTCTTATATGGTAGCGCTCTATTTTAAACTTGTATGGGCGGAACGACATATTCGCAAAAACACCTACGTTATAGATACCAAAACGACTTTATAATACATATTTTGTACGTATTATGTACATATAGGATACCTTTAGTCTGAAATGGACATTTATTATTGACGAAAGAACTGTAACAACGTGAAAATTTGTAGTGATATATTTATTTATAAAAATAAAATTACATGAATTTATTTTTTTTAGTACGAATAAAATAATGTACCTACCTAAGATCAATATAAGCTAATCTTGTCAATAACAATCAACAACTGTTTAAATTGTTGATTGTGGAAGCCTTCACTTGTTGAAACTGATTCATACCTACTTAATCAAATTGAAAAAAACACACAAAAAGTTTCAAGACGTATAATATAAACACTACAATTGTTTCGCTTAACATAAGTTTCTTCAGGTGAAGATATAACGAAAACAGATTTTTTTTTTCGTGGAAGAGGGGAAATCTTCAAAAGACGCCCTAACGAAAACAGAACAATGAGCAAATTTATATACCTGCTTACATATTATTATTATTACAAAAGTGGGGGCACATAACATTAAGTAAAGGAGAGTTCCTTACATCTAACTGGTCGTTTAAAATTATGTTTTTTCTATAATATCTGTTAATTTCTAATCCTTCAAGTAAATCTAATTTTCTGCCTTTCTTTTGAATATGTAAAATTTTGAACTTTGAATTAAAATTGTGATTATTATGAAGTAAATGTTCTGCATAAGCCGAGTCGGATTTTTTATTTAAAAAACTATGTAAATGTTCATTAATTCGAATATCAAAAGTACGACCCGTTTGACCTACCTATATAAACTTTATTACAATCGGAACAACTTATTAAATAAACACCTGATTTAGAATTATGCGGTGTTTTACATTTGTTATTTAAAATTAATTTACCTAAGGAATTATCTGTTTTATAAGACATGAAACTATTATTGATTTTTTGTAAACTTTTTCCTATTTGAATGGAAATATTACCTAAATATGTAAGACAATTAAAATTAACAGGTTTTGTTTTAACATGAGGAAAAATAAGTTTAAATGAACTATCTCTTAGTTTTTTTTTTAATATATTGTCAACTAGGCTCATTGAATAACCGTTATTCAAAGCAATTTGATGTATTCTATCTAGCTCTAACTTGTACCTATTGGTCGGGTTTTAACGGAACGGAAACAAGTCTATGGATAAAAGCATTAAAAGCAGCTAATTTGTGGGAAACTGGGTGAAACGATCTAGCATGAATAATTGAATCCGTATAAGATGGTTTCTGAAGAAGCTTATGTTAAGCGAAACAATTGTGGTGATTATATTATACGTCTTGAAACTTTTTGTGTGTTTTTTTCAATATGATTAACAACAACTGTTTAGTTTATTATTTATTAGTTATTGATGTTGTCATGTATTAGTCAGACGATGACCGAAATTGATGGTCGAAACGTTGCTTAATTATTCATTATTGGCAAGATTAACTTTTATTGATCTCATATAAGAATCTGCTCACAGCTCATGTCGTTGACGAACTATAACAGGAAAGAAGAAGAAATTGTTTTATTTTAAATTTAAATCTGGTACAGTATTAAATATAAAACTTTTAACAGCAATTTAGACTATTTTAGTAACCTAAAATAGGAAAAGCAAGTGGAGAAGATAATATAGAACCAGAAATGATTAAATGGATGGGCCATAAAGGGGTAGAGTGGTTATGGAAAATATGTAGAGAATCATGGGAAAAACAGAAGATACCGGAAGAATGGGAGAATAACCTAATAATACCAATATATAAAAAAGGAGACTCCACCAAATGCGAAAACTACAGAGCGATATGTCTATCAAGTGTTTGCTTTAAAGTATATACAAGAGTGGTGGAAGGAAAACTCCGAAGAATAATAGAAGAGAACCTAGAACAAGAACAAGCAGCTTTTAGAACAGAAAGACAAACAAGTGACAACATATTCGTACTAAGAAATATTATAGAAAGAAAAATAAATGAAGGAGAAGAACTATTTCTAACATTCATAGATTTAAGAGCAGCTTTTGACACAATAAATAGACAAAGCATTTGGGAGAGCCTAGAGCAAATAGGAGTACCAAAACAGATCATAAAATCAATAGCAAGCATATATAGAAAAGTAAAAGGAAAAATACAAATAGCAGGCAGGAGATCGGAAGTTTTTGAAATGAAAAAGGGACTGAAACAAGGAGACAGTCTGAGTCCATTACTATTTATAATAGTAATGGACAAAATACTGAAAAACATCAAAGAAAGAATAAAGGGCCTAGAAACAACAATAGGATACAAAAACCTAACACCAGTTAAAATCAATTGTCTACTATACGCAGATGATATAGTTATAATAGCAGATAAAGAAATTAAAATGCAAAAACTAGTAAACATATGGATAGAAGAAATAGAGAAGATGGAAATGGAAATAAACATAGATAAAAGTAAAATGATGATAATAAACGAGAACAAAAATATCAAAACAGAAAGAGAGATAAAATGTAAGGGAAATAAACTAGAGAGAGTAAAAGTATATGAATATCTAGGAACTATAATAACACAAGATGGAAAGATAGACGCGGAAATAACAAACAGAGCAAGAAAAGGAACAAGAATATACTATACAATAAATAAAACCATACTAAGTAATAAAGACATAGAGAAAGAAACAAAAATACGAATTCACAACATAATAACGGTACCAACCATAACATATGCAAGCGAAAACTGGACGATACAAAAAGAACACCAAAAGAAAATAGAATCAATTGAAATGAAACACCTACGTAAAATAGCAGGCAAAACAAAATGGGATAGAGTACGAAATGACGAAATAAGGGAAATGGTAGAACAAGAATCTATAATTAAGAAAATAGAAAAGAAACAATTGAAATGGTATGGACATATCGAGAGAATGGACACAGAAAGAATAACTAGAAAAATATTAGAAACAAAAACCAGTAGGAAGAGGAAGAAAGGAAGACCAAGACGAACATGGATAGAACAAATAGTAGAACTGGGAAAACATAGAGGAAAAACACAAGAAGAAATGAGAAGAATAGCACAAGACAGGAAAATATGGAAAAAATGGGTTGAAAGCAACCCAAACTCCGACGCCTGAAAAGGCATAAGGAGAATGGAGAAGAAGAAGAAGAAGAAGTAATCTAATTAAAAGCGATTTTGTTCTTTCTCATTCCTATTTCTCGCGAAATCATTTTGATTGCAATAATAATTATAATTATTTAAATTTAAAAATATAATAAAATCGTATACTTTTTTATTCTTAAATTTAATTTATGTAATAATAATGAATATTATTACAACGGAAATGATTTTGCGAAAAATAGGAGAATAGTCTGCGTTTATCAAGAATACGAAATAAAATCATCTTCAATTTAGGTTTTAAAAATAGTCTAAATTACTACCAAAAGATCAATATTCAGCAGTAAATCGCACTTAAATTTCTAGAACACAATCGGAATTATTCATTAATATCTACAAATTGTGACTGAAATCAGAAATGATCACCTTGTACGCCTTTTTCAATAATTAATCTGTTTTTTTCAAATGAAATGAAATCAAAAATCTTTTATTACGTTGATTTTGCTTCTACGGCTCTGCAATCTAATCTAAAACGTTTCTAATTATGTAGTTACACGAAGTCCCTGAACATCATCGACAGTCGCATTACCTACTTAACATGTACCTATATCCGTTTCCCCTTTCCATATATGTACGTTCAGTATAAGATGGGTTGGAAAGACATATCTATGGAAGTTGTAGCGCTAGTTCCGTAACGCTTACTTCCATTACATTCTTAGAAGAATACACCCCTCTGATACTATCTATTTTTTATTAGAGTGCCAGAAAGTTTTGTAGAGTGGCTACTGCTTACCCCTGTCCTAAATAACTATAAGCACGAGTGACCCCCATAATATCAACATTAAAATGACGAAACCAAAAATTACGATTGTTTTACCAGGTCAGTGAAAAATACAAACGACTGGCCATTGATACTACAGTGTAGTAATCTCAGCCAACAGTTGTATACCTACCTACGTACCTACTTGTGTGCAATCGACACAAAAGGCTCGTTTCGCACATTGTGAACTACTTTAGTTTCCCGATGTGTTGATGAACCACTTTTATATAACAATAAAGGTGCTATTAGCTGGCTTGCTAAAAATAATGTACCTACCTCAGTAATAGAAACTCAAGGATATACAACCGAGATAATGATTATAAATTGCAACATTTAGAATTACTCCTAGAGAACAGACCATGACTGCATCTACTTACTATAAGTAAACAATATTGTTCATTGAATAAACATAAGGATAGAGAACGATACGGAATACTAAGTGGTTATTGCTGGTCGTCTGGTTCTAAGGGAATCGAGGAGGCATGCTAAGGGCTACTTCCCTATTAAACTCTTTGATTAAATGTTTTATTTTCTGTATTAGGTATGCATCAATTTTTAATCATTTAAGTTATTAATTTCGGTAATTATGTACATTAGCTTACCCCTTACCTCCGATTTTCTTAAAAAAAAAAAAAGTCGTAGAGTTCGTCTTACTAGTCAAGAATATATAGATATATATGTTGGTTGCGGAAACCACCCCTTCATGGCGTTTTTGAGCTTCTTCATTTTGTGTATTTGTCTTTCATGTCTCTTGTAAAACGCGATTAGTAGTGGTGGTTTGTTGATTTATTCGAATATTGAGATCATGTAGTGTTTATTGTTGCAGATTAGGTACGGAATAATTTATAGTCTTTATCCATAGGTGATACATGATACTGCTTGTATGTTTAAACTTTGAAAGCGGTTATTCTAAGTGTGTTACGAATACAAATGTTGGGAAAGAGCGAGGGGTATGTAGATATAAACACGTCCATCCTGAACCGTAACCTATTGCAATAAACACGGAAGTATTACGACAGTTTTTTGTATTTTTTGAAGCTGAAAACCAGTACAAAGATGTCATAAAATATAAAAAACTGTAGTAATACTGCCGTGTGTATTGCAATAGGTTACGGTTCAGGATGGGTGTGTTTACATTTACACATCCCTCGCCCTGTCCCAGCATTACATACTTTTTTTTAAGAAATTACCTTAATTTCTTTCAATGTTACGAAAATTGTTATTGCAGATAAGAAAAAATCGAAATAGGGAAACTCTTAAATATTTTTAAGATAAATTAAAAATATATAGAAATAGCATAATGTTAGAGCCCATCAAACAACCAATACATACGATACAATCTTTTGTATTTTAAAAAATTTGTTTAGTTTCCTTTTTTTTATTGTCACTAAGTATAAAAAGTTTGTCAGTTTAGATCTACTCATAGCAGTTAATCCCCAAAACTACTATTTTTTCGAGAAAACTAATTTTTCTACAAATCGACAAAAAAAAACGATGGCTTCAACTGTGCATGTCCTCATACCACTGGGAGGAGTGGCAGGTAACGCAATCTTAACGCACAGGAGAGATAAAAAGTTTCTACTGCTGTTTATCGTGATGAAGTATACGACAGTCGCGCATAATCTAATAACATTTTCAGTATCAAACCATTAAAAGGCTATAAATTGCTTAAGTAGGATTTTTTTTCTCAATTTTTTCAATTGAGGACTAGTGGGTCAGTTTTAATATCTGTAGAAACGTTCTTAGTTCTACAATTTCAACACGAAACCACTCCTCAAGGCCGCAATTATAAAAGAAGATTCTTCGCAATTCACATCGGAAGTGAGCAAACGATGATGCGATTAAAGCAAAAAACAAAACGCGAATTCAACTCGCGAAACGAATATATGTACCTATCTATATACGTACCTATGTATGTAATCATAATAGAGAATGTCAGAACAGCTGCTGATGAAACGTTAAAATATGCTAATAATGAGTGAAAAAAATTCTTCTCTAATTGTATTTTTATTTATTACTAAATAAAGACAAAAAATAGGTACTTTAAATCACCCAAAAGAATTGACTGATAAATTCTTTTGCTGATTATGAGTGATTGATAATTAGTAGTAGGTAGAGTTGTCCGGAAGTCCAGATGAAGTGATTTGAGCAACGTCACGTTTATAATAGAGGGTTTATTAGAAAGACGCCCAAGATCTGTAAGCTTGTCAATTTCAGTTAGTTGTCAATTTGATGATGACAGAAATTGACGGATAGAACTTTGCATAATTTAAGTGATTTTCAGCAATCATTATTGGTTATTGGCAAAATTAGCTATTATTGATTATCTAACTAAAAAAATTAAATTCTTGTAACTCAAATGATATAATGGCAATAAATATTATCGGACAGATGCCATCTTGACGTATATCAACCTTTTCCCAATTTTGAAAATGATTATTGATCTTATTTATTATAAGATTTAAATTGAATGATAAAAAAAAATATGTAATTTGTTTCCATGTAGGTACTGGAACATTGCTCTATGGAATAATAATAATAATCGAACAGAGGGTACTTCTTTAGGCATAACATCTAAGTACAAGTGATGTTAAAAATATTATTTGGAGTGATCCCCCATTAGTGAATCGGCGGAAACTTATCTTTTTGGAGAAAATAGGATTGAAACAACAGCCAAAAGGGAATACCCCTGTTGATTATTTTAACATTCTTCGGCTCGCTATGATATAGCAAGAAAGTGCGCCGGCAGTGAACGTGTTAACAAACAGTGGTCCTACAGACAGAGCCGTCTTTAGCATTAGCCACTGTTAGAGCGGGAGTAACTAATTTGTCTCGAGAAGTACTGAAATTTAGCATGAAGTTGAGTAGAACAAGAGGAAATTTGACCCTTTCTCGTATGCCGTTCACCGTGAATTTCAAAAAAAAAAAAAAGAAGTGAACTGACACGATTTTCTAACGTCTGCCACCTTCATAAATCGATAGGAACATATCGAATTTCTGATAAAAAGATTTAGGCATAAGTGCTGAAAGTACCTATATCGAAAAAATTGAAATAATATTTTAAAGATGTTTAGAAAATTGAAAAAAAGGATGAATTTTTTCACCCCAAAGGACTCATTAAAAAATTGTCATAAGAGCTGCTAATGGCGAAAGAACATTTTAATTGCAGAAAGTTGATGGAAAATTTAACGAATTTTTCGTGAAATGATCTTTATCCACTAGCAGCCCTTTTATCATTCTTTAATGAGTGCTTTGGGATGAACACTTTCATCCTTACACTGAACAGCGTTTAGAAATCCACGGAAATTTTCTCATTTTCTTTACATCTTAAAATATTATTTCAACCCTTTCAGCACTTACACCTAAAATTTTTTGATCACAAATGCGATACTTTTCCATCGACTTATGAAGCCAGCAGAAATTAGAAAACCGTTTTAGTTTACATTTTTTTTTGAAAATGGAACTCGAATTTTCACGGTGAACGCCATACGGGAATGGGTCAAACCTCTTGTTCTACTCAACTTTACGGTATATTTCAGTAGTTCTCGAAGCATAATCCAAATCTGTTACTCTCCCGGTGCCCGGTCTGTCTGGATATAGATAATACACCACTCTAATCTTTAGACAACTTTCACATCCCTTAAATGACCAAAAAGACTTTAAATTTGAACAACTTTTTTGACAAAATAGGAATTATCCAAAACGAATACTGGAATTTGTTAAATTTAAATTTTTTATGTTTTTCCCACCTTTTTGCTTTATGACTGTTTATGATTAGTATCACGTCAATCATTGGTTGAGTGAGACGTAATATTTTTTTGGAATTTTAAATTTTTTAAATTTAGTTTTTTCGTTTGTTTATTGCTTATAGTTGAATTACTTTTATTCTCTATATTAATATATTTAATTAATTTTTTTCTTATCTCAACCAAATGCATGTGAGCTGCTACTCTTGAAGTTTTTAGGTATTCAGTTTGCATAATTTCCATTCTTAAACAATAATTCTGTTGTTTGAGAAGGATCGCAAATTTTACGATCGAAACGTTGCAACATTTATTAAGGCTAAATAAAGAATTGACTGCTATTATCGATACCAAATTTCGTTTTATTAATATTTATTTATGTGCCATTGCTTATTTGGATTCTTTTGTGAAATATTACAACAGACAATTATTACTGACTGATCGAAATAGTCCTATCATCCTTAAGAGTTTTCAATGGGTCAAATAATGACCTGCTTATAGGCTCAACCTGTCACTTTCCTTAAAATATCTTTTCACCCTATTATTCAATACTTTCTTACCACAGTTTTACAACAAATGTTATAATAAACATATTCATACCTCTACCTACAAAACACCTAACAGTACAGTGGAAATATTCAACAGACTATGTGTTTATAAAATAACAGGTTTAACTGTTAAAGAAAATTCCAATGTCCGTTATATACAACGAATGTGTACATAATGTATTTAGATTTATTGATGTATGAAACAACATGAGAAGAATATAAGTACCTATATATATATATATATTAAAAATTGCAAATTATTGTCATTAAGTATTCGTAATTTGTATTATAATTTTATGTAAACACATCATAGATAATGACTATAGATACTAATTTTTAAAGATTCTTCCAATAACGTACTAATAAAATTAAAAATCTAACATATAGTAATTATGCAAGGTACATCAGATCCTTTGAATTTTTTTTGTAAATTTTACATTTAAATAAAGTACTAAAGTATCACTACAAAAAAAAAAACGAGGAAGACCTCTGTAATTTTTGCAATATCTATGAAGGTTTTCCTTTCGCGTTTAAACTTAGACGGTTGATGATTTTCTTGACTTATGATTACATCACATTTGTGAATCATTGGATGATGAACTAATATAATTGATGAACAAATTTTTGGCTCATCAAATACATACAAATAAAGCTATTAGAACCTGTAACAATAGAAACTAAAATATTAATTAATAATATTGTAATTAAATAATAAGTCGACATAAAATTAAGCGTTTTTTTGTTAAGAAAATTAGATTCATAACGTTCTAAACAAATTTTTATGTAAATTTAAATGTTTATAAATTGTATTTATTATTGAAACTCATTGGATTTTTCTTTGAAACAGTTTTTTATTTAACATTTTTTAAACGCGACTGCAAAAAAAACAAATGAACAAATTAAGTTTCAAAATGAGAAAATAATAAAATTATAAAAATCAAAAATTTGAATTCAGTATTAAAATTTCCACAAAGGCCCCTCTTCTTTAAATTTCGATCTTTAACCTACTTTTTTGGGTTGGTATTTTTTGGCCACCTGTTTATTGACCACAAAGACGTTCAACCACCTTTTAATTTGCACGGTCCACCTGATTTTGAATAAGTATTACCTCAAATTAACAGTCCAAAGTGTCCGTTGTTCGATGAAATGATTTGGGTTAGGTATGCGAATACCGTTACTCAATCCACTTTAATTCTCACTCAACGTAAAGCAGCACATCGTTCGTTGCTATAGTGGAGACTTTTTGAAATGGCAAAGTCTACAGTATATCTGTGGGAAGTGATATCTACTTTGTTATTCCCACACTGGGGATAATGGGGGTAATAGACTTGGAGATAGTAACAGATTTGGGTATACGATTTTTTAACATATAACTCGAGGAGTACTGAAATATACCGCAAAGTTGAGTAGAACAATAGGAAATTTGGCCCATTTGCGTATGGCGTCCTGTGAAATTTTGATTTCCATTTTCAAAAAAAAAAGTGAAAAGAGACGATTTTCTATCTTCTACTATCGTCATAAGTTTAAAGGGTTAAAATAATATTTTAAAGATGTTAAAGAATTGACAAATTTCCGTGATTTTCTAATCGGTGCCCAATAAATGGATAAAGATTTTCACCCTAAAGGACTTGAAGAAGAACATTTTAACTGCCGAAAAATTGATGGAAAATTTTACGAATTTTTGCCATTAGCAGCCCTCACGCCAATTTTTTAATACGAGAGACGCTCGCAAATGCAAACTATATAATAATGTCAGCAACTTTTCCGAACTGGTCGCAATATTGTGCAATTCGATTCCTCAATGATTTCCTAACCAGTTGCGATCTCTCTGATATGAATCTACTTCTAATTTTCCATGCGAATAACTTGGCGACTCGAATAATCTCTTTTGACGTTTCTGATTGACAAAAAGCTATTGGGTCATCGCATATAAATAACATTAATCAATGACGATCCTCCTTCCTATCGAATCTGTGGATGAAAATCCTTATAGAACCGTCCAAAAACTTTCAACACAACTGAAAATACTCAGAATGATCGCTTCCAGGGATTTAAAATAAAGCTGAAAGGTTAAAAAGCTTGATACGTGTGTCCCAAAGGAGCTGAATTAATGTCACAAAATTTGTGTTTCCCTATGTAATTGTCAAAGAAACCAATCCTTTCTTGGGAGTATAATTGGTTGCTATGAAAAATGGTCCATGTACGATAATAGGCGTCGAATAGGTCAATGGTTAAATGATAATTACTGACCTGGTCACATGCCAAGAAATAATCTCCATCCGAAAAAAAAAAATGGTCAGTATATGGTGGTCTATGGTTGTCTTAATTAATTTTTTATTTCTGCTGATGGCTGAAACGATAAATTCAATGATGTTCTGCCAGAGAATTGACCAGATTCATCAAAAATTGATTCAACAGCATCCAATACTAGTGAACATGTCGAAAAGACCTGTCCTAAACGCATGATAATGCTGGACTTCATGTTTTAGTAGGTGGAGACCATAATCATATTGCAATAGTGTGGCTGTGAGGTCATACTGCATCCCCTATATTTTCCTGACTTGTCCCCTACGGAATTTAGATAATTTTATAACAGAAAAACTATTTAATAATGTATAATTTGAACATTAAAATGTGTTTTTAGACCTTATTGCATCCCGTGATATTAATTTTTTCAAATATAGAATCGCAATTTAAGCTTATCTCTGCCAAAAGTGTATTAAAAATTGTGGTTATATAAATATTTTTAATAAAATATGTATGTGTGAGTTGCTATTTATTTTTTTTAGTTTTCTTCTTGTTCTGGAAAATAACCCAGTATTTAAACAAGACGATGAAAATTTTAAACGTCGTCGAACTAATGTGTAGTACCCATCAGCGCGCCATAGTAAGGAAAAGAGTTCAGCAGCTTGGTGAGCATTCTGCTGGTACTTTCTTTTAGCGCACTAATGAGTACAATAAATGTGCCCGAAATCGCGATCTGCTTTCTTAAGTTAATTAACGAAAACGATTGCAATTTCAAATCTTTTCAAATTTTAAATCTTTTTGGAAGAAAGTAACCCTTTCTGACCTTTAATAAAGACGACGATTTTATAATGAACATGGGAGGTGGATCTTATTGTTAGTAAAACTCACAATGTTATTAATTTATTATGTTGTTTTGTATATATAATTAATCTTAAAAACAAAGTGTTATCTAGGAACGACTAAAAAACATCAACCAGAAATAGTTTCTTAATGTTTTTGATGCTATGCAAACAAAATTGGGTTAATGTTAGGATAAGAAGATATCCGGGATCCATCATCTCGATCTTGTGTAATAACCATCAAGGTTTAATATAAGCAACATATAATTTCACAGTCATTAAAATATATAATCACGTATGAAAAGATGCGATTAATTGGTTTCTTTAGAAATGAAGGGTCACTACACGGAGGTGTACATAATAAATAAAAATTGGCAGATGAATTAACGATGAAGGCTACTATTAGTGTAAGAGGAAAACACCTGCTTCAACAACTTAGTATCTATATATACGTACTTACATATATTCAAGTTTTATAAAAATATGTATTATTTATTTAGTATACTATCAACAATTTTTTAATTTAGCATTAATAATTTTCTTTATTAAACGCGAATCGTATACATATAAAGTGCGCAGTTTAAGAACGCACTAGATGGAGGGAGGTGTCCCACCAATTAAGGAATTTAGTCGAGCCCGGTCGAGCTGTTGCATCGCGTACACATTTTCGAAAAATTTCAACAACAAAGCAATTGAAAAACTTACATAGTGTGAAAATCCCAGAATTTAGCCCATTTACAAAGAAAGTTAGGTAAAAATATCCTTAATATATTTATCTCATATTAGGGATATTGTTATATTATATATTGCTATTGGTAGAGCTTTATTAAGGAACGAAAAAGTTATTAAATATACAGTTAATTACTATTACATATATCCTTTTTAAACACCAAACATTAACCAAATCTATCCTTCTAACTGAAATAAAAAATCCCTCCTTAAATAAAAAGATTCCGCATCCCCTTTTGTTTTCCTTTATCTACTTTCTCCCTTCCTGTTTCTTTTCTTCAAAATTTTTCGCAATATTTCCAGACCCACACCGTCTGCATTTATTATTTTTCTGTACTCATCCATTTCCTATTTTCCTGTTCCCTCCACTAAAACATGTACCATTGATTAACTCGTCCCTCCTCATTTTCTACACACTCTCTCATCCTGTTTCTTCCAAAACGTATTTTCGTTACATTTATTCCCCATTCTGAATCTAGCCATTAACTCTACATTCCTCCCTACAATCATATATCTCGGTATCCCATCTTCCAGCTCTGTCATCCCTTTCGCATATCTCGACTCCCACACTTTCCTCAGATCCTCGCCTCTTACAATTTTACTACGTCATTTCCTTACCATTCTTCTTACATTATTTAATCTCTTTTATCTCCATTTACTTTCCTTTTCGTTAAAACATATTTGTTTCCTCCCCCAATCCCCAATTCCTTTTTCCTCCACACCTCGTTTCTTAGACCTCTTCCGGTAATTGCCCCAATTTTTCCTCATATTTCACCACCCTTCTGGTTTCCTCCACCATTTTCCCACATTTCGTTTTTCTCCTTAACATATAGTCCGGAGTACTTCTTTCTGGTCGTTAGTGACAATGTGATTTTCATTAATTACTTTTGATATTTCTGTTTTCCAAAATATTCATTTTTTTCTTATATTAATAATAATAACAGTTTAAAATTACTAAGATTATGATGTGGTTGTTGGTGGTACAAAGGTCAGAGAAGCCTGTGTGTATATCTATTTGTAAAATATACCTTTGGTGTTCATGGAACCTACATTTTAAGACTCTGACCATTTGGCCAACGTACATGGCTTCACAATTACTACAATTTATTTGATATGCACTACTTTTTTGTATGATATTCTTTAATATCTGTTGTGTTTCGAGAGCTAAAGAAGTTCTTTAATTCTTTTTTTTTTTTCTCATTTCTACGATTCGACCGATTTTTTTTATCAAATACCTACCACATTCAAAATTGCAAAACATGTACCTACATGTTATTAAAATTTATGACCTAAAAACGTCAAATGCCTTTTTTAAGACGGATATTGTATGCAATTGTACCAAGATGGGTATCACTTATATGCATCACGCACTGGTCTCTTCTAAATGTAATTTAGTTACGTTACAAACTGACACAAAAAACAAGGAGTTGAATAATCGTGTTGTAAGTGTAGGTGTTGGTAGTCGTGGGTTTTTACCGTGACTTTTCAGTGAAAGTTTCCTACGCGGTTTACGAGCTTTGTTTTCAGAAAAAGGAAAATTGCAAAAGAGGAAAATCAAGGCACATGTCCTAAGTATTATTAAAAAAAAATAATAATTCTAAATACTTAAGTACCAAAAAATGTACTTACTCACACAAATTATTTATTTGATTAATAATTTACTTAATAATTTGCTCAATAGTTTACTTTACTTTATGTAAGTAATAAAAACATTGTAAGTGAATTGCTCACTTCAAGAGACATTTAAGGTTTTATTTACGAAAAATATCAAAATATCAGTACTTTTAGAGAAAAAAATTCTTTATCAGTAAACGCTATTGAAAATAAATATTATATTGCAATAAAAGACAAAAATCTTAATATCTTAATCGACTTCAAAAAATGTGGTCCTCAATATTAGTTTTTTAAAACTTCTTTATTTATGTTGTTACTTTAGGTTTCATAATAATTATATAAATATTGGTCATTGGACAAAAAAATACACCAGAGAAATCCCCAAAATCTGATAGGTATAATATGATCGAATTGGTTGTGATATAACTCTATACTTTAAAAAAATCAGATGATTTTATCCAGTACTAGCAAAAAAACTTTCATAGTTTTTTGTAACATTAAATAAATTACAAGAAAATGATAAATATTTGATATTATTGATAAATAAAACGGTTTATCGAATAACATGAGATTCATAGAATTTCCCTTTATTCTTTTGTATTATCATTACGAGGTTTATCATTAAAAATAATAATTAAATATTATCAATAATAATAAAATACATTTAATAACAATTAAGTATTTTTAAAAACAATTGAAACTTTGTGAACTTAACTATAAGTTTTCGTTGATATTATTAAGAAGAAATAAAGTAAAAAATTAAACACAATTAAATTTAAATTTAATTTAATTTAATTTAATTAAAACTTCTCAAGGATAATTTATAAATAAATACTGTTAGTGACCTATAGACATATATATGTGTTGAAATTTTTGATTTACTTTATTATACTGACCTCAAGGGTTGCTTGTTTATAATTTTTAAGTTAGTGCCCACTGCCCAGTATCTGTTATTGTATCTAATTTGTTACTTGACACCAATTTCAAAATTGTAACAAAGAATTATTTTCTTTTTAGTTACCTAACTTTTGTAAAATAGATTTTCTTTTTTTATTTAAACTAATTATTTTTATTATCCACTTGAGAAAATGTAAGTTACCTACTATCTACACCTACCTCTAGCTGCAAATTGTACATAATAAAAATCAACAAGGCGAATCAATTTTTATTAACTGAATTAAAGCCTTAATGAAACAAAACCGCAAACCTGGTTTGCGAAAATAGCATAGGCTTACTCTGTGTTCTTCATACTAGATAGAAACCACAGATTAAAAAAAAGTTACTCTGTAAAACGAAACGTTAATTTGGCGTTAAGAAGAAATCGTTTATTCTTTTACCAACGAATGGAGACATGCAGATGATGAAAATTGCTGTAATGAACGATACTTGACCCAAGTTTTGCTTGCTTTAATTAGTACAATACGAGTTGAATGCTTTCTCGATGATTACACCAACAGAGGGGCTTTCACTTCACACTAAGGAAGTCTTAGCTTGTAACCCTTTAATTCATACATTCGTTGGTTGTTTCATTTCAACGCCAATTTACCACTTAATTATGCGTAAATCCGAGAAACATCTCTTACTTTTTCATTCATTGCAAATGAGTTGATCTCATTAAATCTGAAGTTACCACTCAAAAACAAAAAAAGAAATATGAATATACGATACAATTGTATCAAATTTCAAAATATTTTTTTGTATCGAAAGTAATGTTGAAGTAAAACTTTAAGATACTTTTATAAATTAATTTTATTTACCAAAATTAATTAATAAACACACCATCCCTCATGAACAAATTCTGTAATTTGACCTATTTAATAGAAAAAATTCGTGATAACTGTTTATGTAATTTTGTATTCATGTCCATAGAACAATAGCCATAGTCATTAGGAGGCTTTTTCGAAAAATATAATTCACAAATGTAATTGCTGGTTTAGTAGGAAATTTCGCCATATAATTGTGACTTCATCAGCGATAACCTTAATTAAATCTGTCGTCTTATAGTTAACCAAATCTAATTTTTATTTGAGATGTTAAACATAAGATTATTTAGAAAAAAATTATATTTAACATCCCTATTGAAATTAGGATTCAGATAACCATAAGACGACAGAATTAATTAAAGTTAAGTTGCTGAGGAAGTGACAATTATATGACAATACGTCCAACTATAATCAATAATTAAATTTCTGATTCAGTTTTCTGTCCACCGCCCTACAACTTTTTAACCCTTTATGCTTTTATAAAGTTTAACATTATACCATATTATTTTTTAATGGGTACCTAGTTGTTTAAACTGAAACACAAAGAAATCAAATGGTAAATAACTATTAAACGAATCTAAGAAATATTCAACAAAAACAACAAATAATTGATAGGTATGCTATATTGTTTAAAAACTAAATTTGTAATACTCAAATCGTTCACGTTTTCTCTGTGATGCAAGAATACAAACCGATAATAATTGTGATGGCATTTTCAGACAGAAAAAAATGTTATACGTGTGTGTATTACAGCTATCAAATCACATCCATGCGTATGGGAACAGCATAATTTATTTATGACCAACACAACCGTGGAAATTTTCTTTTCGAACAACAATTACAGAATAAATAAATGCCCATTCAATCGTACATCCAATTCACGTATAATTTTTTAACTTTTACTTTTTAAATCTGGGATTTCTAACACGTAATATACATATTATAGAATCTTAAGTTTTGAAAATAATGTAATTATAATAACGTAATTTATTGAGTATGTATGTGGTTCATTTCTTAGTAGGGCTGTTGATTTTTTGAGAATTCAAATACCAAAACATGGCCTCCTAAAAGAAAAATAATTTATCATTTCCAAAAAAAGTTTTTTTTTGTATCCACCTTAAACCTTGCCATACATTGATCAGAATCAAATCTATTTCGCAGAATTTTGTTCAAATTCAAGCACAATTGTAAAATTCACTAAAATTTTTAATTTTTTAGGGAACCGCAAACTTCATGTTTGTTGCAACGATTTTAAAAATTCGCAAAATTTTTTTTAACAACTTAAAACATCGCCAGTGATTGTTTTCATATTAAAAAAACTCCCATATAATGTTTTTATTTAGAAACGATAAAGTAATTTTTTAGGATTCAATTTTTTGGTATTTTGACATAACTTTCGTAAACATTTGTAGTTTCTTTGTGCAATTAATTAAAAAAAAATCCATATGTTAGACACGAAAATGGCTACACTGTATATTCATGGTAATACCAGCTACGATCAAGAAGCAATAATTTTGAAATCTCATTTCTGATAATTTTTTTTAAATACAATTTTCAAGATAAATCAAACAATAAATACTTATTGGGACCGTAGTACGTATAAAAAATGCCTATTAATAATTAACAGCCTTACTGTTAGACTTATTAAAATAATTTGTTTCACAATTGAAGTCGTTTCTATTAGTAAATAGGCGTCCTTTTTCTGTAACAAAGCAAATTACAATCAATAATTGAAGAATTGAACACTGTATCTACTGATTTCTCAATCCAAAATCAGCAAGCAACACAGATACTGAATTTTTCCTTTCTTTATTTTCGACGAAAAGGTTGAACGACTACGATTTTCTGGGAGTGACTGACTGACCGACCCCGCTGAGTTTCCCACTGCAAAATTAATTAATAATAACGAAATACAAGATATTTTAAGATTAAGGATTATGAAACAAATAGATTTCGACAACTAAATTTTTACCTTTCAGAATAATATAAACTCGTTTTACGTTTTGTTCTAGTACAAATACCTACTAAAATACATAGATGTAATAAATAAAACAGGACACTCATTCAATGAAATTTTATCTTGCAATGTATCAGTTGTGCGTCGTTTAGCGTGAAGAATTTCCGCGTATAAATTTTCGGACACTTTACAACTGCAGCCAATAAGTAATCAATCAAATTATAAAAAAAAACCAAAGCCTCTATGAAAAATTTAATTGGATTGCAAATTAGATCGTTAACAAGAAAAAGAAGCAGAAATGGTCAGCAGATAACTAAAAGATTATCAATATCCACAATCAATAATATTGAGATATTACAAAGAAGCAAACCCACAGGAGTCGAAAGTTAAGAGGCACATTTAGATTGCTCCACTTTTTGAGATGGACTTTTTAGAAAAAAAAAATTGTATTCTCTACGAAAAATATTTTTACACTTTTTTGTACTTCAAAATGCCAAAAAAATTTTAACCCGTGACAGACACATCTAAACAGTACCTATTCTTCTCCAGACAATGAGGGTAAAAAGTACCCAGTACTATCTAAATAAATGCAAATATCTGGACTTCTAATGAAGCTAAAAATAACTTTCTTTATTTCTGAAATAGATAAAAATGATATTGAAGTTAAAAAAAGTACCGTTTGGAACTTTTTTTTTTTTGAAACATTATATCTTTGATTCTAGTAAACAAATTCCTAAAAATTATACATAGTGATCTAGAAAGCGTATTAAATGATATGCAATTTGTTTTTTGATCCACTCAAATAGGTATACTTAGTTGTTTTACTAACAGTTTTTTTTATTTCGGTTTACAAAAAAATACAAATAAAATATAAATTGGGTAAAAAGTAGCCACAACCCTCCTCGTTTAGTAAGTTTTAAACACTGAATTTCTGCAACGACTACTAAAGAAACTTCCCCAAGGCTTCCATAAAATATAGGTGAAAGGGAGACCTCTTGGTTTATTACCTACAATGTATAACAACAATAAAAAAATTAGTGGTGGGTACTTTTTTCAGAAGATGTCCAGTTCGCTCCCATGTATCTACTTTTGATTAGGGTTGCATTTATTGTTATGCCGAATTCGAAGTGTTAAAAATTCATCCATCAATACGAGAATAATCCACGACCAAAAATTCTTTATTTTTGTTTTAAAATTAAAGCGTCATAAAAAATCTGAACGATTCAGATTTTGGCTTCAAGAATATGTAGACTCAAGTTCCAAATAGGTCCCACTGAGAACTTCGCTCCTACAAAATAACTTTTATTTGTTACATACAGGGTTTTCCAAAAAAAAAAAGTATCAGACAAAATTAGAAGGATAGGTAGGCGTAAAGGTCTATGACTACTTAATACCCTTTTATGTTTTGTAGATTATTTTTAAATAGTACTTTGGGAATTGTAAGCGATTGTATTTTTCTGTTGCATTAAAGTTTGTATGATGAAAATTTAGAAATCATAATTATTGTGTCAAAAAAAAAATGTATTGGTTTACCTAAATACCAAAAGAAAAATATAAAAACATATATATATTAATATTAGTCTGTTATCTTTAAACATGGCTGCAGTTATCTGATGCCCGCTTTCGTGTCGGTCAAACGCAAAATTGGATTCTCTCATCCATTGGTCTTTTGCTCAGTCCAAACGCACCATCACTATCGACAAACACCAAACATTGTCCGACCAAGTTTATGTTGAACTAATTTTTCCGCTTCATAACAATGGTTCATGAAGACAGATTGTTGACCTCTCACGTTCCGCGTTACCACCGATTTTATTACAATAGATCCAAGGTTTTGCCTTAGACACCTTTTGTTACCTGTGGCAGATAGGCACTTTTTGTGGCGCAACTCTAAACAATACACCATATTATAACTGGCCAACAACAACAAAACTATTTAGATTTAGAACAAAATTTTTTTTAGCCCAGGGGTATCCACAAAAATCTATTCAGGGACTAGTCATAGAACTACTTATCCACAAAGTTTTAGGCCAAAACGTCTAACCAAATTGATGCAAATAAAGAGTTAGTGAGGAACTGAAATGATGTGTCTAAAATTTGTTTTTATCTTATGATCTTTCCCGAAATTAAATCAGATAATTCTACCCATTACATAACTTAAGTTACCATCTCTTTCCATTCATCTTAGAAACATGGTCATCATTTAAAGGTTCCCAAGGTTAATCTTTTTCAATCGGCTGTGGGAACGACAATTTATAAAAACCGGTATATAATAAAAATGACATTCTTAGCTGTTTATAATATCCGTGTCATCACGAAAACATCTTTTTGCTAAAGTAAACAAAATTTTTATTGGATATTAAACCAGTATTCGTATGAAGCAAATGTGGGAACAATTCGATATGGTCACTGTTGATTAACTTCACAATAAAAAAAAAAACTTGGAACTTCTATTAGAATTTGAATCTTTGAAAAGTGTCACAATTATCTATAACAAAATAGTTTATTTATGGGAGGAGGAGATTCAAAATAAAATTTAAAGTATAGTCCATAAATAACAAAACTAACAATTTCAATTTCATTTAGATGAAATTAGTAATCAAGCTCCCCTTAGATTATTATTATTGCAGAGATCAAAGGATCTGTTCATCGTTTCAGATTCCGACTTAGAAGGGATGATAATTTACGGAACGGAGAAGCCGGTGCCACCCCCAGAAGCGTTGAGTATGCTTTCCGAAGATGAAAGTCGCGAAATAGAATACGCACCCACCGATCCCACGATAATGTCCTCTTCGACGAGCGGTAACGTTTCAGATGAGCCCAAAGGTAGGGCTTTGAATTTCTCCGTCGAACCGGGACAAGACAACAAAATTATTTCGAAGTCGACGACCAGAGGAAAGGTGAAAGATCTTAGCGACGTCAGTATGGATGATGAAGAGGAAGAAGGTGACCAGGAGAAAGTAACTGTCAGTTCACTAGAAAAGAACATGACTCGACTTGGTACGTTTACCATAAGCTCTTTTGCAAGGTGGGCAAAGTTCGATGTTTCTATAGGGCAACTCGTTAACCGTAAAAGATACAAAAATATAAATGACCCACCCTTGTTTCCTTTTTTTGAAATAAATTTACGGGTATTTTAAAGCAAATTACTATATGAATACTTTTTGGGCGTTTCTTATTTAATCAGAAAATAAGACAATGGATTTGAACGAAATAAAGAATTTGCTTTTTCAGAAAAATAAACTTTTTGTGTAAAATACTGTTATGACCAAATAACAAAAGTCCTTTGTTCTAGAAATTAAATTTACAGTTAGAAACTATTTGTCGATAAAGAATGGGCTCTTTCTCTAATTGAAGTGGACGAAGACAATTAAATGTCAAAATTCTAACTTTTTCAAAAAAAATTTGAATAAATATCTAATCCATGAATTGGTCTAAACTTTTTTTAGGTATTTGTATGTTAGGAGGATTGACATACGAAAATGGTGAAAAATTGGAACATGCCTGTGATTCGATTTGTACTTGTGCCAATGGAAAAATGGATTGCACCGATAGATGCTTACATCCTTATGTGAAAAAGGGATCAAAACCAAATGATCCATTATGTACAGAGAAACCCAGCGATGATCCGTGCTGTAGTACATGGCTTTGTGCTTCTGACATAGGTACTTACATACATTATGCATATTAGTCATCTTATAAATCTTTGAAATTCCATATTCTAAATTCTAATAGAATAACCAAAACATTAATGGTCGAAATTACAACTCATTCATCAACTGTAATAAAGTTACTTCAATTTTCTTTTTACAGAAACTGAACCTTTCGAAATGTGCAGTTACAAAAACAAAACCTACCAGAGATCTGAAAAGTTTGAAGACGGATGTCAATCCGTTTGTCATTGTGAAGCAGCTGGAAAAGTCACCTGCAGACCTAGGTATTTATCTGTTATTCAACAGTAACCATTCTACTAACTATTTTGATCATCTTTGCAATTTTTCAGATGTCCCGAAATGGAACACAAAACAACCGATCGTTGCGTTGAAGTTCCTGATCAATCGGATCCATGCTGCATGAAACTCCTTTGCGACGTCACTCTAGATGATAACGAATCTGAGAAAGATGACAAATTTCACCCCAAAATACTAACAGCATCCCTCGTAAACAAGACTGCTATCAAAATTAAGTTCAATTCTATCGTGGACGAAAACAATCTCCCAGAAGTGCAACTCAGTTCTGACAAAATGTCCTGGAAAACGTACAAGTTACAACCTGACGGATTCCTCTCGGGATTCCAAGAAGACCCTAAATATATAAAAATACACGGTTCCAGTGAAATTGTTGAAATAACGAAATCAAAGGACAAAGAAGATGATGGAGGTCTCCAGTCATGTGAATATAAAGGAAAAACGTACAAATTAAAAGAAGAATTTAACGACAATTGCACGTCTTTTTGTGTATGCAAGAGTTCGGGCGTTCATTGTCTAAAAATTGAGTGTCCAACGTATTTTGGAGTTGACGTTTTGGATCCAACTTGCGTTGAGTGGCAAACTGTTCCTGAAGATTTTGTTCCTTCACCACCTAACTGTTGTCCAAAAGAAGTCAAATGCAAAAATAACGGGTCTTGTTCTTACGGTGATGACATCTATAATAATTGGCAAGAAATTCCTTCTAACGTGACGGGTTGTGAAAAGAAGTGCTACTGTGAGATGGGCAAAATTGAATGCCAAAATATATGTCCTCCGGTAACCGCTTTTCCTCCGGCGAACATCGGTTGCCCTCAACACGAAGCAACTTTAAGTCATTTAGCTGGTGACGATTGTTGTCTCTATTGGATTTGTAATTCAACAACTACCAACAGCGTCTTTACAGGCAAGTCTTTACTTCTTTTTGATGGTATTTTGGCATCCCTCCCTCCAACTAACCTGATATTATTCTCTTATGGGTATATTAGTAGGCGTTGACTGGAATTTTGGATTGACCTTTCACTTCACTTCTGTTGTATATATAAATGTTTCCGACTGGCTTTGTAAATATTAGGTTTTCAAGAGGTTTCGGTTATTCATTTTGAGCAAATTTCCTTTCAGGACCTGACGACGATAAAGAGAACGCAACCAAAGGAGTTGCAACGGATTCTACTTTCGAAGGACCAGTAAATATCTGGCCTACAAAACAATCCTCGAAATCATCCGGTCCCCTCCTTATCTACGCCAATAAAAACAATGACAACGATCCTGTGTTTGGCATTCACGTGCCCAACATTAAAAAAGATGAAAACTATTATTTCGACAAAAACTCGGCACACAAAATACCAAATAACGCCACTAAATCAATTAACAAAAACACTTCAACGTTTCTTGGACCGTTTAATCCAAATTATAAAACCGACGTCATAAATACAAAACAAACCAAAGTTTCTGGGGGTAAATATAATAAACCTGGTAAAGACTCAAGTACAGACTTAAACGAATCGAAAACAAAACGCCCCCCTTTTGATAACACCAAGTATTCCAAAGTACCAAAACATCCATCCGCGAATCAGACGGAATCTGATCAATATCCACAATCACCTCACGCTCACGCCGGTCAATCCGACGAAATTTTGCAAATAATAAATCAGCACCCCGAATTAGCTAACTATCCACCAGGGTCCGTGTTTGAAATTCACAGCGTACCAGTCGATCCATCGCAAACACCCAATCATCCACAATATACTAATCCGAACATACTCGTACCATCCACTAACGACCATCCACTTGTTCCATTCGTAATCAATCAAAATCCACAAGTCGTGCCAAGCCATGGTATCGATCTTGATCAAATATTGCAGCACATTCACAGAGCACCTAACGCACAACCAAACTACATCCAATATCCCACTCATTCATCCAACGGCATTGTCATTCCGAACGGACAAAATTTACCCATTCCATCTCAACTAAACAAAACTATATCAGGTTGGTTGTGAGATTGGCCCAAAACACACGGAATGAATATTTACCATCGCCTATTTTCAGGTGGTCAGATGTTTCCAGGATTCCCAAATGGTATGCATCGCAACCAAGACGAAATCGTCGTTCATTCCGTGGAAGCAGTAGACGCTCACACCATAAGGCTGGAATTTTCAGTTCCACCCATTATTGTTGGCTTACATGGACAAGTTGAAGTACGCTATACTTCAAAACTGTAAGTCTCAAAATGAAAGCAAAAAACGTCAAAAATTAACATAAGTTGTTTTAAAGAAGTGGCAATTTGGATGACTGGAATCTTCAAGTGTTTACTCCACCTGACGAGTACATATCGACACCACAAATGGAATTCGATCTTCTTGGTCTTGAAGCTGACACTGAATACAAAATCAAGATAACGGTAATCCTTCGGGGTCTTCACAATACTCCCACGAGTGAGGTATACAACGTCCGAACCCCTAAAGAAACAGGAGCAACTCTTCCACCAATGATTCCTATCGACCCCAAATTGGAAATAACAGACGTGAATTCCACTTGGGTTACCGTAACGTGGCGCAAATTTGCTGACCAAGAACTGCAACTTATTGACGGTATTCAACTCAGATACAAAGAGATCGACGGCAAAATATACCAAGCTACCCCCCTCGTACACAGAATGGTCACCACCTACACTCTGGACCATCTCAAACCAAATACCAAGTATGAAGTAGGAATATTTTTCATTCCATTCGAGGGACAAACGTCCGAGTTGCATTACGAGCACATGTTACATTTTACAACCGCAAATGAAATTGACACTTATGGCTTCAACGTGACTCTTGAAATTACGAATATTAAAGCTACCAGTGTTGAAATAACATGGTATGGGGTGCCGTATCCTCAAGACAAATACGTCAATATTTACAGAGCAATTTATCAGACTCCTTCTGGCAAAGGAGACTTCAGCACGTTCAAAATTGCCAAACGGGACTCTACACCCAAAACCATAATCAAAGATCTTAATCCCAGAACGAAATATAGACTTTGGCTGGAAGTTTATCTCACCAATGGAAAAATTAAGACGAGCAACGTGAAAGATTTCACAACCAAATCCAGTCCATATCCTCCCAAACCATCTCAAATAGTTGCAGGAGGTAGGAATGATAACGAAATTATTTAATTAAGAAATAAATAATTGTTTTTTTGTTTCAGAATTGTTCGATGCAGAAATGTCTAAACAAAGCAAAAGTGACTATTATGGTGCTTTAGTTGTGGTTGCGATAATAGCGGCCTTGGCTATTGTTAGTACGGCGGTGCTGTTGATGGTGTTGTTCAAAAGACACAGCCAGAAGAAAGCTGCGATAACAACCCCCTCGCAGAGGGTGAGTCAATCGGCGTACGACAATCCCACGTACAAAGTGGAAATACAACAAGAAACGATGGGAATGTCAACAATTAAATAAAGTACAATTTATACGAAAGAGTTAACGTTCCAGTTGTTTCAGACTTATGAGACCTGTAATAGTATATTTAAGAGCAAAACAAAAAAACTGTACATAATACGAATAATATTAAATATAATTTTAAGTTTATTCATAACATATGTAGGTACCTACGTATAGTTCGTAACAGTATTGTAACATAGTTATATTGTAAGTGGAAATTAATGTAACTTGTAATAAATTTTGTTACTGTTTTATAACTTATCGTTTTGTTAGAAAATGTGGAACAAAAATAATACTAATGGCTCAACTAATAACCTAACCTAACCTCACGTTTTTTTTTTTTGTAAAAAACACAAAGTATACATGGTGATCGTACTCTGAACTAGTACGTGCAAAACCATAACGCTAACATATTCACTAGGTAACTACTGGTCAAGTCAACTAAATTTTTAGTACTTATATAATACATGTAGATTGTCGAACTTCCATGTCTTTATTGTTGAGAATTACAACGTTTCGACTGGTATGGTATCTCCAGTCGTCATCAGGAAACGTTGTAATTCTCAACAATAAAGGCATGGAAGTTCGACAATCTGCGTGTATTATTTTCAACACAAACGTTTCTACAACCTTCAAATAAATTTTTAGGGTTCCGTACGGAACCCTTCCAGGGCCACTCGTGTATCTATCTGTCCGTCTGTCAGTCAACTTGCTCCGAATCTATTGGACAAATTAATTGTTGAAATTTGATAGACATATGAAGATCACTTTTAGAGGACAAATTAAAAAATTTAAAAAAAAAATTTTACAAACTTTATACCAAGACACGTCAAATGAAAGGACTTGTTGTGAAGGTCTCAAACATATTTCCTTTATAGTCTTAAATTAATTAGTTTTAAAGTTATTTAAGGAAACAGATGAATATTGGCGCTTAAAAAAATACAGAAAATAGTTTTATATTTATAGATTACATAATAACCCCTAAGAAGTCTATGATCTTAAAATAGCGTGGTAAATCTTCTCATTATTAATAAATTTATGCACAGGAAAGAGTGGTTTAGATTCTGACTTCAAGAACGTGTAGATCCAACTTTCGAAATGAGTCTAAGTTCGACAGTAAAGGTCTCGCTCAAATATTTTCTTAATTACCCAAATTTTTAATTCCAGTATCGCAAAATTATTTTTTTCATTTTTCGAAAGTAATTAATAATATTAACAGTAAAACCTAGGTTTATTTTTACAAGAAAGAATAGGTGTTTTGGACATTTAATTTTACCTTTTATTTTTTATATTTCTTTAAGCTACTAATGATAATTATACAAATAGGGATACTTTCAATAAAGGCAGTTTCTGGAGCACTCTATCATTAATTAATTAAAGAAATACATTGTAACACTTTCTGAAAAGGTCCTTAATGAAATAATCCTTAAAAATAGTTCTCGTTTAATGTATTTTTAGTAACATTAAAATATCGAACGCTGTTAGTGGGTCACCAAGACAACTAAAACTACCTGTTTGAATACAAACAAAATATTGCAGTATTATTGAATAAGCGATACCCATCTAGAGTTACAATATTAAACGGTTAGAATTAATAATTAAATAACCACAATTTAAATAAAATGGGCTCTGAGGATAGCGTGTGGATCTTCGATTCCCTTGTGTGTTTCCTTAATGGCCCCGTTTGGCAGGGGCCAATTCAAACATTTATTGAAGAGAATTGCCATGGTAAGGCTCTTTAACTGTAAACTTTTGTGACTCAATATTTATTTAATATTATTAGAAAATAGTAATGAAGTTTTTAGTAGCTGCAAACAATAGTTTTAAAAAATTTCAATATTTCTTTTGGTGTTTTCTGTTCGCTTTTTTAATATAAATCTCAAGGAAATCCATGTAGGTCATCCAAAGGTATTCACATTCATATTTTTATATTTGGAAGTTCAATTCGATTCCTTAATAAAGTTCATTTTAAAAATGTTGCAGCAATCCATACTTTACACGACAAAAAAGTTTTCGAAGAATTTTTTTGAAACATTAATCACTTAAAAAATAAAACTAAACTTCAAAACCCATGTTGTTTTGTGGATATGAAAATGTTTTTGTTAAAAAGGAGTCGATTATTTATTAAATTATTTCTTGTCAAACATTCATTCATTTATTATTATTTGAAATTTTTAAACAAATTTTTTAAAATCTTATCTCACGAATACACCAACACAATTTAGCTGCTACTATTAAGTTAACAATTAATTTAATTTCATATAGCCTCATTAACTGTAACATATTTTTTAGTGTTTGAAACTCATATGATTCATGATGAATCCCATAAAAAGATATTCGAAGAATATCGTAATTTGGTAAATATTTTAGAGTTTTCTAAAAATATATATCATAAACATAATTTTATCATAGGTTGATTTAATGTTGGGAAGTTATATGGAAGATATTGGTATAACACCCCAACAGTTTGAAGATGCGTGTAATTTACAACATAATCAAGGATTAGCCCAACATTTTGATTACGTACGTTGGTTCGAGATTCTATTAATTTAAATATTTTTGTATCTCATTAATAATACTGACGAGAAATTGGTATTACAACTTAAATAAAATTGTAGGCAGTTTTTGAGCAAATTTGGGCTGCAAATGACTTCGAATTGTTTAAACGAATGTTGATTCAAAGAAACTTAGAAATACAACTACAAACTTTGCAATTAATGAACAACAGAAAAACAAAGGAATCTCCAGAAATGCAACCACCAAAAACACCAACTACCTCAATGACTGACGGTGATACGAAAACACAAGAAGAAAAACCCAAACTAAAAACGTAACTCTTTTATTCAATTCGTTTTATAGCTGTGGTACCTTTAAGTTAATAATTTTGTAGTAATAAACTTTTGCCAGAGCAAATTGAACTTCCCCCATTAAAACTTTACGATGAGAAGGGAATGCTAGAGGAAAATTTCTTTGAACAAGCTTCTTCTCATGCAGGTGAGTAACGATTTCTTTTTATAAAAAAATTAGTTAATAATAAATATTGCAGAACAGAAAAATAAAGACGAAAATAAAATAGAAGAACTCGAAAACGAGATAAAGTCACTCACATCAACATCCCAGAAGAACAAGGTTTGTATAACTAAAAACAAATAAAGTGCATTTTAAGATGTTTTGTTTTAATTACTTAAATAAATGGCAGATTTCAAATTATTTCAAAGAATAATTGAAATTGCCGCGAAGAATCAACAGGTAACCATAGCAATAATAATAAAGATAGAAAGATCAGACAACAGTACATCAGGAAGATAACGAAACAGAATCAATTGATCCTTCTCTGTCTCTGTCTAGTTGCTTCTAATTGGCGCTTTATGCCATTATAGAAGTGGTGGGGTGCAATCTGAAGCAAGTAGATAAAGACAAGAAATAGTAAACCGTATCTCTTTCTCTCTCTATCTGCCATACCTTGCTCTCTCTATAATATTACCTCTTATGTTAAACTGTCAATCGAGTATTTTGTTTTATTTTATAAGGTAAGCAGCGCTGAAATTCGGAAACGTCAAGAATATTTAAGAGCACAACGAGACAAACTGATGGCTCTCAAGAAAGCCGAAAGGAAGAAAAAGTTATCGAATGAAACTAGTAACGACGAAAAGAAGATGGTGGGAAGACCGAAATCTGCTAGAGCTGCAGAATCATTGCTGACTGGATCAGATGCCGAAGAAGTTGAACAACAACTAAAGATACGCAAACATTTGGCTCAAAGATTGCGAACAGAGCTGATTAATAATAAAGAATAGTTCTTTATAGTTAAACGTATAGGCATAAAAATTTCGTTAATTACGATATACTTAATAGATGTGTCATTGTTATTACTGTTTTTAGGTGTCAAATGTACGTTAAATATATATATATATATTCACGGTTATAAGGATAGAGTCAATTTTTTTTAATTTAATTGTTTAAATAAAATTTATTTCAAAAACAAAGATACATACTTTATTTTATTAACATCCTGCAATATCTGCACAAAAATATTATAACAAGTTTTACTGAACTCTAACAATTAATTAGGTACGTTTTCAAAATTTTAAGTGTCCTTTTTTGGTTTCCAATTTTTACACGTTTTCCTTCTAAAATTTTTCTTACTGACTCTATTTCTTAAAACACACGTAAACTGGTGGCACCACAAGATTCTGCGTACTTTTTTACATAAATTTCGAATTTTGAAACATTAAAAACAATTGATTATGTTATAAGAATTTTAGGTGCGGTTTCTTGGTTTTGGAGTTTCACACATTCTCCAGCTAAAATATTTCTTACTGACTCTATTTCAAGCCACAGACGAAAACCGGTGGCACCATAAGATTCTACGTACTTTTTCACATAATTTTCGATATTTGAAACATTAAAAAAAATTGATTATGTCATAGAAATTTTAAGTGCGCTTTTCTTGTTATGAATTTTAACACATTTTTCTATTAAAATATTTCTTACAAACTCTATTTCAAGTGACAGGCGGAAACCTGTGGCACCATAAGATTCTGCGCACTTTTCTACATACATTTCGATATTGTAAACATTAAAAACAATTGATTATGTCATAACAATTTTAGGTGCGCTTTTTTGATTTTGGAGTTTTACAAATTCTCCAGCTAAAATATTTCTTATTGACTCTATTTCAAGCCACAGACGAAAACCGGTGGCCCATAAAATTCTGCCTACTTTTTTATATAAATTTCGATATTTGAAACATTAAAAACAATTGATTATGTCATACAAATTTTAGGTGCGCTTTTCTGGTTTTGAATTTTGACACATTTTCCTAATAAAATATTTCTTACTATTTTAGGTGACACACGGAAACCTGTGGCACCACGAGATTATGCGTACTTTTTAAAATATATTTCAGTGTACAGAATGTTCAAAGTAAGTAATTAATATTTTTAAATTTTAGGAGGGCTTTCTAAAGAAAAATCATATAATAGGACACTGTGGCGCCATCTCTTGCAGGTTGATCAGTTTGTTCGCAACATCCGAACAAGCTTACAGAAGTGAATAAATGAATAAATTTCTGCTTACGTTTGTACTTTCCTTATTGATTGTAATCGTCTAGTTAATAAAGACAAAAAAATATAAAAAATCGTCAATTAAACTACAAGTTGCTTCTATACGTTAATTTTAGAGATATTAGAGAATATTTTACGAAAAATATGTCGTTATCCGCTCCTGTTTTGTGAATTGTCTGTTATATAACACATATAGGCAACCTTCGATCTCAATGTCATAAAAGTGGAATTCAGTGGAATTAGTGAAAATTCTTAGTGTTCTTTTAAACTAGTGAAACTAACTGCAGGAATTTCCTTCAAAATTATAACATTATGATGCTTTCTCGTGGTGCGCTTTTAACAAGTAAGTATTGCTGTTGCATATGTCTTTAAAATTAGTAATGTGATCGTGTTTAACCTCAATCGTATCATTCATTTGTTTTAATCTTTTACATAATCATCTGAAAATTTTCTCTTAACAGATCAACAAGCAAGGGCTCTATTGGCCTTTGCTGCTAGATCAACAACAACATCGCCAATAAATTCAGCTTCTGCAGTTAGTCCTTCATCGGGAGGTTCACAATTTCAAAGACCAGTAAGTCGAAACAGTTTCTCAGACTAATTAAAGTTAGCATTTGTTTTTCTGTAGTCTAGTGTATTAATTATGTGCTTGACAATTCTGTTAACGGTATTGTAGGTAAGACAAGAGCCTGGTAAAGTACGACTTGGCTTTGTACCTGAAGAATGGTTCCAGTTTTTCTATAAAAAGACTGGTGTTACTGGCCCTTATGTCTTTGCTACAACCCTTTCGACATATTTAATTAGTAAGGAAATTTACGTAATGGAACACGAATTTTACACAGGATTGTCATTGCTTATCTTCTGCATTGTGGGCGTAAAGAAATTGGGGCCACCATTGGCTAAATATTTAGACAAGGAGACTGAAGTAAGTTTTCTATTGTATAAAATGTTAATTTTGACGTTAACTTACTAACTATTGTTGTAGGAATATGAAGCCGCTTGGAATTCTGGCAGAGAAACAGAAAAGAAATTGCTCAGCGAACAAATAGAAGAAGAAACCAAATTGCAAGCCAGTGTAGAGGGTCAATTACTTTTGACAGAGGCCAAAAAGCGAAATGTGGCTTTACAATTGGAAGCTGCGTATCGCGCAAGGCTTTTTAATGCGTATGAATCGATTAAGAAACGACTTGATTATCAAGTTGCAAGAATCACTGCAGAACGCCAAGTTAAACACAAAAACCTTGTCGATTACGTGGTTAGAAAGGTTCTTGCCTCCATCACCCCGGATCAGGAGAAAGCAAACATTAATAAGTGCATCGCCGATCTAGCAGTCCTATCAAAAGGAGCTCGTTAGGGTTAATAACAGAAATAAATAACAGTTGAATTATTTTACATATTTGTATCTATACCTGTCTGTTCTAATTTCGCTATTATATTTTTTTCTTTTACAGTAAAAGTATATCAAAGAAATAAAATAAACTGTTTAAAGTTTTTTTTTTTATGGTACTTTTACATTCTATTACGTTAAGTGGTTTCGCCAAAACTTAATACACAAATAAAATCTTAATTAATTCTCTTTTACGTCCTTCCATGCATCCTTGAAATTAACTAATGAACTATTTATTTTAATTATCGTACTAAAACCAGCACGTGTAATACAATTAAGCTAGAAAAACGCGTAACAAAAAAAAAGCGCTCCTAAATTTTTTCTATATTTAATGAATTTTCCTGAATGTTTCAAACACTGAAAAGTATGTAAAAATGTGCGCAGAATCTCGTGGTGCCATTGGTTTTCTAGTGCAGTATGATTTAAAGACAGTGGAAACTATTTTAGTAGGAAAATAATTAATAGCGCTTAACAAAAAAAAGCGCTCCTAAATTTTTTCTATGTTAATGAATTTTCCTGAATGTTTCAAACACGGAAAAGTATGTAAAAATGTGCGCAGAATCTCGTGGTGCCATTGGTTTTCTAGTGCAGTATGATTTAAAGACAGTGGGAACTATTTTAGTAGGAAAATTATTAATAGCGCTTAACAAAAAAAGGCGCTCCTAAATTTTTTCTATGTTAATGAATTTTCCTGAATGTTTCAAACACGGAAAAGTATGTAAAAATGTGCGCAGAATCTCGTGGTGCCATTGGTTTTCTAGTGCAGTATGATTTAAAGACAGTGGGAACTATTTTAGTAGGAAAATTATTAAAAGCGCTTAACAAAAAAAGGCGCTCCTAAATTTTTTCTATGTTAATGAATTTTCCTGAATGTTTCAAACACGGAAAAGTATGTAAAAATGTGCGCAGAATCTCGTGGTGCCATTGGTTTTCTAGTGCAGTATGATTTAAAGACAGTGGAAACTATTTTAGTAGGAAAATAATTAATAGCGCTTAACAAAAAAAAGCGCTCCTAAATTTTTTCTATGTTAATGAATTTTCCTGAATGTTTCAAACACGGAAAAGTATGTAAAAATGTGCGCAGAATCTCGTGGTGCCATTGGTTTTCTAGTGCAGTATGATTTAAAGACAGTGGAAACTATTTTAGTAGGAAAATAATTAATAGCGCTTAACAAAAAAAAGCGCTCCTAAATTGTTTCTATGTTAATGAATTTTCCTGAATGTTTCAAACACGGAAAAGTATGTAAAAATGTGCGCAGAATCTCGTGGTGCCATTGGTTTTCTAGTGCAGTATGATTTAAAGACAGTGGGAACTATTTTAGTAGGAAAATTATTAATAGCGCTTAACAAAAAAAGGCGCTCCTAAATTTTTTCTATGTTAATGAATTTTCCTGAATGTTTCAAACACGGAAAAGTATGTAAAAATGTGCGCAGAATCTCGTGGTGCCATTGGTTTTCTAGTGCAGTATGATTTAAAGACAGTGGGAACTATTTTAGTAGGAAAATTATTAAAAGCGCTTAACAAAAAAAGGCGCTCCTAAATTTTTTCTATGTTAATGAATTTTCCTGAATGTTTCAAACACGGAAAAGTATGTAAAAATGTGCGCAGAATCTCGTGGTGCCATTGGTTTTCTAGTGCAGTATGATTTAAAGACAGTGGAAACTATTTTAGTAGGAAAATAATTAATAGCGCTTAACAAAAAAAAGCGCTCCTAAATTTTTTCTATGTTAATGAATTTTCCTGAATGTTTCAAACACGGAAAAGTATGTAAAAATGTGCGCAGAATCTCGTGGTGCCATTGGTTTTCTAGTGCAGTATGATTTAAAGACAGTGGGAACTATTTTAGTAGGAAAATTATTAAAAGCGCTTAACAAAAAAAGGCGCTCCTAAATTTTTTCTATGTTAATGAATTTTCCTGAATGTTTCAAACACGGAAAAGTATGTAAAAATGTGCGCAGAATCTCGTGGTGCCATTGGTTTTCTAGTGCAGTATGATTTAAAGACAGTGGGAACTATTTTAGTAGGAAAATTATTAAAAGCGCTTAACAAAAAAAGGCGCTCCTAAATTTTTTCTATGTTAATGAATTTTCCTGAATGTTTCAAACACGGAAAAGTATGTAAAAATGTGCGCAGAATCTCGTGGTGCCATTGGTTTTCTAGTGCAGTATGATTTAAAGACAGTGGAAACTATTTTAGTAGGAAAATAATTAATAGCGCTTAACAAAAAAAAGCGCTCCTAAATTTTTTCTATGTTAATGAATTTTCCTGAATGTTTCAAACACGGAAAAGTATGTAAAAATGTGCGCAGAATCTCGTGGTGCCATTGGTTTTCTAGTGCAGTATGATTTAAAGACAGTGGGAACTATTTTAGTAGGAAAATTATTAAAAGCGCTTAACAAAAAAAGGCGCTCCTAAATTTTTTCTATGTTAATGAATTTTCCTGAATGTTTCAAACACGGAAAAGTATGTAAAAATGTGCGCAGAATCTCGTGGTGCCATTGGTTTTCTAGTGCAGTATGATTTAAAGACAGTGGGAACTATTTTAGTAGGAAAATTATTAAAAGCGCTTAACAAAAAAAGGCGCTCCTAAATTTTTTCTATGTTAATGAATTTTCCTGAATGTTTCAAACACGGAAAAGTATGTAAAAATGTGCGCAGAATCTCGTTGGGCCATTGGTTTTCTAGTGCAGTATGATTTAAAGACAGTGGGAACTATTTTAGTAGGAAAATTATTAAAAGCGCTTAACAAAAAAAGGCGCTCCTAAATTTTTTCTATGTTAATGAATTTTCCTGAATGTTTCAAACACGGAAAAGTATGTAAAAATGTGCGCAGAATCTCGTGGTGCCATTGGTTTTCTAGTGCAGTATGATTTAAAGACAGTGGGAACTATTTTAGTAGGAAAATTATTAAAAGCGCTTAACAAAAAAAGGCGCTCCTAAATTTTTTCTATGTTAATGAATTTTCCTGAATGTTTCAAACACGGAAAAGTATGTAAAAATGTGCGCAGAATCTCGTGGTGCCATTGGTTTTCTAGTGCAGTATGATTTAAAGACAGTGGGAACTATTTTAGTAGGAAAATTATTAAAAGCGCTTAACAAAAAAAGGCGCTCCTAAATTTTTTCTATGTTAATGAATTTTCCTGAATGTTTCAAACACGGAAAAGTATGTAAAAATGTGCGCAGAATCTCGTGGTGCCATTGGTTTTCTAGTGCAGTATGATTTAAAGACAGTGGGAACTATTTTAGTAGGAAAATTATTAAAAGCGCTTAACAAAAAAAGGCGCTCCTAAATTTTTTCTATGTTAATGAATTTTCCTGAATGTTTCAAACACGGAAAAGTATGTAAAAATGTGCGCAGAATCTCGTGGTGCCATTGGTTTTCTAGTGCAGTATGATTTAAAGACAGTGGGAACTATTTTAGTAGGAAAATTATTAAAAGCGCTTAACAAAAAAAGGCGCTCCTAAATTTTTTCTATGTTAATGAATTTTCCTGAATGTTTCAAATACGGAAAAGTATGTAAAAATGTGCGCAGAATCTCGTGGTGCCATTGGTTTTCTAGTGCAGTATGATTTAAAGACAGTGGGAACTATTTTAGTAGGAAAATTATTAAAAGCGCTTAACAAAAAAAGGCGCTCCCAAATTTTTTCTATGTTAATGAATTTTCCTGAATGTTTCAAACACGGAAAAGTATGTAAAAATGTGCGCAGAATCTCGTGGTGCCATTGGTTTTCTAGTGCAGTATGATTTAAAGACAGTGGAAACTATTTTAGTAGGAAAATAATTAATAGCGCTTAACAAAAAAAAGCGCTCCTAAATTTTTTCTATGTTAATGAATTTTCCTGAATGTTTCAAATACGGAAAAGTATGTAAAAATGTGCGCAGAATCTCGTGGTGCCATTGGTTTTCTAGTGCAGTATGATTTAAAGACAGTGGGAACTATTTTAGTAGGAAAATTATTAAAAGCGCTTAACAAAAAAAGGCGCTCCCAAATTTTTTCTATGTTAATGAATTTTCCTGAATGTTTCAAACACGGAAAAGTATGTAAAAATGTGCGCAGAATCTCGTGGTGCCATTGGTTTTCTAGTGCAGTATGATTTAAAGACAGTGGAAACTATTTTAGTAGGAAAATAATTAATAGCGCTTAACAAAAAAAAGCGCTCCTAAATTTTTTCTATGTTAATGAATTTTCCTGAATGTTTCAAATACGGAAAAGTATGTAAAAATGTGCGCAGAATCTCGTGGTGCCATTGGTTTTCTAGTGCAGTATGATTTAAAGACAGTGGGAACTATTTTAGTAGGAAAATTATTAAAAGCGCTTAACAAAAAAAGGCGCTCCTAAATTTTTTCTATGTTAATGAATTTTCCTGAATGTTTCAAATACGGAAAAGTATGTAAAAATGTGCGCAGAATCTCGTGGTGCCATTGGTTTTCTAGTGCAGTATGATTTAAAGACAGTGGGAACTATTTTAGTAGGAAAATTATTAAAAGCGCTTAACAAAAAAAGGCGCTCCCAAATTTTTTCTATGTTAATGAATTTTCCTGAATGTTTCAAACACGGAAAAGTATGTAAAAATGTGCGCAGAATCTCGTGGTGCCATTGGTTTTCTAGTGCAGTATGATTTAAAGACAGTGGAAACTATTTTAGTAGGAAAATAATTAATAGCGCTTAACAAAAAAAAGCGCTCCTAAATTTTTTCTATGTTAATGAATTTTCCTGAATGTTTCAAACACGGAAAAGTATGTAAAAATGTGCGCAGAATCTCGTGGTGCCATTGGTTTTCTAGTGCAGTATGATTTAAAGACAGTGGGAACTATTTTAGTAGGAAAATTATTAAAAGCGCTTAACAAAAAAAGGCGCTCCTAAATTTTTTCTATGTTAATGAATTTTCCTGAATGTTTCAAACACGGAAAAGTATGTAAAAATGTGCGCAGAATCTCGTGGTGCCATTGGTTTTCTAGTGCAGTATGATTTAAAGACAGTGGAAACTATTTTAGTAGGAAAATAATTAATAGCGCTTAACAAAAAAAAGCGCTCCTAAATTTTTTCTATGTTAATGAATTTTCCTGAATGTTTCAAACACGGAAAAGTATGTAAAAATGTGCGCAGAATCTCGTGGTGCCATTGGTTTTCTAGTGCAGTATGATTTAAAGACAGTGGGAACTATTTTAGTAGGAAAATTATTAAAAGCGCTTAACAAAAAAAGGCGCTCCTAAATTTTTTCTATGTTAATGAATTTTCCTGAATGTTTCAAACACGGAAAAGTATGTAAAAATGTGCGCAGAATCTCGTGGTGCCATTGGTTTTCTAGTGCAGTATGATTTAAAGACAGTGGGAACTATTTTAGTAGGAAAATTATTAAAAGCGCTTAACAAAAAAAAGGCGCTCCTAAATTTTTTCTATGTTAATGAATTTTCCTGAATGTTTCAAACACTGAAAAGTATGTAAAAATGTGCGCAGAATCTCGTGGTGCCATTGGTTTTCTAGTGCAGTATGATTTAAAGACAGTGGAAACTATTTTAGTAGGAAAATAATTAATAGCGCTTAACAAAAAAAAGCGCTCCTAAATTTTTTCTATGTTAATGAATTTTCCTGAATGTTTCAAACACGGAAAAGTATGTAAAAATGTGCGCAGAATCTCGTGGTGCCATTGGTTTTCTAGTGCAGTATGATTTAAAGACAGTGGGAACTATTTTAGTAGGAAAATTATTAAAAGCGCTTAACAAAAAAAGGCGCTCCTAAATTTTTTCCATGTTAATGAATTTTCCTGAATGTTTCAAACACGGAAAAGTATGTAAAAATGTTCGCAGAATCTCGTGGTGCCATTGGTTTTCTAGTGCAGTATGATTTAAAGACAGTGGGAACTATTTTAGTAGGAAAATTATTAAAAGCGCTTAACAAAAAAAGGCGCTCCTAAATTTTTTCTATGTTAATGAATTTTCCTGAATGTTTCAAACACGGAAAAGTATGTAAAAATGTGCGCAGAATCTCGTGGTGCCATTGGTTTTCTAGTGCAGTATGATTTAAAGACAGTGGGAACTATTTTAGTAGGAAAATTATTAAAAGCGCTTAACAAAAAAAGGCGCTCCTAAATTTTTTCTATGTTAATGAATTTTCCTGAATGTTTCAAACACGGAAAAGTATGTAAAAATGTTCGCAGAATCTCGTGGTGCCATTGGTTTTCTAGTGCAGTATGATTTAAAGACAGTGGGAACTATTTTAGTAGGAAAATTATTAAAAGCGCTTAACAAAAAAAGGCGCTCCTAAATTTTTTCCATGTTAATGAATTTTCCTGAATGTTTCAAACACGGAAAAGTATGTAAAAATGTGCGCAGAATCTCGTGCTGCTATTGGTTTGCTAGTGCGGTATGATTTAAAGGCAGTGGGAACTGTTTTAGTAGGAAAATTATTAAAAGCGCTTAACTAAAAAAGGCGCTCCTAAATTTTTTCTATGTTAATGAATTTTCCTGAATGTTTCAAACACGGAAAAGTATGTAAAAATGTGTGCAGAATCTCGTGGTGCCATTGGTTTTCTAGTGCAGTATGATTTAAAGACAGTGGGAACTATTTTAGTAGGAAAATTATTAAAAGCGCTTAACAAAAAAAGGCGCTCCTAAATTTTTTCTATGTTAATGAATTTTCCTGAATGTTTCAAACACGGAAAAGTATGTAAAAATGTGTGCAGAATCTCGTGGTGCCATTGGTTTTCTAGTGCAGTATGATTTAAAGACAGTGGGAACTATTTTAGTAGGAAAATTATTAAAAGCGCTTAACAAAAAAAGGCGCTCCTAAATTTTTTCTATGTTAATGAATTTTCCTGAATGTTTCAAACACGGAAAAGTATGTAAAAATGTGTGCAGAATCTCGTGGTGCCATTGGTTTTCTAGTGCAGTATGATTTAAAGACAGTGGGAACTATTTTAGTAGGAAAATTAGTAAAAGCGCTTAACAAAAAAAGGCGCTCCTAAATTTTTTCTATGTTGATGAATTTTCCTGAATGTTTCAAACACGGAAAAGTATGTAAAAATGTGTGCAGGATCTCGTGGTGCCATTGGTTTTCTAGTGCAGTATGATTTAAAGACAGTGGGAACTATTTTAGTAGGAAAATCATTAAAAGCGCTTAACTAAAAAAGGCGCTCCTAAATTTTTTCCATGTTAATGAATTTTCCTGAATGTTTCAAATACGGAAAAGTATGTAAAAATGTGCGCAGAATCTCGTGGTGCCATTGGTTTTCTAGTGCAGTATGATTTAAAGACAGTGGGAACCATTTTAGTAGGAAAATTATTAAAAGCGCTTAACAAAAAAAGGCGCTCCTAAATTTTTTCCATGTTAATGAATTTTCCTGAATGTTTCAAACACGGAAAAGTATGTAAAAATGTGCGCAGAATCTCGTGGTGCCATTGGTTTTCTAGTGCAGTATGATTTAAAGACAGTGGGAACTATTTTAGTAGGAAAATTATTAAAAGCGCTTAACAAAAAAAGGCGCTCCTAAATTTTTTCCATGTTAATGAATTTTTCTGAATGTTTCAAACACGGAAAAGTATGTAAAAATGTGTGCAGAATCTCGTGGTGCCATTGGTTTTCTAGTGCAGTATGATTTAAAGACAGTGGGAACCATTTTAGTAGGAAAATTATTAAAAGCGCTTAACAAAAAAAGGCGCTCCTAAATTTTTTCCATGTTAATGAATTTTCCTGAATGTTTCAAACACGGAAAAGTATGTAAAAATGTGCGCAGAATCTCGTGGTGCCATTGGTTTTCTAGTGCAGTATGATTTAAAGACAGTGGGAACTATTTTAGTAGGAAAATTAGTAAAAGCGCTTAACAAAAAAAGGCGCTCCTAAATTTTTTCTATGTTGATGAATTTTCCTGAATGTTTCAAACACGGAAAAGTATGTAAAAATGTGTGCAGGATCTCGTGGTGCCATTGGTTTTCTAGTGCAGTATGATTTAAAGACAGTGGGAACTATTTTAGTAGGAAAATCATTAAAAGCGCTTAACTAAAAAAGGCGCTCCTAAATTTTTTCCATGTTAATGAATTTTCCTGAATGTTTCAAATACGGAAAAGTATGTAAAAATGTGCGCAGAATCTCGTGGTGCCATTGGTTTTCTAGTGCAGTATGATTTAAAGACAGTGGGAACCATTTTAGTAGGAAAATTATTAAAAGCGCTTAACAAAAAAAGGCGCTCCTAAATTTTTTCCATGTTAATGAATTTTCCTGAATGTTTCAAACACGGAAAAGTATGTAAAAATGTGCGCAGAATCTCGTGGTGCCATTGGTTTTCTAGTGCAGTATGATTTAAAGACAGTGGGAACTATTTTAGTAGGAAAATTATTAAAAGCGCTTAACAAAAAAAGGCGCTCCTAAATTTTTTCCATGTTAATGAATTTTTCTGAATGTTTCAAACACGGAAAAGTATGTAAAAATGTGTGCAGAATCTCGTGGTGCCATTGGTTTTCTAGTGCAGTATGATTTAAAGACAGTGGGAACCATTTTAGTAGGAAAATTATTAAAAGCGCTTAACAAAAAAAGGCGCTCCTAAATTTTTTCCATGTTAATGAATTTTCCTGAATGTTTCAAACACGGAAAAGTATGTAAAAATGTGCGCAGAATCTCGTGGTGCCATTGGTTTTCTAGTGCAGTATGATTTAAAGACAGTGGGAACTATTTTAGTAGGAAAATTATTAAAAGCGCTTAACAAAAAAAGGCGCTCCTAAATTTTTTCCATGTTAATGAATTTTCCTGAATGTTTCAAACACGGAAAAGTATGTAAAAATGTGCGCAGAATCTCGTGCTGCTATTGGTTTTCTAGTGCGGTATGATTTAAAGGCAGTGGGAACCATTTTAGTAGGAAAATTATTAAAAGCGCTTAACTAAAAAAGGCGCTCCTAAATTTTTTCTATGTTAATGAATTTTCCTGAATGTTTCAAATACGGAAAAGTATGTAAAAATGTGCGCAGAATCTCGTGCTGCTATTGGTTTTCTAGTGCGGTATGATTTAAAGGCAGTGGGAACCATTTTAGTAGGAAAATTATTAAAAGCGCTTAACTAAAAAAGGCGCTCCTAAATTTTTTCTATGTTAATGAATTTTCCTGAATGTTTCAAATACGGAAAAGTATGTAAAAATGTGCGCAGAATCTCGTGGTGCCATTGGTTTTCTAGTGCAGTATGATTTAAAGACAGTGGGAACCATTTTAGTAGGAAAATTATTAAAAGCGCTTAACAAAAAAAGGCGCTCCTAAATTTTTTCTATGTTAATGAATTTTCCTGAATGTTTCAAATACGGAAAAGTATGTAAAAATGTGCGCAGAATCTCGTGCTGCTATTGGTTTTCTAGTGCAGTATGATTTAAAGACAGTGGGAACTATTTTAGTAGGAAAATTATTAAAAGCGCTTAACAAAAAAAGGCGCTCCTAAATTTTTTCCATGTTAATGAATATTTCTGAATGTTTCAAACACGGAAAAGTATGTAAAAATGTGTGCAGAATCTCGTGGTGCCATTGGTTTTCTAGTGCAGTATGATTTAAAGACAGTGGGAACCATTTTAGTAGGAAAATTATTAAAAGCGCTTAACAAAAAAAGGCGCTCCTAAATTTTTTCCATGTTAATGAATTTTCCTGAATGTTTCAAACACGGAAAAGTATGTAAAAATGTGCGCAGAATCTCGTGGTGCCATTGGTTTTCTAGTGCAGTATGATTTAAAGACAGTGGGAACTATTTTAGTAGGAAAATTATTAAAAGCGCTTAACAAAAAAAGGCGCTCCTAAATTTTTTCCATGTTAATGAATTTTCCTGAATGTTTCAAACACGGAAAAGTATGTAAAAATGTGCGCAGAATCTCGTGCTGCTATTGGTTTTCTAGTGCGGTATGATTTAAAGGCAGTGGGAACCATTTTAGTAGGAAAATTATTAAAAGCGCTTAACTAAAAAAGGCGCTCCTAAATTTTTTCTATGTTAATGAATTTTCCTGAATGTTTCAAATACGGAAAAGTATGTAAAAATGTGCGCAGAATCTCGTGCTGCTATTGGTTTTCTAGTGCGGTATGATTTAAAGGCAGTGGGAACCATTTTAGTAGGAAAATTATTAAAAGCGCTTAACTAAAAAAGGCGCTCCTAAATTTTTTCTATGTTAATGAATTTTCCTGAATGTTTCAAATACGGAAAAGTATGTAAAAATGTGCGCAGAATCTCGTGGTGCCATTGGTTTTCTAGTGCAGTATGATTTAAAGACAGTGGGAACTATTTTAGTAGGAAAATTATTAAAAGCGCTTAACAAAAAAAGGCGCTCCTAAATTTTTTCCATGTTAATGAATTTTCCTGAATGTTTCAAACACGGAAAAGTATGTAAAAATGTGCGCAGAATCTCGTGCTGCTATTGGTTTTCTAGTGCGGTATGATTTAAAGGCAGTGGGAACCATTTTAGTAGGAAAATTATTAAAAGCGCTTAACTAAAAAAGGCGCTCCTAAATTTTTTCTATGTTAATGAATTTTCCTGAATGTTTCAAATACGGAAAAGTATGTAAAAATGTGCGCAGAATCTCGTGGTGCCATTGGTTTTCTAGTGCAGTATGATTTAAAGACAGTGGGAACCATTTTAGTAGGAAAATTATTAAAAGCGCTTAACAAAAAAAGGCGCTCCTAAATTTTTTCCATGTTAATGAATTTTCCTGAATGTTTCAAACACGGAAAAGTATGTAAAAATGTGCGCAGAATCTCGTGGTGCCATTGGTTTTCTAGTGCAGTATGATTTAAAGACAGTGGGAACTATTTTAGTAGGAAAATTATTAAAAGCGCTTAACAAAAAAAGGCGCTCCTAAATTTTTTCCATGTTAATGAATTTTCCTGAATGTTTCAAACACGGAAAAGTATGTAAAAATGTGCGCAGAATCTCGTGGTGCCATTGGTTTTCTAGTGCAGTATGATTTAAAGACAGTGGGAACCATTTTAGTAGGAAAATTATTAAAAGCGCTTAACAAAAAAAGGCGCTCCTAAATTTTTTCCATGTTAATGAATTTTCCTGAATGTTTCAAACACGGAAAAGTATGTAAAAATGTGCGCAGAATCTCGTGGTGCCATTGGTTTTCTAGTGCAGTATGATTTAAAGACAGTGGGAACTATTTTAGTAGGAAAATTATTAAAAGCGCTTAACAAAAAAAGGCGCTCCTAAATTTTTTCTATGTTAATGAATTTTCCTGAATGTTTCAAATACGGAAAAGTATGTAAAAATGTGCGCAGAATCTCGTGGTGCCATTGGTTTTCTAGTGCAGTATGATTTAAAGACAGTGGGAACCATTTTAGTAGGAAAATTATTAAAAGCGCTTAACAAAAAAAGGCGCTCCTAAATTTTTTCCATGTTAATGAATTTTCCTGAATGTTTCAAACACGGAAAAGTATGTAAAAATGTGCGCAGAATCTCGTGGTGCCATTGGTTTTCTAGTGCAGTATGATTTAAAGACAGTGGGAACTATTTTAGTAGGAAAATTATTAAAAGCGCTTAACAAAAAAAGGCGCTCCTTAATTTTTTCTATGTTAATGAATTTTCCTGAATGGTTCAAACACGGAAAAGTATGTAAAAATGTGCGCAGAATCTCGTGCTGCTATTGGTTTTCTAGTGCGGTATGATTTAAAGGCAGTGGGAACTGTTTTAGTAGGAAAATTATTAAAAGCGCTTAACTAAAAAAGGCGCTCCTAAATTTTTTCTATGTTAATGAATTTTCCTGAATGTTTCAAACACGGAAAAGTATGTAAAAATGTGTGCAGAATCTCGTGGTGCCATTGGTTTTCTAGTGCAGTATGATTTAAAGACAGTGGGAACCATTTTAGTAGGAAAATTATTAAAAGCGCTTAACAAAAAAAGGCGCTCCTAAATTTTTTCCATGTTAATGAATTTTCCTGAATGTTTCAAACACGGAAAAGTATGTAAAAATGTGCGCAGAATCTCGTGGTGCCATTGGTTTTCTAGTGCAGTATGATTTAAAGACAGTGGGAACTATTTTAGTAGGAAAATTATTAAAAGCGCTTAACAAAAAAAGGCGCTCCTTAATTTTTTCTATGTTAATGAATTTTCCTGAATGGTTCAAACACGGAAAAGTATGTAAAAATGTGCGCAGAATCTCGTGCTGCTATTGGTTTTCTAGTGCGGTATGATTTAAAGGCAGTGGGAACTGTTTTAGTAGGAAAATTATTAAAAGCGCTTAACAAAAAAAGGCGCTCCTAAATTTTTTCCATGTTAATGAATTTTCCTGAATGTTTCAAACACGGAAAAGTATGTAAAAATGTGCGCAGAATCTCGTGCTGCTATTGGTTTTCTAGTGCGGTATGATTTAAAGGCAGTGGGAACTGTTTTAGTAGGAAAATTATTAAAAGCGCTTAACTAAAAAAGGCGCTCCTAAATTTTTTCTATGTTAATGAATTTTCCTGAATGGTTCAAACACGGAAAAGTATGTAAAAATATGTGCAGAATCTCGTGGTGCCATTGGTTTTCTAGTGCAGTATGATTTAAAGACAGTGGGAACTATTTTAGTAGGAAAATTATTAAAAGCGCTTAACAAAAAAAGGCGCTCCTAAATTTTTTCTATGTTAATGAATTTTCCTGAATGTTTCAAACACGGAAAAGTATGTAAAAATGTTCGCAGAATCTCGTGGTGCCATTGGTTTTCTAGTGCAGTATGATTTAAAGACAGTGGGAACTATTTTAGTAGGAAAATTATTAAAAGCGCTTAACAAAAAAAGGCGCTCCTAAATTTTTTCTATGTTAATGAATTTTCCTGAATGTTTCAAACACGGAAAAGTATGTAAAAATGTTCGCAGAATCTCGTGGTGCCATTGGTTTTCTAGTGCAGTATGATTTAAAGACAGTGGGAACTATTTTAGTAGGAAAATTATTAAAAGCGCTTAACAAAAAAAGGCGCTCCTAAATTTTTTCTATGTTAATGAATTTTCCTGAATGTTTCAAACACGGAAAAGTATGTAAAAATGTTCGCAGAATCTCGTGGTGCCATTGGTTTTCTAGTGCAGTATGATTTAAAGACAGTGGGAACTATTTTAGTAGGAAAATTATTAAAAGCGCTTAACAAAAAAAGGCGCTCCTAAATTTTTTCTATGTTAATGAATTTTCCTGAATGTTTCAAACACGGAAAAGTATGTAAAAATGTTCGCAGAATCTCGTGCTGCTATTGGTTTTCTAGTGCGGTATGATTTAAAGGCAGTGGGAACTGTTTTAGTAGGAAAATTATTAAAAGCGCTTAACTAAAAAAGGCGCTCCTAAATTTTTTCCATGTTAATGAATTTTCCTGAATGTTTCAAATACGGAAAAGTATGTAAAAATGTGCGCAGAATCTCGTGGTGCCATTGGTTTTCTAGTGCAGTATGATTTAAAGACAGTGGGAACTATTTTAGTAGGAAAATTATTAAAAGCGCTTAACAAAAAAAGGCGCTCCTAAATTTTTTCTATGTTAATGAATTTTCCTGAATGTTTCAAACACGGAAAAGTATGTAAAAATGTTCGCAGAATCTCGTGGTGCCATTGGTTTTCTAGTGCAGTATGATTTAAAGACAGTGGGAACTATTTTAGTAGGAAAATTATTAAAAGCGCTTAACAAAAAAAGGCGCTCCTAAATTTTTTCTATGTTAATGAATTTTCCTGAATGTTTCAAACACGGAAAAGTATGTAAAAATGTTCGCAGAATCTCGTGGTGCCATTGGTTTTCTAGTGCAGTATGATTTAAAGACAGTGGGAACTATTTTAGTAGGAAAATTATTAAAAGCGCTTAACAAAAAAAGGCGCTCCTAAATTTTTTCTATGTTAATGAATTTTCCTGAATGTTTCAAACACGGAAAAGTATGTAAAAATGTTCGCAGAATCTCGTGGTGCCATTGGTTTTCTAGTGCAGTATGATTTAAAGACAGTGGGAACTATTTTAGTAGGAAAATAATTAAAAGCGCTTAACAAAAAAAGGCGCTCCTAAATTTTTTCTATGTTAATGAATTTTCCTGAATGTTTCAAACACGGAAAAGTATGTAAAAATGTTCGCAGAATCTCGTGGTGCCATTGGTTTTCTAGTGCAGTATGATTTAAAGACAGTGGGAACTATTTTAGTAGGAAAATTATTAAAAGCGCTTAACAAAAAAAGGCGCTCCTAAATTTTTTCTATGTTAATGAATTTTCCTGAATGTTTCAAACACGGAAAAGTATGTAAAAATATGTGCAGAATCTCGTGGTGCCATTGGTTTTCTAGTGCAGTATGATTTAAAGACAGTGGGAACTATTTTAGTAGGAAAATTATTAAAAGCGCTTAACAAAAAAAGGCGCTCCTAAATTTTTTCTATGTTAATGAATTTTCCTGAATGTTTCAAACACGGAAAAGTATGTAAAAATGTTCGCAGAATCTCGTGGTGCCATTGGTTTTCTAGTGCAGTATGATTTACAGACAGTGGGAACTATTTTAGTAGGAAAATTATTAAAAGCGCTTAACAAAAAAAGGCGCTCCTAAATTTTTTCTATGTTAATGAATTTTCCTGAATGTTTCAAACCCGGAAAAGTATGTAAAAATATGTGCAGAATCTCGTGGTGCCATTGGTTTTCTAGTGCAGTATGATTTAAAGACAGTGGGAACTATTTTAGTAGGAAAATTATTAAAAGCGCTTAACAAAAAAAGGCGCTCCTAAATTTTTTCTATGTTAATGAATTTTCCTGAATGTTTCAAACCCGGAAAAGTATGTAAAAATATGTGCAGAATCTCGTGGTGCCATTGGTTTTCTAGTGCAGTATGATTTAAAGACAGTGGGAACTATTTTAGTAGGAAAATTATTAAAAGCGCTTAACAAAAAAAGGCGCTCCTAAATTTTTTCTATGTTAATGAATTTTCCTGAATGTTTCAAACACGGAAAAGTATGTAAAAATGTTCGCAGAATCTCGTGGTGCCATTGGTTTTCTAGTGCAGTATGATTTAAAGACAGTGGGAACTATTTTAGTAGGAAAATTATTAAAAGCGCTTAACAAAAAAAGGCGCTCCTAAATTTTTTCTATGTTAATGAATTTTCCTGAATGTTTCAAACCCGGAAAAGTATGTAAAAATATGTGCAGAATCTCGTGGTGCCATTGGTTTTCTAGTGCAGTATGATTTAAAGACAGTGGGAACTATTTTAGTAGGAAAATTATTAAAAGCGCTTAACAAAAAAAGGCGCTCCTAAATTTTTTCTATGTTAATGAATTTTCCTGAATGTTTCAAACCCGGAAAAGTATGTAAAAATATGTGCAGAATCTCGTGGTGCCATTGGTTTTCTAGTGCAGTATGATTTAAAGACAGTGGGAACTATTTTAGTAGGAAAATTATTAAAAGCGCTTAACAAAAAAAGGCGCTCCTAAATTTTTTCTATGTTAATGAATTTTCCTGAATGTTTCAAACACGGAAAAGTATGTAAAAATGTTCGCAGAATCTCGTGGTGCCATTGGTTTTCTAGTGCAGTATGATTTAAAGACAGTGGGAACTATTTTAGTAGGAAAATTATTAAAAGCGCTTAACAAAAAAAGGCGCTCCTAAATTTTTTCTATGTTAATGAATTTTCCTGAATGTTTCAAACACGGAAAAGTATGTAAAAATGTTCGCAGAATCTCGTGGTGCCATTGGTTTTCTAGTGCAGTATGATTTAAAGACAGTGGGAACTATTTTAGTAGGAAAATTATTAAAAGCGCTTAACTAAAAAAGGCGCTCCTGAATTTTTTTTATGTTAATGAATTTTCCTGAATGTTTCAAACACGGAAAAGTATGTAAAAATGTTCGCAGAATCTCGTGGTGCCATTGGTTTTCTAGTGCAGTATGATTTAAAGACAGTGGGAACCATTTTAGTAGGAAAATTATTAAAAGCGCTTAACTAAAAAAGGCGCTCCTGAATTTTTTTTATGTTAATGAATTTTCCTGAATGTTTCAAACACGGAAAAGTATGTAAAAATGTTCGCAGAATCTCGTGGTGCCATTGGTTTTCTAGTGCAGTATGATTTAAAGACAGTGGGAACTATTTTAGTAGGAAAATTATTAAAAGCGCTTAACTAAAAAAGGCGCTCCTAAATTTTTTCTATGTTAATGAATTTTCCGGAATGTTTCAAACACGGAAAAGTATGTAAAAATATGTGCAGAATCTCGTGGTGCCATTGGTTTTCTAGTGCAGTATGATTTAAAGACAGTGGGAACTATTTTAGTAGGAAAATTATTAAAAGCGCTTAACAAAAAAAGGCGCTCCTAAATTTTTTCTATGTTAATGAATTTTCCTGAATGTTTCAAACCCGGAAAAGTATGTAAAAATATGTGCAGAATCTCGTGGTGCCATTGGTTTTCTAGTGCAGTATGATTTAAAGACAGTGGGAACTATTTTAGTAGGAAAATTATTAAAAGCGCTTAACAAAAAAAGGCGCTCCTAAATTTTTTCTATGTTAATGAATTTTCCTGAATGTTTCAAACACGGAAAAGTATGTAAAAATATGTGCAGAATCTCGTGGTGCCATTGGTTTTCTAGTGCAGTATGATTTAAAGACAGTGGGAACTATTTTAGTAGGAAAATTATTAAAAGCGCTTAACTAAAAAAGGCGCTCCTAAATTTTTTCTATGTTAATGAATTTTCCTGAATGTTTCAAACCCGGAAAAGTATGTAAAAATATGTGCAGAATCTCGTGGTGCCATTGGTTTTCTAGTGCAGTATGATTTAAAGACAGTGGGAACTATTTTAGTAGGAAAATTATTAAAAGCGCTTAACAAAAAAAGGCGCTCCTAAATTTTTTCTATGTTAATGAATTTTCCTGAATGTTTCAAACCCGGAAAAGTATGTAAAAATATGTGCAGAATCTCGTGGTGCCATTGGTTTTCTAGTGCAGTATGATTTAAAGACAGTGGGAACTATTTTAGTAGGAAAATTATTAAAAGCGCTTAACTAAAAAAGGCGCTCCTAAATTTTTTCTATGTTAATGAATTTTCCTGAATGTTTCAAACCCGGAAAAGTATGTAAAAATATGTGCAGAATCTCGTGGTGCCATTGGTTTTCTAGTGCAGTATGATTTAAAGACAGTGGGAACTATTTTAGTAGGAAAATTATTAAAAGCGCTTAACAAAAAAAGGCGCTCCTAAATTTTTTCTATGTTAATGAATTTTCCTGAATGTTTCAAACACGGAAAAGTATGTAAAAATATGTGCAGAATCTCGTGGTGCCATTGGTTTTCTAGTGCAGTATGATTTAAAGACAGTGGGAACTATTTTAGTAGGAAAATTATTAAAAGCGCTTAACAAAAAAAGGCGCTCCTAAATTTTTTCTATGTTAATGAATTTTCCTGAATGTTTCAAACACGGAAAAGTATGCAAAAATATGTGCAGAATCTCGTGGTGCCATTGGTTTTCTAGTGCAGTATGATTTAAAGACAGTGGGAACTATTTTAGTAGGAAAATTATTAAAAGCGCTTAACAAAAAAAGGCGCTCCTAAATTTTTTCTATGTTAATGAATTTTCCTGAATGTTTCAAACACGGAAAAGTATGTAAAAATATGTGCAGAATCTCGTGGTGCCATTGGTTTTCTAGTGCAGTATGATTTAAAGACAGTGGGAACTATTTTAGTAGGAAAATTATTAAAAGCGCTTAACTAAAAAAGGCGCTCCTAAATTTTTTCCATGTTAGTGAATTTTCCTGAATGTTTCAAACACGGAAAAGTATGTAAAAATATGTGCAGAATCTCGTGGTGCCATTGGTTTTCTAGTGCAGTATGATTTAAAGACAGTGGGAACTATTTTAGTAGGAAAATTATTAAAAGCGCTTAACTAAAAAAGGCGCTCCTAAATTTTTTCTATGTTAATGAATTTTCCTGAATGTTTCAAACACGGAAAAGTATGTAAAAATATGTGCAGAATCTCGTGGTGCCATTGGTTTTCTAGTGCAGTATGATTTAAAGACAGTGGGAACTATTTTAGTAGGAAAATTATTAAAAGCGCTTAACAAAAAAAGGCGCTCCTAAATTTTTTCTATGTTAATGAATTTTCCTGAATGTTTCAAACACGGAAAAGTATGTAAAAATATGTGCAGAATCTCGTGGTGCCATTGGTTTTCTAGTGCAGTATGATTTAAAGACAGTGGGAACTATTTTAGTAGGAAAATTATTAAAAGCGCTTAACAAAAAAAGGCGCTCCTAAATTTTTTCTATGTTAATAAATTTTCCTGAATGTTTCAAACACGGAAAAGTTTGTAAAAATATGTGCAGAATCTCGTGGTGCCATTGGTTTTCTAGTGCAGTATGATTTAAAGACAGTGGGAACTATTTTAGTAGGAAAATTATTAAAAGCGCTTAACTAAAAAAGGCGCTCCTAAATTTTTTCTATGTTAATGAATTTTCCTGAATGTTTCAAACACGGAAAAGTATGTAAAAATGTTCGCAGAATCTCGTGGTGCCATTGGTTTTCTAGTGCAGTATGATTTAAAGACAGTGGGAACTATTTTAGTAGGAAAATTATTAAAAGCGCTTAACAAAAAAAGGCGCTCCTAAATTTTTTCTATGTTAATGAATTTTCCTGAATGTTTCAAACACGGAAAAGTATGTAAAAATATGTGCAGAATCTCGTGGTGCCATTGGTTTTCTAGTGCAGTATGATTTAAAGACAGTGGGAACTATTTTAGTAGGAAAATTATTAAAAGCGCTTAACTAAAAAAGGCGCTCCTAAATTTTTTCTATGTTAATGAATTTTCCTGAATGTTTCAAACACGGAAAAGTATGTAAAAATATGTGCAGAATCTCGTGGTGCCATTGGTTTTCTAGTGCAGTATGATTTAAAGACAGTGGGAACTATTTTAGTAGGAAAATTATTAAAAGCGCTTAACAAAAAAAAGGCGCTCCTAAATTTTTTCTATGTTAATGAATTTTCCTGAATGTTTCAAACACGGAAAAGTACGTAGAAATATGTGCAGAATCTCGTGGTGCCATTGGTTTTCTAGTGCAGTATGATTTAAAGACAGTGGGAACTATTTTAGTAGGAAAATTATTAAAAGCGCTTAACTAAAAAAGGCGCTCCTAAATTTTTTCTATGTTAATGAATTTTCCTGAATGTTTCAAACACGGAAAAGTATGTAAAAATATGTGCAGAATCTCGTGGTGCCATTGGTTTTCTAGTGCAGTATGATTTAAAGACAGTGGGAACTATTTTAGTAGGAAAATTATTAAAAGCGCTTAACAAAAAAAGGCGCTCCTAAATTTTTTCTATGTTAATGAATTTTCCTGAATGTTTCAAACACGGAAAAGTATGTAAAAATATGTGCAGAATCTCGTGGTGCCATTGGTTTTCTAGTGCAGTATGATTTAAAGACAGTGGGAACTATTTTAGTAGGAAAATTATTAAAAGCGCTTAACTAAAAAAGGCGCTCCTAAATTTTTTCTATGTTAATGAATTTTCCTGAATGTTTCAAACACGGAAAAGTATGTAAAAATATGTGCAGAATCTCGTGGTGCCATTGGTTTTCTAGTGCAGTATGATTTAAAGACAGTGGGAACTATTTTAGTAGGAAAATTATTAAAAGCGCTTAACAAAAAAAGGCGCTCCTAAATTTTTTCTATGTTAATGAATTTTCCTGAATGTTTCAAACACGGAAAAGTATGTAAAAATATGTGCAGAATCTCGTGGTGCCATTGGTTTTCTAGTGCAGTATGATTTAAAGACAGTGGGAACTATTTTAGTAGGAAAATTATTAAAAGCGCTTAACAAAAAAAGGCGCTCCTAAATTTTTTCTATGTTAATGAATTTTCCTGAATGTTTCAAACACGGAAAAGTATGCAAAAATATGTGCAGAATCTCGTGGTGCCATTGGTTTTCTAGTGCAGTATGATTTAAAGACAGTGGGAACTATTTTAGTAGGAAAATTATTAAAAGCGCTTAACAAAAAAAGGCGCTCCTAAATTTTTTCTATGTTAATGAATTTTCCTGAATGTTTCAAACACGGAAAAGTATGTAAAAATATGTGCAGAATCTCGTGGTGCCATTGGTTTTCTAGTGCAGTATGATTTAAAGACAGTGGGAACTATTTTAGTAGGAAAATTATTAAAAGCGCTTAACTAAAAAAGGCGCTCCTAAATTTTTTCCATGTTAGTGAATTTTCCTGAATGTTTCAAACACGGAAAAGTATGTAAAAATATGTGCAGAATCTCGTGGTGCCATTGGTTTTCTAGTGCAGTATGATTTAAAGACAGTGGGAACTATTTTAGTAGGAAAATTATTAAAAGCGCTTAACTAAAAAAGGCGCTCCTAAATTTTTTCTATGTTAATGAATTTTCCTGAATGTTTCAAACACGGAAAAGTATGTAAAAATATGTGCAGAATCTCGTGGTGCCATTGGTTTTCTAGTGCAGTATGATTTAAAGACAGTGGGAACTATTTTAGTAGGAAAATTATTAAAAGCGCTTAAAAAAAAAGGCGCTCCTAAATTTTTTCTATGTTAATGAATTTTCCTGAATGTTTCAAACACGGAAAAGTATGTAAAAATGTTCGCAGAATCTCGTGGTGCCATTGGTTTTCTAGTGCAGTATGATTTAAAGACAGTGGGAACTATTTTAGTAGGAAAATTATTAAAAGCGCTTAACAAAAAAAAGGCGCTCCTAAATTTTTTCTATGTTAATGAATTTTCCTGAATGTTTCAAACACGGAAAAGTATGTAAAAATATGTGCAGAATCTCGTGGTGCCATTGGTTTTCTAGTGCAGTATGATTTAAAGACAGTGGGAACTATTTTAGTAGGAAAATTATTAAAAGCGCTTAACTAAAAAAGGCGCTCCTAAATTTTTTCTATGTTAATGAATTTTCCTGAATGTTTCAAACACGGAAAAGTATGTAAAAATATGTGCAGAATCTCGTGGTGCCATTGGTTTTCTAGTGCAGTATGATTTAAAGACAGTGGGAACTATTTTAGTAGGAAAATTATTAAAAGCGCTTAACAAAAAAAGGCGCTCCTAAATTTTTTCTATGTTAATGAATTTTCCTGAATGTTTCAAACACGGAAAAGTATGTAAAAATATGTGCAGAATCTCGTGGTGCCATTGGTTTTCTAGTGCAGTATGATTTAAAGACAGTGGGAACTATTTTAGTAGGAAAATTATTAAAAGCGCTTAACAAAAAAAGGCGCTCCTAAATTTTTTCTATGTTAATGAATTTTCCTGAATGTTTCAAACACGGAAAAGTATGTAAAAATATGTGCAGAATCTCGTGGTGCCATTGGTTTTCTAGTGCAGTATGATTTAAAGACAGTGGGAACTATTTTAGTAGGAAAATTATTAAAAGCGCTTAACAAAAAAAGGCGCTCCTAAATTTTTTCTATGTTAATGAATTTTCCTGAATGTTTCAAACACGGAAAAGTATGTAAAAATGTGCGCAGAATCTCGTGCTGCTATTGGTTTTCTAGTGCAGTATGATTTAAAGACAGTGGGAACTATTTTAGTAGGAAAATTATTAAAAGCGCTTAACAAAAAAAGGCGCTCCTAAATTTTTTCTATGTTAATGAATTTTCCTGAATGTTTCAAACACGGAAAAGTATGTAAAAATGTGCGCAGAATCTCGTGCTGCTATTGGTTTTCTAGTGCAGTATGATTTAAAGACAGTGGGAACTATTTTAGTAGGAAAATTATTAAAAGCGCTTAACAAAAAAAGGCGCTCCTAAATTTTTTCTATGTTAATGAATTTTCCTGAATGTTTCAAACACGGAAAAGTATGTAAAAATATGTGCAGAATCTCGTGGTGCCATTGGTTTTCTAGTGCAGTATGATTTAAAGACAGTGGGAACTATTTTAGTAGGAAAATTATTAAAAGCGCTTAACAAAAAAAGGCGCTCCTAAATTTTTTCTATGTTAATGAATTTTCCTGAATGTTTCAAACACGGAAAAGTATGTAAAAATATGTGCAGAATCTCGTGGTGCCATTGGTTTTCTAGTGCAGTATGATTTAAAGACAGTGGGAACTATTTTAGTAGGAAAATTATTAAAAGCGCTTAACAAAAAAAGGCGCTCCTAAATTTTTTCTATGTTAATGAATTTTCCTGAATGTTTCAAACACGGAAAAGTATGTAAAAATATGTGCAGAATCTCGTGGTGCCATTGGTTTTCTAGTGCAGTATGATTTAAAGACAGTGGGAACTATTTTAGTAGGAAAATTATTAAAAGCGCTTAACAAAAAAAGGCGCTCCTAAATTTTTTCTATGTTAATGAATTTTCCTGAATGTTTCAAACACGGAAAAGTATGTAAAAATATGTGCAGAATCTCGTGGTGCCATTGGTTTTCTAGTGCAGTATGATTTAAAGACAGTGGGAACTATTTTAGTAGGAAAATTATTAAAAGCGCTTAACAAAAAAAGGCGCTCCTAAATTTTTTCTATGTTAATGAATTTTCCTGAATGTTTCAAACACGGAAAAGTATGTAAAAATGTTCGCAGAATCTCGTGGTGCTATTGGTTTTCTAGTGCAGTATGATTTAAAGACAGTGGGAACTATTTTAGTAGGAAAATTATTAAAAGCGCTTGACAAAATAAAGCGCTCCTAAATTTTTTCTACGTTACTGAATTTTCCTGAATGTTTCAAACACGGAAAAGTATGTAAAAATGTTCGCAGAATCTCGTGGTGCCATTGGTTTTCTAGTGCAGTATGATTTAAAGCCAGTGGGAACTATTTTAGTAGGAAAATTATTAAAAGCGCTTAAAAAAAAAGGCGCTCCTAAATTTTTTCTATGTTAATGAATTTTCCTGAATGTTTCAAACACGGAAAAGTATGTAAAAATGTGTGCAGAATCTCGTGGTGCCATTGGTTTTCTAGTGCAGTATGATTTAAAGCCAGTGGGAACTATTTTAGTAGGAAAATTATTAAAAGCGCTTAAAAAAAAAGGCGCTCCTAAATTTTTTCCATGTAAATGAATTTTCCTGAATGTTTCAAACACGGAAAAGTATGTAAAAATGTGTGCAGAATCTCGTGGTGCCATTGGTTTTCTAGTGCGGTAGGATTTAAAGACAGTGGGAACTATTTTAGTAGGAAAATCATTAAAAGCGCTTAACAAAAAAAAGCGCTTAACAAAAAAAAGCGCTCCTAAATTTTTTCTATGTTAATGAATTTTCCTGAATGTTTCAAACACGGAAAAGTATGTAAAAATGTGTGCAGAATCTCGTGGTGCCATTGGTTTTCTAGTGCTGTATGATTTAAAGACAGTGGGAACTATTTTAGTAGGAAAATTATTAAAAGCGCTTAAAAAAAAAGGCGCTCCTAAATTTTTTCTATGTTAATGAATTTTCCTGAATGTTTCAAACACGGAAAAGTATGTAAAAATGTTCGCAGAATCTCGTGGTGCTATTGGTTTTCTAGTGCAGTATGATTTAAAGACAGTGGGAACTATTTTAGTAGGAAAATTATTAAAAGCCCTTGACAAAATAAAGCGCTCCTAAATTTTTTCTACGTTACTGAATTTTCCTGAATGTTTCAAACACGGAAAAGTATGTAAAAATATGTGCAGAATCTCGTGGTGCCATTGGTTTTCTAGTGCAGTATGATTTAAAGACAGTGGGAACTATTTTAGTAGGAAAATTATTAAAAGCGCTTAACAAAAAAAGGCGCTCCTAAATTTTTTCTATGTTAATGAATTTTCCTGAATGTTTCAAACCCGGAAAAGTATGTAAAAATATGTGCAGAATCTCGTGGTGCCATTGGTTTTCTAGTGCAGTATGATTTAAAGACAGTGGGAACTATTTTAGTAGGAAAATTATTAAAAGCGCTTAACAAAAAAAGGCGCTCCTAAATTTTTTCTATGTTAATGAATTTTCCTGAATGTTTCAAACACGGAAAAGTATGTAAAAATGTTCGCAGAATCTCGTGGTGCCATTGGTTTTCTAGTGCAGTATGATTTAAAGACAGTGGGAACTATTTTAGTAGGAAAATTATTAAAAGCGCTTAACAAAAAAAGGCGCTCCTAAAGTTTTTCTATGTTAATGAATTTTCCTGAATGTTTCAAACACGGAAAAGTATGTAAAAATGTTCGCAGAATCTCGTGGTGCCATTGGTTTTCTAGTGCAGTATGATTTAAAGACAGTGGGAACTATTTTAGTAGGAAAATTATTAAAAGCGCTTAACAAAAAAAGGCGCTCCTAAATTTTTTCTATGTTAATGAATTTTCCTGAATGTTTCAAACCCGGAAAAGTATGTAAAAATATGTGCAGAATCTCGTGGTGCCATTGGTTTTCTAGTGCAGTATGATTTAAAGACAGTGGGAACTATTTTAGTAGGAAAATTATTAAAAGCGCTTAACAAAAAAAGGCGCTCCTAAATTTTTTCTATGTTAATGAATTTTCCTGAATGTTTCAAACCCGGAAAAGTATGTAAAAATATGTGCAGAATCTCGTGGTGCCATTGGTTTTCTAGTGCAGTATGATTTAAAGACAGTGGGAACTATTTTAGTAGGAAAATTATTAAAAGCGCTTAACAAAAAAAGGCGCTCCTAAATTTTTTCTATGTTAATGAATTTTCCTGAATGTTTCAAACCCGGAAAAGTATGTAGAAATATGTGCAGAATCTCGTGGTGCCATTGGTTTTCTAGTGCAGTATGATTTAAAGACAGTGGGAACTATTTTAGTAGGAAAATTATTAAAAGCGCTTAACAAAAAAAGGCGCTCCTAAATTTTTTCTATGTTAATGAATTTTCCTGAATGTTTCAAACACGGAAAAGTATGTAAAAATGTTCGCAGAATCTCGTGGTGCCATTGGTTTTCTAGTGCAGTATGATTTAAAGACAGTGGGAACTATTTTAGTAGGAAAATTATTAAAAGCGCTTAACAAAAAAAGGCGCTCCTAAATTTTTTCTATGTTAATGAATTTTCCTGAATGTTTCAAACCCGGAAAAGTATGTAAAAATATGTGCAGAATCTCGTGGTGCCATTGGTTTTCTAGTGCAGTATGATTTAAAGACAGTGGGAACTATTTTAGTAGGAAAATTATTAAAAGCGCTTAACAAAAAAAGGCGCTCCTAAATTTTTTCTATGTTAATGAATTTTCCTGAATGTTTCAAACACGGAAAAGTATGTAAAAATGTTCGCAGAATCTCGTGGTGCCATTGGTTTTCTAGTGCAGTATGATTTAAAGACAGTGGGAACTATTTTAGTAGGAAAATTATTAAAAGCGCTTAACAAAAAAAGGCGCTCCTAAATTTTTTCTATGTTAATGAATTTTCCTGAATGTTTCAAACCCGGAAAAGTATGTAGAAATATGTGCAGAATCTCGTGGTGCCATTGGTTTTCTAGTGCAGTATGATTTAAAGACAGTGGGAACTATTTTAGTAGGAAAATTATTAAAAGCGCTTAACAAAAAAAGGCGCTCCTAAATTTTTTCTATGTTAATGAATTTTCCTGAATGTTTCAAACACGGAAAAGTATGTAAAAATGTTCGCAGAATCTCGTGGTGCCATTGGTTTTCTAGTGCAGTATGATTTAAAGACAGTGGGAACTATTTTAGTAGGAAAATTATTAAAAGCGCTTAACAAAAAAAGGCGCTCCTAAATTTTTTCTATGTTAATGAATTTTCCTGAATGTTTCAAACCCGGAAAAGTATGTAAAAATATGTGCAGAATCTCGTGGTGCCATTGGTTTTCTAGTGCAGTATGATTTAAAGACAGTGGGAACTATTTTAGTAGGAAAATTATTAAAAGCGCTTAACAAAAAAAGGCGCTCCTAAATTTTTTCTATGTTAATGAATTTTCCTGAATGTTTCAAACACGGAAAAGTATGTAAAAATGTTCGCAGAATCTCGTGGTGCCATTGGTTTTCTAGTGCAGTATGATTTAATGACAGTGGGAACTATTTTAGTAGGAAAATTATTAAAAGCGCTTAACAAAAAAAGGCGCTCCTAAATTTTTTCTATGTTAATGAATTTTCCTGAATGTTTCAAACACGGAAAAGTATGTAAAAATGTTCGCAGAATCTCGTGGTGCCATTGGTTTTCTAGTGCAGTATGATTTAAAGACAGTGGGAACTATTTTAGTAGGAAAATTATTAAAAGCGCTTAACAAAAAAAGGCGCTCCTAAATTTTTTCTATGTTAATGAATTTTCCTGAATGTTTCAAACACGGAAAAGTATGTAAAAATGTTCGCAGAATCTCGTGGTGCCATTGGTTTTCTAGTGCAGTATGATTTAAAGACAGTGGGAACTATTTTAGTAGGAAAATTATTAAAAGCGCTTAACAAAAAAAGGCGCTCCTAAATTTTTTCTATGTTAATGAATTTTCCTGAATGTTTCAAACACGGAAAAGTATGTAAAAATGTTCGCAGAATCTCGTGGTGCCATTGGTTTTCTAGTGCAGTATGATTTAAAGACAGTGGGATCAATTTTAGTAGGAAAATTATTAAAAGCGCTTAACAAAAAAAGGCGCTCCTAAATTTTTTCTATGTTAATGAATTTTCCTGAATGTTTCAAACACGGAAAAGTATGTAAAAATGTTCGCAGAATCTCGTGGTGCCATTGGTTTTCTAGTGCAGTATGATTTAAAGACAGTGGGAACTATTTTAGTAGGAAAATTATTAAAAGCGCTTAACAAAAAAAGGCGCTCCTAAATTTTTTCTATGTTAATGAATTTTCCTGAATGTTTCAAACCCGGAAAAGTATGTAAAAATATGTGCAGAATCTCGTGGTGCCATTGGTTTTCTAGTGCAGTATGATTTAAAGACAGTGGGAACTATTTTAGTAGGAAAATTATTAAAAGCGCTTAACAAAAAAAGGCGCTCCTAAATTTTTTCTATGTTAATGAATTTTCCTGAATGTTTCAAACACGGAAAAGTATGTAAAAATGTTCGCAGAATCTCGTGGTGCCATTGGTTTTCTAGTGCAGTATGATTTAAAGACAGTGGGAACTATTTTAGTAGGAAAATTATTAAAAGCGCTTAACAAAAAAAGGCGCTCCTAAATTTTTTCTATGTTAATGAATTTTCCTGAATGTTTCAAACACGGAAAAGTATGTAAAAATGTTCGCAGAATCTCGTGGTGCCATTGGTTTTCTAGTGCAGTATGATTTAAAGACAGTGGGATCAATTTTAGTAGGAAAATTATTAAAAGCGCTTAACAAAAAAAGGCGCTCCTAAATTTTTTCTATGTTAATGAATTTTCCTGAATGTTTCAAACCCGGAAAAGTATGTAAAAATATGTGCAGAATCTCGTGGTGCCATTGGTTTTCTAGTGCAGTATGATTTAAAGACAGTGGGAACTATTTTAGTAGGAAAATTATTAAAAGCGCTTAACAAAAAAAGGCGCTCCTAAATTTTTTCTATGTTAATGAATTTTCCTGAATGTTTCAAACCCGGAAAAGTATGTAAAAATATGTGCAGAATCTCGTGGTGCCATTGGTTTTCTAGTGCAGTATGATTTAAAGACAGTGGGAACTATTTTAGTAGGAAAATTATTAAAAGCGCTTAACAAAAAAAGGCGCTCCTAAATTTTTTCTATGTTAATGAATTTTCCTGAATGTTTCAAACACGGAAAAGTATGTAAAAATGTTCGCAGAATCTCGTGGTGCCATTGGTTTTCTAGTGCAGTATGATTTAAAGACAGTGGGAACTATTTTAGTAGGAAAATTATTAAAAGCGCTTAACAAAAAAAGGCGCTCCTGAATTTTTTTTATGTTAATGAATTTTCCTGAATGTTTCAAACACGGAAAAGTATGTAAAAATGTTCGCAGAATCTCGTGGTGCCATTGGTTTTCTAGTGCAGTATGATTTAAAGACAGTGGGAACTATTTTAGTAGGAAAATTATTAAAAGCGCTTAACAAAAAAAGGCGCTCCTAAATTTTTTCTATGTTAATGAATTTTCCTGAATGTTTCAAACCCGGAAAAGTATGTAAAAATATGTGCAGAATCTCGTGGTGCCATTGGTTTTCTAGTGCAGTATGATTTAAAGACAGTGGGAACTATTTTAGTAGGAAAATTATTAAAAGCGCTTAACAAAAAAAGGCGCTCCTAAATTTTTTCTATGTTAATGAATTTTCCTGAATGTTTCAAACCCGGAAAAGTATGTAAAAATATGTGCAGAATCTCGTGGTGCCATTGGTTTTCTAGTGCAGTATGATTTAAAGACAGTGGGAACTATTTTAGTAGGAAAATTATTAAAAGCGCTTAACAAAAAAAGGCGCTCCTAAATTTTTTCTATGTTAATGAATTTTCCTGAATGTTTCAAACACGGAAAAGTATGTAAAAATGTTCGCAGAATCTCGTGGTGCCATTGGTTTTCTAGTGCAGTATGATTTAAAGACAGTGGGAACTATTTTAGTAGGAAAATTATTAAAAGCGCTTAACAAAAAAAGGCGCTCCTAAATTTTTTCTATGTTAATGAATTTTCCTGAATGTTTCAAACACGGAAAAGTATGTAAAAATGTTCGCAGAATCTCGTGGTGCCATTGGTTTTCTAGTGCAGTATGATTTAAAGACAGTGGGAACTATTTTAGTAGGAAAATTATTAAAAGCGCTTAACAAAAAAAGGCGCTCCTAAATTTTTTCTATGTTAATGAATTTTCCTGAATGTTTCAAACACGGAAAAGTATGTAAAAATGTTCGCAGAATCTCGTGGTGCCATTGGTTTTCTAGTGCAGTATGATTTAAAGACAGTGGGAACTATTTTAGTAGGAAAATTATTAAAAGCGCTTAACAAAAAAAGGCGCTCCTAAATTTTTTCTATGTTAATGAATTTTCCTGAATGTTTCAAACCCGGAAAAGTATGTAAAAATATGTGCAGAATCTCGTGGTGCCATTGGTTTTCTAGTGCAGTATGATTTAAAGACAGTGGGAACTATTTTAGTAGGAAAATTATTAAAAGCGCTTAACAAAAAAAGGCGCTCCTAAATTTTTTCTATGTTAATGAATTTTCCTGAATGTTTCAAACACGGAAAAGTATGTAAAAATGTTCGCAGAATCTCGTGGTGCCATTGGTTTTCTAGTGCAGTATGATTTAAAGACAGTGGGAACTATTTTAGTAGGAAAATTATTAAAAGCGCTTAACAAAAAAAGGCGCTCCTAAATTTTTTCTATGTTAATGAATTTTCCTGAATGTTTCAAACACGGAAAAGTATGTAAAAATATGTGCAGAATCTCGTGGTGCCATTGGTTTTCTAGTGCAGTATGATTTAAAGACAGTGGGAACTATTTTAGTAGGAAAATTATTAAAAGCGCTTAACTAAAAAAGGCGCTCCTAAATTTTTTCTATGTTAATGAATTTTCCTGAATGTTTCAAACACGGAAAAGTATGTAAAAATATGTGCAGAATCTCGTGGTGCCATTGGTTTTCTAGTGCAGTATGATTTAAAGACAGTGGGAACTATTTTAGTAGGAAAATTATTAAAAGCGCTTAACAAAAAAAGGCGCTCCTAAATTTTTTCTATGTTAATGAATTTTCCTGAATGTTTCAAACACGGAAAAGTATGTAAAAATATGTGCAGAATCTCGTGGTGCCATTGGTTTTCTAGTGCAGTATGATTTAAAGACAGTGGGATCAATTTTAGTAGGAAAATTATTAAAAGCGCTTAACAAAAAAAGGCGCTCCTAAATTTTTTCTATGTTAATGAATTTTCCTGAATGTTTCAAACACGGAAAAGTATGTAAAAATGTTCGCAGAATCTCGTGGTGCCATTGGTTTTCTAGTGCAGTATGATTTAAAGACAGTGGGAACTATTTTAGTAGGAAAATTATTAAAAGCGCTTAACAAAAAAAGGCGCTCCTAAATTTTTTCTATGTTAATGAATTTTCCTGAATGTTTCAAACACGGAAAAGTATGTAAAAATGTTCGCAGAATCTCGTGGTGCCATTGGTTTTCTAGTGCAGTATGATTTAAAGACAGTGGGAACTATTTTAGTAGGAAAATTATTAAAAGCGCTTAACAAAAAAAGGCGCTCCTGAATTTTTTTTATGTTAATGAATTTTCCTGAATGTTTCAAACACGGAAAAGTATGTAAAAATGTTCGCAGAATCTCGTGGTGCCATTGGTTTTCTAGTGCAGTATGATTTAAAGACAGTGGGAACTATTTTAGTAGGAAAATTATTAAAAGCGCTTAACAAAAAAAGGCGCTCCTAAATTTTTTCTATGTTAATGAATTTTCCTGAATGTTTCAAACCCGGAAAAGTATGTAAAAATATGTGCAGAATCTCGTGGTGCCATTGGTTTTCTAGTGCAGTATGATTTAAAGACAGTGGGAACTATTTTAGTAGGAAAATTATTAAAAGCGCTTAACTAAAAAAGGCGCTCCTAAATTTTTTCTATGTTAATGAATTTTCCTGAATGTTTCAAACACGGAAAAGTATGTAAAAATATGTGGAGAATCTCGTGGTGCCATTGGTTTTCTAGTGCAGTATGATTTAAAGACAGTGGGAACTATTTTAGTAGGAAAATTATTAAAAGCGCTTAACAAAAAAAGGCGCTCCTAAATTTTTTCTATGTTAATGAATTTTCCTGAATGTTTCAAAGACGGAAAAGTATGCAAAAATATGTGCAGAATCTCGTGGTGCCATTGGTTTTCTAGTGCAGTATGATTTAAAGACAGTGGGAACTATTTTAGTAGGAAAATTATTAAAAGCGCTTAACAAAAAAAGGCGCTCCTAAATTTTTTCTATGTTAATGAATTTTCCTGAATGTTTCAAACACGGAAAAGTATGTAAAAATATGTGCAGAATCTCGTGGTGCCATTGGTTTTCTAGTGCAGTATGATTTAAAGACAGTGGGAACTATTTTAGTAGGAAAATTATTAAAAGCGCTTAACTAAAAAAGGCGCTCCTAAATTTTTTCCATGTTAGTGAATTTTCCTGAATGTTTCAAACACGGAAAAGTATGTAAAAATATGTGCAGAATCTCGTGGTGCCATTGGTTTTCTAGTGCAGTATGATTTAAAGACAGTGGGAACTATTTTAGTAGGAAAATTATTAAAAGCGCTTAACTAAAAAAGGCGCTCCTAAATTTTTTCTATGTTAATGAATTTTCCTGAATGTTTCAAACACGGAAAAGTATGTAAAAATATGTGCAGAATCTCGTGGTGCCATTGGTTTTCTAGTGCAGTATGATTTAAAGACAGTGGGAACTATTTTAGTAGGAAAATTATTAAAAGCGCTTAACAAAAAAAGGCGCTCCTAAATTTTTTCTATGTTAATGAATTTTCCTGAATGTTTCAAACACGGAAAAGTATGTAAAAATATGTGCAGAATCTCGTGGTGCCATTGGTTTTCTAGTGCAGTATGATTTAAAGACAGTGGGAACTATTTTAGTAGGAAAATTATTAAAAGCGCTTAACAAAAAAAGGCGCTCCTAAATTTTTTCTATGTTAATGAATTTTCCTGAATGTTTCAAACACGGAAAAGTATGTAAAAATATGTGCAGAATCTCGTGGTGCCATTGGTTTTCTAGTGCAGTATGATTTAAAGACAGTGGGAACTATTTTAGTAGGAAAATTATTAAAAGCGCTTAACTAAAAAAGGCGCTCCTAAATTTTTTCTATGTTAATGAATTTTCCTGAATGTTTCAAACACGGAAAAGTATGTAAAAATATGTGCAGAATCTCGTGGTGCCATTGGTTTTCTAGTGCAGTATGATTTAAAGACAGTGGGAACTATTTTAGTAGGAAAATTATTAAAAGCGCTTAACAAAAAAAGGCGCTCCTAAATTTTTTCTATGTTAATGAATTTTCCTGAATGTTTCAAACACGGAAAAGTATGTAAAAATATGTGCAGAATCTCGTGGTGCCATTGGTTTTCTAGTGCAGTATGATTTAAAGACAGTGGGAACTATTTTAGTAGGAAAATTATTAAAAGCGCTTAACAAAAAAAGGCGCTCCTAAATTTTTTCTATGTTAATGAATTTTCCTGAATGTTTCAAACACGGAAAAGTATGTAAAAATATGTGCAGAATCTCGTGGTGCCATTGGTTTTCTAGTGCAGTATGATTTAAAGACAGTGGGAACTATTTTAGTAGGAAAATTATTAAAAGCGCTTAACAAAAAAAGGCGCTCCTAAATTTTTTCTATGTTAATGAATTTTCCTGAATGTTTCAAACACGGAAAAGTATGTAAAAATGTGCGCAGAATCTCGTGCTGCTATTGGTTTTCTAGTGCAGTATGATTTAAAGACAGTGGGAACTATTTTAGTAGGAAAATTATTAAAAGCGCTTAACAAAAAAAGGCGCTCCTAAATTTTTTCTATGTTAATGAATTTTCCTGAATGTTTCAAACACGGAAAAGTATGTAAAAATGTGCGCAGAATCTCGTGCTGCTATTGGTTTTCTAGTGCAGTATGATTTAAAGACAGTGGGAACTATTTTAGTAGGAAAATTATTAAAAGCGCTTAACAAAAAAAGGCGCTCCTAAATTTTTTCTATGTTAATGAATTTTCCTGAATGTTTCAAACACGGAAAAGTATGTAAAAATATGTGCAGAATCTCGTGGTGCCATTGGTTTTCTAGTGCAGTATGATTTAAAGACAGTGGGAACTATTTTAGTAGGAAAATTATTAAAAGCGCTTAACAAAAAAAGGCGCTCCTAAATTTTTTCTATGTTAATGAATTTTCCTGAATGTTTCAAACACGGAAAAGTATGTAAAAATATGTGCAGAATCTCGTGGTGCCATTGGTTTTCTAGTGCAGTATGATTTAAAGACAGTGGGAACTATTTTAGTAGGAAAATTATTAAAAGCGCTTAACAAAAAAAGGCGCTCCTAAATTTTTTCTATGTTAATGAATTTTCCTGAATGTTTCAAACACGGAAAAGTATGTAAAAATATGTGCAGAATCTCGTGGTGCCATTGGTTTTCTAGTGCAGTATGATTTAAAGACAGTGGGAACTATTTTAGTAGGAAAATTATTAAAAGCGCTTAACAAAAAAAGGCGCTCCTAAATTTTTTCTATGTTAATGAATTTTCCTGAATGTTTCAAACACGGAAAAGTATGTAAAAATATGTGCAGAATCTCGTGGTGCCATTGGTTTTCTAGTGCAGTATGATTTAAAGACAGTGGGAACTATTTTAGTAGGAAAATTATTAAAAGCGCTTAACAAAAAAAGGCGCTCCTAAATTTTTTCTATGTTAATGAATTTTCCTGAATGTTTCAAACACGGAAAAGTATATAAAAATGTTCGCAGAATCTCGTGGTGCTATTGGTTTTCTAGTGCAGTATGATTTAAAGACAGTGGGAACTATTTTAGTAGGAAAATTATTAAAAGCGCTTGACAAAATAAAGCGCTCCTAAATTTTTTCTACGTTACTGAATTTTCCTGAATATTTCAAACACGGAAAAGTATGTAAAAATGTTCGCAGAATCTCGTGGTGCCATTGGTTTTCTAGTGCAGTATGATTTAAAGCCAGTGGGAACTATTTTAGTAGGAAAATTATTAAAAGCGCTTAAAAAAAAAGGCGCTCCTAAATTTTTTCTATGTTAATGAATTTTCCTGAATGTTTCAAACACGGAAAAGTATGTAAAAATGTGTGCAGAATCTCGTGGTGCCATTGGTTTTCTAGTGCAGTATGATTTAAAGCCAGTGGGAACTATTTTAGTAGGAAAATTATTAAAAGCGCTTAAAAAAAAAGGCGCTCCTAAATTTTTTCTATGTTAATGAATTTTCCTGAATGTTTCAAACACGGAAAAGTATGTAAAAATGTTCGCTGAATCTCGTGGTGCTATTGGTTTTCTAGTGCAGTATGATTTAAAGACAGTGGGAACTATTTTAGTAGGAAAATTATTAAAAGCGCTTGACAAAATAAAGCGCTCCTAAATTTTTTCTACGTTACTGAATTTTCCTGAATGTTTCAAACACGGAAAAGTATGTAAAAATGTTCGCAGAATCTCGTGGTGCCATTGGTTTTCTAGTGCAGTATGATTTAAAGCCAGTGGGAACTATTTTAGTAGGAAAATTATTAAAAGCGCTTAAAAAAAAAGGCGCTCCTAAATTTTTTCTATGTTAATGAATTTTCCTGAATGTTTCAAACACGGAAAAGTATGTAAAAATGTGTGCAGAATCTCGTGGTGCCATTGGTTTTCTAGTGCTGTATGATTTAAAGACAGTGGGAACTATTTTAGTAGGAAAATTATTAAAAGCGCTTAACAAAAAAAGGCGCTCCTAAATTTTTTCCATGTAAATGAATTTTCCTGAATGTTTCAAACACGGAAAAGTATGTAAAAATGTGTGCAGAATCTCGTGGTGCCATTGGTTTTCTAGTGCGGTAGGATTTAAAGACAGTGGGAACTATTTTAGTAGGAAAATCATTAAAAGCGCTTAACAAAAAAAAGCGCTTAACAAAAAAAAGCGCTCCTAAATTTTTTCTATGTTAATGAATTTTCCTGAATGTTTCAAACACGGAAAAGTATGTAAAAATGTGTGCAGAATCTCGTGGTGCCATTGGTTTTCTAGTGCTGTATGATTTAAAGCCAGTGGGAACTATTTTAGTAGGAAAATCATTAAAAGCGCTTAACAAAAAAAAGCGCTTAACAAAAAAAAGCGCTCCTAAATTTTTTCTATGTTAATGAATTTTCCTGAATGTTTCAAACACGGAAAAGTATGTAAAAATGTGTGCAGAATCTCGTGGTGCCATTGGTTTTCTAGTGCGGTAGGATTTAAAGACAGTGGGAACTATTTTAGTAGGAAAATCATTAAAAGCGCTTAACAAAAAAAAGCGCTTAACAAAAAAAAGCGCTCCTAAATTTTTTCTATGTTAATGAATTTTCCTGAATGTTTCAAACACGGAAAAGTATGTAAAAATGTGTGCAGAATCTCGTGGTGCCATTGGTTTTCTAGTGCAGTATGATTTAAAGCCAGTGGGAACTATTTTAGTAGGAAAATTATTAAAAGCGCTTAAAAAAAAAGGCGCTCCTAAATTTTTTCTATGTTAATGAATTTTCCTGAATGTTTCAAACACGGAAAAGTATGTAAAAATGTTCGCAGAATCTCGTGGTGCTATTGGTTTTCTAGTGCAGTATGATTTAAAGACAGTGGGAACTATTTTAGTAGGAAAATTATTAAAAGCGCTTAAAAAAAAAGGCGCTCCTAAATTTTTTCTATGTTAATGAATTTTCCTGAATGTTTCAAACACGGAAAAGTATGTAAAAATGTGTGCAGAATCTCGTGGTGCCATTGGTTTTCTAGTGCTGTATGATTTAAAGACAGTGGGAACTATTTTAGTAGGAAAATTATTAAAAGCGCTTAACAAAAAAAGGCGCTCCTAAATTTTTTCTATGTTAATGAATTTTCCTGAATGTTTCAAACCCGGAAAAGTATGTAAAAATATGTGCAGAATCTCGTGGTGCCATTGGTTTTCTAGTGCAGTATGATTTAAAGACAGTGGGAACTATTTTAGTAGGAAAATTATTAAAAGCGCTTAACAAAAAAAGGCGCTCCTAAATTTTTTCTATGTTAATGAATTTTCCTGAATGTTTCAAACACGGAAAAGTATGTAAAAATGTTCGCAGAATCTCGTGGTGCCATTGGTTTTCTAGTGCAGTATGATTTAATGACAGTGGGAACTATTTTAGTAGGAAAATTATTAAAAGCGCTTAACAAAAAAAGGCGCTCCTAAATTTTTTCTATGTTAATGAATTTTCCTGAATGTTTCAAACACGGAAAAGTATGTAAAAATGTTCGCAGAATCTCGTGGTGCCATTGGTTTTCTAGTGCAGTATGATTTAAAGACAGTGGGAACTATTTTAGTAGGAAAATTATTAAAAGCGCTTAACAAAAAAAGGCGCTCCTAAATTTTTTCTATGTTAATGAATTTTCCTGAATGTTTCAAACACGGAAAAGTATGTAAAAATGTTCGCAGAATCTCGTGGTGCCATTGGTTTTCTAGTGCAGTATGATTTAAAGACAGTGGGAACTATTTTAGTAGGAAAATTATTAAAAGCGCTTAACAAAAAAAGGCGCTCCTAAATTTTTTCTATGTTAATGAATTTTCCTGAATGTTTCAAACACGGAAAAGTATGTAAAAATGTTCGCAGAATCTCGTGGTGCCATTGGTTTTCTAGTGCAGTATGATTTAAAGACAGTGGGATCAATTTTAGTAGGAAAATTATTAAAAGCGCTTAACAAAAAAAGGCGCTCCTAAATTTTTTCTATGTTAATGAATTTTCCTGAATGTTTCAAACACGGAAAAGTATGTAAAAATGTTCGCAGAATCTCGTGGTGCCATTGGTTTTCTAGTGCAGTATGATTTAAAGACAGTGGGAACTATTTTAGTAGGAAAATTATTAAAAGCGCTTAACAAAAAAAGGCGCTCCTAAATTTTTTCTATGTTAATGAATTTTCCTGAATGTTTCAAACCCGGAAAAGTATGTAAAAATATGTGCAGAATCTCGTGGTGCCATTGGTTTTCTAGTGCAGTATGATTTAAAGACAGTGGGAACTATTTTAGTAGGAAAATTATTAAAAGCGCTTAACAAAAAAAGGCGCTCCTAAATTTTTTCTATGTTAATGAATTTTCCTGAATGTTTCAAACACGGAAAAGTATGTAAAAATGTTCGCAGAATCTCGTGGTGCCATTGGTTTTCTAGTGCAGTATGATTTAAAGACAGTGGGAACTATTTTAGTAGGAAAATTATTAAAAGCGCTTAACAAAAAAAGGCGCTCCTAAATTTTTTCTATGTTAATGAATTTTCCTGAATGTTTCAAACACGGAAAAGTATGTAAAAATGTTCGCAGAATCTCGTGGTGCCATTGGTTTTCTAGTGCAGTATGATTTAAAGACAGTGGGATCAATTTTAGTAGGAAAATTATTAAAAGCGCTTAACAAAAAAAGGCGCTCCTAAATTTTTTCTATGTTAATGAATTTTCCTGAATGTTTCAAACCCGGAAAAGTATGTAAAAATATGTGCAGAATCTCGTGGTGCCATTGGTTTTCTAGTGCAGTATGATTTAAAGACAGTGGGAACTATTTTAGTAGGAAAATTATTAAAAGCGCTTAACAAAAAAAGGCGCTCCTAAATTTTTTCTATGTTAATGAATTTTCCTGAATGTTTCAAACCCGGAAAAGTATGTAAAAATATGTGCAGAATCTCGTGGTGCCATTGGTTTTCTAGTGCAGTATGATTTAAAGACAGTGGGAACTATTTTAGTAGGAAAATTATTAAAAGCGCTTAACAAAAAAAGGCGCTCCTAAATTTTTTCTATGTTAATGAATTTTCCTGAATGTTTCAAACACGGAAAAGTATGTAAAAATGTTCGCAGAATCTCGTGGTGCCATTGGTTTTCTAGTGCAGTATGATTTAAAGACAGTGGGAACTATTTTAGTAGGAAAATTATTAAAAGCGCTTAACAAAAAAAGGCGCTCCTGAATTTTTTTTATGTTAATGAATTTTCCTGAATGTTTCAAACACGGAAAAGTATGTAAAAATGTTCGCAGAATCTCGTGGTGCCATTGGTTTTCTAGTGCAGTATGATTTAAAGACAGTGGGAACTATTTTAGTAGGAAAATTATTAAAAGCGCTTAACAAAAAAAGGCGCTCCTAAATTTTTTCTATGTTAATGAATTTTCCTGAATGTTTCAAACCCGGAAAAGTATGTAAAAATATGTGCAGAATCTCGTGGTGCCATTGGTTTTCTAGTGCAGTATGATTTAAAGACAGTGGGAACTATTTTAGTAGGAAAATTATTAAAAGCGCTTAACAAAAAAAGGCGCTCCTAAATTTTTTCTATGTTAATGAATTTTCCTGAATGTTTCAAACCCGGAAAAGTATGTAAAAATATGTGCAGAATCTCGTGGTGCCATTGGTTTTCTAGTGCAGTATGATTTAAAGACAGTGGGAACTATTTTAGTAGGAAAATTATTAAAAGCGCTTAACAAAAAAAGGCGCTCCTAAATTTTTTCTATGTTAATGAATTTTCCTGAATGTTTCAAACACGGAAAAGTATGTAAAAATGTTCGCAGAATCTCGTGGTGCCATTGGTTTTCTAGTGCAGTATGATTTAAAGACAGTGGGAACTATTTTAGTAGGAAAATTATTAAAAGCGCTTAACAAAAAAAGGCGCTCCTAAATTTTTTCTATGTTAATGAATTTTCCTGAATGTTTCAAACACGGAAAAGTATGTAAAAATGTTCGCAGAATCTCGTGGTGCCATTGGTTTTCTAGTGCAGTATGATTTAAAGACAGTGGGAACTATTTTAGTAGGAAAATTATTAAAAGCGCTTAACAAAAAAAGGCGCTCCTAAATTTTTTCTATGTTAATGAATTTTCCTGAATGTTTCAAACACGGAAAAGTATGTAAAAATGTTCGCAGAATCTCGTGGTGCCATTGGTTTTCTAGTGCAGTATGATTTAAAGACAGTGGGAACTATTTTAGTAGGAAAATTATTAAAAGCGCTTAACAAAAAAAGGCGCTCCTAAATTTTTTCTATGTTAATGAATTTTCCTGAATGTTTCAAACCCGGAAAAGTATGTAAAAATATGTGCAGAATCTCGTGGTGCCATTGGTTTTCTAGTGCAGTATGATTTAAAGACAGTGGGAACTATTTTAGTAGGAAAATTATTAAAAGCGCTTAACAAAAAAAGGCGCTCCTAAATTTTTTCTATGTTAATGAATTTTCCTGAATGTTTCAAACACGGAAAAGTATGTAAAAATGTTCGCAGAATCTCGTGGTGCCATTGGTTTTCTAGTGCAGTATGATTTAAAGACAGTGGGAACTATTTTAGTAGGAAAATTATTAAAAGCGCTTAACAAAAAAAGGCGCTCCTAAATTTTTTCTATGTTAATGAATTTTCCTGAATGTTTCAAACACGGAAAAGTATGTAAAAATATGTGCAGAATCTCGTGGTGCCATTGGTTTTCTAGTGCAGTATGATTTAAAGACAGTGGGAACTATTTTAGTAGGAAAATTATTAAAAGCGCTTAACTAAAAAAGGCGCTCCTAAATTTTTTCTATGTTAATGAATTTTCCTGAATGTTTCAAACACGGAAAAGTATGTAAAAATATGTGCAGAATCTCGTGGTGCCATTGGTTTTCTAGTGCAGTATGATTTAAAGACAGTGGGAACTATTTTAGTAGGAAAATTATTAAAAGCGCTTAACAAAAAAAGGCGCTCCTAAATTTTTTCTATGTTAATGAATTTTCCTGAATGTTTCAAACACGGAAAAGTATGTAAAAATATGTGCAGAATCTCGTGGTGCCATTGGTTTTCTAGTGCAGTATGATTTAAAGACAGTGGGATCAATTTTAGTAGGAAAATTATTAAAAGCGCTTAACAAAAAAAGGCGCTCCTAAATTTTTTCTATGTTAATGAATTTTCCTGAATGTTTCAAACACGGAAAAGTATGTAAAAATGTTCGCAGAATCTCGTGGTGCCATTGGTTTTCTAGTGCAGTATGATTTAAAGACAGTGGGAACTATTTTAGTAGGAAAATTATTAAAAGCGCTTAACAAAAAAAGGCGCTCCTAAATTTTTTCTATGTTAATGAATTTTCCTGAATGTTTCAAACACGGAAAAGTATGTAAAAATGTTCGCAGAATCTCGTGGTGCCATTGGTTTTCTAGTGCAGTATGATTTAAAGACAGTGGGAACTATTTTAGTAGGAAAATTATTAAAAGCGCTTAACAAAAAAAGGCGCTCCTGAATTTTTTTTATGTTAATGAATTTTCCTGAATGTTTCAAACACGGAAAAGTATGTAAAAATGTTCGCAGAATCTCGTGGTGCCATTGGTTTTCTAGTGCAGTATGATTTAAAGACAGTGGGAACTATTTTAGTAGGAAAATTATTAAAAGCGCTTAACAAAAAAAGGCGCTCCTAAATTTTTTCTATGTTAATGAATTTTCCTGAATGTTTCAAACCCGGAAAAGTATGTAAAAATATGTGCAGAATCTCGTGGTGCCATTGGTTTTCTAGTGCAGTATGATTTAAAGACAGTGGGAACTATTTTAGTAGGAAAATTATTAAAAGCGCTTAACTAAAAAAGGCGCTCCTAAATTTTTTCTATGTTAATGAATTTTCCTGAATGTTTCAAACACGGAAAAGTATGTAAAAATATGTGGAGAATCTCGTGGTGCCATTGGTTTTCTAGTGCAGTATGATTTAAAGACAGTGGGAACTATTTTAGTAGGAAAATTATTAAAAGCGCTTAACAAAAAAAGGCGCTCCTAAATTTTTTCTATGTTAATGAATTTTCCTGAATGTTTCAAAGACGGAAAAGTATGCAAAAATATGTGCAGAATCTCGTGGTGCCATTGGTTTTCTAGTGCAGTATGATTTAAAGACAGTGGGAACTATTTTAGTAGGAAAATTATTAAAAGCGCTTAACAAAAAAAGGCGCTCCTAAATTTTTTCTATGTTAATGAATTTTCCTGAATGTTTCAAACACGGAAAAGTATGTAAAAATATGTGCAGAATCTCGTGGTGCCATTGGTTTTCTAGTGCAGTATGATTTAAAGACAGTGGGAACTATTTTAGTAGGAAAATTATTAAAAGCGCTTAACTAAAAAAGGCGCTCCTAAATTTTTTCCATGTTAGTGAATTTTCCTGAATGTTTCAAACACGGAAAAGTATGTAAAAATATGTGCAGAATCTCGTGGTGCCATTGGTTTTCTAGTGCAGTATGATTTAAAGACAGTGGGAACTATTTTAGTAGGAAAATTATTAAAAGCGCTTAACTAAAAAAGGCGCTCCTAAATTTTTTCTATGTTAATGAATTTTCCTGAATGTTTCAAACACGGAAAAGTATGTAAAAATATGTGCAGAATCTCGTGGTGCCATTGGTTTTCTAGTGCAGTATGATTTAAAGACAGTGGGAACTATTTTAGTAGGAAAATTATTAAAAGCGCTTAACAAAAAAAGGCGCTCCTAAATTTTTTCTATGTTAATGAATTTTCCTGAATGTTTCAAACACGGAAAAGTATGTAAAAATATGTGCAGAATCTCGTGGTGCCATTGGTTTTCTAGTGCAGTATGATTTAAAGACAGTGGGAACTATTTTAGTAGGAAAATTATTAAAAGCGCTTAACAAAAAAAGGCGCTCCTAAATTTTTTCTATGTTAATGAATTTTCCTGAATGTTTCAAACACGGAAAAGTATGTAAAAATATGTGCAGAATCTCGTGGTGCCATTGGTTTTCTAGTGCAGTATGATTTAAAGACAGTGGGAACTATTTTAGTAGGAAAATTATTAAAAGCGCTTAACTAAAAAAGGCGCTCCTAAATTTTTTCTATGTTAATGAATTTTCCTGAATGTTTCAAACACGGAAAAGTATGTAAAAATATGTGCAGAATCTCGTGGTGCCATTGGTTTTCTAGTGCAGTATGATTTAAAGACAGTGGGAACTATTTTAGTAGGAAAATTATTAAAAGCGCTTAACAAAAAAAGGCGCTCCTAAATTTTTTCTATGTTAATGAATTTTCCTGAATGTTTCAAACACGGAAAAGTATGTAAAAATATGTGCAGAATCTCGTGGTGCCATTGGTTTTCTAGTGCAGTATGATTTAAAGACAGTGGGAACTATTTTAGTAGGAAAATTATTAAAAGCGCTTAACAAAAAAAGGCGCTCCTAAATTTTTTCTATGTTAATGAATTTTCCTGAATGTTTCAAACACGGAAAAGTATGTAAAAATATGTGCAGAATCTCGTGGTGCCATTGGTTTTCTAGTGCAGTATGATTTAAAGACAGTGGGAACTATTTTAGTAGGAAAATTATTAAAAGCGCTTAACAAAAAAAGGCGCTCCTAAATTTTTTCTATGTTAATGAATTTTCCTGAATGTTTCAAACACGGAAAAGTATGTAAAAATGTGCGCAGAATCTCGTGCTGCTATTGGTTTTCTAGTGCAGTATGATTTAAAGACAGTGGGAACTATTTTAGTAGGAAAATTATTAAAAGCGCTTAACAAAAAAAGGCGCTCCTAAATTTTTTCTATGTTAATGAATTTTCCTGAATGTTTCAAACACGGAAAAGTATGTAAAAATGTGCGCAGAATCTCGTGCTGCTATTGGTTTTCTAGTGCAGTATGATTTAAAGACAGTGGGAACTATTTTAGTAGGAAAATTATTAAAAGCGCTTAACAAAAAAAGGCGCTCCTAAATTTTTTCTATGTTAATGAATTTTCCTGAATGTTTCAAACACGGAAAAGTATGTAAAAATATGTGCAGAATCTCGTGGTGCCATTGGTTTTCTAGTGCAGTATGATTTAAAGACAGTGGGAACTATTTTAGTAGGAAAATTATTAAAAGCGCTTAACAAAAAAAGGCGCTCCTAAATTTTTTCTATGTTAATGAATTTTCCTGAATGTTTCAAACACGGAAAAGTATGTAAAAATATGTGCAGAATCTCGTGGTGCCATTGGTTTTCTAGTGCAGTATGATTTAAAGACAGTGGGAACTATTTTAGTAGGAAAATTATTAAAAGCGCTTAACAAAAAAAGGCGCTCCTAAATTTTTTCTATGTTAATGAATTTTCCTGAATGTTTCAAACACGGAAAAGTATGTAAAAATATGTGCAGAATCTCGTGGTGCCATTGGTTTTCTAGTGCAGTATGATTTAAAGACAGTGGGAACTATTTTAGTAGGAAAATTATTAAAAGCGCTTAACAAAAAAAGGCGCTCCTAAATTTTTTCTATGTTAATGAATTTTCCTGAATGTTTCAAACACGGAAAAGTATGTAAAAATATGTGCAGAATCTCGTGGTGCCATTGGTTTTCTAGTGCAGTATGATTTAAAGACAGTGGGAACTATTTTAGTAGGAAAATTATTAAAAGCGCTTAACAAAAAAAGGCGCTCCTAAATTTTTTCTATGTTAATGAATTTTCCTGAATGTTTCAAACACGGAAAAGTATGTAAAAATGTTCGCAGAATCTCGTGGTGCTATTGGTTTTCTAGTGCAGTATGATTTAAAGACAGTGGGAACTATTTTAGTAGGAAAATTATTAAAAGCGCTTGACAAAATAAAGCGCTCCTAAATTTTTTCTACGTTACTGAATTTTCCTGAATATTTCAAACACGGAAAAGTATGTAAAAATGTTCGCAGAATCTCGTGGTGCCATTGGTTTTCTAGTGCAGTATGATTTAAAGCCAGTGGGAACTATTTTAGTAGGAAAATTATTAAAAGCGCTTAAAAAAAAAGGCGCTCCTAAATTTTTTCTATGTTAATGAATTTTCCTGAATGTTTCAAACACGGAAAAGTATGTAAAAATGTGTGCAGAATCTCGTGGTGCCATTGGTTTTCTAGTGCAGTATGATTTAAAGCCAGTGGGAACTATTTTAGTAGGAAAATTATTAAAAGCGCTTAAAAAAAAAGGCGCTCCTAAATTTTTTCTATGTTAATGAATTTTCCTGAATGTTTCAAACACGGAAAAGTATGTAAAAATGTTCGCTGAATCTCGTGGTGCTATTGGTTTTCTAGTGCAGTATGATTTAAAGACAGTGGGAACTATTTTAGTAGGAAAATTATTAAAAGCGCTTGACAAAATAAAGCGCTCCTAAATTTTTTCTACGTTACTGAATTTTCCTGAATGTTTCAAACACGGAAAAGTATGTAAAAATGTTCGCAGAATCTCGTGGTGCCATTGGTTTTCTAGTGCAGTATGATTTAAAGCCAGTGGGAACTATTTTAGTAGGAAAATTATTAAAAGCGCTTAAAAAAAAAGGCGCTCCTAAATTTTTTCTATGTTAATGAATTTTCCTGAATGTTTCAAACACGGAAAAGTATGTAAAAATGTGTGCAGAATCTCGTGGTGCCATTGGTTTTCTAGTGCTGTATGATTTAAAGACAGTGGGAACTATTTTAGTAGGAAAATTATTAAAAGCGCTTAACAAAAAAAGGCGCTCCTAAATTTTTTCCATGTAAATGAATTTTCCTGAATGTTTCAAACACGGAAAAGTATGTAAAAATGTGTGCAGAATCTCGTGGTGCCATTGGTTTTCTAGTGCGGTAGGATTTAAAGACAGTGGGAACTATTTTAGTAGGAAAATCATTAAAAGCGCTTAACAAAAAAAAGCGCTTAACAAAAAAAAGCGCTCCTAAATTTTTTCTATGTTAATGAATTTTCCTGAATGTTTCAAACACGGAAAAGTATGTAAAAATGTGTGCAGAATCTCGTGGTGCCATTGGTTTTCTAGTGCTGTATGATTTAAAGCCAGTGGGAACTATTTTAGTAGGAAAATCATTAAAAGCGCTTAACAAAAAAAAGCGCTTAACAAAAAAAAGCGCTCCTAAATTTTTTCTATGTTAATGAATTTTCCTGAATGTTTCAAACACGGAAAAGTATGTAAAAATGTGTGCAGAATCTCGTGGTGCCATTGGTTTTCTAGTGCGGTAGGATTTAAAGACAGTGGGAACTATTTTAGTAGGAAAATCATTAAAAGCGCTTAACAAAAAAAAGCGCTTAACAAAAAAAAGCGCTCCTAAATTTTTTCTATGTTAATGAATTTTCCTGAATGTTTCAAACACGGAAAAGTATGTAAAAATGTGTGCAGAATCTCGTGGTGCCATTGGTTTTCTAGTGCAGTATGATTTAAAGCCAGTGGGAACTATTTTAGTAGGAAAATTATTAAAAGCGCTTAAAAAAAAAGGCGCTCCTAAATTTTTTCTATGTTAATGAATTTTCCTGAATGTTTCAAACACGGAAAAGTATGTAAAAATGTTCGCAGAATCTCGTGGTGCTATTGGTTTTCTAGTGCAGTATGATTTAAAGACAGTGGGAACTATTTTAGTAGGAAAATTATTAAAAGCGCTTAAAAAAAAAGGCGCTCCTAAATTTTTTCTATGTTAATGAATTTTCCTGAATGTTTCAAACACGGAAAAGTATGTAAAAATGTGTGCAGAATCTCGTGGTGCCATTGGTTTTCTAGTGCTGTATGATTTAAAGACAGTGGGAACTATTTTAGTAGGAAAATTATTAAAAGCGCTTAACAAAAAAAGGCGCTCCTAAATTTTTTCCATGTAAATGAATTTTCCTGAATGTTTCAAACACGGAAAAGTATGTAAAAATGTGTGCAGAATCTCGTGGTGCCATTGGTTTTCTAGTGCTGTATGATTTAAAGACAGTGGGAACTATTTTAGTAGGAAAATTATTAAAAGCGCTTAAAAAAAACGGCGCTCCTAAATTTTTTCTATGTTAATGAATTTTCCTGAATGTTTCAAACACGGAAAAGTATGTAAAAATGTGTGCAGAATCTCGTGGTGCCATTGGTTTTCTAGTGCAGTATGATTTAAAGCCAGTGGGAACTATTTTAGTAGGAAAATTATTAAAAGCGCTTAAAAAAAAAGGCGCTCCTAAATTTTTTCTATGTTAATGAATTTTCCTGAATGTTTCAAACACGGAAAAGTATGTAAAAATGTTCGCAGAATCTCGTGGTGCTATTGGTTTTCTAGTGCAGTATGATTTAAAGACAGTGGGAACTATTTTAGTAGGAAAATTATTAAAAGCGCTTAAAAAAAAAGGCGCTCCTAAATTTTTTCTATGTTAATGAATTTTCCTGAATGTTTCAAACACGGAAAAGTATGTAAAAATGTGTGCAGAATCTCGTGGTGCCATTGGTTTTCTAGTGCTGTATGATTTAAAGACAGTGGGAACTATTTTAGTAGGAAAATTATTAAAAGCGCTTAACAAAAAAAGGCGCTCCTAAATTTTTTCCATGTAAATGAATTTTCCTGAATGTTTCAAACACGGAAAAGTATGTAAAAATGTGTGCAGAATCTCGTGGTGCCATTGGTTTTCTAGTGCTGTATGATTTAAAGACAGTGGGAACTATTTTAGTAGGAAAATTATTAAAAGCGCTTAAAAAAAACGGCGCTCCTAAATTTTTTCTATGTTAATGAATTTTCCTGAATGTTTCAAACACGGAAAAGTATGATAAAATGTGTGCAGAATCTCGTGGTGCCATTGGTTTTCTAGTGCTGTATGATTTAAAGACAGTGGGAACTATTTTAGTAGGAAAATTATTAAAAGCGCTTAACAAAAAAAGGCGCTCCTAAATTTTTTCCATGTAAATGAATTTTCCTGAATGTTTCAAACACGGAAAAGTATGTAAAAATGTGTGCAGAATCTCGTGGTGCCATTGGTTTTCTAGTGCAGTATGATTTAAAGACAGTGGGAACTATTTTAGTAGGAAAATTATTAAAAGCGCTTAAAAAAAACGGCGCTCCTAAATTTTTTCTATGTTAATGAATTTTCCTGAATGTTTCAAACACGGAAAAGTATGATAAAATGTGTGCAGAATCTCGTGGTGCCATTGGTTTTCTAGTGCTGTATGATTTAAAGACAGTGGGAACTATTTTAGTAGGAAAATTATTAAAAGCGCTTAACAAAAAAAGGCGCTCCTAAATTTTTTCCATGTAAATGAATTTTCCTGAATGTTTCAAACACGGAAAAGTATGTAAAAATGTGTGCAGAATCTCGTGGTGCCATTGGTTTTCTAGTGCTGTATGATTTAAAGACAGTGGGAACTATTTTAGTAGGAAAATTATTAAAAGCGCTTAACAAAAAAAGGCGCTCCTAAATTTTTTCCATGTAAATGAATTTTCCTGAATGTTTCAAACACGGAAAAGTATGTAAAAATGTGTGCAGAATCTCGTGGTGCCATTGGTTTTCTAGTGCTGTATGATTTAAAGACAGTGGGAACTATTTTAGTAGGAAAATTATTAAAAGCGCTTAACAAAAAAAGGCCCTTCTAAATTTTTTCTATGTTAATGAATTTTCCTGAATGTTTCAAACACTGAAAAGTATGTAAAAATGTGTGCAGAATCTCGTGGTGCCATTGGTTTTCTAGTGCGGTATGATCTAAAGACAGTGGAAACTATTTCAGTAGGAAAATTATTAAAAGCGCTTAACAAAAAAAGCGCTCCTAAATTTTTTATATGTTAATGAATGTTTTCAAACATCGAGAGTTTTTTAAGGCTGTACGCAGAAGATCCTGGTTTGCGGATTTTCTGGTTTTGTGTGAAATAAGGACATTGGGAGTTTGTTTGCCTTATAAGGGATTACACCAACTAGAAGCTGTAGCCTCCATTTGTGTTACTTAATTTTTATTCTAATGTTAATTCACTCTTGATTCCGATTCATTATCTTATATTAAATTTCTATAGATTTATTTATGTGGAATATTCCAAAAAAATACAGGTTCGATTATAGAAGCCACTGAATTATCTTAAATCTACTGATGTGACGGTTAAAATTATCAGGCTTGTCATTAATAAAATTGCACAATTCTGAAAGGCTGTTGGTTTTGACTCATAACTTACAATTTCTTCTTTAAAGCTGCATAAAATATTGTTGGCGCCTGATTAGTAATTAAGTTATAAATAGCAACAGTTCTAGACTGCTGTCTGTCTATCGCTTGTTAACTTCTTATTCGCAAATAAGTCGTGGATGAGAGGTATAATATCCCATAAGGTGAGGCATTTTATGCCACCAATATCCTTCTTATACCTTACTCATACAGGTTTCCATAATCTCACTTGCAAAGATACTTTTTCAGCCGGTAATTATAGCCTTGGTCTTATATTGAAAAAGCAAGAAAAGTAAAAATTAAAAAAAAATCCTATATCGATATTTTTTTTTAAATAAAGAGCCCCACTCGGGCATTTACCTATTTTCTTAGTGTCCCGTGTGCAATTTTTAATTTTACACTTCAGGGTTAATTAAATTGTGCGGTACTTCTTGTTGAATACCGTTAAGAAAGAAAGGCTGCCATTCGATATTAAAATAAATGTAAAAATCTTTAATGCCAATAATAAAATAAAAATTGTGTGTGGGTTTATGATATAATGGGGACATTGTATAGCCATAATAAATGTATACAATTTTATGGCTTTTGTATATGTATATCTAATAAGTTTCAAAGATGTAGCCACTTTGGGGTTTGAAATATAACACAATAATTTACAATAATGTAACATAAATTAGCATACTTGCTACTGTGAGCTGCATGAGTTTGCATCACGTTACGGCGCCTGTTGCAGACGTTCTGCCTTCGATCACACGAGACGTCTTCAGGAATATTCTGAAATAGCAAAACTAAACTTTAGTAAATTGAACTTGAACTTATAGTTATAAATTTTAAATCCCAGTACCTATCATCACATAGAATTCTCTAATGACAACTTAGAATGATGTTATTTCTAATTAATTTTTTAATCACATTTATAAACCAATTTATTTTACTTAATTCCAGATATACATGTGTATTTATTTATTGTAATTTAATAAGCAATTTCTCTATACTTTCTAAGTATATAATATGTGTACATAGTATTGTAATGTAACAATTTGTTTAAATGTAATAAATAATATATTTACTAGTTATTAATAGAAGAAATTTATGTCAGACACTCAACTGCCATATATATGCCAGGTTTTATTACAATTTACATGCAGTCCCCTTTGTTCGTGGTGACAGTAATATCTTTTGACCACGAGCTTCCTACTGAGAGGAGAAAGCTTTGTCGTTACTGAAGATACATACGTGACAACGATTTAGCAATAAAGAATTTACCACATGTACTTAGACATGTGGTTATAAAAATAAGAATTCGTATTTATATAGGATTTCTTCCACGTTCCTTCGAAATCACCTCTCGAGATGTGGAACAAACTCAGTATGTGAGTAGGTGAGAAGTTTCAAGAATTCTTCAATGCTGACAAACATTTTATTGAACCAACTATCAATAAACTATTCGTATGTGCATTTCTTCTTGGGAGAATATCGTTGTGAGTTAATACTAGTATTGTTCAATACTCACAGGCTGGCTAATGGTCAAATGATAAATTAGAGATGTTTGAGAATACAGCTATGTGACGGAATTCAGATACGACAAAGAAGGAATGCGGAAAAATATGTAGAGAAGACAGTGTACACTGGACACAGTTAGTAATAAAAAATATGTTGACACGCCTTAAAGGTTTTTTCCTATTTGGGGTCAAAGTTCGATTTAAAAATTTAATTAATATTCGAACTACACCCACAGGAATTTTTCTATATTTATGTTATAAACGAAAGCATTATCCCTATCAAAAAAAAAAAAAACTTAAACGCCTCTAAAAATTTAATTAAACGAATATAATATAATAGAAGGCCGAATCGCCTTTAAAACAATAAATTAAAAAATTTAAATAATTTCTGAAAGTATAGCCATTATTAAAGGAAGAAACTTGGAAATAGGAATGAGAAGAAAAAGTAAGAGAAAAAAGAATGTCAATGGTTCTGTAGATGTGAATAAAGAAAATGAGACATAGGATGGACGAAAACCAGGATACCTTTTGAGACATAAAGACCTAAATAAAATAGGTAGTTATGGAGCCATAGGACCATCGAATTTTTTCTTCTCTGTCAGCTGTTTGTGAAAACTGTTAAAAGCTGTTCATGGTTTTAGTTATCTTCAAAACAGCTCACAGAGAAGAAAAAAGTTTCGATGGCCCCGTTGCCCCATGGCTATACTACTGACCTATTTAGAGACATACAAGAGACAAAATCAGAATTAAACAGGCACATAAGGAATTCTAGATTCACTAATAGTTATGTTAATGTTAATAGGATGTTAGATGTTGGTTATAGCTAAGGGTAGAGAAAAGTGAACTAGGTAAGAATCCCTTCAGCCTTCGGTGGTACCCCCAGAGCAACAATGAAAAAATTAATCAATGACTCCAGCAAATTTGTGTGTGATATGGTGTGCTGATTCCGAAAAGAGTAATACAAAAGTCGTATCAGCCACCAATATTAAATAAAAATGAATTTTATTAACAGGCCAACATAAACATGTTTGTAAAAACTTTTTAGACTGATTTAACCAAATATTAAGTATTTTTTGGTGCTTAAATCGTATTCGATCACTTTTTTATTACCCACAATTCTTTTAGAATACGACATCGATTATATTTTTAAAAAAATAGGGAGAAATTTGATATAAAAAAAGTTTAAAACTCAGTTTACTGTTAACTTACAAAAATTTTAGATTACTAAAATTATAGAAGTTCAAAAAAAAGTTTCTATCATAGTTTCTTCCCCGATGAGATGCATTTTGTAGTTCACCTCTTGTTCTTCACTTAGATCACCCAAGTTTTCAGGAAAAAAGTCAAGATGATTGTGCAAGAAGTATACTTTATGGCTCTTCAGATAACTGTGAGTTTTAGAATTTTTTACCATTTAGCTACAATAGATTTATAGTTAGAAGCTTTCACATTGACCAATAACATTGTCACAACTTTTTTAAATTATATCCAAGTCTTTTTTCCTTTGTATTCATCGTTGCTTTGAAGTTGGAATAGAACATCAAACCCAACGAAAATTCCTTGTTTCTGTGTATCCTGCACAACATTCTTGACTTTTTCCTGAAAACCTGGATTATCTACTAAATGAAAAGCAAGGAGAATGGTTTGATTAAGAAATAAAACAAATAGAAAAACGATACAACTGAATTTTTAATTTTTTTGTTTTTATTAAATTTTTCCTTATTCTTTTAAATACATATGTATATAATTGATGTATTGTGGGAGAATTATTATGGGTGATAAAGAAAACAAATTGCATATACATAGGATTTAAGTAAATCAGTTTAAAAAGTTTTTAAAAACTTTTTTGGTATTGGCCTGCGTTATTATTAAGTTAAGTACAGTCCCGATTTTTTGTTTTAAAGTATGTGATGAGAAAATATCATAAAAGCATTAAATTTATAGTATTAATAATTCAAATTCCCACCAAGTATGCCATTTATTGGATCTATTACCATCATGTCAAGTGATTTCTTACTTAATATGGCATCATCAGTTTCATTAAATATAGTTAATACATACTATAATAAGGCATAATTAAATTAAAACCCCACATTAAATTCATTAATTTAAAAAATATGTAGTTATTTATCACTCAAGATCATTAATTTACATATGAGGAGTCTGGTAAATACTGGGACTGTTTTATAATCAGCTACAGAAACACGTGGAAGGAAATGAAGCATGAAGATTGAAGTAATCGTGATATTTTTTTAGGCTATAAATAAATAACTGTTGTAAATAGTATAGATTTATGTACTTAATTCTTATTTTCAAGTGATCTGAAAAAGATTCATACTAATACTAATTTGGTCATTCAGTTTCTGTATTTAATAAAGTATTTGAGCAAAATCATGTATTTTTTTATTTATTACCGGAAATACAAGTCGAACTTTCACATTGATTAAAATTAAGTTAAGGATATATTAGGAACAATATTTTATGTTATTTAAATGTGCAAGTAACTAACGACAAGTCCAAATGTCAATATTATATATAAATCCTGTTTGAAGCTACTTAAGTGAAATGCATAAATAAGTATGTACGTACTATGTACATGACCTAGTTCTAGCTGGCATTAAAATCTATTAAATGTTGCGCTTAACTGTCGTAAAGCGTTAAAACTGTCCCTTACATCAGAATAACGAGACTACTTGTCAGGCATCCTATTACGACCATCATTTGAGTTATGTTATCCATCTGCTGGAATGAGTAAACTTGTCTTAGTTAAGTAATCAGAAGTTTACAAAAAGAAAGCTAATCATGTTTACTAAGTACATTTACTATTTGCAAGGTATGTAAAATAAGTAATGGAACTAATTTTCTATATTTTTATTTTATTTTTTTAATTACAATCACAACTGCATATTGTCCCCATCAAGGCAATTGCGAATGAGACGATTCATTTTTTGCTCATCCTGTTGTTGCATAATGTCCAAAACGGCACCCTGTGTGGTTATTTTTAAATTTTGAAAAAGCGAGTAATGAATAAGGGGCTGAGGAACCATTGGGATTGTTTTTACTCCCCAATTAACTCTTTCTTGGTATTTGGTCTCACGGAACCCACAGTAAAGTTTTTGATTATATTGACATTTTCATCGTCTCTCCGTTACAACTCTCAACAACTCTGTCTACTAAAAATGTCTTAAACTACCTAGATATCTGGGCTTTAATCAGTTTAATGAAGTTTTAAAAACTCAATAGAGACTTTACGAGGTACAAACCCTCACTGAACAACGTGCACCAAACACTGATTTATCTTTTACCTAAGCTGGAAGCAGTCTCATTATTATTAATGATGAGCAAACGTAAGAATAATGTAGTCATGGTCTTGGTCTCGGTCTTGTTCTTTCACATTAAGTCTTGGTATTGGTCTTGTTTTTCGACAGTAGTCTTGATCTTCGTCTCGTTCTTGCGAGACCGAGTCTCGTATTTAGTGACTTTGTTCACCAAAATCACCAAAAAGATTCATACGATCTTATCAATCAATAACCTCTTGTTGAAATTAAAATTAAAATCGAACATGATACCACTGACTTAAGAAACATAAAGCCAACAATTCTTATAGTACATACATGGTTATGTAATGCACATGTGTATAAATAATTCATCCGCATCAGGAACAAATAGTAATAATAAAAGAAACGTAAAAATAAAATATCCTACTTCTCAAGAAACATTGAATACATAATGTAAAATTATGATAATCACGAAAGGATAAATAAAAGATGAAACTTAAAGAAAGATGATATCAAACAAGTGGGAAAAAATATACGAAGAAAATTGTTTAAATTAAAACGTCAAAGTTGTCTGTTAGCCTAAGAGGATACCTAATAAATATTGCATTGTAAATTATAAAAGTAATATAAGATGGAAATTACACCTGTAATAAAATGTTTAATGTATATCTATAGAACGCTATTTACAGTTAACATATTTAAATCTGTGTCGTTTTAAATTTACTAAAAATCCAACATAAAAGGAATGAAACTTATTAAAGTTCTTCCTACTCCGAACTAATTTTTGCATTCTACGAAAACTATTCACAAATAGCAATCAAACAAAATAAGCTAAGTGTCCCTCTGCCTTTCCTTACTTCTGGGTCTCCACTAATGTATAAACGTACCTAACTGTTAATCGACAGTTGTGCTTTACTTCTATCAAAAAAAGAACTACAGTCAAAACCGTTTACAACGACATCGGTTAAAACTACGTACCGGTTATATCGACCATAACAATAGGTCTCGGATGAATGCTATATGATCGCCTTATAAAAAATACCGCTTTTTACGACATTGCTTATTACGACATACTTCATTAAGCCACCACATTTAACTAATATCTTGGGAGAATTATATCGGTTACAACGACCATTAGTCTTATTAACAATTTGAATAGGTAACAGTATTCACATCTGGGACAGTATAATGATCAAGTACAATATAATAATCAATGGCAATTAAGATTGAAAAGGTAAACAGAAACGTTTCGAGTCAATTCTCAGGAACAAAATACACGTGTATGCAGTATACGAAGCCCACTTTCTCATATTTATTCATTTATAAATTTCGTTAGGTACTTAAATGTACACAAGACGTACCAAAACATATTTTGTACATGAATATATTAATCCTATTAATATCTATGGATTTATATGTACCTACATATTCAATAATACTAAATAAAAAATTCTTTTGTACCTCGAAAACATCACCGGTTATTACAACTATCGGTTTTTACGATCTAAAATGGGTGGTCCCTTCGGTGTCGTTATAACCGGTTTTGACTGTATTTGAAACAGTGGAAAAAACAGTATTTTCCTTTTCATCTGTTTTAGGGATTGAATTTTAAATGAATCCTTTTTTATTTGCGCTAGATACGCTGTATAAGGAATCGCCGTGAAAAACTTTAAATATTTAGATTCTAGACCAATAAGTGTTACTATTGTAGGTACTTTCCAGAAGAATTTTTGTTTTTTCCGAACCATGCTAAAACGTATTTTTTGTCAAAAATCAATGCAATCATCCTATTTGTACCATATCAGAAGACCTTTTATACATATAGGTACCTTGAGAAATTTTTATTTTAATTATTTCCAACGATAGTTTTCTATTGTGCCTTAAAGTATGCTTATCATCATGATATGTTTGTTGTCTTATTTCAAACAAAAAATAAAAATAAATTGCAATAGTGGAAAAAAACAGTAAAACATAAAAACCAATTTTTGATGTTCAAGTGACTGAATTTTAAAAGAATTGTGTTTAATACTTGTTTACTTTGTATAAGGAATCCCCGTGAAAACCGAACCTTAATGAAGTAGAAAAAGGAGACTGTGGTAAAAGATATAAATGAATAAAGGAAAAGAAGACTCACCCCTAATAACCGCAACACTAATTTACGAGCGACCACGTGTTTTGCCCACTTCATACGTGGGCATTATCAACGCGAGACTGGTCTAAAATTTAAAGATTAATCTATTTATAGGGGCGGGGGTGGAAGCCAAAAAGGAGAAAAATGGAGGAATTAGATTTGGAAATGTATGTGTTCAATAACCGTGTAAAAACGTATGCTTCACAACAATATGTCCAATCTGGGAAGAAAGGGAAAACAGTAAAACCAGCGTGTTCAATAACCGCAGTTGATAAGGCTTATTGGGCCTGTTTTAACTACGCATGCTTCATCAACTGAATATTGTAGGGAGAAGGAAGGTAGAAAAACTTAACTATTTATAATCAATTAAACCTATTGCAATAGTTGAAACAAGACTGAATTAGGAATTGGACCTAAATCTGAATTTATAAGTTGATTTTTATTCTTTTGAATGTATAAACTTTCCCAAGCGTCAAGTTTCGATTTGCAAGAGACTTCTTTGATTAATTTTAAACATTCAAGGCCCATAGGGTGGTTTCTATTGAATATGTGTTGGGCTACACTGGATTTCTCAATCCTATTCAATCTAAAGTGAGCGATATGTTCTTTATATCTTGTGGAAATTGCTCGGTTTGTTTGTCCAACATATTTTAGTTCACAACCTTGACAGTTAATTTCATAGATACCGGACTTATTATTATTTTCTAATTTGTCTTTTGTGTTTCCCAAAAGGTTTTTGAGACTATTGTTTGGTTTGAAGATCCTAATGAAGTTAAATTCTTTAAAAATTTTGTCTAATCCCGAAGCAATAGGGTGAAAAGGTAACGTAAAAAATTTTTGTTTAATTTCTGGTAGAATGGTCAAAGTAGTAACTCTTTTAATATAGGCCTTAAATTGTAGTTTTCTTAATATTTTGTTGACAATTTCAGGAGGGAAACCGTTGAAATTTGCTATATCTTTGATTAAAGATAATTCGTTGTTGAATCTATCTTTATTCAAAGGAAAGTTAACTAATCTATTAATAAGAAAGTTTAAAGCAGCTAACTCGAACCTTAGTGTCTTCGCCACCTCACACCAACTTATTCTTTTTGTATAAACAATTTCCATTCATCCCTTTTGTACCATAAAAGTGTAAACAGAAGACCCAGTACTTATGTACCTTGAGGTATTAATTAAAACCAACGCCACTTTTCCGTTTTATATTACACCTTGAGGTGTGATTATCATCATACTATGTTAAGACTCAGATGTTTTATTTTGAACAAAAAAAAATAGTATGTATCAATATTGAATTTCAACATTGGGGGTTTAATATTAAAAAAATCCTTTCTTACTAGCACTCATTTACGCTGTATAAAAAATTTCTGTTAAATTTTTTTAGTGTCTGCTCTGTCAACTCTACACTCTACAGCTCTAGTCCAAGGAATTCTACTATTGGTGTTCATTGCAGATCGTTTTCAGAAAAATTTTCGCTTTATCCGGACCCTGATAAAATTTTTGATGTCTCCGCCAAAAGACATAAATTTATTCTTTGTGGATAAATATTTTGTACTATAATTAATTGTGAATAGAACAGAAAATCTAGCATGAATCTTGAGGTTTTCATCAAAACTAAACTAATATTGGTGAAATATTCCAGTACTTTATTCTTCCTTTTTTGAATTTATTAAATTACAGTGTTTCAGAAACAAAATGCACCCTCGATAGTGTGAATCTTATTCAAAACTAAACGGATTAACCACAATTTTTTTAACAAACCCGACACGTGTTTGCTCTTTTTCATTGTGAACAGTTTCAACGCAATACAGTCTTCCGGATAAACATGAAAGTGTTGTGGTTTCTTTAGGCTAAGTTTTTTTGTATCAATTATTTCCAATGACATGATTATCGACATGCTACTTCAGGAGTTTAACTTCGAACAAAAAAAAACCATAAAGCTCCCTCTTCCCTCCTTGAGGGGTTAAACTTCAAAAGAATCAATTTTTATAATCTACGTACACTAGCGTCTATAAGAACTTTGAAAGCATACGTTCCAATCATACCTTTTGTACCATAATAGTGTTACATGTATTGATTGAAACCAAAACCAAAAGGACTTACCCCAAAGAAACCAGAACACTAACAACGCTGACACTTGTTTTAATAACTTACATTGTAAGCAGTTTCAACTTGAGGAACACATGTTTGCGTTGTAAAAGTGTTGTGGTTTCTTAAGGGTAAGTTCTTTTGGTTTTAATTATTCCTAACGCCACGATCCCCGCTTTCAGTTATACCTTAATGTATGCCCATCGCCATGCCTATCGTGATGCTACGTGAGGTGTTTTAGGTACCTATCAGCTGTCGAATTTCCTATACCTGACGTTTCGCCAGAAGTGTGTTTTAGCGTAAGTGGGCAGGAAAAGGTATTCACCAAGTTAACATTGTCGTCGGTGAGTCGAACACACGAACAGCAAGAACCAAACCAGAAACCTGTTCAGTCTGTGTCGGAGACAAGAAACGTGCAGACCATCGACGGTATTATTATTCTTGTTTTTTCCTCAACTTCTTCGGCATTCGTTCTTCGGATCGCTCGTGGATAAATTCTCCATCCGTAATAGTATGTCAATTTTGTGTATGTGAAAGTATTAACGCGGTCATTACGTGTGAGTGTTATCCTCGTTTCGAAAATGAAAACTGTCCTCTGATAACGAAGAAAATAGTTAGGAGTTAAGACAACTACTTTTGAGAACCAAAAGTTTTTTGGTTTTGGTGTCGAAAAGTTTATCGAGTTACCGTTTATTTTTTCTAACACTTAAATATAATGATCCTGAAGGCGACGTATTCGCTCCTGATCCTTATTGGAATTGCTGCAGTAACTCTCGCAAAAGGTAAGTGTTCAAATCGACACCAAAAGTAATCTAACTAACGAGGAAAAGTTTTTTCACAGAAGAATGTTGTTAATAGGAAAATTTGACGCAAAAATTAAATATGCACTAAAGAAAACAACTTATTTTTAGTTTCGATATTTAAATTTATCCTTAATCTGTACCAAAAAAAATATTAAACAAGTTTTTCACCCTCCAGACTTTTTTCCAGACAGTTTTCTTCTCCATTTAAATGCCTTTTAAGACTAAGAAGGGCTTATATTTCCTTCTTATCCATTAGTACGTATCATGCATAATTACCACAACATTAATCAATATTCTTGCTTAAGTATAACTAATGGTAAATTTATTTTTTAAAGCTGCTAGAAAATAAGGTATTTACTGTAGACTGTAATAAACTATTTCTGCAGTTATCTGCATCATTAAGAGAGCTAATTACATACAATAAATATAAATATTGAAACGTATAGCAATAACTATAAGTTTTTAAAATAAAATGAGAAGTTTGATATTTGACATAGGTAATATTCTGTGATTTTTTCATAGTTACACTGAAGTACCTACTTCTTATTAGAAAGCTTTAAGATTCGTTAAAGATAGCAAAAAAAATACATTTTACTATCTCTCAACCAGCATCTGCTGCCTTTATTACCCATTTCCTTTCTACGTATTTACCATTATTGTTTCTTTTTGAAGTTTCACTTCGGAAATGCTCTAAATGTTCAACTTTTCCTGCTGCTGGAACGTTCAATTTTAAATACTTATTTTCATTTGAAGCTATTAAAAATAATAATCCTTACACCTGACAAAAATACATCCCCCATTTGCCGTTAATTTTGTGAGAATTATTTATCATACTTAAAAAAAATAATAACTGTTCATAAATTAAATAAGCAGTTGCGATTTCTTCTGGATTTGGCATTTACATTTACTAGTTTATAAAGCCTTGAAATTTAGCATCTCAATGTAAAAAGTAAAGGTTATTCTTAACTATGTACCATATACTAAACTAAACCGAACTTTATTTTACTAAAAAGGTCAAAAGAAGTAAACAAATAAAGGATTAAAAGATCCTGGTTGTTATTGAGCCTAAACTGTAGCTAGATGGCGTTCACTTTTCATCTGTAGTATTATAATGATCACTACTACATAAGGGGTGATTTTGACTAGCCGTTAGTCTATTGGAACTGCCCATGGCGTGCTAATGAGAACTAATGAGTCGTTTCGACAAAATGCTGACCAAACGTAATTCATTAAGTTGAAGGGTTGGTTTTTCGATTTAAATCAACAGCATCCAAAAAGGTGATCAATTGACTCAAACAAAAAAACCTGAAGAACTTTGGCGAACGCTATCGAATAAACTCTATTGATTTCCCATTCTAATTATAATTTTCTATGGGGTCACACGTTTTCGAATAGAAGAGACACCTGGTGAAAACGAAACCGTTTTAATTAATTTCAACGCCTGTAGAGAGAACATTATCCTTTTTTCCCATGCTGAATCGCTCTATGGTTCTGCCAACAAGGTTCAATGAGTATAGTCTTGAGCTAGTTTTCATTGTCTTAAAAGCCTCATAAAGTACAAGTTTATGTATGTCTTGAATCGAACTGAGACAGTTAAGGTTGCGTTTTAATGGCATTAGAATCGTAAAATACGCGTTTATTTAAAGAAATACGAGCTTTATAGTAAAAGATAAATAAGATTGCAAACTTATACATATACTGTCTCCACATGCGCAGGTCATTTCTTACAACCATTTTAAGCGAAAGTTACTAGCTATAACTATATTTTGTCCTTCAACTTACAATTATCAGACATAATTTGTTTTACAAACTGCAACAGTATTAATTATTATTGTTATTATTCTCTTTAAGTCATTTACTAATTAAAGTCGCTGAGTTTTGATCTTGGTTTTGCAAAAATAACCTCTGTGTTGGTCTTGGTCAATCGAGTCTTGTTTTTGATCTTGCATCAACGAAGTCTTGGACCTTTAAGTTTCTCTAGAGGTTTCATTAATTATTTTCAACAATAAGTTTGGTAAAAGTCTTGGTCTTGCGCAAATAAGTCTTGAAGAGTTATGTCTTAGTATTGCAGAGTTGGATCTTGTTCTTGATCTTAATTTATATAGATAGGGTCTGGGTATTAGTCTTCTTAAAGTGATACTATGTTGGTCTTGGTTTTAAAAAATTTGCAAGACCAAGACCAATACTACAAGACGGAGACTGATTTTGCTCATCACTACATTCTTCTTATGGACCTTTACTCTATTTTTATTCTAAAATTAATGAACGATTATAAATCAAAGCAGTTTGGGTTGTGGCCTCAAGAACTTCTAGACTGAACTTCAACAGTGGATTCCAGTGTCGTTTCAAAAGATGACTTTTTGAGTATAAAATGTTAAAACGGAATCCAGGAAAGAAAGTGTCAGTAAATATTTACAATTTTGTATGAATATTTATTTATCAGAGAATGAGATGCTTGCCGCCATGCTTCGACAATTTTTCGGCCACCTCAAGCGGAACTGGACGCTGCTACACATGAACTTGAAATTAAAATTAGACTCTTTTTGTTATCCAATTTACTGGGGATTACATCTTCTTGCGGTCAGCACAAACAAACGCGAACACGTACAAAATAGATGGTTAATTAAGATAACAAAAACGTTTCGTCTTTGTTTACGGAGCTACGGATAAAATAAAAAAATATTTCTACGAAAAATCATCTGCTAGCAATAACTCCCTACGGTCTGGTATGTAGGTAGATAAGTATACAGGGTGTCCCCTCTCAATTGGAAAAAACTTCTAGGGCATATTGAGGAACCATAGACAAGCAGTTTGAGATATTAGACTGATGTCCGGAAGTGCATGGTTTTCAAAATACAGGGTGTCAAAGTTTTTTTCAAAAAACTTTTTTTTTATCAATATCTCAAAGGCACGTTGACCGATTTTCTTGAAATTCGCTGGTGATGTAAGCTTTAATAAGACGCTCAGTTAGCACTAATTAAATGGTAATTATTACTTCCAGTGGCGCCCCGGGGGACAGTGTCACGAATAAAAATGACAAAAAAATGTACGCCACTGACTTTTTTTGAAAAAAATATAAAATTTTCCGGACTTCAGTCTAATATCTCAAACTGCTTGTCTATGGTTCCTCAATATGCCCTAGAAGTTTTTTTCCAATTGACAGGGGACACCCTGTATACAAAAGATTCCAAAAAAAAAACATGCAAAAAAATAATAGAATAAACAAGTGGCAGCAAAACCATCCCTATTCATGTTTATTAGACGTCTTAGCTGTTGGCACCTTCAGTTGTGTAAGATAATTATTGCTTGTAAAGACACCATCAAATTTACAAACAGAAAAAAACCGACGAACTGAAATTGGTTTTTCAAAATCGGTTCAAATATTACTTTGTAACCTTTGTGTAAATAACAGTAAATGCAATAATAATTAATTAACAATTTAGGATACCTAATTAACCAGACCAATTATCTCTAGTTAACACAGGTAGAATAAGAATCGCCGTTGGTCATTAAAACATTAACTGTAGCATTGTGATTCGTTGGTTATTTTATTTAAAAAAAATTATTCACCACGACTAGAATTCGTACCGCTCCATTTCTTAAACGTACTCGTATGTTTAATTTTCTCATATTATCTCAAGTATAAATGTCAAAAATTTAGGGTTAGAATCCATATGTTCGTGTAACAGAATATAGGCAACTGATCCAACTTTGTCTTTTCAACTGTCAAAAACAACCATTTTTAATTACAAATACTGATTAAACGATTACATCCTATATGTTGATAGTAGGAACAAGGAATTCTTTGATTATCATATTAGACGTCTTGATAGTCAAAAAATTCCAGATTATTCAATATGGGGATGATTATTAAACCCCCACGATTAAACTTTCAGACAAAAACGCGTTTTTTCATTTCATTTTAATAGTTAAATTTAAACCAAGCAATAAGTTGGGATGAAATTTTATAAAACCATAGTTCTTTTTAATCTTAATAGGTTACATTTGTAGCATTTAATTTGTCTTTTGCAATTTTAATCAGGGAGACCCTTTCATACCGCAACCATTCACTTTTCTCTAGTCCATAGTATCTTAAAAACTTTAATTAAGATGACCATTTCATACAGTAACCTCACCACTTTACTAATTTCTTAGATGATAGCATTATCCCAATGTTTTAGTTTCTCGTGCCATCTCAAGTACCTATAAACGTCAAGATTTTAGGGTAATAATCTGCACGTTCATATAACAGAATATAGGCAACACACCTAACTTTGTCTTTTCAACTGTCAAAAGCAGCCATTTTTAATTATAAATTCTGATTAAACGATTACTCTTACATGTTGACAGTGGCACAAGAAACTCTTTGACTCTTATATCCATTAGACGTCTTGATAGTCGACTAATTCCAGATTATTTTATATGGAGACGACAAGATAGACCCCCACGATTTGACTCTCATACGAAAACGCGTTTTTTTTTTTCATTTCATTTTGACAGTTTAATTTAAACCAGTAGTGAAATGTTGTAAAACCACTGTTCTTTTTAATCTTAATCGATCACATTTCCGGCATATAATCTGTCTTTTGCAATTTTTTCGACAATCTTTATCCAAGAATTTCAATTTCCCTTATTTTTTCCACGACCAACTTTATTATGTACTAGTATAACCCATTTAGCATTTGAGGAATTTTAATCAGGATGACCCTCTTAGATGATAGCATTATCCCAATGTTTCATTTTCTCATGCCATCTCGAGTATAAACGTCAAAAATTTAGGGTTGGAATCCGTATGTTCGTATAACAGAATATAGACAACCCATCTAACTTTGTCTTTCCAACTGTTATTTTTATTTGAAAATGTCAAAAATGGTGACTTTTCATCCTGGATGTGGAATAAAGAAAGGAAAAGAAGGAATCACAAAAGATTAAGTAACAAAATACCGAATTACCATTTTGTTTGTTAATCGTGCAACAAATGCAACTGGATTTGATTCGATTCGAATCGATTAAGTGAATGTGGATCGGTAAGTGGTGGCAGTGGGTCATGCCGCAATGCGTCCAACTATTGTTGGCCGCACATAACAATATCAAGTGACCGATTACTATGTATTATAGAAGAGAACGTCGGTTTTACTTTCACTCTTGGCTGAAAGTGACTTATAAGCGACTAGTTGTTTAGTTGATGACGAGCCTCTGCCGCAAAACAAACGGGAAATGATCAATCTGCAAACAACAGCTGGTAGCCTTGAAATTGATCACATTTATTATTAAGTATTTATTTATAATTACGCAATGCGACCAATTGGGTGTACAATGTCCAAATCAATAGCCATTTCAAGAGTTGCCGTGACTAATTTTAGTTCTCAGTTTCTCTTTATAAGGTCAAAAGATTGGTAATGAGCTCGATTGTGATTTTAGATGGAACGTTTTATTTTTTTTTGCAAACTGTTGGAGTGCCAGTGGCGTCTCGGGGAGCAGTCTTATGAATAATTTTGACAAAAAAGTGTACGCTGCTGACTTTTTTAAAAATATTAAGCCGCCAGAACTTCCAAACAATCGCCAAAAGAATCTTTGAGATATATAAATAAAAAAACATTTCTTTAAAAAAAATTTGACATACTGGATCTTTAAAAATCAGACTTTTTAGGTCATGTTTATATGAACTTTTCTACTTAAAGTTTCCTCAGTAAAACATACTTTAAAATTATGACCTATCATTAAGTAACACCCTGTAAGTATATTTTCCCTTGGATTTACTTTGTTATTTGATTGTTATGACAAAAACTGGGAATATATGGTGTATTATCATAATGATAACACTAATTTTGAAGTGAATATTCGCATATTTCCCAATTATTTACCAACTGCATTATAACGAAGTGCTTGAGGTGGTTAACTAGCAACTACATGGACACTGGACTCCTGAAGTATAGTTGTTTTACCAGTAAATTAAACTGCTTGGAATTGTACATTGCAGAGATACAAACACGAGTTTCGTCGCGTGACTAGTCATTTAAATCACCAATGATCCTAAGAACTACTTGCGAGATACATAATGCCACACCAACAGCGTCTTTATTAAATAGTTACTCAGTCATCTTAAGGGGTGACACCAAATGCAGTTTCCTTATGTTAGCTACAGGTTTCAATGGTCTAAATGTATTTGAGAGTTGTTTGGGTTATGGATGGCGATACGTCATCGAGTGATAGTGAGCGGAAGTACTGGAGAGGCCAGAAGGGGACTTGGTGCCGGGACTTCTTGCACAGCAGTCGTTGTTATAGCTGTTATTAGATATTTCCTATATTTGGCCTATTATACACAGAAATTATTGTATTCATTAAAGAAGTATTAAACTAAAGCTTACACTTATTATATTATTTTTATAAGTAATCACCAAAATTAAATTAAAATTAACATAAAAAAACAGATTGATCATAATCATTGTCTATTTGGGATAAAGTTCTGATTATGTGTCACCCCAATTTGTACAAAGTTCTTTTACAAACTTACAAATGATTTTTGGTTAAATTTTTTTTTTGGTATTCCTTGATATCCCGTCAAAAGTTCCAAAATTTTTACGTACATTAATAGTGACACCTAATTGGAATTATTGCCGAAAGGCGAAACTCCTGTCACAAAATACAAATTCTTTTACCTAATCGAAAACCAAAACACCAAATTCAACAACAGTTTTTACTTTGTCGTAGTATATTTATTTTTTTATAAAAATATCCAAATTAAACTAAGAAACAAGAAACTTATTATGTGTCTAATTATAAACGAATATATTTATACTGTATAACGTAAAGGATATCCTTCATGTGTTTGTCGCGTGATGTACCGTTGAAATCACTGTTGTGCAATACACACTTCCAATTATAGCTTCAAAATCAAACAAATTACAGAATAATACGAAACCTAAGGAATATATTTAATCGTAATTACTATAGATACTAATTTAAATAAACAACGAATTAAAATTAGAAACAATTAAGTTTAGTATATGCTAAAAATAACAAAAAACATTTGGTCGCATGTTTCTAAACAATTTAAAAACAAAAACAACTCACGGAAATTATTAAATATAATTAACACAAACAAACGAGGAAGACCAAAACCAGCAATTGCAACAAGTAAAAATGAAACAAAACTTTGTTTTTTTTTTTTGTTTCTGTTAAAATGTTTCGAAGGATTTTTTATTTTTACCGCACCACCTTTTACTATTTACCTTGAGTTACCGCTTCCTCAAAGTTTTACTTAAACAATAGAATTATATCCTTGTTATGTATTAGTAGGTATCGATTCTTTCGCCATTCGTTTCAGTAATTATTGAAAAATACATGACGCATCGATAAATACCACAATTTCAGAATGATCAACGTTGTAAAAATAACCAAACTGATGGTTTTCTAGAAATCCTAGAAATAGTTAGTACCTATCTATAATTTGTAGTTGAAAAAAGTAATTTCTACACCGTTAATGACACACAACATCATCTGAAAATTCATGAAAATTTCGAAATACTTTTTTGGCTTAAATCATTCCTTGTATATTTTAACATTGACTTGAGATAAAATAAAAAATATATAAAAAAACATTCCTCTAAATAAAAAAGTTACTTATGACATTATAATTGCAAAACGTAATTTGCTTTAAAGCCTTTATTATACGTATGTACATACATATGTACACACATTAATGTATTGTTTGTTCTTTTGCCAACCGACCATTCAAGAGTATTAAGACGATAATGGAAAAGAAAGAAGAAGAGAGACAACAGCAAGATTCAAGAATTATTATTAATGTCTACTTGTGAGTTTTCAACTTTGTTAGTTTAACTGTAAAGAAAAGGTGAGAAAATTAATAATTTACACACGCCTGACTTTGAATTGGATTCTTTAGTCACGTTGATGTTATAGGTAGTGTGTGATAAAGTAACCTGTTGCTACTTATGCACATAAAGAGTACCTTAATAAATTAACTAGAAATTGTATAAAACTTCCTTTAGCAACACAAAAGCAGGAATAAACAAATACTTCCTTCATTATCTACACGTCGTTCAAAATTTTTCTTGTCTTTTAAAACACCTTAATCATACATTAATATGAATTCAATTCAAGAACCAACTACAAATTAATGAGGAAAAGGCATTAAAAAATCAATAAAAAACATTAATCATGTTCATTTTTGTAAATTAATTGTATACTGTACAAGAAGTAAAACGTATTTGGTCGGCAACTTATGATATATACTTTCATCACAGCGCCATAGTTTCGACAGAATATCCACGCCAGTTCAGCAAGTAGTATTATTAGGACTACAGAATTACCACAGACGGACAGGTGAACGCCATCTGTGGCAATTTACTACAACATATAGTCCAAACTGATCTTACTCGTTCCGTATCACAATATATGGAACAAAATGGGCTGTTGAAGTAGCTACAATAAACTGACGAAACGTACAACAAAAATCAAATATTTATTTTTAATAAAAAACTTATATTGTGCCCTCTACACCCATCCAGAATTGTAATAAGTATATTGAATATTGATATATAGTTGTAACAATTTCTTTTTATTGAACTATCTACTACTATACCACAATCGTATTAATCTAGTGTAATTAAAAGGCTTACGATAAATTATGTAGGCGTAAATAGTTCTACTTAACGGGATAAAGCCAATAAAAACTTCCCCACGCCATTTGATTATTCAAATAGGCTCCAGTACATTTCTTATCTAATACCTAGTAAATAGTCTCTAATGATTAAAACTAAAAATATTGGAGCAAGTTTAAATGTGCTATCTCAATGATCTACATATTTTTTTAAATTGATAAATATTAAACAACTGGTAGAATGCACGACAGGGTAATTTAATCTATACTATAGTACAGATACACTCAGAAATAAAAAGCAAAAGTAGTTGTCAATGCATTTTAACTTCAATGGTTCTTTAGAGGGACAATAGTAACGAGTCTATTTAAGGGTAGGTAAAAATGAAATCAAATTTTCTTTACAAACACATTATGAATAAACAGACAAAAAGCATCAGCAGTATCAACAAAAAGCTGTACCGTTTAGGTTTACAAAAAAAATTTTTTTTTCAATTGATTTCCTACCACATTAACTTTAAATAAGTTTGTAATAAATGATGTCACAAAAATTTAAAAAAATCATTGGGCTAAATATTTAATTTACTAATAGGTTTTTAGCTGGTGCTAAGAAGATTTTGTTCACGGAGTTGAATTCGAATTCGATCAACTGAAGACATTTGGCTCAACAGATGATCAACTTTGATATTCCATGATATACCAGCTGAAGCTCTTTGGGGTCCTTATTAGGATATTTTTTAACTTTTTGTTGTATTAGCTTTCGAGCTATCATATATTTCAAATTAATTCTGTAGGAAATCACTTACAAAAAAAAACTTTTATGGAAACATTAAGGGTTTTCCTCGACGCATATAAACGATGCGTAGACGAAGTTTGATTTATTATCGAGAGCACCGAACGAACTTTAATTAGACCAGCAAAATATTCGGTGTAAACGTCATGAAAAATACGATTCATTTGCATTTTACAAGGTTTCGTTTGTTATAAATGGAGTCGCGATAAACTTCCATTACATTATACGGAAATAATTTACATGGGAACCCATTTCCCAGTTTTAATTAATTTCAACGCCTGTAGAGAGAACATTATCCTTTTTTCCCATGCTGAATCGCTCTATGGTTCTGCCAACAAGGTTCAATGAGTATAGTCTTGAGCTAGTTTTCATTGTCTTAAAAGCCTCATAAAGTACAAGTTTATGTATGTCTTGAATCGAACTGAGACAGTTAAGGTTGCGTTTTAATGGCATTAGAATCGTAAAATACGCGTTTATTTAAAGAAATACGAGCTTTATAGTAAAAGATAAATAAGATTGCAAACTTATACATATACTGTCTCCACATGCGCAGGTCATTTCTTACAACCATTTTAAGCGAAAGTTACTAGCTATAACTATATTTTGTCCTTCAACTTACAATTATCAGACATAATTTGTTTTACAAACTGCAACAGTATTAATTATTATTGTTATTATTCTCTTTAAGTCATTTACTAATTAAAGTCGCTGAGTTTTGATCTTGGTTTTGCAAAAATAACCTCTGTGTTGGTCTTGGTCAATCGAGTCTTGTTTTTGATCTTGCATCAACGAAGTCTTGGACCTTTAAGTTTCTCTAGAGGTTTCATTAATTATTTTCAACAATAAGTTTGGTAAAAGTCTTGGTCTTGCGCAAATAAGTCTTGAAGAGTTATGTCTTAGTATTGCAGAGTTGGATCTTGTTCTTGATCTTAATTTATATAGATAGGGTCTGGGTATTAGTCTTCTTAAAGTGATACTATGTTGGTCTTGGTTTTAAAAAATTTGCAAGACCAAGACCAATACTACAAGACGGAGACTGATTTTGCTCATCACTACATTCTTCTTATGGACCTTTACTCTATTTTTATTCTAAAATTAATGAACGATTATAAATCAAAGCAGTTTGGGTTGTGGCCTCAAGAACTTCTAGACTGAACTTCAACAGTGGATTCCAGTGTCGTTTCAAAAGATGACTTTTTGAGTATAAAATGTTAAAACGGAATCCAGGAAAGAAAGTGTCAGTAAATATTTACAATTTTGTATGAATATTTATTTATCAGAGAATGAGATGCTTGCCGCCATGCTTCGACAATTTTTCGGCCACCTCAAGCGGAACTGGACGCTGCTACACATGAACTTGAAATTAAAATTAGACTCTTTTTGTTATCCAATTTACTGGGGATTACATCTTCTTGCGGTCAGCACAAACAAACGCGAACACGTACAAAATAGATGGTTAATTAAGATAACAAAAACGTTTCGTCTTTGTTTACGGAGCTACGGATAAAATAAAAAAATATTTCTACGAAAAATCATCTGCTAGCAATAACTCCCTACGGTCTGGTATGTAGGTAGATAAGTATACAGGGTGTCCCCTCTCAATTGGAAAAAACTTCTAGGGCATATTGAGGAACCATAGACAAGCAGTTTGAGATATTAGACTGATGTCCGGAAGTGCATGGTTTTCAAAATACAGGGTGTCAAAGTTTTTTTCAAAAAACTTTTTTTTTATCAATATCTCAAAGGCACGTTGACCGATTTTCTTGAAATTCGCTGGTGATGTAAGCTTTAATAAGACGCTCAGTTAGCACTAATTAAATGGTAATTATTACTTCCAGTGGCGCCCCGGGGGACAGTGTCACGAATAAAAATGACAAAAAAATGTACGCCACTGACTTTTTTTGAAAAAAATATAAAATTTTCCGGACTTCAGTCTAATATCTCAAACTGCTTGTCTATGGTTCCTCAATATGCCCTAGAAGTTTTTTTCCAATTGACAGGGGACACCCTGTATACAAAAGATTCCAAAAAAAAAACATGCAAAAAAATAATAGAATAAACAAGTGGCAGCAAAACCATCCCTATTCATGTTTATTAGACGTCTTAGCTGTTGGCACCTTCAGTTGTGTAAGATAATTATTGCTTGTAAAGACACCATCAAATTTACAAACAGAAAAAAACCGACGAACTGAAATTGGTTTTTCAAAATCGGTTCAAATATTACTTTGTAACCTTTGTGTAAATAACAGTAAATGCAATAATAATTAATTAACAATTTAGGATACCTAATTAATTAGACCATTTACCTCTAGTTAACACAGGTAGAATAAGAATCGCCGTTGGTCATTAAAACATTAACTGTAGCATTGTGATTCGTTGGTTATTTTATTTTAAAAAAATTATTCACCACGACTAGAATTCGTACCGCTCCATTTCTTAAACGTACTCGTATGTTTAATTTTCTCATATCATCTCAAATATAAATGTCAAAAATTTAGGGTTACAATCCATATGTTCGTGTAACAGAAAAATAGGCAATCCATTCAACTTTGTCTTTTCAACTGTCATAAGCAACCATTTTTAATTACAAATACTGATTAAAGATTACATCCTACATGTTGATAGTAGGAACAAGGAATTCTTTGATTATCATATTAGACGTCTTGATAGTCAAAAAATTCCAGATTATTCAATATGGGGATGATTATTAAACCCTCACGATTAAACTTTCAGACAAAAACGCGTTTTTTTTTCATTTCATTTTGATAGTTTTTGTTTAAACCAAGTAATAAGTTGGGATGAAATTTTATAAAACCATAGTTCTTTTTAATCTTAATAGTTAATATGTCTTCTGCAATTTTTTCGAAAACCATTTTTTCTATGGCCATCCGAATGGGACTAATAGATACAAACAGTCACACACTAGAATTTTGTTAAGTACTAGTAGAACACACGTACAAACGTGGATTATGGTGATAGCATTTGAGGAATTTTAATCAGGGAGACCCTTTCATACCGCAACCTTTCACTTTTCTCTAGTCCATAGTATCTTAAAAACTTTAATTAAGATGACCATTTCATACAGTAACCTCACCACTTCACTAATTTCTTAGATGATAGCATTATCCCAATGTTTTAGTTTCTCATGCCATCTCAAGTACCTATAAACGTCAAGATTTTAGGGTAAGAATCTGCACGTTCATATAACAGAATATAGGCAACACATCTAACTTTGTCTTTTCGACTGTCAAAAGCAGCCATTTTTAATTACAAATTCTAATGAAACGATTACTCCTACATGTTGACAGTGGCACAAGAAACTCTTTGGTTCTTATATCCATTAGACGTCTTGATAGTCGACTAATTCCAGATTATTTTATATGATGACGACAAGATAGACCCCCACGATTTGACTTTCATACGAAAACGCGTTTTTTTTCATTTCATTTTGACAGTTTAATTTAAACCAGTAGTGAAATGTTGTAAAACCACTGTTCTTTTTAATCTTAATCGATCACATTTCCGGCATATAATCTGTCTTTTGCAATTTTTTCGACAATCTTTATCCAAGAATTTCAATTTCCCTTATTTTTTCCACGACCAACTTTATTATGTACTAGTATAACCCATTTAGCATTTGAGGAATTTTAATCAGGATGACCCTCTTAGATGATAGCATTATCCCAATGTTTCATTTTTTCATGCCATCTCGAGTATAAACGTCAAAAATTTAGGGTTGGAATCCATATGTTCGTATAACAGAATATAGACAACCCATCTAACTTTGTCTTTCCAACTGTTATTTTTATTTGAAAATGTCAAAAATTGTGACTTTTCATCCTGGATGTGGAATAAAGAACGAAAAAGAAGGAATCACAAAAGATTAAGTAACAAAATACCGAATTACCATTTTGTTTGTTAATCGTGCAACAAATGCAACTGGATTTGATTCGATTCGAATCGATTAAGTGAATGTGGATCGGTACCTAAGTGGTGGCAGTGGGTCATGCCGCAATGCGTCCAACTATTGTTGGCCGCACATAACAATATCAAGTGACCGATTACTATGTACTTATTATAGAAGAGAACGTCGGTTTTACTTTCACTCTTGGCTGAAAGTGACTTATAAGCGACTAGTTGTTTAGTTGATGACGAGCCTCTGCCGCAAAACAAACGGGAAATGATCAATCTGCAAACAACAGCTGGTAGCCTTGAAATTGATCACATTTATTATTAAGTATTTATTTATAATTACGCAATGTGACCAATTGGGTGTACAATGTCCAAATCAATAGCCATTTCAAGAGTTGCCGTGACTAATTTTAGTTCTCAGTTTCTCTTTATAAGGTCAAAAGATTGGTAATGAGCTCGATTGTGATTTTAGATGGAACGTTTTATTTTTTTTTGCAAACTGTTGGAGTGCCAGTGGCGTCTCGGGGAGCAGTCTTATGAATAATTTTGACAAAAAAGTGTACGCTGCTGACTTTTTTAAAAATATTAAGCCGCCAGAACTTCCAAACAATCGCCAAAAGAATCTTTGAGATATATAAATAAAAAAACATTTCTTTTAAAAAAACTTTGACATACTGTACCTTGAAAAATCAGACTGTTTAGGTCATGTTTTTCTACTTAAAGTTTCCTCAGTAAAACATACTTTAAAATTATGACCTATCATTAAGTAACACCCTGTAGGTATATTTTCCCTTGGATTTACTTTGTTATTTCATTGTTATGACAAAAACTGGGAATATATGGTGTATTATCATAATGATAACGCTAATTTTGAAGTGAATATTCGCATATTTCCCAATTATTTACCAACTGCATTATAGCGAAGTGCTTGAGGTGGTTAACTAGCAACTACATGGACACTGGACTCCTGAAGTGATGTTGTTTTACCAGTAAATTAAACTGCTTGGAATTGTACATTGCAGAGATACAAACACGAGTTTCGTCGCGTGACTAGTCATTTAAATCACCAATGATCCTAAGAACTACTTGCGAGATACATAATGCCACAGCAACAGAGTCTTTATTAAATAGTTACTCAGTCATCTTAAGGGGTGACACCAAATGCAGTTTCCTTATTATATTATTTTTATAGGTAATCACCAAAATTCGACAATTCAATTAAATTAAAATTAACATAAAAAACAGATTGATCATAATCATTGTCTATTTGGGATAAAGTTCTGATTATGTGTCACCCCAATTTGTACAAAGTTCTTTTACAAACTTACAAATGATTTTTGGTTAAATTTTTTTTTTGGTATTCCTTGATATCCCGTCAAAAGTTCCAAAATTTTTACGTACATTAATAGTGACACCTAATTGGAATTATTGCCGAAAGGCGAAACTCCTGTCACAAAATACAAATTCTTTTACCTAATAGAAAACCAAAACACCAAATTCAACAACAGTTTTTACTTTGTCGTAGTATATTTATTTTTTTATAAAAATATCCAAATTAAACTAAGAAACAAGAAACTTATTATGTGTCTAATTATAAACGAATATATTTATACTGTATAACGTAAAGGATATCCTTCATGTGTTTGTCGCGTGATGTACCGTTGAAATCACTGTTGCGCAATACACACTTCCAATTATAGCTTCAAAATCAAACAAATTACAGAATAATACGAAACCTAAGGAATATATTTAATCGTAATTACTATAGATACTAATTTAAATAAACAACGCATTAAAATTAGAAACAATTAAGTTTAGTACATATATGCTAAAAATAACAAAAAACATTTGGTCGCATGTTTCTAAACAATTTAAAAACAAAAACAACTCACGGAAATTATTAAATATAATTAACACAAACAAACGAGGAAGACCAAAACCAGCAATTGCAACAAGTAAAAATGAAACAAAACTTTGTTTTTTTTTTTTTTGTTTGTGTTAAAATGTTTCGAAGGATTTTTTATTTTTACCACACCACCTTTTACTATTTACCTTGAGTTACCGCTTCCTCAAAGTTTTACTTAAACAATAGAATTATATCCTTGTTATGTATTAGTAGGTATCGATTCTTTCGCCATTCGTTGCAGTAATTATTGAAAAATACATGACGCATCGATAAATACCACAATTTCAGAATGATCAACGTTGTAAAAATAACCAAACTGATGGTTTTCTAGAAATCCTAGAAATAGTTAGTACCTATCTATAATTTGTACTTGAAAAAAGTAATTTCTACACCGTTAATGACACACAACATTATCTGGAAATTCATGAAAATTTCGCAATACTTTTTTGGCTTAAATCATTCCTTGTATATTTTAACATTGACTTGAGATAAAATAAAAAATATATAAAAAAACATTCCTCTAAATAAAAAAGTTACTTATGACATTATAATTGCAAAACGTAATTTGCTTTAAAACCTTTATTATACGTATGTACATACATATGTACACACATTAATGTATTGTTTGTTCTTTTGCCAACCGACCATTCAAGAGTATTAAGACGATAATGGAAAAGAAAGAAGAAGAGAGACAACAGCAAGATTCAAGAATTATTATTAATGTCTACTTGTGAGTTTTCAACTTTGTTAGTTTAACTGTAAAGAAAAGGTGAGAAAATTAATAATTTACACACGCCTGACTTTGAATTGGATTCTTTAGTCACGTTGATGTTATAGTGTGTGATAAAGTAACCTGTTGCTATTTATGCACATAAAGAGTACCTTAATAAATTATATAGAAATTGTATAAAACTTCCTTTAGCAACAAAAGCAGGAATAAACAAATACTTCCTTCATTATTTACACGTCGTTCAAAATTTTTCTTGTCTTTTAAAACACCTTAATCATACATTAATATGAATTCAATTCAAGAACCAACTACAAATTAATGAAGAAAAGGCATTAAAGAAACCAATAAAAAACATTAATCATGTTCATTTTTGTAAATTAATTGTACACTGTACAAGAAGTAAAACGTTTTTGGTCAGCAACTTATTATATAGACTTTCATCACAGCGCCATAGTTTCGACAGAATATCCACGCCAGTTCAGCAAGTAGTATTATTAGGACTACAGAATTACCACAGACGGACAGGTGAACGCCATCTGTGGCAATTTACTACAACATATAGTCCAAACTGATCCTACTCGTTCCGTATCACAATATATGGAACAAAATGGGCTGTTGAAGTAGCTACAATAAACTGACGAAACGTACAACAAAAATCAAATATTCATTTTTAATAAAAAACTTATATTGTGCCCTCTACACCCATCCAGAATTGTAATAAGTATATTGAATATTGATATATAGTTGTAACAATTTCTTTTTATTGAACTATCTACTACTATACCACAATCGTATTAATCTAATGTAATTAAAAGGCTTACGATAAATTATGTAGGCGTAAATAGTTCTACTTAACGGGATAAAGCCAATAAAAACTTCCCCACGCCATTTGATTATTCAAATAGGCTCCAGTACATGTCTTATCTAATACCTAGTAAATAGTCTCTAATGATTAAAACTAAAAATATTGGAGCAAGTTTAAATGTGCTATCTCAATGATCTACATATTTTTTTAAATTGATAAATATTAAATAACTGGTAGAATGCACGACAGGGTAATTTAATCTATACAATAATACAGATACACTCAGAAATAAAAAGCAAAAGTAGTTGTCAATGCACTTTAACTTCAATGGTTCTTTAGAGGGACAATAGTAACGAGTCTATTTAAGGGTAGGTAAAAATGAAATCAAATTTTCTTTACAAACACATTATGAATAAACAGACAAAAAGCATCACCAGTATCAACAAAAAGCTGTACCGTTTAGATTTACAAAAAAAAATTTTTTTTCAATTGATTTCCTACCACATTAACTTTAAATAAGTTTGTAATAAATGATGTCACAAAAATTTAAAAAAATCATTGGGCTAAATATTTAATTTACTAATAGGTTTTTAGCTGGTGCTAAGAAGATTTTGTTCACGGAGTTGAATTCGAATTCGATCAACTGAAGACATTTGGCTCAACAGATGATCAACTTTGATATTCCATGATATACCAGCTGAAGCTCTTTGGGGTCCTTATTAGGATATTTTTTAACTTTTTGTTGTATTAGCTTTCGAGCTATCATATATTTCAAATTAATTCTGTAGGAAATCACTTACAAAAAAAAACTTTTATGGAAACATTAAGGGTTTTCCTCGACGCATATAAACGATGCGTAGACGAAGTTTGATTTATTATCGAGAGCACCGAACGAACTTTAATTAGACCAGCAAAATATTCGGTGTAAACGTCATGAAAAATACGATTCATTTGCATTTTACAAGGTTTCGTTTGTTATAAATGGAGTCGCGATAAACTTCCATTACATTATACGGAAATAATTTACATGGGAACCCATTTCCCAGTTCGGATTTCCTTGTAGATTACCTACACACGTATATGCATTAACGTACGTATATAAATAGGTGCCTACCCATACATATACATACATCTAGCACTTCTCTCACGTGAGTTCTTTAAATTTACCATCGGATTGTTCTTGGGCAGCCAACCATCCCGATCGGCATGCGTAATGTTCATTGCAGATAGATGCAACTAACAACGCATCATGAATCCGCAAATAAATCTATCAGTCACACCATAGGTAGGTTCAAGAAATACAATGGTATTTAATATATACAGGGTGTTTTGCGTTATTTTAAACCCTCTTATGTTGATGGAGATCATACAAATTATAAAAATGTACAATTCCTTTATCTCAGAAGAAATGTGCAGTCGAATTCAGAGCGAAATAGATTAACTCGTGGCTGGTACCGAAAAGAGCAACTCCAACTTCCAAACTATTGACAGCCACAGGTTGATGCAACCTGAGCTAACTGGACCAAATCGTGGCCGGTACCGAACATAGCAACTACAACCCTCCCGCTACTTAAAGCCACGAGTTGTTGCAACCAGAACCAAGTGACTAACTCGTGGCCGGTACCGAACATAGCAGCCGGTACCGAACATAGCAATCCCAACCGTCCCTCTACTTAAAGCCACGAGTTGATGCAACCAGAGCTGAATAGGCCAAATCGTGACCGGTACCTAACACAGCAGCTCTAAATAATTCACTCCCTTCTTAAAGCCACGAGTTGTTGCAACCAGAGCCAAATGACCAACTCGTGGCCGGTACCGAACATAGCAGCTCCAACTCTCCTACTACTTAAAGCCACGAGTTGATGCAACCAGAGCTGAATAGGCCAAATCTTGACCGGTACCTAACACAGCAGCTCTAAATAATTCACTACCTACTTAAAGCCACGAGTTGTTGCAACCAGAGCCAAGTGACCAACTCGTGGCCGGTACCGAACATAGCAGCTCCAACCCTCCCACTACTTAAAGCCACGAGTTGATGCAACCAGAGCTGAATAGGCCAAATCTTGACCGGTACCTAACACAGCAGCTCTAAATAATTCACTACCTACTTAAAGCCACGAGTTGTTGCAACCAGAACCAAGTGACTAACTCGTGGCCGGTACCGAACATAGCAGCCGGTACCGAACATAGCAATTCCAACCGTCCCTCTACTTATAGCCACGAGTTGATGCAACCAGAGCTAAATAGGCCAAATCGTGACCGGTACCTAACACAGCAGCTCTAAATAATTCACTACCTACTTAAGCCACGAGTTGTTGCAACCAGAGCCAAATGACCAACTCGTGGCCGGTGCCGAACATTGCAGCTCCAACTCTCCCACTACTTAAAGCCACGAGTTGATGCAACCAGAGCTGAATAGGCCAAATCTTGACCGGTACCTAACACAGCAGCTCTAAATAATTCACTCCCTTCTTAAAGCCACGATTTGTTGCAACCAGAGCCAAGTGACCAACTCGTGGCCGGTACCGAACATAGCAGCCCCAACCCTCCTACTACTTATAGCCACGGGTTGATGCAACCAGAGCTGAATAGGCCAAATCGTGACCGGTACCTAACACAGCAGCTCTAAATAATTCACTCCCTTCTTAAAGCCACGAGTTGTTGCAACCAGAGCCAAATGACCAACTCGTGGCCGGTACCGAACATAGCAGCTCCAACTCTCCTACTACTTAAAGCCACGAGTTGATGCAACCAGAGCTGAATAGGCCAAATCTTGACCGGTACCTAACACAGCAGCTCTAAATAATTCACTACCTACTTAAAGCCACGAGTTGTTGCAACCAGAGCCAAGTGACCAACTCGTGGCCGGTACCGAACATAGCAGCCCCAACCCTCCTACTACTTATAGCCACGAGTTGATGCAACCAGAGCTGGATAGGCCAAATCTTGACCGGTACCTAACACAGCAGCTCTAAATAATTCACTACCTACTTAAAGCCACGAGTTGTTGCAACCAGAGCCAAATGACCAACTCGTGGCCGGTACCGAACATAGCAGCTCCAACCCTCCCACTACTTAAAGCCACGAGTTGATGCAACCAGAGCTAAATGAACTAAATCGTGGCCGAGGTCGTACACAGCAGCTACAACCCTCCCACTGCTTATAGCCACGAATTGATGCAACCAGAGCTAAATAGATCAAATCGTGGCTGGTTCCGAACACAGCAGCTCTAACTCCCCTACTACTTGCAGCCACAAGTGGTACTCGCATGTGGTACTCAAACTCCCCTCTTACTTACGCTTGGTTTGTTCAAATCATGAGACTTTTCGTTCGGTTTCGGCTGTAAGTTGAGAGAACTTTGAGCATATTTTACTGTAATGGTAATATAACTCGAACTGCAGTGCGCTTACAATGTTACAAAGCTCTCAGCTGCTAATGCAAACAGGAAATGTAGAATTGAGCAGATAAGAATGCACATTAACCTGAATTCTTCGTCGGCTGTTTCTTACGACTAAATCGATTATGGTTAAGCCTTTCAATTTCTAAAATTAACCTTTACGAAATCCGTGCCGGTGTAATGAGCAGTTTTGCGAGAAAACAAGTGAAACCTTATGGCGAACGTGAGTTTGCGAGCGGTTTATTATTATTCATACCCACCATGAGCATCGCACCTGATGGTGCATAGGAATAATGTTGAGGACGAAGCTTTACTTCTCAGAATCGGCACGGTCACGATTTGCATAGGAATAATACGTCTGAATAGCGTCAACTCGTTGCACGCATCTAATGGGCATTATCTCGGATTTTCATTAAGCAAACAAGCCACTTTCGCGTCGTTGTGGTTAATTCTGGCATGATACGAGGGTTGACGTATTCGCTTATAAACGTATTCATCTTCTGTCATGTTCGTTTGCTACAACCGATTGGCGTCTTAAAAATTATAGTAGAGTTAATGTAAGATATCTTGGTGAGATTTTTAAAAGGCAATAAGACAATACTAATTAGTAGATTACCACAGACTACATGTGAGCGCCATCTGCAGGAGTTGGCCAAAGTTTAGGTTCAACACCAACAATGATTCTTCAGAGTTAAAATTGAGTTTTCCGATGTACTACGGACACATTCGGTTGTCACCATGGATTATAGTCTCTGATAAGTAATCGAAGCCTAAATAGGCTGCTAGAAGAGTTAGAAATTTAATAAACCCAATACAGAATTGGTCCAATTTTAAAATTTACCTACATTAGGATTTGGGCTTAATTGTCCTCTAATATTAATGTAGGGCAAAGCAACACCTCCAATTATTTTCCCACAGGTAACAAAAGTACCTATCATTTTGAAAATAGTTGATTGTAGTGTTTTGCATTAAGAAAGAAGAAGAATGATAAATAATCATCAAAAAATTGTACTTTTCTTCCGATACATTCAATAATTATAATTATATTTTCACTGGTAAGTTTTTAATCCTTTTTCAATCTTAATTAACATCAGCAGCAGTTTTACTGTATTCACAAGTCAAACCTTTTTACTCTTCAAAAGAACCTGCTATCGTTAGGAAATTGTTAATAAATATGTATGTGCTACGTAATACAAAGACTTTTTGTTACTAAAGCATGTAAATGCCATACGTTCTTCCAACAAAAATATCTACTTATGTATACTTAACCCGTTAAATGTTATTTTCTAAATATTACCTCATCTACCAGTAAAACCTCTTTTAATAAACATTCCACTAATTCTTCTCAACAAAGACCTGAAGGATCTTTACTACCGCAATTAGGTATTAATGAAGTCTTCATATTTCACTTCCTCGTTATATGAATAGTTAACTTTTTACTGTTCCACTTTTGGTACTTTCATATCTATGTTCATGAAAAATTAAAGGAATGTTTATGGTTCTGCTCATAGAATAGAAAATAGTTGAAATATGAAGAGAAGTTAAAGGCCAAAACAATACAAGTCTACCTACTGTGTTTATGTATGTTTATTTCTGTCATTTTTACCCCCTGTTAAATAGAATTCCATATCCAGAAGGTCATTAGAATACAATCTTTGTGATCTTAAAATACTTTTAGGTGCTATCCAGATACCATATGTGATTAAAAACAGTTTTCTAAGGAGAACAAAATTTCCTTCAATGTTCGCTATATAAGACACCATCCAGGAAACTCAATATCTACAAACACGTTTATTTGTGTATTCTGAGTTTCCTGGATGTTATCTTTCACATGGACCATTGAAGGAAATCTTATTATTTCTGAGTCAATGATAATAGGTACACCTGACAACTGAAAAGCATCTACAATAATTTCAAGACCAACGAGATTGCAAAGTCAATACGAGATACAATAATTTCCAAGTCTACGATAAAAGAGAAAGTAGAGTCTTAGCGATCTCCAGGGCTTTAAGCATCTAGAATCATTTCAAGATCGTCAAGATTCATTGAAACAATAATTTCCCACGTTGTGCTCAAAGGAAAATTATAACTTCAATGACCCTCAGCGATATCTCTGATTTTGAAATGGTTCTTGATGCTGACCAGAAACCAGGTGTACAAACTTGATTCAGAAATGGTTCTTCTTTGGAAGATGTGATTTAGATCAAAATTTCACTTAATGGTCCAGGTGTAGGGCACCATCCAGGAAACTCAGTCTCCACTGAGTGTTTTTTGAATGGTGCCTCATATAAAGATCTTCCAGAGACGAAACCTTTCTTGATTAATGATAATACACCTGGAATCTGGATAGCATCTAGAATCATTTCAAGATCGTTGAGATTCAATGAAACAGTAATTTCCCACGTTATGCTTAAAGGAAAATTATAATTTCAATTACCCTCAGCGATATCTATGACTTTGAAATGGTTCTAGATGCTGACCAGAAACCAGGTGTACAATCATTGATTCGGAGAAGGTTCGTCTTTGGAAGATGAAATTTAGATCAAAATTTCACTTAATGGTCCAGGTGTAGGGCACCATCCAGGAAACTCAGTCTCCACTGAGTGTTTTTTGAATGATGCCTCATATAAAGATCTTCCAGAGACGAAACCTTTCTTGATTAATGATAATACACCTGGAATCTGGATAGCATCTAGAATCATTTCAAGATCGTTGAGATTCAATGAAACAGTAATTTCCCACGTTATGCTTAAAGGAAAATTATAATTTCAATTACCCTCAGCGATATCTATGACTTTGAAATGGTTCTAGATGCTGACCAGAAACCAGGTGTACAATCATTGATTCGGAGAAGGCTTGTCTTTGGAAGATGAAATTTAGATCAAAATTTCACTTAATGGTCCAGGTGTAGGGCACCATCCAGGAAACTCAGTCTCCACTGAGTGTTTTTTGAATGATGCCTCATATAAAGATCTTCCAGAGACGAAACCTTTCTTGATTAATGATAATACACCTGGAATCTGGATAGCATCTAGAATCATTTCAAGATCGTTGAGATTCAATGAAACAGTAATTTCCCACGTTATGCTTAAAGGAAAATTATAATTTCAATTACCCTCAGCGATATCTATGACTTTGAAATGGTTCTAGATGCTGACCAGAAACCAGGTGTACAATCATTGATTCGGAGAAGGCTTGTCTTTGGAAGATGAAATTTAGATCAAAATTTCACTTAATGGTCCAGGTGTAGGGCACCATCCAGGAAACTCAGTCTCCACTGAGTGTTTTTTGAATGATGCCTCATATAAAGATCTTCCAGAGACGAAACCTTTCTTGATTAATGATAATACACCTGGAATCTGGATAGCATCTAGAATCATTTCAAGATCGTTGAGATTCAATGAAACAGTAATTTCCCACGTTATGCTTAAAGGAAAATTATAATTTCAATTACCCTCAGCGATATCTATGACTTTGAAATGGTTCTAGATGCTGACCAGAAACCAGGTGTACAATCATTGATTCGGAGAAGGCTTGTCTTTGGAAGATGAAATTTAGATCAAAATTTCACTTAATGGTCCAGGTGTAGGGCACCATCCAGGAAACTCAGTCTCCACTGAGTGTTTTTTGAATGATGCCTCATATAAAGATCTTCCAGAGACGAAACCTTTCTTGATTAATGATAATACACCTGGAATCTGGATAGCATCTAGAATCATTTCAAGATCGTTGAGATTCAATGAAACAGTAATTTCCCACGTTATGCTTAAAGGAAAATTATAATTTCAATTACCCTCAGCGATATCTATGACTTTGAAATGGTTCTAGATGCTGACCAGAAACCAGGTGTACAATCATTGATTCGGAGAAGGTTCGTCTTTGGAAGATGAAATTTAGATCAAAATTTCACTTAATGGTCCAGGTGTAGGGCACCATCCAGGAAACTCAGTCTCCACTGAGTGTTTTTTGAATGGTGCCTCATATAAAGATCTTCCAGAGACGAAACCTTTCTTGATTAATGATAATACACCTGGTATCTAGACAGCATCTAGAGTCATTTCAAGATTGCCGAAATTCAATGGAACAGTTATGTTTAAAGGAAAATTATAATTTCATTGACCCTCAGCGATCTCCGTGATTTTGATATGATTCGATTCGGAAATGGCTCGCTTATGATATTCAGAACAAGATTTCCTTCATTGATTCTTCCAGAAACTGGAATCAATGATGAAATACGTGGTATCTAGACAATATTATGAGTCATTTTAAGACCACCAAGATCTTCAAGATTCATTACGACTATTTTTAGATACTGAGTTTTTGGATAATGTCTTTTACAAGGACCATTAAAGCAAAATTTATTCGAAACGAACCATTACTGAATCAACGATAATACACCAAGTAACTAGACCGCATCCTTGAATCATTTGAAGACCACGAAGATCGCCAAGACTCATTGAAACAATAATTTCCCTTTAAGTATATCAGTTAATGTTCCACGTCGTCCATAACTTTCTACCTCGAGGAGCTAGCTGAATGACGATAGCTATTGAAATTCATCAATTGTAACTATCATGGCGTGTTGCATTCGTTCGTTGGCTTTGTTATCGTTGGAATGTCACTGACGATGAGTGCGGTAAACAGCCTCTAATGAATGAACAATAAGCAGTAAATAATAACACAGTGTTATTGTTGTTTTGGTTGTAGTCAGAGTCTTTTGCATCTTTACAGCAACACGTTCTTGCAGACACTCTATGGTGAATCTGCTGCCGCATTTCCCACACATTATTTTAATAATGCACATCTCTGGCTGCATTTTCTCATTGTTTGACAATAATTACCGATATTAAGTAACGCAATGTTGCGTTATTTACTAATTATCTCTGGTAATTAATCCAAGCTCGTATAATACGTACATGTATTAGCAATCTGCATACGTAAGAGGGTGGTAACTACATAATTACACCTATATTATAATTAATATATGGTAATTGTATAAATTTGAGTGTAGTAAAAGAAACCAAAGATATATTTGGACCCACTGTTGCCCAGGCAAATAGTGTGGAAGATTTTGAATTATTTTCAAGAAATATGGAACATTCTAGATTATTCTCGAACATTCCAGATTATTCTCGTACTTTTAAAATTATTGTGGAAAAATCTGGCACCATCCAAACCAATTTTCGAAACATTCCCGGAAATTTCAGAATCATATTCAATGTGCATCTATACCTCTTCAATGTGTATGTGTATCAACGCGATAATGACATCATTAGTACTTGTATTGTTGTGTTTAATTAATCTTGCGACCATGTACTGTTTATGTGAAGATGAGATTAAGGAACTTTTGACGAGGAATTGTTTATATTTATATTAGCGTACTACGTAGGTTATATGGTGTAGGTGTGGGTTCGTGTAAATGCACACGAACCCACACCTACTACCGCATAACCTATAGTTCGTTATCAAATCTAAAAATAACAAATACAACATGCACCCAATAATAAAATAAATCTACAACACAACTACTAATGATGCCATTATCGCGTTTTACAAATACACATGGAATACAAATACAAGAATAAATAGATTTCCCTTCATTGTCGATGGGAAGCTAATGGTGGTCATGGAGAAAAATGAGGATAAATAGATCAACGCCCCTCTTTTTATAACGTACATATACTGATTTATCATATAAATTACTAAACTGGAACATCTATGAGACCTACATGAGAAAATTGAAATACAGATTTATTACTATCACAGCATCTTATAATTAGGTTGTGTTAAATACAGTTTTAAAATAAACGCCTTTTCAATTATCTTCTAAATTACATTTAGATGTTCTCACATTAATACATTATTTTTCTTTTTGCTATCAATAAATTTAAGTGGGTATATATTTATAATGATTCTACAATTTAGTAGATATTCATAACAGTTTTCCTGCCCTAATAATTTTTTTTATATAACTAATCGTAAGCTTCAGTTAACTTTTTAATTGATTTCACACCGAATTTTAAATATCGATAATTATATTTAACAATTATAATTAAAATTATTTATTTGCTGCAACGTTATAGAATAACGGTGTTATATAGTTAAATGGGTAATAAGGGCAAATACATTTCATAACTCAAAATGTACCTCTGGCGCCAGATTTTGACGTTGATTACGTACTTTGTCGGCGCTTAATTTGGATTTCCACACACAATACCACAAAGACTTGAATAATTGTGTTGATTGGCACGTTGACAAACACGTTTACTCATTCCATTGTGTGGCATTTTGAAAATAGCAAGCCAGTTTTGAAATCGAATAATCGTTTCAAAACGAGGATTGATCCTAAAATGATTTTTTTTGCACTTTTCTGTACACAAAAAAAAATAGGAGTCATAAACATTTTCAAAAACACTATTTTGTCAGAATTCGAATAATTATAATCCCAACTGAATCAGGCATCTAATGGGGTAAAAGATATTATTTACTCCAAACCAACACCTAACGTTTTGCCATCGACCTATGATAAACGTTGGGTGTTTTTATTTTGTATTCTAATTCTATTAATATTATTTTTTCGTAATTTCAAAAATGTTATTTATTTTTATTTTTAACGAATGTATTTGTAATTTATTTAAAAACTTCTGAGTATTTAGTAAATACATGGAGGTGTTTTCTTGAAACGTGTGTTAATATGAGAGATAGTAAGAACAAAGGAGGCGTCGAAACCTGCTACTACAGTTCATCGTCCTTTTTAATATTATTAATTTAACTTCTTCATTTACCGACAACACCGAAGCTTATGACAACAAAATCGAAAAAAGAAATAGGTACCTAAAGTTATCTATGTTATAGAACCATTTAAACGTTTGTTTGGAAAGAAATAATTACTTATGTCTATTGAAAAACTAAAAGCAGTTGATATGTACGAATAGCAAATATTTTATTTTCCTAATTAATGGAAATGTTAAGAACTTTTCTCCTAAATACGTTTAACGGTAGATGGAATCTGTCAGCTACCTACTTGCTGATGGTCCAATATACAATTAAGAAACATCGCTGGTAAAACTGCTCGAACAAAAATGCAGTCAGATCAGTTTTGGTTATAGTGCCTTTACCAGCATTTTTTTTTTCAACTCCAGGACTTTTACGAAATGCACATGCAACAAAATAATGTTTCTTAAACAACAGGCATTCAGAATTTAGTAAAAGTTTTCTTCAAATTTTCATGTGATGCTGCTTGAATGGAGCTGGATGAGGAGAAGACCTGTTTCAAAAAACTTTGAAACTGAACATTTCAAAAACACAAACTTAAAATAAAAAGTAGTCAACCAAATAGATAGAACAATCCATGACAATTTTGATAGATAAAAATAAGTTCCATTTTAGACATTTAACCCAATGTATCCATTTATTTCCTCTACTGCTACCAAAGAACAGGCTTTTCTTTATCCTAATGGAATCGATTCCACTAGGTTCTACTAATATGATAAGTATTATTGCTTTTGGACCTAATTTTCCCATAAGTAGGAAAGATTTATAATTCTCCTTTCCAAAATCAGTTAGTAGGACCATATTTTTAGTACAAGTACCTTCATTATGTACTAAACTAGATATCATCATGAACTGGCTTTATCTATGTAGTAGAAACCATGGGTTTTTCACGTATAGTTGCTAGTGCATTTGTCACATACCCTCGTTCTTGTTTCTTCGATCCATCGATTTTTCGTATGGAGCTAAAGAGTAGGATGGGAGCAAGAGCAGTGCATTCATCTGCATCCATCCTTTTCCATCTCTGGCTTATTACATTTTCTGGAACGAGCTAATAAAGACCCATCTGCAACTCAACTTGGTGCGGATTGTCGCGAGCGTACGATTTTAAGATCAGGTTTTTCTGGTTTCAAGCGCATGTTAATAATAAATATATATATAAATGTATTTATGCATGTATGTGAGCACATATAAAGAGCTCTCGTTTCGATTTTTAGTCCCATTTGATGACGACATGTTGGCAAATATTTGCTTCGGATTTTTCAAAAAAAAAAAAAAAATCGTGGAAATCCATATAGACAAAGTCTCATGTTGATTTAAGGTTTTTTGGACAAGTACAGACAAACATATAGAAAAAGCTTTTTTTTATTTGAGTCAATGCTTTGTAACGTAAATGAAAAAAATAATGGAACACTTATTTCAAATTTATTTTTTCCATTTTCAACTATTTCCACACTTGATAACAACTGGTGGACTTTGGGCTTTTTGGCCGTCGTCTACAAAGACTTTTTGTGCTTAACGTTTTATCTTCTTCCATGGATTATGGATCGTTTAGCACAAAAGCTTTTTGTAGACGATGACCAACACCCAAAGACCGACCCCCTGGACTTCTTCAGTCTAGCTACGTACTCCAATAAATATCTATAGATACAAGTTAAAATAATGAAAAAATGAAGGAATTAATGAGGAACCAAACTAATTAAGCTGCATACAGGGCTATAGTTGTAGTTCTAAGGCAATATATACTCGCAAAAAAAATAACCCCAAATAAAGTTCAAAACTATATTTCAAAAACCATCAGAAAAATCTACATATTTGACCTTCTTCTTTTTTTTACCCCCTAATGTTGTATTGTATTTAACGAGCATTAGGGCTTTCAGGCAAACACCGCCAATCCGCAACGGAAGGACTATACTTCTGTAATTGCAACCGATACAAATGCCATGGTGTGCAGGCAAGAAATCACTTCTAAATAATTAGCATACCTAATTCCATCTCTCCAACTGACACCAGATAGAAAAACTTGACAAGTTGACATTGACTTATAGATTAAGAATGAAGCAAAATAAAGGACAATGACTTAAAAGCAGCAAAGAATATGTTAAAAAACTAACACCGACTGAAGACTGAAGCAATAAAACAAAAAGTTTTTATTAATTTTGTAAAATCGTTTTACATGATAATTGGCTTTTCAAAAAAAAAAGAAATAAGTATCAAAAAACACAAACAGAAATCGTGAAGTGAATGTCCTTTAATCCTGAAGAAGCCTTGCTCCCAAAGCGAAACGTAAGTGCTTGATTATATTTGAAAAACAAAAGACTTAGTTTTGTGTTTTTTTGGGTAAGAACCAACTTCCATAGAATAACTACTTTTTATTATGTAACCGTGAGTCAAGAAGAGCTACAAGTTGTGTATTTTATTTTACAATCTTGCTCAACAAAAGACAAATGTTTATAACTGTATGAGACGAGCAAATAATAATTACAGAAAAGAAACAAAAAGATATATCGCTTTATTCTCGTGCAGAACAAAAGTATAATTTGCGAGATAAACACTCTTGCCATACGACCACACTATAAACCAAACTATTCAATGATGCTTATTTCCAATAAGGTATAGTACAGTACAAAAATAAGGGAGCAAATTTAGCAAAAATACCCGCCATTGAATTTTCAAAAAATATTGTATTTAAATTATAAACAATTTACGTTGCTAGTAAAATTCTTATTTAACTGGGAGGGTTTAACTTCAAATATTTCAAAAATTTTCTGAAATTTATTTTTTTACTAACAAATATTGTAAAATTATCCAGTTGACCGAAAATGATGCAGTTTATTTCTGAGTAGGAATTTTAATACTGTTATAATATTTTGAATATTTGTGCTAAATAGCTAAGGCAATCATTAAAATTTTAGTAGACATAATACAAAACATTAAAAAGGCTGTGAGTGATCCATTTGAATTAAACAGTTAGAAAGCACTAATGTGGTAATAGCAAAATGATTTTTTAATAGCAATAAAAAATCAATTAACTAGAAGGTAATGAATGGACTTTTACAATCAATCACAAAGTTTAAGCCGACGTATTACACGTTGAATACAGCTCTGGTTTTAGTAACACATTTTTAAGTAAAATATTACATAATATACAGCGTGACCCAAATTATGCCAAAATTAATGAAATTATCAATTTTAAAAATCCAAAATTCCTCAACTTTTTTAAGTAAAACGGTAGAAAACATCCTAATTAATCCAAAGACGTAAAAAAGAGGAATCGAATGATAAAATATAACATGGTAGGTGCCATTTAAAAAACGAAGTTTTTCGTGTTTGAAGATTTACAATTTTAGATTTTTTTATAAACGCCCTGTACAAATTATGATACTTACATTTGGTACAATGTTTTCTTAAACCTCTACTATAATCGGCAAAAATTTCAATACTGTAAATCACTTTTTGGGAAAGTTATGATTTTTTATTATTTGGTTTGCGTTATTTTTCTTTTTCTAAAAATTATACCTACTACAACCGGAAGTACTACAAAATTGAAAATATTTTGAAAATATAGATAACGATTTTTTTGCAGAATTTTCTTACCATTAGTTTTCCATAAACCTCTAATGACCCACTGACTTTGGGCCACCCTATATAACTCCCCATGGTCGCTCATTTAACCAAAATATACATATACATATAACGGGGGTTTATTGTTCAAAGATTAAACTATATTCAGGGCGTAACTAGATTGGTACAGGGATAGAAGAGGGAAGAGGGAAATTAAGCAATATGTTATTATTATTATACTGTTTTAAAGTCCCTTCTAGGGCATATTTTTAACAATATGGTCCCCTCCCCCTTGATCCACCACTGGTACTTAGAACATAAGGCAAATATCAATAATAACATAGAACGGAAAAGTCTAAATTATAACTTTCAAAAAATTCAAAAGGTGTTAATATATTATATTCTGTAAATAATCAAAGCTATTATCATCCACAAACACAAAATTTATTCTCCCCTGCTAGTTAGCAAAATAATTTCATAAGAGTTTAAAGATTATAAATTTTATTATCCACTCACGTGTTGCTTTCTAATCGTTTCGTGAAATATGAAATAGCTGTACCACCTGTCGGAACATCATTTATTAATGTTAATTGGCGATAATAAGGAAATTCGAGCGACCATAGAGCCTATAAGTTAAAGTTAATCTCACCTAATCTAACAGTAAAAACAATAGCTAATGAGCAGAGAATTTCATTTCATTAAAATAAAAACATGGACAATAACAGACGAGTATTAGAAACATAAATAGTGATTAATATTTGAAATTCCTTATGGCCTGTTATTTTTATGTACGAATTAAAAAAAATAATAAATTAACATAAAAAGAAAAAAGTAGGTATAATTTCTGATTATGTATGAAAAGGCGTTAGACAATGTGATCTGAAGTAGTTTTTCAAGATAATGTAGCAATTATACAAATGAGGCGAATGATACGCGGCATACGACCATCGACTGCGTACCTCATCTTCACTTATTTTAATAACTATAAATCTCCCTGTATTTTTACGACTTTCATAAATAAACGATATGATAGATTAAGACACAAATTAGAAGGAGATGAGACGATTAATACACGCCGTACGATCACCGGCCGCGTACCCCGTCTTTATTCACCCTAGTAACTAAAAATATACAGGGTGTCCACTAAAGATGCGGCCAAAAATAAAGGGGTTATTCCTTGGACTATTTTTTTTGAGAATATTTTGTCCTTTGGTGATTTTTGAAAAACCGCTATGTTTCGGTGATACAGGGCGAAAACTATTTTCGACAATAACAACATTCTATTCTGAAAGATTACAAGTAATTGTTTTTAATCTACAAAAATTGTTGGAAATAATTACCGCCAGCTTGTATACAAGAATCCATTCTTCTCCTCATTGATTGCCGGACTCGTTCAAACACACCTGGGTCGTTTCGTATTGTGTTACACCCAGCAATTATCCGATTTCTCAAATCGTCGACCTTTTCCACTGGAGTAGTGTAAACTAATGACGACTTTAGGTGTCCCTATAAGAAATAATCCAGAGGATTTAAGTCCGGGGAACGAACAGGCCATAAGTGAGGTCCACCTCGACAAATCCAGCAATCTCCGTATGTTGTTGTCAAAAAGTGACGAGCAACTATACTAAAATGCGCTGGTGCACCATCGTGCATAAACCACATTTTATTTCTTGTTGCCAATGGTACATCTTCCAAAAACTCAGGTAGCGTGTGTTCCAAAAAGTTGCGATACACTTCGCCGGTAAGTCTTGCTGGTAGAAATAGCGGTGATTTCCTGGAAAATGGTTTTCGCCCTGTATCATCGAAAGAAAGCGGGTTTTCAAAAATCATCAAAGGACAAAATATTCTTAAAATAGTCCAAGGAATAACCCCTTAAATTTTGGCAGCATCTTTAGTGGAAACCCTGTATATTTTATTCAACTTTTTTGTCACTTTTCCAAAAAAAGAAACAGTAACATACATGATGAGATAAACTATAGATGGAGTTGAGACGAATGACACGCGGTGTACGATCACCAGTCGAGTATCCCATGTTTACATTCCCTTCTGCTACTTCCCCAATTAATAGTTAAGATTAGATAACTGTTCTTTAATCGTTATTAAATTGTTCAAAAAAACTTAATGTAGATATCCCCACAATATTTATAGAATTTGTATCATAAAAATAATGGTAGAAATCACTTACAATATTAACGTATATTATATACAAATGGTTCCTCTTGTGATTCGTTTTGAAAAAAAAAACCGTAAATCTCTTTTTCCATTTATTCAACAGTCAATAAGAAATACGAATCCTACTTAGCATAATATTCTCGTTATTTAAAAAATTCTTAATCAAAAGATTTATACGTACTTCCCAGAAGTTAAAGTGCTGGTCATAAATTGACAAATTTGATAATTAGGAATACGAACCTAAGCCATTATTGTGAATTATTATAGACTAGAGGAGGTATAGATTACCAACCATATGGTACACGTGGAAATTACCACGCCAACTATGTAGCTCTTATGTTAATAACACCTACTCACATAATGGCGCTGTTTTATACCAAAACTTTCCTTCAGAAACATCATAATACGGTATCCATGGTTGCTAAAGGCCAATTCAATTACCAGGTGAAAACTAAACCTACCATAACGTTAATTACGGTTAGAAAGCTCAGAAGTAGGAAACGGTTTCCTTGGCAACGGTATTTAATTGATAAAATTGGTGGTAGAAGTGTCCAAACAATCTATGAATAGGAGAATTGAACAGTCCCAGATCCTTGTAAAAGGTTCCAGATGCTGCAACCACCGTTTCAGGCCTCTAGGGGATGGATTTTCAAAAAAAATTCTTTCTGAGAACTCACCCCCGTCTCCATAGTTTTCTTGACATAACCACAAATTTGAACACTTCATGAAGTTTTCTTCGAATAAAAGTCGTTCCATGATCCAAGAACTATCTTACAATGCAAACGTTCAATCTCTATTTTGCATATGTGGTGACCTTTGACCGCAAAATCCAAAAGCTCAAACAGTTTTCAGAACTGTTCAGTACAGAAACTGATCAGTAATAAAATTTATGGTATATAAGGAAGGTTATGAACCTCCCTCTGACCGAGATTACCCCAAGAAAAATAAAATAAACATAATTTGAGGAATACAAATGTAAACCATGAAAGAATGGTTTATTAAATCCAAAAATGGTTATTGCTAATAAATTTCAAATACCAAATCCTCCACCCCTCCTGCGTCCTCCAACAGTAGGTATGTTTAAAATCAAGCTCCAATTATGTATGTTAAGGCATTTAATAGTGAAACATATGGATAAATAATTTTAAAGGAAGAATATACCAACGAATCCTGTTTCACTAATTGACAATTCTTTATCTTAGCAAAAAAATTATGTCGACCTTTAAAGCTCAATGGCATTGGTATTGAGTACACAATTTATTTTAATGACTTTTTAAGATTTAATCAAATAGAATTAGTGTTCGTAACTTGACACATCCTACTCTACTTTTGTTCCTTGTTGCTATTTGGTCATCCTCTTCCACGTATTACTTTTTTGAGCCCACGGCAATCACTCCCTTTAATTTAAATTGCAATTCTCCAAATAGTCCTCAGGTCGTCTTTAACAGTTGTATGAGCAATTAAGAGGACTTATTGTAGTGAATGTGTATACATCAATAGGTTAATTAGATACACAAATGATCGTAGAAGGCAACGAAGAGGATGGTGTCGGTAATTCTTGTGATTCGTTTTGAACGACCATCTTCGACTGACTATACTCTCATACAAATTAATCGTATCTAGGTGAATTATAGATGTACTACGTACATTACCCAGATATTAGTGACGAGATAGGAAAAGAGGGGAACACATGTCATTAAGGTTTCCTCAATAGATACACTCGGTTAGATTCCGCTAAGAGTTCAAAAGGTCTCTGTAGCAAAATAAGAAGACAGTTAAAAAACGAGGTTTAAATATCCTGCTTTATGGGCCATTAGGACATCTGTAGCGTCGCAGGTCAAGTGTGAAATTGTCTAAATACCGCATTCTATGTGTTAATAAATAAGTGCCTCAAGTGGAAAAGGATTAAGTGTCTTATACTTACGTTTCTATCGCAGGTTTACGAGAAGCGTGGATAAACTGTCCATTTGTATTTCTCGACACACATAATGAATGAAATATTGCAGTCAAACGATAGGTTAATTGAAGTTTATCATTACGGGAAATGTTAATTGTACCTATCAAAAATAACAGTATCAAAAGTAGCTTAATTGTCCTACAAACAAAAACAAAAAATCAAATTCCAACGTTTCTTGGACACATAGTACACGTCTCTTTGATTTTGTCAAATGTCCAGAGTGGATATCCTTTGACGAAAGGCTTCCAGCACCAAAACAACTATTAGTCGGGAGCCTTTGATTCCATTGAATCGGCCCAGAAGGCAAATCATGAAGAATAAAATATTACGAATCTCCCAATCCAGGCCAAACACAAACTCATATCAAAGAGCTCTTCTTATGTTTAAGGTCTTCTTTGAGCAGTACAACACCAAAGTATTCCACTTGTGGCACTAGCAGACTTGGTGACCCGATAAACCATCATCCCCAAAAGCCAGCTTAATCATGAAAAGAGCAACGAAGAAGGGATGTTGTGAGGCTCCCATTTCCGCACAATGTCATGTCAAGCATAAAGAAAACCTTCTTTTGAGCCTCTTGAACGTTTTCACGTAGAATTTGAAGTTAATTGTTAAGTCATCTGGTTAAAACTCAGGTGGAAGAGCCACTCCTGTGTCGAAAACCATAATGAGCATTGTCTTATTCATTAACTTTCTCATTCTAAACCTCTTGGAGCAAAAGGACACCAAAGATTGCCATTTTTTGGTAGTAGTAGACTTGGTCACTCGATAAACAATCATCACCAAAAGTCAGCTTAATCATGAAACGAATCACGAAGAAGAGGATGTTGTGCGATTCTCATTCCAGCACGATGTCATGTCAAACAGAAAGAAACCCTTCTTTATGGTCTCTTGGACACTTTCACGTAGAATTTGGAGTTAATTATTAACACATCTGATACAAACTCATGTGAAATAACCATTCCTGTATTGAAAACCACAACGAGCATTATCTTGTTCGTTAACTTTCTCAATATACTCCCCCTGAAAATTGCCACTTTTTGGCACTAGCAGACTTGATGATCCGATAAACAATCATCACCAAAATCCTGCTATTCTTGAAACGAAGTACGAACAAGGGGGGTGTTGTGAGGTACCCACTCCGGCACGATGTCATATCAAACAGAAAGAAACCCTTTTACTGAATCTCTTGAATTTTTTAGGCCATCTGGTACAAACGCAGGTAGAAGAGCCACTCCTCTGTCGAAGACCACAATGAGCATTGTCTCGTTCATTAACTTTCTCATTCTGGTCATCTTGAAACAACGGACACCAAAAATTGCCACTTCTTGGCACTAGTAGACTTGGTGATCCGACAAATAATAATCTCCAAAAATCAGCTTACTTATGAAACGAATCACGAAGAAGGGGCATTGTGAGGTTCCCATTCCCGCACAACGTCACGTCAAACAGAAAGAAACCTCTCTTTCAAATCTCTTGAACTTCACGTAGAATTTGGAGTTAATTATTAAGCCATCTGGTACAAACTCGGGTGGAAGAGCCACTCCTATATCGAAAACCACAACGAGCATTGTTTTGTTCATTGACTTTCTGATTCTGGTTCTCTTGAAGCAAAAGAACACCAAACATTGCCATTTTTTGGCACGAGTAGACTTGATGACCTGATAAACAATAAATCACCAAAAAGCCAGTTTTCTCATTTCAACCTAATGCTGACATGTCTTTCGCCGACAACACAAGCGGGCGCTCACTTCTGTTGTGGGCGAAAGATGTACACGCATTGATGAAAAGTGTAGTAGTAATTAGGGTGAACTATTTTTTAGTTATATTATTGTTTTGATCCGTGAATTACCCATTGTAGCCTTCTTGGTGCCCCAATAAGCAATTGTCACCAGAAGCCAGTTTTATCCTTTAAATCTGCTCTTAGAGAGAAACACGAGGAAGAAGATATTGTGAACTTCCCAATACTTTGAGTTGTCAATCCTAACACACTGAAACCCTTTTTGGACACTTTCACATAGAATCTGACGTTAATAATTAGACCATGTGGTAGAAACTCATGGTATAAGAGTCCCTATAATGCCAAAAAATACAATTAGCGTTGTCCTGATGATTGTCTTTCCCATTCTGGCCCTCTGAAAGGAAAACAACACTAGTACCACTTGTGACACCAGTAGACTTGCTCAATAAGCAATCATCACCAAAGACCAGCTATGTAAATGACAAAATGACTCTTCCTCCACCGAATCCAACCATTCCGAGCGCACCTGGTGTATCCGTTTTACACTTAAGTCACTGATATTTCTTTTCGAACAAACCCTGTATATCTTCGTTTGTGGCACAATCATTACAGTTCCTCTTGCCTATTTTTGTTTAGTTGACATTACTTTTTTGCTTTTTCTGTTTATTTTTTAATATTTAAGACTTAAAAGAAGAGTCGAATGCATTTTGATAAAGTAGTTTTTCCAATCAGATTAGAAGTGTGTTCGGAGTATAATAAATAATTATTTTATTATCCTTGCATTTCCTTGATCCACGATATTTTTAATTATCCTCTCAGAAATAGTTTCCCACACTGTTCGTGTTGAATATCATGTGCCATCATCATTCTGGAATTACTGGATTCGTCGTTGTATAGTCTGTGTACCGTTTCGTGATATACGTATTAATTTTTGTTTTATGATGAACCTGGAGCATCAAATTTGCCTTAGACGATAAATTTCATTTTATTAAATCACGGCAACCGTGTATAAACCACCTGTTATTACGACAACGACCGTAAATAATAACGCGTTTTAATCTTATTTCTGCATCTCACATAAAAACATTAAACAAACTCAAAAACTAACATAAAATCTTTTCAAAGTTCGTACAGTTAGTTATCATGTTATCAAGATTAGAGAATTGTTTCTAGTAGGTATTCCTGATGTTATTTTATCTCTTTGAACAGTAAAGGTGATCAAAATTCCGCCAAAAAATAATAGCCCTCAGAAATAATTAATTATAAATTGAATTTTAATATTTTCTAGAAAAAGTCCAAGAAAGCACCTGTCTATCTTAAACAAGTGAAAAAGTGCACCACTACAAATACGCCCTTGAAAGCTGTCCGTACTAGTAATTCTAAAATCACCCTGCTGATTTGCACCCGTCTTGGTTGTTTTGGTTCCTAGATAATCTATCATTTTTACCATGGTATTTGAGGGTGCCCCTAGCATTGGTGCGCCTTCCTGCAACACTGGGTTGTCACTGGGAGAGGGCGCAGTATCCAGTTAATAACAACCCCTTAAAAATTTACTCAGTGTTTTAAACACAAAAACTTGAACCAAATCGACAAGTTCTTAGACTAAGAAAGAGAGAGGACACGTAACTCATAAGCCGACTCTACGTCGAACATTGTTACATTATTTAGTACTCGCTCCATCAAACGGTGGCAGACAGTGCGTTGGTGTCGGTCATTAAAAGTGTCAATATAATTGAATAGTGTAATTAGGTTTTAGCTGATTTTTGTTTAAAACAATGGTGACTTGTCCTGCTTACGGCTGTAAAAGCCGCATTGAAAGAAATGAACTAGGAATCACATTTCACAGGTAAAAAGAATTTTACGTAGTAAGGTTAAGCAAAGTGAATCGTGTTTAGTTTACTTATTGTTAACATACTACTTAAAATATGTTACGATTTACGTACAAGAATCATTAATGCATCATATTTCTTTTGTTGGAATGGTTTACTGATCATTTAAGAAACAAAAAATACTTTCAAAGTTGTAAGAAGCATGTATTTACCACAATATTACCATAGGCGGCGTCACTTTTAGTTTTAAAAATCTAAGAAACAAAATTAATTAATCTAAAAAACTTCATCTTAAAGTTTAGTTCCGCCACATCATGTTAATTAACGTTAATTAAATAATTCTTTGCATTTGATTCCATTGAACATGTATTCTACTTGACATAAAATAAATAATATTTTTCTTAGTAACCTATAACGCAAAACAACAGTTTTTAATAATTGTTTACTTTATCAAATAAACAATTGATACTTTGTATGGAATTATAACTGTACGAATGATGGTAACAAAACTAACTTCCTCTTAACATTATATGTTGCGCTACTGAGCGCTAACTGCTGGTTTCATCGCGTAACAATTTCACTATTCGACGATTATGGGTCCCCTCTCTATCCTAATCTAAGAAAAAGTTAGTCCCCTATCGTATACGTTAGCGTTACGGACTCTTTATTTTAATATTAGATTAATAGAAAAATAGAATAAAAACATGTAAATATGCTCATCTGAAAGATTGAAAAATAACAGCGCCATGACAGTGACTTAAACTACAGATTATACTACAAACTAAAATATCAAAGTATAATAATCTCTTTGAGCATGGGGTAAATGGACGCACCGTGGGTGTCTACGTTGTTTGTTATTCTATAAAACGTTACTATAAAAAGAGACGCAGAATGAATAAAAATTTTATTTCGCGTCATCGTCCTACGTGCACAATAAAAAGTTTTAACAACGCATCGTAAGAACATATTTTATCGCTACCATGTAACTTCATACACACATTACTTTTACATATGTACTCAACCACAAGGTAAAATACTGACGTAGCTTGTTTACCAAAAGAATTTAACATAGTCATGCTTAACAATTCCATTCTAGGAGTAAATTAACAGAAGGTGTAAAAACTACAATGGAAAACTTTCCATAAAATTTTGTTAATGGGGACATTTTTCAATTCATTTAATATTTTTAACATTTTTGAAATGAAAACTTCTTTAGGTGCGTTGTACGATTTTTAATAGGAGTTAAAAAAGTAGATTCGCGTTACCATCGCCCGCAAGACCAGCCGGCTGTTGGCTGATACCGCTCCAGCCCTAGCACGGGCGCACACACACACGCACGCACGTATAGGTCTACATGAATACATTGCAATCTACAGGGGAATTACCAATTAAAATAAACAATATGTGCAGTCTAATCGAAGTGCTCATATCCTGATTATTATTTGTTTAATTATTATTTTAATCGTACAAAAGTGTCTTAATACAATTTTTTTAATCGTAACTCTTAAAGATTCATCAAAAAACCCTCCATTGTGTTCTCTATGGAGAACTTGATTACCAATCCCACACAAAATAATTTTCTAATACAAAGAGATTTGTTCTATGCCGAAGAAGTCATCTTCTACTTAAATTCGTAATTTATAACTTCACTTACACGCCAATTGAATCATAAATTAAAGTAATTAACTGCTATTTAACGATACGTAAGACATACTAGACAGTCCGTCCAAACTAGATTAATGTAACACTAAGGGTATGTAGATTTGCGATAGAACTGGCTGCGTTTATCTTCTTTTATGTTCGCTAGAGGCCTGTGAACTTGGCTAACCATTTTTATCTGTCCATATATTATATAGGCCTCCTTCTTTATGACATACTAATAGAACCAGTTGGGAAGTCAAAAGCAATCTTAATCAGGATTCACAAAGTTTTATGATCTTCCATTACAAAACCACAATGGACAGCTCTACACAACAGTAATGATTAATTTTTTGGCAACGAATTTACCTACATACTATTGGGTTGCTAACTTGATTAAGTTTCCTTTCGTAACTAAAAAGTTCCAGACGTACTCTTGTGTTCATTTTCACTGACATGAGCAAATTAACTTAATTATAGTTGGGATATGGTGTACTGGTATTAGATAATTAGAAAAAGAAAACAAAAGAAGTGGCATAGTGATGAGGTTACAACTGTTGCGCAACAGAAGACATGGATGAACTAAACCTATTATCATTTTTATCTGCTCTTCATTTTCCTGTTCTGGTTTGTCTTGAAAATGGCAAACACAAGACCCGGTTAACGAAAGATAAGTCTTCTGGAAAACGAGAGTGGAAATGATTGATGATTTTAGACCACTTCAATTATCATCCATAAGTGGCACTTTCAAGGAGAAACCATTCAGTTTCTGGTGAAAGACGCTAAAGAAGAAGAGTGTGAGAGGAAAACCCATCGATCAGCCAAATTAAAATAGAAAGTTCAAGAACAACTATGTATCATATGTGTAGAGGGATGATTAGACCAGGTTAACCATCATTAGCTTTTATAGATAGCCCAGGAAACGAGGGCAAAAATGGTTCGATGATTTAAGGTTACCAAAGAATGGCACACGATGATCCAGGTGGTCAGTCTCTGATGGGAGTGAGTCTGGTAGGGTTGAAAAGTCATAAAATTTAAGAAAAGAATGAAGAATGATCAGCTGACACCATTTGGCTAAGTAGTTTATAGAATCATCAGCAATTTTAAATGTCCAACAATCAGCCAAAAGAAAATAGAACAGTTAAAAAAATATATGTATCATGTGTGTAGGTGGATGTTCAAACCCGTATAACTACGATAATTTTTTATAGTCCAGGAGCCGATGGCAATAATGGTTGATGATGTAGGATAGGGACACCATAAAATGACAAATAATGGGCCAGCTAGTCAGTTTCGGACGGAAGGGTTGAAAAGACATTAAGTTTACCATCATTCGTGACCATCAGCCACTTGAGTATGGGTGCAAAACCCATATATGAAAAGGAGAATATATGTATTGGTCATAAACTGCTAATATCTGTTGATAAGAAGAATTCACGAAAGGAATTAGGAAACTTTCAACTGAACTGGATATCCTATAATCTAGCTTATGATAGAATTACCCAGATGCCTGCGGCATCGAACGATAGCATTAAAATTAATTACCGTGCTTAGAAGCGAGCGATTTGAATTATTTATGACGTTTCAGTACACAAACATGACGTTTGATTTGGTATAATCTTTTATTTATGATAAAATCACGGCGTTTCCAGTCCAAGGAAGAAACTTACAAGCGTTCCTAATAAAGGCTTTTGGTTCTTATCCGATGACGTGACGGTAGGAATAAAGGGAGATCTAAAAGGCTACTGTAATACCTTATCTAACCCAAAACTCCGTGTTCTCATTCATAATTTTCAAGAAAAAAACAGGAATTTCAAATTAGGTAAATTACTTTCATAAAATAAAGAAATTAAGAGAAGATCTAAACCGTACAATTACCAAAATATGTTCCTATTCTAAGATATTTCCATCTTCTTTGATGGGATAAGCTATCTGGAATAGGTCTAGTATCAAATCAAGTTGGAATTACACCCATTAGAAAGAATTTAGACGAAGACAACATGTTCCATTATATCCAGTATTAACTAATGCTAAAAGAAAAACTCGACAAGTTACAACTTGTCACGAACGATTAAAGGCTTTAACAATCTCAGCATCTTCTGCATCTAACTTTCGTTTTTTCCCCCCATTCACCATAAATCTCAGTGACTTCATTCATACATCACCACGAACTAAAAATCACTACTGTTGACATCCCAATAACTAAACCTCATTCGTCTTTTTTGATTCTGTAGTTGTTAGTTACTTCGATGGTATTTTAAACGGCACGGTCGCCTTCTCGATCTCTTTGTGCGTAATGTCGTTGCCCATACCAGCGTTTCGTGGAGGAATGTGAACAGTTTAGATAGACTAACTAGATGGAGTGAAATAGGAAAAATCTAACGCAGTTGTCGTATCTTACTAGTTGCTGGACGAAATCCAGTTATGGTGGGGAATGGGTTTCCAGGGAACTGGGAATGGTTTATGGGCGTTTGTATGGCGAACACTGCTCCCAAAGAAACAACGTTTGCTCATGCAAACTTACCTAAATAAAAAAAATTAAAACACGGAATGAACAAAACAGGAAAATTTAATTAAACTAAAATGCCTACACTGTTAAACGAATGTAATGTCTATTTATCAATGAAAAGTAGAGTATGATTCAAAAATATTGTGGGCCAAGAATATACAGAAATTATACAATTTTGATTTTGGAGTTGTAGCAGTCGAAACTTCGCTTTCGTCGTTAACATTGTTCCACTAAAGATGTCAGGCGCAGTTTCCGACGAAACGTCTAGAAAACCTATATGTTCCTATAAGACCTTATTTGCTTAAATTATTTTAGAATTGGTTTCAATTATATAGTATTATACATATAGTTCCAGGTCAAGAAAAAATTAAATGTTTTCCAATAAACATATTAGGTAATTAAAATGTCTGTTGCAGTGAAATTACTGTTCCACCATAAAATATTAAGGCAAGGGAAATTTATTTGCAAGACAGTAAGTAAGACAGGTGCAATTTAACATGCCACTTCAACTATATGACTGGCTACCATAAATGGATTCTTGCATTTCCTGAAACTGCACCAGATAAACTATTTCTGTCTGTATCAGGACAAACAACGCCTGGTATTTGCGCAATTAAAAATACTAATTTGTAAGTCAAAAAACAGCATATATTAATTAGTTAAGGTAACATTTGACATTAAATGTAATCACGAGTAATATTATAATATTTTAATGGTCAATTATTGTATAATTTCACACAAATTGGTACATATTCATAAAATTATTGCTTATATATTTCCATAATCAATAAATGAAAAAAATCTTTACCGTCCTTCTGACTGTACCTGCTTTATTATTATAGAACATGAAAATGGCAATTATTTTCAAAATATAGGTTGATAGTATTAAAATGATTGATAAGTAATTATTTTCGCTTATTAGAGACAGAAACAGCTATAAAAAGGGGCATATCAGTATATTACATTTTATATTAATACCGTTTGCAAAACTGGTCACACGTTATACGAGAGCACTGCACATGCCATTACAGTCTTATAATTTCACGTCCAGTTTAAATTAATGTAAAGACATTTGCTTTGGTCTTATTATATCTATTATTTGCTCATTTTTGAGATTATTACTAAGTAGAATTGTATAAGTACTGCACTTCGCTCTTGTTCATCAACGTTTCTAATGTGAACGATCCATTGCAAATTACCATGAAGTTTCTGTAATTTGTTCGTAATTATGTTAACTAAGTTAATAGACGCTCTTGTTAACATTCGTATTTACTCAAAGCAAAATAACTGATTCAATGGGACTATTTTGGCTTATAAATATTTAAAGGAAAATGCAGGAACAATAACCCCTGTCAGAAAATGTTCAGTTCGAACATTAAAAGAAGCTCTACTTTGATTAAGAAATGTGTCCTATCATGAATATAGAACAGGTCTCTATGAGGTTTTAAATATTGAGGAAACAGAAACTCAAAAAAGTGAAAAAAATTATTTAAAATAAGATCAATATCGAGTTTTGATATCTATTGTCCAGGATTAAGGAATCCTTGGATGAAAATCCACGATCACTGATTGCTTTAGCTGACGTCCTAAAAATACAAAGCAAAGGGCCTAGAATCCTTCAACTACTTCCTCGTGGAGTTCTTTGAGGATACTAGCCAAAACGTTGGATTAATTAAAGAAAGAGATCCTTATAGTCGACGTTATTCATATTGTCCAGGATTATCTCTCATTCTTAATCGTCAAATCCTTTGATCCTAGATCCAACGTTTTGCTAGTTTCTTTTGCTGACATCCTTAACGAACGTGGCAGGAGCCTACTATCTTTAAACAACCCCTCGCAGCCTCGCAGTTAACCTTAGAAGTCAAGTTCCTTGACGATATATGCTAGTCGAAACGTTGAACAGTAAACTCCATTAGAGAATTAACTGAGAAAAGGGATTTAATCTTGGATCTCGGTCATAAATCTAATTTTTAATTATTTAAGGTTTGTATCTCAAAAGTAATACAATTAATGAACTTTATTTTGTGAAGAATTTTGTATAGAATTTCAATTTTTTAAGGCCAATTTTAATACTATTAAGACAAACTCAATATTCGTTGAGAATTCTCTTTGCAAATAATTATTTAGTTTTTTTTTTTTTAAATTATTAACTGTTTACTGAAACCCACATATGCAACTACCCATCGCGAATTGTCAACAACATGGATTTGAGGGAGTGGCAAATACCATCAATATACCTAACGATTCTAACGAGGTATAGATACATACACACGCCCATATATAATCAGGTATAAGATAGAAATGTTGTACCATGTTCCCCATCAAACAACCATCAGATAGCAACGTCAGACATTTAAGAGTGGTCGACTAGAAGACAAGACGTACGACAGTTTGAATGATATTTTATTATTTATTCATTTCCATCTCCGCAAATTTCGAACATGGAAAATTAATATTCACACATAACCAATGTCATTGCCAATCAATATTATCTTTTATTTATTATCAACAAAAAATAATAATTGCTGACAATGAAATTATTCAATTTGTTGATCAATCATTTTGATAATCATTCACACAAATACATGACAGATACAAATGTCGATGAGATTAAAAATGCCAAAAACGTAGACGAACTATATAAGAAAACTTCTAGGAATAGCAGTAACATGAGCAACCGTATTTGCATTTGCGTATGATGCTGTACATTTAATAAATAGGATGATTCCAAAGTATGCTTATGATTTACGAGTCAAAAAAAAAATTTTTAAAACGATTTTGATCGAAAAAAATTTTCTCATTGGCTTTTCCCGTTCTCGAACAACATATCTATTACCATAGATCACCAGTAAGTAACAAGATCTGTCTGCATGCTGCATACTAGTATAGAAGTCTGCAAGTGGTTATTATAGGATGTTAGAAAGTACATTGTGTGATTATGGTGTCTAATTTGTATTCGTTTTGGGTTCAGACGGCGTAAACACAAACCTCGGACATGTAGAATACACATGAGTATATGAGTTGACGTTTGTAAGTGCTCCTTTGTAAATGAATGATGTACCTACTTAACGCGGTTACTCTTTGGAAAATTGCACGTTAACATGTCATGTCGAAAAAGAAACATAAGGAATATACGACAAGAAAAACGATCTGAATACAATTTTTCGAAAGAAAATTAGTGTATTTGGCAAATAATTACATATATCAGACAAATATACAAATAAAACATCTTTGGTGCTCCTAACAGTCGCTAACTCAACTGCTCTTTACCCTCTACAACCAAATATCATAGATGAAGTTCATGGCACATTTAAGTTCAGATATTATTGCTAAACAGACGCGACGACACCATCTGTTGACAATCTAGTTAACTAATCAATGTATTTAATTTGGAAGCTCTGCTTTTAGTTTTTATATTCAATTTCAAAAAGTAACTTCCTTATGATGTTTCTATTAATCACAGGATAGTTAGCTATGCACATAAACACTTTTTAATGAGTTAATAAGTTATAGTTAATTAAAAAAGACGTATGTCTCCAAAATGTCATTAGGTAAATAATTCAGAAACAAAAATAGTTTGCAATAAAACTTTTTTGAACAGAAGTTTTTTAGTTACTGAAGAACAATATACGAGCAAACAATCAATTAAAGTAAATAAGGTAACTTGGGGTAATATGACGAGTGAGGTAAGAAGACTTACGTCGAAATTTGGGTTTAAGGGTTGCTATTTTAATCTGTACATTTGGTGATATCTATGGGGTAGGACATAGTATTAAAAAAGGGGTAGACATTTGTCGAAACAGTATGCAGTTTGACATGATATTTGGGAAACAGGATTTAGTGATTTTGAGTGTTAATAAAAAAGTACGAGTTTCTTTATTTTTACAAATGATATACTGGTATTAAGAGTAAACAACAACTCCTTGGATGTATCGAGAATTTGTTGTTTTAATTTAGAAATAATAATGTAGTTATTTATGAAAAAAATCCAATATTAATAAAACAGAAATTTGTTGTCGATAATACCATTCAATTCTTTATTAATCCTTAATAAAACGACGTTTCGGTCGTCAAATTTGCGATCCTTCTCAAGTTACAAACAAAATTACAGTTTAAGAAAAGAAATTATGAAAATTGAATACCTAAAAAATTAAATTTACAAAAAAAGGATTCCAAAATTTAACATATGATAAATTTAGATAAGAAATTTTTAAAAGTAATTATGCCATTATTTGGTAGAGCTAAGAAAAAATTAATTAAGTCCTTAGGGAATAAAGGAAATTCAACTCTAAATAATAAACAAACGAAAAAATTAAAATTTAAGGGTTGTAAAATGAATTGAGGCTTTAGAATATACTAAAAATAAAACGGAAGTCTAAGCAGATATCTTAGATTGCATTCGGAAAAGGGGAACTTTAACGTAACCTAACCCCACTTTCTCCTGCAATGTTTCGTTAACAATAGGCCATCTTCGTCTCGAAGAAACGTGTTTGGACGAACATTTTTGCTACTTATGATATCTTTTAGACATCCAATTCCTATTTTAGACATTGTATGTCTAAACAGAATATTCTAAGTCGTTGTATTTCGACGAAAAATAATTTTTTGTTTTCTCTGCTAAGAACTAGGTATATATTTTAATTAAACAATAAATACAATAGAAACTTTAATTGGTTGGTAGATAGGTATTAGTCACGAAATTTTCAACACGTTTTACCATCGATGTAAACCTACCGAAACGTTTTACCTTCGTACTGCCTTATTAGAAAGGTAGGAGAACCCACTGCTGGTTTCTTTCTATTTTAAATGTCGCCTTGAAGGTCTTTGTGTGGGCAACACCCATAATTTTTGCAATTTACATGTAAAACACACCAACTAAACGGTCAATAACAAAATCCCACGGATGCCAACCATTGGTAGGTAATACGTATATTCTAAACTTAATATTCAAATGAGTAAAGATATAAATAATCTTGTCATTAAATCTTACACTTTAGCATCGACTCTCGTTACAAGTTACAGGCATCTCTTATAAAAGACCCAAAGACCGAAAGTCTTTCAGTTCTCAAATTTCTCGTTTCATGTTTGCTAGATGTTCTTTCAAAAATTTTTAAAAAAATTTAAAAAAGAGGTATAATACACCAACGTGTAAGCTTTTACGACTTCCTTTTCATACTGTGATAGACTCGGACATCTAATTATATTATCTACAGTTAAAAATGTTAATTTTCAATTATCTGATAAACTTCTGTCTGGCACATTTAAAGCGTTACCATGATGATAATGAGATACCTAAGATACGTTGTCATGCCGAATGGTTTTACAGTTGCCTTTCAAGACTTTATGAAGTCAGCTAGTGTATGACGAAGGTTGTAAGCGATAGTATCTTGGCATACTGCGGTCCTTGCATAACATTATTTATTGGTACGATATGCACCGTCTATTTCTTTTTTTATTTTCTACAATAAAATTCAAAAACTTCCGACAGAAATTAACATCCTCAAGACATTTTTTTCTCCATTATCCACTTATTTCTAAGTGCGGTATTCAATTATGTATCTACATTTTTTCTTAACTTCAGACGTACCTACACCTACCCAGACAGGTAGCTATAATACCACAGATGGCAAATGAACGCCATCTACGGAGGTAAAGTACAATTTATACTCAACATCAAACATAATATCTACCTAATCTATATAAGAACATAAGCACTCACAATCGGAATCCAATAGAAAAACCAAGGCCGTGGTCATCTTCAGTGGAAATTCGAGCCTTAGTTTTTCTATAATAAAAAAAAGTTTTGAATCCAGAATAAAATATTTTTGATATTACTTGCAGTAAGACGTAAACTAACCAAATTTTACGTGCACTAACCTAACGATTGCGAGTGGATGATCACCACTATCCTCGAATTCACAAATTCCCTCAACATAGCCTTCAGGTCCACCTCTTTCCCCAACACCATCTTCACCTCATACACCAGCCCACCACAACATCACTCTTACATCATTTCAGTCCCTAAACCATCCCAATCCCTAAACCATACCACCCCCAACACAACTCCCACCTAACCCCATTACCGGTAGAGTGGACAGATTTCGAAGGTGAGGTGAATTTTGGGAACGAAGTAGATGTTAGATACGTCGGGGGTGTATTGTGGATGAGGAAATCTCCGAGGGTGGTTTGAAGATGAGGTGATGCTGACGATGTAGCTTTTAGGGTTGATATGATGTCAAGGTTGGGGTGATATTAGTATATGGTAAGGCTTTACTACCTCTCCTACCAATGGAGATACTTTCAACATCCCCACACGTGGATCCATCAACCCTTCAACATCTAACCACCACATCAATAACATGTCCACTCCTGAGCACCGCCAAAGTCTATCCAGGCTCCAACAACTGTTCCACCCTCAACACCACCTGTAATCCCAAATGTCATCCCACTCCACCCCTTGTTCCACCGTTGCTCAAAACACAATTTTCAAAAGAATTGTTTATTTGCCTTTACGAATTCCAACATTTAAATTGGAGACACTTTGTGAAGGGGTGGTTTCCGCGATCAAAATATTAGGGATTATGAATCCATATCCATGTCAAATTTCATCAAAATTAGTTTAACGGTTTATGGTCACATTTCTGTATTAGTAGATTTGGGCTAGAATATTTCATGTACAAATTAATTTTGAATTAGATTATAGTAAGAAAGTTGTTTTTGGATCAAGAATTTTTAAGTTGTTCTTGATTTAAGAATACTTTTTTTTCAGTGTCCACAGATAGCGCTCACTGGTCGTTTGCAGTATTATAGTGATCTTTACTACTTAAGGGGTGATTTTGCTTAGTCGGTATTATATTGTAACTGCCTATGATGCGCTGATGAGAACTAAGAAGTTCGAAAGTGAGATCAGCATCTGGTCGTTTCGACTAAATGTTGACCAACATAAAAACCTTAAATATTTCGACTTGTTTTTGCCAATTGCGTTAGTAGATATGTATATTATTATTTTCTGAGCATCATAAAGGAAAGTGTTGTTAATAATCCTTTTTGATCTGAACACGACGAAGATCCACTTGTGTAATTTAACACGTTCTTTGTAGTAAAAGGTTAGACGTACACGTGTAGTCTTCAGGTAAATAGGCTAAGAGTGGGCGTAAAAGGTTAAAAAGGCGTTGGTATAGTACTAGTTACACGTTACCAAACCGATCAAAAGTAATCGAGGAATCGCTTCCACGGTGCACATGGACCCCGTCTCTCCTTGGCAGACCATCACGTTGGCCGTGAGATAACTTTCTCTTTTGTTTGTTCCGAACTCTTGAGCAAGTACTTGGCGATCTTTTGCCCCATGGCACTCATAGAATAATAGTCACTCGGTCGACTGGTCTACTTCGTTGCAATTACAATACCAGGTACAATTGTTTAGAAGTTGTAGTTGTTTTGAGGTAGGCTTGAGTCACTTTGTCGAGGGAACAGAGACAAGTATCGAGGTTACGACAAAAGGAATGTAGCTCACATCAATATTCGTTATTCTCGAAAGGTTGAAAAACTTTAACCTCAGTCACTGAATATGAATTATTAATTAAGGTCACAGAAGATTCTGTTATAAAGGCTTTTATAATATAATTTGCTGATAATAAAGTAAAAGGCAGACGAAGATCAACCCATTACTTGATTACAAATATCAATTTTGGAAAATCTCATATCCGAGGCCATTTCCACTTTTTTTTTGAAAATGTAAATCAAATTTTCATGGGGAACGCGATGCGGAAGTTTGTCAAATTTTCTCTTGTTCTGCTTAACATTACGGTATATTTCTGTACTCCTTGAGGCATAAGTTAGAAAAGCCAAAGACCCGGGTTCGAATCCCAGCGAAGGCATGAAGACAGTAACAGATTTTTCCTCAATAATTTGTAGTTGGTTGAATATCCTAATTCTCATTAGTCATAAATTAATTAATTAACTGTCAAGTATTTTCCAGTATTTGGTGGTCAATTATGTACAGACTCAGAGAGGGCCCTAAGGTACTTAGTGCTTAGGGCATCACGTATAGTTTAAATCCGGCACTGTACCTATATACGAATACCGCTACATAGCCGAACGACAATTATCTTAATATATCTTATTTGCTATTAAATTCTGCGCTTCCAATTAATATCACCGTTAATTAACATCAGCAACTTAATTATTTCTTGAATTACCATTCCAGACGCATATAGTGGCCGTAGTATCAGCTACTAATTCGCAATTTCAACCCAGTTTTTCACACGCAACACTCACAGATCTTTGTCTGCAAATGCATGAATATTCACCACAAATATTTTTATCAAATAGAGGTACACGTTCTAAACGCGGAATTAATGAGAAACAAATTAACTTTGATATATCTACAATGAATCTTTCCATATTAGCCAATAAATCACAAGATCCATTATACGAACACTAATTGAAAATAGACCAGAAGAGCAATCTTCCAACTCACACCATTATAAATCCTTTCCGTTTCTAGTAAATTATTACCGCTGGTTACCAGTTTTTTGTAGTTCGACCTGCACAACCCAATGTGGAGTTTAATTAAAATCACCTAATTGTAGTCTAGATTTATTGATAATTTGTTTTTTTTTTTGCAGTCGGTCCTAAGGTGCGATGTTCCGAAGACACCATGAGAGTGGAGGTGCCAGTTACGGCAACAACAAAGAGGATTTATTTGCAAGGACTAAAAGATTATCCAGATCCTGCATGCCGACCCAAAATGGATCCAACCAATTCGTTATCGATATTTGAGCTTAATTTGAAAGACGTTTTCCAATGTGGAACCACCAGGGTCACAAATAAACTAACGGTAGGAAAAACAATAACTTAACGATACTCTAACTCAATAATAATTACAAAAACCAATCTTGAGATTAAAAATTATAATAAGTCTTCCCAGTGGAGATTACTTCTTTAACAGCTGCTCATGATGATCTCAAAAAGTCATAATACAAAAACTTGAATCAAAGCAGACGACCTCGGAAATGTATTACTAGCAACCGACCTCCCAAGTGCGAGTCTAATTTGGTGCCATTAGATCATCCATCGGCAAGATAAAAAAATATGATTCGAAAATTAACATAACAGAAGGATTCATTCTAAGGAATATCATCGAAAAGCATGGCAACTCCAGAAAAAAAAATTATTTACGACATAAAGTAGAGATTAGAAAGAGATCTCATGGACCCAAAAAGTTGGACTCCTATCCAAAAGACAAAAAATATTTAGATAAAGCTTATACAGAATGGAGGGAGGGGTAATAAGGGCCCAGACTTGATACCACGAGCAGTGGGCAGTAAGGATCCTAGACTTGATATTACGAGGAGTGAGCAGTAAGGATGCCAGACTTGGTATTACGAGGAGTGGGCAATAAGGGTCCCAGACTTGATACCACGAGCAGTGGGCAGTAAGGATCCTAGACTTGATATTACGAGGAGTGAGCAGTAAGGATGCCAGACTTGGTATTACGAGGAGTGGGCAATAAAGGTCCCAGACTTGATACCACGAGCAGTGGGCAGTAAGGATCCTAGACTTGATATTACGAGGAGTGAGCAGTAAGGATGCCAGACTTGATACCACGAGCAGTGGGCAGTAAGGATCCTAGACTTGATATTACGAGGAGCGAGCAGTAAGGATCCTAGACTTGATTTCACGAGGAGCGAGCAGTAAGGATCCCAGACTTGATACCACGAGCAGTGGGCAGTAAGGATCCTAGACTTGATATTACGAGGAGCGAGCAGTAAGGATCCCAGACTTGATACCACGAGGAGTGGGCAGTAAGGATCCTAGACTTGATACCACGAGGAGTGGGCAGTAAGGATCCTAGACTTGATATTACGAGGAGTGAGCAGTAAGGATGCCAGACTTGGTATTACGAGGAGTGGGCAATAAGGGTCCCAGACTTGATACCACGAGCAGTGGGCAGTAAGGATCCTAGACTTGATACCACGAAGAGCGAGCAGTAAGGATCCCAGACTTGATACCACGAGGAGTGGGCAGTAAGGATCCTAGACTTGATACCACGAGGAGTGGGCAGTAAGGATCCTAGACTTGATTTCACGAGGAGCGAGCAGTAAGGATCCCAGACTTGATACCACGAGCAGTGGGCAGTAAGGATCCTAGACTTGATATTACGAGGAGCGAGCAGTAAGGATCCCAGACTTGATACCACGAGGAGTGGGCAGTAAGGATCCTAGACTTGATTTCACGAGGAGCGAGCAGTAAGGATCCCAGACTTGATACCACGAGCAGTGGGCAGTAAGGATCCTAGACTTGATATTACGAGGAGCGAGCAGTAAGGATCCCAGACTTGATACCACGAGGAGTGGGCAGTAAGGATCCTAGACTTGATTTCACGAGGAGCGAGCAGTAAGGATCCCAGACTTGATACCACGAGCAGTGGGCAGTAAGGATCCTAGACTTGATATTACGAGGAGCGAGCAGTAAGGATCCCAGACTTGATACCACGAGGAGTGGGCAGTAAGGATCCTAGACTTGATACCACGAGGAGTGGGCAGTAAGGATCCTAGACTTGATTTCACGAGGAGAGTGCAGTAAGGATCCCAGACTTGATATCACGAGGAGTGAGCAGTAAGGATGCCAGACTTGATATTACAAGGAGTGAGCAGTAAAGATCCCAGACTTGACATTACGAGGAGGGGGCAATAAGGGTCCCAGACGTGGTATTAAAAGGAGGGCGCTCAATATTTTTCGTTACGCTACTGGAAAAAAGAAAGAAAATTCTTCCATTCCATCACAACATAATTTTCGGATTAAAGAATATGAAAGTTATGAAACGTCCCTTCAGTAGGCTAACAAATAGACAGCAATTAAAAATTTTTGATTTGACTAATTACTCGTTACTCTGTGTCGTTATCCATGAAATTACTTGAATACATTATGAAGCCAAGAACGAAATTGACTATTGATTAATTTCATTATCATACCTACTATAGTGTTCAAGTGTGGTATTTTGCAAAACGCATACAGTACAGTCAGAAAGTTGAGAAGTATACATATCTGCTGGTTGGACCATTTTATTTGAGAATAACTTGTCCTTATGATTTATCTTCAAGCTCAAGTTGACTTTCTCAAGCGAAAATTTTCATTTTTGACCTGAGATTCAAGGGTCAATTAAAATTCTACGTTTAGCCACGTGTAACATCGAATGTGAGGTCAAAAATAAAGATATCAACTTGGCCTTAAAGTATGATCTTTAAAATCAACCTCAGGGTCTAATTCAAAGTCACCATTTGATGTCCATTTTTTTATATGTACCATTTTTTGAAATTTAGGCCATTGTTTTCGAAATATTCCCAAAAATAAATTAAAATAGCTCACAAAATAGATAGGTAGATATGGGCGTATCAAGTAAAATTAAGGGTTTGTCCAATTTTTTTTTTCAATCTTATTCCCAAAATACGATATTTCTAGTGCGAAATTTCATTGATAACGATGGCTTCAATTAAGGGCGTTCTCGTGCTCGAGGGGCGAGCAAAGCAGTGTGTAAACGAAAGAAGAACAAATCTACATACAGGATGTTAAAGATAAATGTTAGATTTTGTAACTATCCAAATTTTTAAATATCACAACCAACTTAGGAATCATCTCCATATTATTAAGTTAAAAAGTTTCAGTTCTAACGTACTTTTTTAAAGAGAAATTTTGATGTTTCTTAACTTTCTAACAGCAGTGTACAGTATCAATTCATCTATTAATATATTAGCAAGCTCATTTAAATTTATTATCGTAGCTCGTTATCTCTCTAGAGTTAGTAAATCTATATACGTAGGTACGTATACAAATGACGCTGGCTAATATGAAAGATAGAAACGTTAATTACTATTTTTCTCCGCGGAAATTGATTCAAAGTAGTAACGTGACAGCTAATTACGAATAGAGCAACATACAAATAAAAAAAGGAAGAAGAATATGTTTATATAAACTTACGTCGGTTGTTTTTTTTTTCTTGTCTACAGGGCGCGACGCGTTAAATTTTAATTAGTGCCAGTTATTATAGCATTTTTTAGTGTTAATAAGGACATTAATTCGCAAAACGGAAAGCCATCGTCTGCTTGTAGAAGTACATTTTTCGGCATATACTTCCGGTCATTGTACTTTTGAATAAGGTATTTTTTAAAACGTCGCTAAACAGGTAAAACAAACTTCCGTTATTCAAAAATTTAAAGTTACTTTAAAAATATCCTAACGTAACCAAATACTGCAAACAAACCGTTAGTAGGGCACAAATAGTATTTTTTAAGTTAAAAGCAATAAAATGCTCGAAACCCAATACATTACAGATTATTAACTTCAATAGTTAATTTTTAAATTGATTCTAACATGAAAATAGCATTAAAGATAGAAAGAGCATAGTAGAAGCGTACACTTGAACGAGAGAGGAAGATAATCGGTTAACCTGTCTCTACCTTTGTCTACTTGCTTCTTATTGGCTTTTCATGCGAGAACTTACCACTTGTAGCACGTAGCACCAATCAAAAGCCAGTAGACAAAGACGGTGAGAGACCAACTGATCCTCTTTTGTTCCCTTCCACTGATGAGCTTCTACTTATATGCCAGCTCTCTCTATAATTTATATTATGTCCACGGACCGCAGAAACTATGCAAAAATAACTAAGGTATTTAAATTTAAAAAAAAAAATAACGAAACTACCAATACATCAATTAATCGATTTCAATATTTTTCGTCGATTATATCGATAAAGCAATTAGCATTCCAAAAAATTAGTAAGAAATGGTACAATTCTGTTGAAATAAACTTCATTACACGCCATAATTAATTGAAAAGGACAAAGGAATTCAAATGAGAAAAGACTTGATTGGTGCGCCAAAGGAAGAGGAAGTGTGTACAAGCTAAAAATAGCTTTATATCGTCATCATTCATTCCATCTAAAGGAAATTGATGCATTGTTATTCCCTTGACAAGCCATTCAATAAACATGGAAACGAGGGTCAAGCAATCAAATCACCTGCGTTATTATAAAACAAATAACGAACAATTTCATAGACATCGCTTGTTTGTAGGTACCTACTCATTATTTTACATCTATGATGTACTACATAGGTACATAGTCTCAATATTTACTAGGCAGTCAATTAAATAAACAACCGATATTTGAATAATTACAAAAATTCATAAGTTAAAAGCGTTGGAACTGTTTGCCTTTTTATGATGGGTGTAAAAATAGTAAAATGCTTTTAAGATAACACAAACAGCAAATTTACGAAACATCATGTACATTACAAACACTACATGGCGTAGGCTTACACGGCCAGAAACTCTTAACATCGTCCATCACAAAATCACTATAAAAGCTACATTGCAATGACTTCGCCAGCAAGGATGTAAATGTTATGATATTCTTTTTGCGAAATTTTGGCAATTCAGACATTTTAATTAATTAATAACATAATTAATTTATTTGAAAAATGTTTATTCCTTTTCAGGGTAAACAAGTATATTACCAGACAATTATAATAGAAAATGACGAACCGTTCTATGTGGAGGAGATGCTTCATGTCAAGTGTTCCTTAACAATTTTTAAAAATCACTCGGTATCTCGTAGGGACGTTCTTCCCGCAGGATTTCAAGAACCAGAGTAAGTATAAAATACATAACTAAGAAACTCCGATTGATTTTCTGGCTTCAATTTTAGTCTCCAAAATATATGCAAAATATTTTCTCTTTCAGAGAAATTGAAATCACTACAAGCTTTGAACAAACAGCCCCTGAACCACGACTGGGTGTAGGGGTGCGTCAAGGGGGTAAACTCGTTACTGGAGAATTGAATGTATCTCCTGGAACTCCCTTACAAATGGAAATATTTCTTGACAAAAATTCCGCTCCAGTCTATGGAATCCTTGTATCTCACATGCAAGTAACTGACACGAAAAAGCAAGAAGAAACTATAATTTACAACGGGTAAATATTTGACCAATAAAAAAATTTAAAAAAAATGGTAATTGTGTGTTCATGTGCATAACTAAAGATATTTAGACCGTGAGGAAATAGCCTTATCTAGAAATATTAGAAAATGCTCCAAATTTTTCGAAAATGATTAGAATTATTCGAAAATGGTCTAATTGTATGTTCGGAAATATTCATAAATGTTAGAGAGTGTTCTAGAACATCCAAGTCTCATCTGAAATTTTCTAGAATGATCGAATTGAATTTAGAATTACTCTGAATATTCATAAAGGTCAGGGAATGTTCTACAACATTCTAGGATAATCTGAATGTCTCTAGAATCTTCAAAAATTTTCGATAACAATTAGGAATGTTAAGGAATCATCTAAAATATTCCAAAAGGTTATAAAACATTCTCTAAAAACAATTTTGTTGCAGTTGCTCTGTGGACCCCTACCTTTTCGAAAACTTTAATACCGTTGATGGGGACTTCCTTTCTGCGAAATTTAGGGCATTCAAGTTTCCCGAATCAACATACGTTCAATTCAAAGGAACAGTAAATGTATGCTTAGACAAGTGTAGAGGGGTAAGTATTTTTTTATAACATCATTCAGCCATTATAACAGTTTTTTTTTTTTTTGAAAATCGATTTCTGAAATTTGTTTAGGTACATAATTGGATTGAATCTTGGAAGATTTAAGGGATGAAATGTACTCATTAATTAATATTTTTTTGTTTCATTAAGTCATTTAATGATTAAAAAAGTGTTTTCTTTGCCCAGATTGAATGCAGTGATGGCACCATAGGGTATGGCAGAAGGAAAAGAGAAGTATCATCCCTTCCACCGGATCCCAACAAAGTTTTCGAAATAACGATTACGTCGTTCATTAAAGTCGATTACGAAGACCAGAACGAGAACTTCGAAGACCTTTTTAAAAACCAAACGAAAATAATGAACAACAGAAAGCTGATGGTCGGTGCCAAGGAAGAACAGGACAAGCGATTTTACAAAACGGTCGCCGAAGAAAGTCTAATGGGTGCCGAAGAACCAATACGGGAAGAAATACGTGAACAGAATAAGTTGACCGCAATAATTGCAGAAAGTTCGGCACCAAAAACGGCCGTGATGTTTACACTTATTTTGACTTCGATTTTTACCATTAAAATGTAAAATGAATCGGTTGGTTGCAGAAGGACGATAAAGTGTCTGTGATATTTCCTTAACCGACTAGAGGATCGATTTAAAACGTGCATTATACACACTATTAATTAATTAATTAATTAATTGTAATAAATACCTTAGTACCTACTTACTGTAACTACATGTGTCCTTTTTTGACCTTTATTAGGATGATGTAAAGTCGCATTCGAATAAAACACACTGGGAATAGGCTGATGGTCACCGATGACGACGACTGGTAACTGGTGACTACTAGACTTTGCCACAAGTCGCTAAACGCAGCCACCAGTCACAGTTACAAAATCACATTAGAAAAAAATAAACTGAGGACAGACCGATGATCGCCGACGACCAGTGGCTAAGCTGAGCTACTAGACGCGGCCACCAGTTGCACTCACAAGTGGCTATACGTAGCCACAAGTCATTTCCTTTACTAACAGTGAGCATGCGCAGGTAGATGCGACTAAATGTCGCCACAAGTTGCCAGCACTGGCTACCGCGTTCACTAGAACTATCAGTTTACGTTGGAACTAAATAAAAAAACTTGTGACTGCCACTAGTCGATGTGACCGGTGGCTCAGTGTGTGGCAACGTTAAAAGTGCATATAAGACAAGTAAGAGGCTAGAAACAGTTACTTGGTCGTAATGGTCTCTTTAGAACAAAACTGTATAATCAAGTAAATAAACAAATTGACGCAATTTTCCAGTGTGTTTTTTTCAAATGTGAACTAAGGATATTTACAATAAAATGTATTGTAATAGTACCTAAAGAGAAGAAAAAAAACACCACTCTACCACCCCCATTGAGTTTGTGGTACCTACGTAATATGTATCTACGGTAAATGTTGCTAAAAGTAAACCTTATTTGCTATTTTCTTTGTAATTGTTTTTAACCGCATTAATATTTTGAACAATTAAATTTTTAAATATAATTTGGCAATAATTTACTACTAAATGCGTTTTGATTTATTTGTTTCTACATCAAATCGCTTACGCAATGTGTACGTAAAAGTACAGTTTAGTACTAATCAACTGAACCGCCTTTTGGATACCTAATTCAATAATAATAATAAATAAAAATAAATGAAAATTTAACGTTTTTTTATTTATAAATATACTTAGTTGTTTCTTTCCTTGTTTTATCCCAATTTTACAAGTAAAATTTTTTAATGTAAATGAATTTGATACATGTTAAAAAATGTTTTATAATATTATACAATAAACTAGAGTGTTTAAAAATGTTTCAGAATTTTCAAAATTTTTGAAAAGTGATCTACAATGTTCCAAATTATTCCAAAATTGCAAGAAAAGGTTTTGAATTACTATATGATGATCTAAAATATTTACGATTTTTCAGGAATGAATTAGAATGTTCAATAATATTCAAAAAAATTTGAGTGACTTTTATGGAAGGAGAGGGTAACAGTAATGTATTAAACTATTCCTGAATGCTACAGATTTTTTGAAATTGTTCCAGGGTGTTCGAGAATGATCTAAAATATTCCAAGATGTTAAAAAATGTTTTAATATATTATAGAATGGATTGAAATGTTCTAGAATGAACTAGAGTGTTTAAAACTGTTTCAGAATTCTCAAAATTTTTGAAAAGCGATCTACAATGTTCCAAATTATTCCAAAATTGCAAGAAAAGATTTTGAATCACTATATAATGATGTAAAATGTTTACGACTTTTCGGGAATAATTTAGAATATTCAATAATATTTAAAAAAAAATTCGGTGACTTTTAGTGAAGGAGAGGGTAACAGTAATGTATTAAACTATTCCAGTATGCTCCAGATTTTTCGAAATTGTTTCAGCGTGTTCGAGAATGTTCTAAAATGTTCCGAGATATTAAAAAATATTTTATAATATTATAGAATGATTTAAAGTGTTCTAGAATGAACTAGAGTGTGTAAAAATGTTTCAGGATTTTTGAAAAATAATCTAGAATGTTCCAGATTATTCCAAAAATGCAAGAAAAAGTTTTGAATCACTAAAGAATGAACTAGAATATTTACTATTTTTCGGGAATAATTTAGAATGTTTAATAATATTCAAAAAAAAATTTTGGGTGACTTTTAGAGAAGGAGAGGTTAACAGTAATATATGAGACTATTCCAGAATACTCCAGATTTTTCGGAATTGTTTCAGGGTGTTCGAGAGTGATCTAAAATGTTCCAAGATGTTAAAAAATGTTTTAATATATTATAGAATGGATTGAAATGTTCTAGAATGAACTAGAGTGTAGAGCACTCCATATTTGCATCATTATTGTAGAAAATTTGTCATTTAATTAACCAAAAGTGGTTATGTGAGGTTATGTTGCACATGACGTCGCCATATTTGTGTTTTTCGAGGTCATCTTCCTGTTGCCTACTCCACGAACGAAATGTGAAAAGCACATGCGTATTACCACAAATATGGCGTCGTCAGGTGTAACATAACCTCAGATAATCTCTTTTTCATCAATTAAATAACGATTTTTCCACAGGATCTGACAAGGGTCGAGTTAAGTATACGCACCTGAAGAAGAATATAGGCTAAAGCAGAAAACGTATTTGTTAATTCACAGGTGTAGTATAATAACCTACTTATACTACTATAAAATATTCTGCACTGTAAAACTGTTAATAGTGACTTATCTCTAATACATAATCGAACTTAACATTGTTCGTTTTTGTTAGGTACAGATAATGGGATCGCTGGTACACCGTATTTCGAATGAAATTGTGAAGATCAAACACGAAATTCCCTCGTTAGTATCTTTAAAGCTTGCGTCTCTTCATCTGTTGCACACAAAACCCGAATTTACTGTTCTTAATCTACCTCTAAATTGGGCCAGCATACTCACGGTAATTAATATTAATAATAATATTTAACTAATTTTCTTTTCGACAAATAAAAACAAGCACTACTATGCTCATTTTCTTCTATTTCGCGTTCGCTGTATTTCAAATTCGACTTAATTATTAAAAAAAAGAAATTCAGAATCTTTGACTGTTTTTACAGTTTGCAAAAAAGGCACCCCAATTTTCTATGAATAATTCCACTAATTGTGATAAAGTATTGTAAATCACGTGAATTTGTAATTTATCCTAAAAAGCATTTTTAGTGTAATTGTTTTATTATTAACAAATAAAGTACATCTTAAGGTTCATACGTTGTTTTTCCTCTCAATACTATGGAATTCTTACTTAATATTGAATATAATTATGAAATTGTATCTAAAAATCAATATGCGATCAAATTGAAACCATACAAATAGAAGACAAAAATTGTTAATTTGTTTCCACAATCCTGATGATCTTTTGGTGATGAAAGATTTTTCAAGAATGTTTCAGACTATTCCAAAATTGTAAGAAAATGTTTTGAATCATTACAGGATGATCTAAAATGTCCCCGATATAATTTTTTAAGCGAATTTTAATTATTGAAAGGGTAACAGTAATGTATTAGCATATTCCAGAATATTGCAGTTTGCTGGATTGTTCCAGATTTTTCAGAATTAACCCAAGGTGTTCGAGAATCATCTAAAATGTTCCAAGATATTAAAAAATGTTTTATAACATTCTAAAATAATTGTAAATGTTGTAGAAAGATCTAAAGCGTTTTAGAATGTTTTAACAATGTTCTGGAATGTTCTGGAATCTTCAACATTTTTCAAGAATGTTCCGGAATATTCAAAAATATTAGAGAATGTTTTGAATCATTACATACTGATCTGGAATGTTCTCAATTTAACGGTAAGCATCTAGAATGTGTCTGATTTTTCAAAAATGATCTGGAATATTCAAGAATGTTATTGAATCTTTAATATTCTTCGAGAACGATCTAGATTGTTCTAGAATATTCAAGAATGTTTTGAGTCATTGCAGAATAATCTGAAACGTTCTCGATTTTTCAGGATTAACCTAGAATGTTCGTGAATGTTCCAGAAAATGAAAAATGTGTTTTATAAGCAACTATTTGATATGTTTTCATTAAAAACTTCTTAACTCTAATATTTTAAAGTTTATCCCTTTATTCCAACTACCACACAATGTCACAGTAACACCCTGAGCGAATCCGGGTAGCCCAGCTAGTTTCTAATAAAATAACGTTTAAGCGATTAATAAAAACTACCCAAATAATATACAGAAAGGGCATAAGACTACAATTTAGGTAGTCAGTAAACAGTTAATGAAGTTTATGTATCATAGAAACATAAAATTAGGCATATTCTTATTATTCCTGTGATGATTATTATTTTTATGTATCTATGGTGCACCCCCAATCTTAGGATATAGCACCGATTTTTACAAACATCATTTTCTAAAATAGTAGAACAAAATTGATTGCTGAACTACTCTCGCCAAATATTTAAGTCGTTTCATCTCCTCATTACATACGAAATGTTATTACAAAGGGAGTAAAATAAAAAAACTATCGCCACTGGCAACAAGGTTATTGAATATTATTATTTAATATCGTATATTACATTTTCCCCACAAAAATTTTCATTACTGAAATGGTACATTATTATTTAAATAAGTGTGTGTAACCTATTTGTTCGCTACATACGTTTTACGTAATAACCAACCCCCTGATATAAAAACAGCCGCAAATCAATTTTTTCCCCAATTCGTTTTAGACTCGCTATATTTATTGAACTATTTAATTCAAAATTTGTCAAATTTTCATATTCATTAGTCACAATGTATGAGAGCATTTTTAAACGCGTTAAAACAATTGCAATTCTCTGTAAATATTTCGGTGTTACATTTTTTGTGATTGAAGAAAAAAAGATAATTATATCACGACGAAATAATATTAGTTTTATGGTAACTTTTACTACATTACTTTGTTTAACCATTTCGCTACTCTGTAGATATATCTATTATACAACGAAAGAAAATATTAAAAAGTACAAATTCATTGTGGAATTCATTTTATTCATTATTTGTCAATGTCCGAAATTTTTTATTATTTTGGGAGGCTTTCTAAACCGATATAACTTCAAAACCATCTTCGAAAAGATTGAGCAAACGGATCTACAGCTGAAACCCCAAATATCAGCTCAATCTTTTAAAATTACATACATTTGGACACTAGTTATTGTTGGGAACGTCTCCACCTCCCTGTATTACTCTTCAACTGATTTCAATTATAATGATAATCTAACAATTATTTTTATAATTTTCAATAAGATATATGAATTAACACACCTGTTGTCAACAGACCTTAATTATAAAATAAACTGGCACATCAAATCTCAATTTAATGCCATAAACGATTTATGTGAAAGAACAATATCGCACTTAGAAAATATCAACGTTACATTTCGAAATGGTAAGTTAACGAATGAAGAATACGAAAATGTTATCAACTTCGAGTTGAATCGTATGAGAAAGCTTCTTCATTTACACTGGACTACAACCGAAAACAGCCATTTGATACTCAACAATTTCAAAATGTCAATTGTAGCAAATATCCTTTTTGCTACTTCTTCTGGACTCTATGGTTCAAGCAACATTTTGATGCATTTTTTTTCTAACAACACTCCAAACGAAACCTTAATGAGTTTTTTTAAATATATAGTCGATGTTATCTCAAGCTATTTATTAATTGCAATCAATATCTCAAATTGGACCGTTGTTAAAAATGAAGTAAGTGTGCAAATATATTTATTCTGCTTTATGTACAACTGTAATCATTTGTCTACAATCATTCAAATCATGGTCGTAGTTTGACTCAGAGCAGGGGTGGACACTACACCCTACAGAACTTATTACCCATAGATACTAGTAAAATTCGCAGTAAACTGTATTCATGTTTTTTTATCAAAATTGAAAAACACCCCATCTACTCCAATTATGCATATTCATAACATCATTTCTTATAAGTAAAACTAAGATTCGAACTTGTAGACCGTAATTTATATTTGTCATAACGTTTCGTCGACAAATACTGCTAACATTGTCAGTGGATTTGTCTTGACAAAGAACATACCTCGACAGCGACTGAGAACAAACCTGACTGTGCACTGATCTATGTACCAGGTGATGGTGGGCGTGTCGTAGTAGGGGCGGTCTCTGAATAGTTCGCCGGTGGGTTAGACACCTTCTGTGTCGTTCTCTCTGGAGCTGAATTCCATTCAAACACCGCCCCTTCTACGTCACGCCCACCCCCAACCGATATATAAATCGGTCCAGAGCCAGCTCTTCACTCAGTTGCTGTCGAGACTTCGAGGTATAATTTTCGCTGGCGTGAAAACAGATCCACTGAAGATGTCAACTCCAGTTGCCCACGAAACGTTTGGACAAAATAGTTTCTATTGATTAACGCCTACAAATCTGAACCTTAGTGTTATTATAGATTGCAGCCGTGAAAGCCCATGTTTTTATACTTTTTGTAACTTTCAGGAAACTGTGATGGGATCGTTGGTACACCATATTTCGAATACAATTACGAATGTTAAACCTGAAATGCAGTCGCTATTATCTTCAAAACTTGCGTCTCTTCATCTGTTACATACAAAGTCAGAATTTGCTGTTCTAAATCTACCCCTAAATTGGGGCAGTATGGCCAGGGTAATAAAAAGAAAAAGGAATTTTTCTAAGATTCTATTTTCTTTTCAGTAATTAAAACTGCTTTATTCATTTTCTTCTATTTCCAGGTCTGCTTTGTCATTTCAGCATACGCGATCGCTCTATTTCAAATTGAACTTGATTGGTAAAAAATAAGAAGTTCAAAATCTTATATGTCATCACAAAGTTTTAGCAAAAATAGGTACCACGAATTTTAGTGAATCATCACGTGTGGTTGTAATTTGTCCTAAGTATTTTTTAGTGTAACTTTTACTCACAAATAAAATGTATCTTAAGATTTACCTATACATTGTTTTGTCTCTCAATACTCTACCATTTTTTCTAAATACTTTTAAAGTTCTTTCATTGATTATATGATCAAGTAGATTAACTTCTACGATTTATCATATTACAGAAAAAATTATCCTAAAAAAAGAGTTCTAACGTTCAAAAAAAGACTTCAGCATGTCATCCCTACGTTCCATGGTCAAAATTTAACAATTAGGATTAAAAAAAATTCATTTATTGCGTATCTCACGAGTCAAAGATGAATAAAAATAATTTGACCGTCATTTCAATGTAAAAAGGTAGTTTCCAATAGAAAAATAGAAATTAACCGTCATGTGACCGTCCAAAAGGACTTTGTGCTCATTAAGAAGGTCACCATAAAATTATCTGATCGAAAACCTATAACTTTTGTATAGGACATTTTTGATTCTCGGTGTGTGTTCTGAGCTATTCGAGCAGCCTTATACTTTTTGAACACCCTGTATATTACAGTTTCCTTCATTTTTTTTTTTCAGTTTTTAATGTTTAACCCCTATTATATAAGACAAACTGTTGCTCAACTAAAGTGTCTCGAAATTTTATTCAAATAAAATACAATTCTTCATCTTATTCAAGGAAAAAAACTATTCTTTTGGTTAAAAAAATTCCTAATGTAGAAATCAAACATCTATACGGAAAATGTAGTAGATTTCAATTAAATTAATGAATCACTTTTATTTTGCCAGACATTACGTACTTATTTATTAACTCATTCAAATTCAGTGTAGTTTATTTTTTTATGTTTAGTGTTAAATTATTGTCTGTACCATATTTCAGAACGAAACAAAACTAACTCATCTATGTAGTATACATTTAAAAACTTACCCCTACCATTTTCGTATCTTATCAAGAATTTCCCTTACTAATGTTTAAACAATATGTTCAGAAACTAAACACTGATGAATAAAATTTTAAATGTTCAATTCATATCTAATAACAGTCAGAAAACACTTGAGCCGATCCACGTTTCGCGCACAGTAATTAACTTGTTTAAAAACTATTGTCATAAGTACTTATTATGTATTTAATTAAACAATTCATATCTTAAATTTAATTTAACACAAATATGAAAACGTTCCCAATAAAATTGATTACCTACTTAGTTCAAATTCGATAAAACACAGACATGCCCGGTCTGTTGCTTACCACGACTGTTTCTGTGACTGTAAATTAAATGTAAAAAACAAAATGGGATAGGCAGAATGTTCTCTTTAGCTTAAGTCTTATCAGTTCAGTAAAAAAATGACCTTCGTCCTTCATCGTAGTCAACAGTTCCATTAAAATAAAAATACTTCGCTGTTATAAAACTTTGGAGAACAAAATGAAATGAAAGCAGATATTTTTTAAATCTTCGTATTTGTAAAAAGCCTACAAAAAAACACTAGATACGTGTATCATTTTATTCAAATAAGTTTTGGATAAACAGTATTACATATTTGAGAATCCATAAAGGAAAAACTGAAGATTGCAAAAATTATTAATTAGAGTAATTTAGGCGAGTTCAACTTGCACACGTCAGATTTCTGCCAAATTAAAGGAACTGAAAAAAAATCATGGTGATACTATTTTTCGACACCCAATCAACCATAAATTTTGTTTTTTTTTTTTTTAATCGTCAGTTTGAAAATTTTCCCTAAAAATTTGGAATTCGCGGCCATTTTTTGGTAAATGTACACTAAAAGGGCCCAACACCGGCGAGAGGTAACAATTGGTGGATGGATTAGGTTAGGTAAGGTTAATATCTTTATATTTATACTTATTGGAGTAATAAAGTAACAGAATTAAATAAAAACACTTGATGTACATTTCAAGTAAGGTTTAAGCCATTTTTGAAAATTTAGAAGCTCAAAAACACCCACATATATATGTATTCACGATCAGCTTGACGAACTCTACAAAATACCTTTTTTTTTTTCAAAAAAATCGATAAAGTATAAGCTATTGTGATTAATTACCAACTATTTAAGAGGTCAACTGCCACCTAAATTCTTGTCGAAAAGTGTTGGGACCACCCTCCCACCCCCTTCACCTATTGCCCTTCTCCCTTTTGTTTAATAAACAAATAAACATCCAAAAAAGACCAATGAAAAAATTGTGAAGAAAAAAACTGGAAACTAATATCCAGTATGAACACATTTGTCCTTCAATATCGCCTGGGGCCCTTTTGACTTTATTAAGAAATGATCCAAGAATTTTTTGGTAATTTTATACGTAAACAGACTGGATGGAGGAACGATTTGATATATTCAAAAATACAAAGCAAATAACAACATGAATTCTGTATAAGTATGTTTATATTTATTATTATTAATTTAATATTTTCACAGACAACATGGTACACATTTACACACGATGAAACATTTACATTTTTTATTGCATTCCACAGCAGCTGACATTATACATTATTTAACAAACCGAATCATTTAAAATAGTCGACGTTTCCATCCCTTAAATGTTAATTATTAACTCGCATGTCTGCGATACATTCCCAACTCAATGCGTTAATCCATCAATAGCACCTGATCAATATCATAATCATGATTATACTATCGATAATAATGATATAAATACACGTACAGTTGCTACTTCAGACAAAATTTGGCATACAGATCGTAGCAAATGGAATAAACAGATTCTCAGTCGGCCAACTTATCAGTTTATCAGTCAATTAAACAGTCCAGGGATGACCAGTCCTAGTCATCTGCTAGTCTGTATGTGAACATTTAAAGTTGCCCCACATTGGGCCACCGGTAACCATGGCTGGTAGCTGCCACAAGTCGTTGATGAGATTTTTATGCAATTGGTATGATTTCAAAGTTCAAGTGGTCGTATTCGAGCCACAAGTCTTGAGAGCGGACTTATAGTCGCTTGCCACCAACACGCAATAATCGTCAGCCACTACGTATTTCAGTCTTAGCAACAAAAAGAAAAAGCCGATTCGACCCATGGCTGCACCCAGATACTTGTAACTGCTGCCAGTGACTGATCCTAGTCACATGTAACTGCAATAAGTGGCTGCTCCTAGCCACTTGTAACTATAACGAGTAACTGCGCCTAGCTACTTGTAACTGCAATCAGTGGGTGCGTCAAGACACTCATGACTGCATCCAGTGGGTACTCCTGGCCACTTGTAACTGCTACCAGTGGCTGCTCCTAGTCACTTACAACTGCTATAAGTGACTGCTCCTAGCCACTTACAACTGCTACCAGTGACTGCTCCTAGCCACTTGTAACTGCAACCAGTGGCTGCGTCTGAATACTCGTGACTGCAACCAGTGGGTGCTCCTAGCCACTTGTAACTGCCTCCAGTAGCTGTTCCTAGTCACTTTTAACTTAAACCAGTGGCTGGATCTTGCCACTTGTGACTAACAACCAGTGGCTGCTCCTAGCCACTTGTATCTACAACCAGTGACACGTGTAACTGTCACTAGTGACTAGTACTTGTAATGGTAGCTAGCGGTTGTCTGTGACCACTTGTACCTATGACTAGTAGCTGCCACTAGTCACGTGTATTTGCGAGTAGTAATTTTCTCTAGCCACTTGTAGGTGCGACGGGGGACTTCGTCTAGCCACACTTGTGAGTGCGATTAGTGGTCGCGTCTAGTAGATCATCTAAACCACTGGAAACAGTCATTAGTACTTAAGTGCAATTGTCGCTAGCTCTTAGTGAGGTGAATCACTAGGTAAGACCACTTAGTAAACGACGATTGATGGCCACACCGGTGGCTAAATGTGAATTGAGCAGCACTAAATAGCTAACTAACTGTTTAAGTTCCTGGGGCAACTTATTGTGTTAAGAGCTGGTCAAAGAATGGTACCAACCAATGAATCCTTAGTACCGGTTTATCCCGTATGCTACTCTATGAAGATCAATTTATAAGGGTGGGCATATGGGCATATGTAACAGATATAATATAAAGGGCTATATATGAGTGAGTTGAACTTATCTGAAGATAGGTAAAAGTCTTTTGTTGTTCTTTATTCTTTTTTATTAAAGCACATGTCCACATTTTAAACATTTTCGTTCCACCCCATTGTCTTCAATAATAGAAATGGGCTGATCCACTGACAAAGACCTATTTTGTCTGGGTTTAAAAGGATCAGTATTATTGTCACAGACTTTTCCATGTTCTTCTATAATACGTAATTTAGGTTAATTATTTGATAACGACATAAATTATTATTTGTGAATGTACCATTTGTTTTCCAAACACTATCTTCGATGTCCACATTATTCTCCTCGACCAAGGGGGTGTTGTTACCAGGTTCTGAAACCGGTCTCTGGCCCTTTGTTTCGTTGTCATTACCACAATAAACTTGTAAATCCAAACGAGAATCCAAAGAAAATTGTTTTCCAGACATTAAAATTCCTCTGACTCGTCTTCTCATCTCTAGAACCAATTTTATTAATAAGAAACCGTATTTAGAAGCTTCATTTATGCGTATGATACCTGGACTATTCTGAATTTTTTCCCTCAATACCGAGAAGGTCTTCGAGTATTCCTGAAGTATTTCTTTTTGATCGTAAATAGCTGCAAAACTTCCGTTCACTATTTTAGGTGACATAGGAGAATTGGATAACAAAAGACTTGTACCAAAATTTTCATTCAGCTCCCTCGTATCTAAGAGAACCGATTCATGGCACTACGAACTCTTTTCAATTTTAATTCCTCACCTTTTAACGAAACCTTCACCCTGGGAACAACGCTACCCTCCCTATTTTCCGAAAAGATTTCATTGGTCACTTCTTTTATTTCCTTCCAGTCTTTGATAATATCATCGGCAGTGGTAAATTGTGAAGTAATCGTAAATCTGATGACATACTTGTCCTTCAGGGCTGCAGGAACACAGTGTATTTTTCCTCTTCCATTCACCCTCTTCAGAAGCTTCTCTGTAAGATGGTTTTCACCCTTTAAACGAAACACTACCAAACCTAAATGTCTTCTAGCAGGGATTTCAAATCTGGGATCAGCTAACACCAAAGCTTCGAACTTTTGGGCCAGTCTTATACCCTATAAAAAATATTTACGTCAAAAGAAAGCTTTTTATATGTGAATTTGATATTGACTTCTCTAATATGTTTCTGAAGTCCAGTTATACCAAAGTTCCTTATGGTAAACCACAGTTTCAAAGCCCTAAATCGTTTACTAAGAGGTATTTGCCAATGCTAAAAAGGGTTAAATAGTTTCATAAATGGCAGTAACAATTTTTGTAGGATAATCATAAATTCTTACCATATAATCAATGGCTATACCTGTATATTCGCATTAAAAAATCAATTTAAAATAATATTTTTCAAAAGGGGATGTTTGGAAACATTATTTTGAACTTACCTGAATTTTCATGTTGTAAATAAAGCGGTTCGACGTTAAAAGTTTGATGTAGAGAGCCGCTATTTTTTATCCTGGCAAGAAAAAAGTTCCAATGTTAATAAGTTTTACTGTTTCCAAAATCTTAGGCACAAACAAAGGTGGTGCATCCCTTTACTTACCACATTGTAGTACAATCAAAGTGTACCATTAACCATTTCGATGGATTAAAAGCAAAAGAATCCGCTTTTTCAACGCCCTTCAACCAACTGCGGTGTTCAGGACAAATAAAAGCATTTCCTGCATATGCAGCGTCGATATGCAGCCAAATGTCTTCTTCATTGCAGACAGAACCGATTTCGCCTAAATTATCGAAAGCACAGGCTCCAGTTGTTCCTAATGTAGCACAGACCTAATAAACAGAATTGAAAAACAAAAACTAGTGATGAGCAAAATTAGTCTTGGTCTTGGTTTTGCAAATGTTTTAAGACCAAGACCCTGTAGTCCAAAACATGCTTGATGTAGAATCAAAAACAAGACTCGATTGACCAAGGCCAAGACTGAGATTATTTTTGCAAGACCAATACCAAGATCAAGATAACTATGGTCGTCTTGGTCTTGATCTTGATCTCGCTCATCACTAACAAAGACTTTTGAACCTATTAGATATTAATATTAGGATGTTAATGGATTTAGATTATCAACGACATAAAATAATTCAGATAAAAATATTCATTGCTAAATTTTAAAAAAATCAATGTAAAATTTCTTTTTGTCTAATTATTGTTGATTTGTTTCGTTCCTTCCATTTCGACGCGTCCATCGACTACCTTTTTTTCGTTTAAGTACTGTCTACAAATCAGCATTCACTAATTGTTCCCATAGGGATTTTTCGAATGACTTCTCTTAAGAAGATTGTTCCAATTACTCATCGGTGGAAAACAATCTGGGTTATATTTCTAATCCCCCTTTGTCTCATTCAATGTCGGTTTTCTAATGACAAAGTTGATTGCCTTCCCTTTAATTTTAAAACAACAAACTGTTTCGAAAATTATTTTACTTGTTATGAGGAAGATTCGTATTCATGTCAGAAAAGACAAATCTATAATACGCAGAACTTCCCTTTTCCTTATTTTAATTTGAAATTGTTAGTTAGATAAGAAACTGACACATAAAAAAAATTGTTCTAAGTGGTTGTTTGTAATTGAATATTAAAAAAATGTCGTCCTTTCAAAAATTGCATTCAAAATCATTGAGCTGGAGAGAATAACATTATTTTGACTTACCCAAAAGGGTAGAAGTCCCTTTTGCCTATCCATTTTAATTTCTTGATGCAAACTTTCCCCACGCATTGATAAATTTTCGTCGCTTTCAATAAACCTGACACGTACCAAACCAATAAGAGCTGCCTTTTCCACACTTGAATGTGCTTGATCAGAACAATATGCAACCAGCCTGGAATTGATATCTGCTGCTTCATAGTCAGGATACACTTTTTGATATTTTCGAATAGCTTTAGTTCTTCCGGCCAAAAGACAAACCAGAGTTGATTCACTTGCAGTTGTCTAAAAAAATATATCAACACCAAAAAAAAAAAAACATAAAAACAGATTTCTAGCACGAAATTTTCACCTGTATTACACCTCCACCAGGCGAATCTTTACGCAAATGAAGAAAATCTTCAGGTAATCCAATCATCTTTCCCAACCAATTTGTTACAACCGTTTCAAGTTCCGTGCACGCTGGACTAGCAGCCTGAAGAGTACGAAATTTAGAATTTTTGGCAACCAGTGTCAGTTTGTAAAATGTCATAAAAACGTAAAATATCATAAATTATAAATTGTTTGTAAGTTTATGGCCACGTGCATAAAATGTAACTGTGGAGTTCCAAAAAAGCTCGTGATAGAAAACTTCAGGTATCGCATAGTTTTAATTTGCTGTGGAGAATGTCAGTGGGACGAAGAAGACCTGTACTGTGGTTGGTACGATTCTGAACTGACCCTCAAAGGTACAGCTCAGGCTCTGTATGCTGCTAAAACCCTTAAAGAAGCTCGATATAAATTCGACTTCGCCTTCACCTCAGTACTTTCAAGAGCCCAATCAACCCTTCGCATTATTCTAGAGGAAACAAAGCAGATTCATACATCAGTACATTCCACGTGGCGTTTAAATGATCGCCATTATGGAATCCTAACCGGAATGAACAAATGCAAAGCAATATCCAAATTTGGATTAGAATCAATTTGTTGTTGGGAGCAAAATTATCAAAGTATACCTCCACCTATGGAGAAAGATCACAAGTACTATGATTTGCTGATTAACGATCCACGAAATGAAGATGTTCCCACCAAAGAAGAATTTCCAATGTCAGAATCATTTGAACTTGTTACAAAACGTACATTGACCTTTTGGAACAGAGAAATTGTGCCAAAAATGAAAGCTGGGAAAAGGATTATTGTTGTAAGCGACAGGGCATGTCTACTTGGAATCATCAAATTTCTTGAAGACCTTCATGACACAGATCTTTTTTGCGTTGACTTACCACGTGGAGTGCCTATTGTTTACTTTTTGAACAGAAAATTGAAACCTGTTGAAAATGGTAGGCGAATTTTTTTGAGAAAAACAGAACCAAAGAAGAAACCAAATCCATGTTTACAATTCGAATAAGTAACTCAAAAATCTGTACACTTACTTGATCTTCAAAATAAATACTAATTACTCCCCATTTAAAGTATATTCACGCCCTTTACTTTAAGTCAAAAAAAGAAATTGATGGTTCTCGTACCCATGTAAATCCCAGACAATTTATGGCATCAGCAAGCATATCTCCTAGCAGAGATGGAAAGCTGTTCAGTGCTGGAAAATATGCATGCATATGTGGGCTCTGCCAATGGGTAACTCCTGGCATTATGACTTCTTCAACGTCCTGGAAAATTTTTGACCATTTCTCCCCTTGAAGTGGAGCGCTCTCCGGAATTTTTTCCCGCAGGTAACCTGGCTTTTGGTCCGGAAAAACTCGTCGCTTTCTTATGTCACGAATATAATCCGCAATGTAGTCAACCATTTCCTTTCCTGTATGATTTCAAAAGTGTATTTTTAAGTAACATAAAAAATATTTAAAAAAAGATTAATATGCCATTCCACCGTAATTACAAAAAGAAAACTAGGTATAAAAAGAAGTAGCAAATATAAGTTTTTGTTTTTTCAAAAAGTACCCATAGCAGCATGTTTATGAGTCACATACCCCGGGAAAAGTAGGTTGATTTTTTTTTTATAACAAAATTTTTTTTTATTATTGTTGGTGCATATCCTAGATACACCAAATAAATGGAATTTTCTCTATTCTATTTTTTTATTCAATTCTTCTCTCCTAATTTTGAATATTGGACAATTAACGACAATCAAAGCAGGATTAAACCAGGAACCGTTGTTTTGCTTAATTTCTGTTGGCATAACTGGAAGTACCACACAATTGAAAATATTTTTAAAATATATGTAAATCAGGTGCCAAAACTACTGCATAGTTTTTTTTGTTTTTTTTTTTTAATTCTCCTACAATTAGTTTTCATTGCAATTTTAATACTCCATCCACCATGGTTTTCATTGAATATACAGATACTAAAAATATTTTTTAACACAGTTCTACCCCGGCAAAAATTTTAAAAAAATATATGTCATAAATCATAGAAAGGGGGGGTATTTGTAAAAAAAAAGATCGTGATAATGTCTCTTAAAATGCCTGACATTTTTATGTTTCGAAAATTTTATTTTTTTGTACTTCGGAATGTTAACCATTACGATGACTTAAAAGTTTAATACTAAACATTTCTTTGGTGTATCTAGCGTAAGCACCAACAATCATAAACAAATCATTTTGTTGTTACAGAAAAAATTTTTTTTTGTCAAAATATGATTTATTATTTTTTTTTTTTCTATTTATTTACCTTAATAAAATGTTTCTCATTTAACCCATGCTTACCCTGCTATACTCTGTTGTTCTATAAACCAATTGAATTGATTTTGTTCTTCTGATTGTGCGTGTAAATTTATTTTATTTTGCAAACAACAAAGTCGAAATGAGACAATCCTGAAGAAAATTGTTCATTTTCTATCAAGCTGACTTTATAGCTTTCTAAACTGAATTTTATTGCTTGAATATACAGAAATAAACTACTGGGTTCGCAATAAAGAAACTCCTCCAAATTGAATGAATAAAAGCAATGCAAATGATAGTGAAATCTCATGCATACATTTTGAATGATACGTTTAAACCACTTAAAAAAAAAGTGAGTACAATTATTTATAAATCTGTATTCTCTTACCTCTTACTCTATACTCCTCTATGTCCATTCTATAAAAAAAAATATTAATTTAAGGGAAAGTGTTTTCTTTTTTTTATTTATGAAGATTTTTTTTGGGGTTTAACTCAAAATATTTTGTTCCCTGTCATACAAAAAGGGACCTTTTTATGGATATTAAGAGCACTATTTGTGTAATGAAATTTGTGAACCATTATTAATTAAATTTTAATGGTTAATGGACAGAAAATTCTATGGAACTGAATTTTAATTTAAAAAAAGTTAACCTAACCTTTGAAATTCACTTAACTATTAAATAAAGAATAATTTTGAAAATTAAATTTATGAACATGAGATAATTACATAACATTAAATTATTTATCTCCAAAAATACTGACATGAAAATAAATATTACGTTCAATTAGGATATTAAGAAAACTCTAATTTTCACTTGTAACCCTCATAAACGTGAAAGCAAGTTTACGAATCTAAAAAGCTGAATTTTTTGACTGCATATTCTTCTAACTGTAGTCAAAAACCGTTTATTAAAAAATGAAGTTCAATATTCAAAAAAAATTAATCTATTTTAAAGAAGTCATTTTCTATTTATCTTTCTTTCTTTAATTGCATTTATTAATCGATATTAAATAATTATTTTTATTGTCCGTTAAAAAAATAGTTCATTTTTTCTCAAACTTGTCACCCATTAAATATCAGTGGGTAATTGTAACCCCATTCCATTATCCATTAGAAAATAATAGTTAACTAAAGTTCAAATTTCATTATTAATTAATAAGTAATGGATAATATTTTTATTATTAAATTATTTAACAACCCTTATTAAACGTATATATACATACAAGCAAATTGTGACTCACTATTTGTGTCTATTAATAGATATATTTCACCCCTAATTTTTGTCTAAATATAATATAGGTGCTAATTCTATTTTCTTAATAGATAATACAATTAGATAGTCGCCAAATTCGAGACTTCTTCTAAGGATTCCACCTTTTAATAGTCAAAACCTGATGATCTAATTTTGGCAAGTTACTTCGAGAAATTTCATATCAAAAGATTATATTAAAAAAAAAAAAACATTGCAAACTATAGCAAACATCGATCATTTTCTAACCAGTTCTAAAAAATAATCCAATAAATACTTCTACAAAATTATAGACGAGAATTTAACTTACGTATCTCAAATTTTGTTTCCTGAATCAATTTATATAATTTTTTAAAAATTTTGCTGTTCAATAAACAAATAGTAGATTATTTTATAACAAAAGAATTATTTAACACATCAATAACATTATGCCTGTATTACGTATTAAATAACAACAACTGTAAAGTTAAGAAACAGAAATTTGAAAATACTTTTTTTTAACAAAAGCTAGAAAATATATTCAAAAGTAATACTTACATAAAAAACAGATTGTATTACCAAAGTAAAACTGACTATTAGACTGAAGTCAATACAATCAACAAGTGAGAGAATCCGGCTATATATACATGTAGGGTTTCCTCCACCTACCCCTTGTACTGTTTCACTACACAACCGCATTTTGTCATCAGTTCTTCTTCTTTAATAAACCAACCAACTAAACCATGTGCAAAATAAGGAAATAAAATTGAAGTAGGGCGTCACAAAAATTAGCCGCTAGAGTTTATTTAATTCAAATTAAAAGTTTTGTTTCATTTTTTAATTACCTTAAACAGTATTTCGTATACTACAGGGTGTTTCTAGAATACGAAGTAAAATACATAGGTATTTTTCAATATAAAACATTTTATCTTAAAAACTAAGCACACAAATGAGTATTGACGAAATTGAAATTTGACAAAATTGTATAAGAACCTCGAGCACATCTGCTTCAAATCACTTTTTGGTTTTTTTATATCTATTTTAGTAGTAGTAAGTAGCAATTATTAAAAATTACTTTACACTTGGTCATAAAGTAGAAATAAGAAGGCTTAGAACTTTTTTTATTGACTACTTAAAGTTGACAAACTATTTAACAAAGTCAAATTAATTGGCAACCCACAAAATGGCATTTGCACGTTTAGTCCAAAAAGCTGCAAAAATAAACAAACTCAGAAAAATATTAACAGAAGAAAAAGAGTATTCCGTTGGTTTTGCGAGAAAATTAAAAATTTGTCATACTAAACTCAAATTTCGATGTAGAATTGGAAGGATTTTAAAAAAAGTACTTCCTGTAACTGAAGACGCCAAAATCCATATGTTCTTTTACAAACTGACAAAAGATGGTTCCTACGAAAATTTTATTTTTAAAAGTTTGGTTGGATTTATAAGCGGATTTTTTTTAACTTACCTGTTTTTCATAATTTTCGTCTTCCAATTGAACTTGAAATTTGGTACAGCAACCATCATGTGTTCGGTTATTGGAGGAATACTTACAATTGGATTAGCATTTAGCTATAAAATAAGGTAAATCACAGTGTCCACATTTATTTCAATTTATAATTAATTTTTGCTAACATTGTTTTTGTTCAACCTCTTTTACAAAAACTCAGTATTGTTAAAAATTGTAAAAGTTAGTAAGCAATTCAAAGCAAATAAAGTTCCATGGCTACCAGGGAATTCCCCACAGGGCCAGGACTTGGGGAATCCTCGAAGGGGATCCCAATCGTTTTTATAATAAAATTTCTAGAAATCGCCATATCTAACCCCGGTAAACCTAAACATATCAGTCCGGCCCTGTTAACCAAAAGCATATACGTGTACATATTTCTATATTTGTAATAGAATTTGACCTGTAGCTAGATATAAAATCAATAACATTATATAAAAATTAATTCGTTAGTTGCCATAATATTTTTTATTAATTTTATATATTTTTTAACACAAACGGTATTTCCGTGAATAAACCTAAATTCTCATTAAAGCAATCATATTGTTCTGGAGTTGACGTGAACTTAATTAAGATAATTATTGGAATGCGTTGAATTTACATATACAAAGGGTTCTTTCTTCTTCCTAATGGCATTCAAATTTGCATGCATTTTCAAAGCTACCCCAAACAAAAACAGTCAAATAAATTAATACAGAAATAGTAGGTATCTACCATTAGACACCAAAAAATCGTACAATAAAAGAAAAAGCAATATTTATATTTAAAAAAAATATATGTTTATATATACCCCTAAAAAATGCCAATTTGTGTTGTATGTTTTTAGATGTATTGTTCTACTTCTTCTCCCTACGTGTTTCTCAAAGAGGGGAAGGCAAGCACTTCTGGCTTACGCGTTTATATTATCCTTTACAGGACCTGCCAAAAATACCTTAAACAATATGGGAATTTTGAATGAATCACTTACATGTGAACAAGTAATGTATAGAACTATTAATTAATTAATTAATGAGTGGAAATCATAAACTCAGTCACATATTTAAATTTAAAATAGTACATCGCTCTTTTAAATAATTAGATTAATTTAATTTTTATCTAAGGAACAACTTAAAGCAACATTAAAACAACTAATTGACACAGTGAAAAGGCCTTTCTATGCGATCAAATATGTCATCAAAACTGTGGTAAAAACTCTAAAAAATATCGTTAAGAAAATTAAAGCAATATTACTTGCAATGAAAAGAATGGTGCTGAGTATCGGTAAGGATAAACAATTTTAACAATATACAGTCTGCATAATTTTAGTCTGTAACATTTTTTAACTAATTACACAACCAAAATTAGAATATTTCCGAAAGTCGGTGCATATTTGATAATAAAATTAAGTGCACTTAGAAAGGGTGCTAGTCAAACAGCACTTAAAATATAAAAATTGTATAAGAGTAAAGTGCCTTTATTTCAGATAATTCAGCAAAATTTTATTAAGAAAAGTTATTAAATATTATTTCAAAATACCAAAACATGGCCTCCTACGAGAAAAAACCTTTTTTGGAAAAATTCTTAATCATTTCCAAAAAAAATCTTTTATTTATATTCACCTTACACCCTGATATACAATATATATATATATATATATATATTAATCAAACTAAAATACATTTTGCACAACTTTAGTCAAATTCAAACATAATTGTAAAATTGACTTCGATTTTTAATTTTTTAGAGAACTACAAACTTCATGTTTGTTGCAATGATATTAAACACAATTTTAAAATTTCGAAAATATTCTTTTTTACAAGGTAAGACATTAGTAATGATACTATGCATATTAAAAAAACTCTCATTTAAAATACAAAATCTTTATTTCAAATTTTTATTTTTTTTTTTCCAAAAAGAACTTTTTTTCTTAGGAGGTTATCCTTTGGTATTTAGACTTAGCTTTTAACTCTCAACAATTTTTCTTTATAAAATTTTGCTGGGTTTTATAAAATACTGGTACTTTACTCTTACACAATTTTTATATTGTAAGTCCTACCCTGCATGATGTGCACCTACTACGATTATCGAACATGCACCAACTTTCGGAAAAACTTTTATTTTTATTGTGCAATTAATTCAAAAAAATCCATATGTAACACACTAAAATTTTACCACCCTGTACATTTTCTCTAAATTAAAATTGTGTCAATTTGAAGTACATAACATTATTATTAAATGTATCAGTGAATAACACAAATTTTGCTATTTCAGTGAAAGTTATTGATTCAGTCCACCAGTTTTTAGTCAAAATATTTAATATTTGTAACCAAAAAGTGGAAACACCATTTGAACGATGTTCAAGAACTTTCGAAGATGCTACAAATGATTGTAACTCCAAATTAGGACCCTATTTCAACTGGCTATGTTCCATAACATACGTAGTTCAAAGCGTTTGTCAAATTGTTAAAATACAAGATTTTTTATGTGTTCTTGTTGACTTTAACAGCAATTCAGTTGTCGATGTAACCTTAAAAAGTAAGCATTATTTAGCTTGCAAAAGTTTTAAAACGAAACTTCTTTAGACGCTCTATAGAAATTTAATCGACAAAATCTTGAAGCCGTATCTCCACCGCTCTGACTCAGAGCGTCTTCCTCTTACTATCAAGATCATCTAATTTTCAGAATTCAAGAATTTTTTGCGCCGAATAAAGACGATGTTCTATGTGAAACTAAAATTTTCTCATTCATTTCACTTTGAGACGAATCAGTCAAAAGCAATGAATGAAGTGACTGCTGGAATTGCGACAGAATTCAAAAATCGAACTCAGAGATTAGTGCAAATATTTGATATAATAAGTTGCGCAGTGTCATTCTTTTTCATCCTTGCTATTATAAAGTAAGTTAATATAACTAATTTTTTTGATACAAGTTGAAAACTCATAATAAGGCCCAATTTGCCTCCCCTTTCCTATTAAATTTTAATTTTATAAGAAGCATAACATTTTTAGAGTGGTGTACTATCGTCACCAGTTCTTAACAAGCGAAACATTTGATAATAGATATATAACACAAGATTTCAGACTTTTGGACTTGAGAAGAGCCCAGATGAGAACTGAGACTGTTTTACCCCTTAATCATAGAGAAAGAAAAAAATATGTTTCGGTACATTCATAAGTATTTTACTAACCCATTGGGTATTTAAATCTAAAACAAAATCCTCACTTTCAGTCTACTTCTGTGCGATTAGTCGATTCTGAAAAAAAGAAACTAAACAAAGCTGCAATGACTGTATTTGTAGCTACAATAAAAATAACTGTTTACATTTTGATGGATTACGCCCTATTTTGGACTTTAAAAATCATTAGATACCATGCAAGATTTCAACCCAAAGTAAAGGGTAACAAATCCACATGGAAAAAGTACTTATTGAGTATACATCATATTATTCCCTTTCAGCCCCAAATATGCCAATACTACATATCACCGGAAACGGATTCATTGCAAAATTATTAAGAAGTATTGTGACAGCGTTTCAACCAATAGGGTTTCAAATCGAAATAGATACAATACCATGTCTACCGGACCCAATCGCACCAGATTTTGATCGCTATATCCAAATAGGTTTAACCATTTGTCCAAAATCCCTCATTTCTTCTAACAGATATTTTAACAGCTTCCTGTATAGTCCTTTGTTGGATCCTCGCTATTTTGGAACCTTATGGTCTAAGGATGCGTCATTGCATCATGTGCTATTATCATCCCTCAAGGGCTAAAGAACGGGCTGTTTGGCTATACAATCATATAATGAGTGCACGAAAATCCTTCTTAAAATTTGCTCGAAGGAAACTCAGAAGGAAAATTATGACCGATGGAAGTACAGGACAGGAAACCCTCAAACAATTCCTTATGTGCCACTTATTGTGAGACCTTTCTAAGACGGATTGGTAAAAAGATATATCATGTGAACAATCTTTTATAGAGAACTATGTCCTTGTCTGAAATGCTTCAAGGAAATAAAAAAATTGGAATCATGTTTACTGTGTGAAGAAGTTCTTCAATCTGAGCCATCAACAGCTGTTAAATGCCAAACTCCTGGATGTCCAGGAGTATACTGTCGACTATGTTATGATGATCTCAAAAACGTTTGTACCATCTGCCAGGATCCATTAGAATATGGAGATTACTCAGACATTGATGAAGAAAAGTATTCATCCTGACAATGCATATTATCTTCAATTGATAGTGATTTTTCTTTTCCTATAGAGACTCATCAGATAATGAAACTGCTTCGGGATCATCAAATGAAACAAAAACGAATAAAATCAAAAATGGAAAGAAATACTCCAAACTTTCGGAAGGGTCAGAAAGTAGTACCAGTGGATACTCTGGTAATTATCAAAGGAGTGATAGAAAAACAACCTTTGACTTGATGGTATATCCTGTACATTCCGCAGATATAGAAAAACAGGAACTACCAACTTATGTTTCCATGCAATCATTTATTGTTGAACCTGAATCAGAAATAGGTGGATCAACAACATGTTTATCTAGGTCTTCAAAACCAAAAGACCGATCCCGAAGAAGAAGTGAAAGAGAGTCGAAAAGTAGGGTAAGATCAAATAAATGGGATGGGCGTAATAAGCAAAGAAGTACATCCAATGGTGATGATTCTCAAGATCTTCTTGAATTAGGAATGTATCCTCTGCGAGAAAAAACAAACAAGAGAAATGATACACAGGAGTCAGCAACTTATGAGAAAATTGGAAATTTTTATTCCGCACTTGACAATCCAAGCAACTCAAGTGAATATTCCAAGCACCCCAAAATCATCCCTACAACATCCACAGATACAACGGATTCGTCATCATCAACTGATGATAGTATTATATCTGAACTCAAACCCCTCAAAACCAGGAAACGAACTGCAGACAAGGCCAAGAGATGGAGTAAATCATCTAAACCAATCAAGAAACTGATTGAGGTGTTTAAAACTGGAGAAAATAAGTCAGAGGAAACACCTACATTAAACAGTGAAAGTGAGGATGCCTTGGAATTGAATAAAAAATTGGTAGACCGATCATCAACAAAACTTCAAGAGCGTAATAATAAAGCAAAGGACACATCATCATCATTATCTGATAAAGAAGTATTGGAACTTCAATGTCCAAAATCAAAATTGATAGAACCACATAAAGAGACAACAAATCCCAAGTCAACTCAATTCTCAAAAATCGTATCAATTGGTACACGAATATCAGAAAATAAATTTAGAAAACACCATTTATCCATACCTCCTCCTCCACCTTCTTTACCTACCTCTTTACAAACGTCTCAGTCAAAATCTGTAGATGGTAATAAATCACCAACAACAGAACAATCAGTCACCAAAATAGAAAGAAAATTCACAGAACATTTACGAAGTGGTGAAGGTGTTGTAACAGGAAATATAAAGAAATTCTTAACTGGTCCCAAAAAATTTCGACTTCCTGTAGGTCAGCAAAAGATATTTTCTCCCATGAAGTCGTTATCAAGTGTCGTGTCAGAACTGAGAAATGTTTTGGGCGAAGAAAGTTTCAGAAACAGAAAAAACAGAAAATCAATTGATGACGTACAAACTCTACCTCTTCCTCCAGTACCTACTGGAGTAAACATGAATCAGGAATCATTCAGAACTGATGAACTTATTCCAGAAAAAGTGAGCAATAAATGTAAGTCAGACTGTCATCAGTTGGACAAAAGAACTTCAACACCAAAAAGGACAGAAGATCAACAGCAGAAGTACATCAAATATCACCAAATAGTTAGCACACCAGGTTCTCATTCTGATGAAAATGATAATTTACCAACTGTACAAGAAAGAATAAGAGCTTATGAAGCCACCATTTGTACCCAACAACGTTTAGATGAAAGAAATGTAGATTCACAATTCGATATCTACTTTAGATCACCAATTAGAAATCCACTTCTATGTAGTGAGAAACCACAACTTGAAGTTCCTCATCTTGATCTGATTTCCGAAAGAAGTTATTTCCAAAGAGGAACATTACCACATTCAATGATTGATCATTGTAATTGTCAATGTAATCTTCCAAAAAGAGTTCGGTATCAAATCCAAAACGAAAAGGAGCGTCCAACTTACAGTAAATGTGAAGACAATACTTTAGGACACTTAGAAAGTCATCAAAAGCATTGAAGGAAGTAAAGAAGTGATCCTTTTTAGGAAGTATTCGTTTTAAGCAAAAAATGCCAATATACGTTTAAGAATCTGTAGTTAATTAAGTTAATAAAATCTTCTTCCAACACGTACCTACTTATATTTTACTTAAATCCTTTAAATAATTTTTGACCCTGCTAAAATGACAAATTTAGTTTTTAATTCTTGTCAGATTTTTTGTCCAAGTTTTATGGATATATATGTCAAAATTTGTTATTCTATTGTGAATGGGAGGAGTAGCTAATAAAGTGGAACGACAAATTGGGGGCAAAAAGAAACATAATTATACTTAGAATCAAGACCAATCCACAGTGAGGAGACAGTTTCCATTGGAAACAGTTCCAGTAATAAAGAAGATTTTGAAGAAACCCTAGAAGCTGAATGTCAAACTTCGACATGGGGCAATAGTTGCATCAAAATTGGATTTATTAAATCACACGAAGGCGTGACAATACGTTGCAACAAAATTAAATTTAAATATACTAAAATACTAAAGAAGAAAATCAAAAATTTGACATGAAACTGTCAAAACCATCCATCAACATTCCCAAAAATAGTTTTCTAGACAGAATTTTTGTACACGAACTTCCAGAAAATGATGATGATTGTTTTGTGCACAGGGAGCAGCCAAAGTGGATTCTGTTCCAAAAAATGCTTTTATGGTGACATAAGACCGTCTTCTATCCATCGGGAAAGAACCAATGAAGTTATTAATCAAAATTATGAATACTCTGGTTCTTGGGAAAGACACAATATCAAAACTAGGGTAGATGTTGACACAAAACTCTACAAAAACAACACATTTCGTTGTTGTTCTGGTTGTACTTGTAAAACTTTTGAAAATAAAACGATTAATCAAAACAAAGACATCTATTACAATCCAAGACTCATGGTGTTTAAAAACGAACCGGATTATGTGTCTTCTTATGGTGATGATAATTCCTCATTCGGTCTTAGTGAAAAGAAATTTTGCAAATGCCAAAATGAAATGAATTATAACAAACCGAGAAGGAAGGATTCTAATACTTCTTTCGATTTAAATTACCACAACTCCAAACAATACAAAGAGCTTATAGAAGAACTGAGCTATTCGATAGCAAAGAAGAATAAGGAAGAAGTACAAAATATACTTCGGGAATTCGAATTACGTAGCAGAAGAAATCGAAATTTAGATAAACCTGTTCTGTACAACAATTCTTCAAATCATTCCTCATATGATTGCGAACCTAATTGCAGTTACTTTTCCAGCAACACCATACGAAATGATAAATTTAAAACAATTCCATTTGAAAACAGATTTAAATTTGGTGGTTCAATCTGTACAAAATCACATAAACAAAAATGCTCTTCTCACTGGGAATTGGACCCGAAAACAGGAACTTGGTATAAAGTTTGCAACTATCTTGCTCCAGACAAAACCAGGATAGGTTTTTTGGAGAACTTCTATGGAAGAAATAATAATCTACGATCAAATTTAGTTAGTGCATCTACGAAAACTAGAGAAACGTTTTCATTAGTTCATAAAACACGTCCATGTAGCCAACAATCAGCAATATGTAATAAATGTGGAAGTCACTTTAAAAAAATTTAATAAATTAAATGGGTTTTTTATATCCAATTTATACATTTGATAAAACAGATATTTTTAGTATTTGTCCTCCATGACCGCCTACTGTCACCCACTCGTGGTTGTGTTAGTGGATAACCTTTAGCCTCTTCACAATAATGCGAGAATTTGCCCTTGGTGGATGGAAAGGGGTAGACAAGAGTGCCGAAAATGTTTCATGAGATAATTTATCTTTGTCCAAAACATTAAGTACTCGGATTTTTCGGAAATTCCTTGAATCTCAAGAAATATTTTAAAATACACCAAATGATCTGAAAAATCTCAGAATGGCCAAAATGTCTTGATCATAATTTCGAGTGTTTTAGATTGATTTTTAGAAAGTGTTCGAGAATTTTTCTAGTCTGATTTTTGATAATGATCTAGATCGTTCCTAAATCTTCCAAATCTTTCAGTGTTCCAGAATTATCTAAAATGTTCCAAAATGTTACAAAATGTACTATGACATTCCAGGATTATCTAGAATGTTTCAGAATGACATCTGGTCTTGACTCCATCAATCCTATAATATATCCCTTCTGGGCAACGCCAGGAATTTTGATTAGTTACTAAGTAATTCTTAAAATAGTTCGCCCCAGAAAATAATTTTGGAAAACCTTCGTCGTTTATCTGAACTTGGATTAGGATTATACCAGATATGATATTGTAGTGTTCGTGGGTTTATGAAATTTTTATTTACAGGAACACAATTTATATATACTTATTTAATAATAACTATTTAAAAAACACTATTAATTAAATCGGAACTTAGCTTACTATTTATTTACAACACTGACTTATATGCGCGTCTCTATTTATTTGTATTTTCACTTCTAACACTGTCGATTTATTTTGGATGTTACCACTGTCACGGTCAATTTATTACTAACTCACTGTCGAACGTCTTTCCACTTTTATAGCATCATGGAACAATCCAGAAAAGTCTCGTAGTTTGTTTACATTGTTTACGTTTTCGGCGAGCCGCTTAATTACTTTGCTGGAAGGTAGGTACGGAACACACATACATAAATACAACGCACACTGTCGACACCGGCCTTGGGTAGTCGAGCTGGCCGGCAATGCATACAAGCGTACCCGGTCGCACACAAGCACGCTCGCGTTCGCTACAATATTAATAGAAACTTATTAATCGTATAAAATTTCAATTGGACAGCTCTTACTTAGATTTATTGATACCTCACTCATGATTATCAAAATTATTAGGGTACTTTCTGAAATCCTAGAAAGTTAAAATTTGGTTTGTAAGCTAATATTAGTAAACAAACAACAACAAAAATCTAAAACATGGAATTTTTACCTACAACCCCTTGCTTCCGCAAATTTTTTTGCCAGCGATCTGAACATTGATATAGGGACATATTGTGACTATGGTTTTTTGGTAGAGTTTGTGAAGTTAGAGCTTGTAGAGTTAGAAACTTGACTCTACATGAGATATGATAACTTTTTGACAGTGAGAGCCATATGTCTCGTCTTGGCAACATGTTACATGAAAATAATTTTGGAATTAAAGATTCTTAAGATAATGATACCCTACTTTGGGACCTACCATCTTATAAATACTAGATCTTAGGTATCTCATTGTTAGTCCCAATTAATATTTCTAAACACGAACTGATGCTAATGAATCATACTGTTACTAAGTTGCTATTACCATACATATAACATAAAAGAATAGTTCAACGATTCCATTGAATCTTCACCAATTATAGAAAAAATGGGATTCCTTTCCTTTCTTCTATTACTTACATATTCATATCGGCATTTCAACAAAATCAGACTTAGCAGCGAATGTCACAAACAAGCATCACTGTTTTGAAAGAGAGCAAAATTACAATTATTTTTATTTGACCTCAGATAATGAGCGTTTCTACATCAATCTGTATTCCCAACCAATTCTTGCCGTTTTACAAAGAGAACGAATCTGAATTCGCTCAAGTCAAATTTGAACAAAACTAAAATATTTTTTGAAACTCAAAAAAATGGAATCCTGCAACATAACTGATAAAAAAACTACCTTGGCAGAAGTTAAAAGTCAATCATCATACGATATTGAAAAAATAAGCTTCTACAAAAAACTTAACAACCAAGTTTTACCAACTATTATCACCCTCAATGATTTGATAAGAGAGTTGCAAAAAGTATTTGAAAGTGACACAGTAAATATTGAATATGTGTATTATTTAATGAAGTCCTACAAGCCGAACCCTTTAGATTGGGCGAAATTTGCAAAATTTGATCGATACAGGTAAGTGTATACAAGTAACTAATATTAAATTAAAAATTTTACATAAATTTGCATGCATAAAACAATAATAATAAAAAAATGAAAACTATTGGTATAAAAATACGATTTTTGACACTCGAGGTACCATCATTTATTGGAAATTAAAATAAACTAAAACATTGAATTTAGGGATGAATGAAAAAATGCCAAATGTTTTTTGCAACTATGTAATTAAAAAGAATCAAAATCAGTAGATGCATATATGTGTTTATAGGTACACAAGAAACTTAGTAGATATAGGAAATGGCAAATACAACTTGATGGTTCTTTGTTGGGGTGAAGGCCATGGTTCAGCCATCCATGACCACGCTGACTCAAATTGTTTTATGAAAATTTTACACGGATCCCTCGAAGAAGTTCGATATTCTTGGCCAGAAGAAGAAGGCAAAGAATTAAATGAAATTTCGAGAGAAAGTTTGAATAAAAACGACGTGTGCTACATCAATGGTAAGATTACCTATATTAAATATAATGTTAAAATCTAATTCTATATTTAGTCATTTCAATAAATTTCGTATTTTAAATGAAAAGTACAAACAGATTTCCTCATCTTTGAAAATATAAAAACTAATTTGATTTTGTAATCATCAATGACCTGTAAATATAGATAAATACTAAATTTTAAAATAAATTCAGATTCAAATAAATCATTAAATTATTCTTTATTATTATTTATATATGTATGTATAAATGTATGTGCAAATTATGCAAAGTATTTGTGTAGATTTTTTTTCAAAAGCACAAGGTCAGGATGTTGATACTGAGACATTGAGGTGTGAAATTGAAATATGATTAAGTGCTTATAAACAACCTTTTTAATTAACATAATAAATTGTTATAAGGTTAATATCTTATCTATTTTTTTAAAAAAATAGTATAAAATTAAAGAGAAAACTCTTTGAAGTCATTATTTTGATAAATAAAAGTTAACATTTATAGGTAATATCAATAAAATCTGATCATGCCAATAACCATCAAGTTTTGATAAGTGTGACTTTAATTAATCAACGTTTCGACCGTCAATTTCGTCAGGCTAACATACAGCAACATCAATGAATAGATAGCATATTCATCGTATTATTACTTTTTTATAAATATTTTGTTTTGTTCGTCAGTTATTAATTCTTTCAATTACGTTTATAACAAAAATAAATTATTACATATTTTTTTCTTCTTCATCATAAACAGACGCAATCATTTACGCAATACAAACTTTATAATACAATATTGTTTAATAATAAAAAATTATAATCAGAGACAACAGTGGCGTAACGCAAAATCTTAACCCCTCCACCGCAATATCAAATCGAAAGACCCTTATTGACTTCTCCATCCATTTACAGATATTGGGGGTGTACTTTACGCCACTAACAATATTACATATGTAATAACAATAATAATTTAAAATTAATATATATCGGGGTAAAAAGATTGTGAGGAAAAATAAATGACAATAACAAAGCCACACAGTTACTTGTTTTCAAAAAACAATTCTTTCGATTTTTCTGTAATTTTTGAAGAATATAAACAACAATTTGTTCCAGATTCCTTAGGGCTCCACCGTGTCGAAAACCCATCTAATATTGAGACAGCCGTGAGCCTTCATTTATATTGTCCCCCTTATGAACGATGTCAGGTTTTCAACCAATATTCGGGACAACGATCTACTTGTAAGGTCACATTCTGGTCCATGTTCGGAGAAAAGAGGAAACGAGTGCGTATTTTTTATTTTTTTTATTATATTAGTTCATTTGTTGTATTAATTTAACACACTACACCATTACATTTTTTTTTTTTTTTTGAAAAATTAATTTATGTTTTCTATTGTAACTTCAAAATTCTCGTCTGTTAGGTATATATTCAAATAGCTGTTTAAGAGCTCAAAAATTATCGTTTTTCGTATAATTACAATAATAGTTTTATACCAAACAATTGGAAATCAAGAAAAAATTGAGCAATGTTTTGCATTGATTTGGGGCTTCTTAAGGGTAGATTGTAAGTAAATTACATAATTATATCAAGATGGTCCAAATTACAATTTCAAGGAAGATAACACTTTTGAAAGAACAAAAACTTTCCTTTATGAAATTTCTTGACTATTTGTTTCGACCTAAAAGGCCATCTTCAGAAGAAGGAATAATTCTTCTTACTTAAAACTGATGGGATCAACTTTCATAAATTACTAACGGGATATACCATAAGTTAGAAGAATTAATAACTACATTAATATATCAATTAATATTTATATATCAATATAACAGCTTAATTAAATAATTAAACACACAATCAAAAATTATTGACCATATTTTTTTAACAACACGTAAATTTAATTTAATTTTTTTTTTTATTAGAAATGATAATAGAACACTGAATAATATTAATTTTGAAATACTATGTCTGTTACTACTATAGATTTCTGAACACTTATTCACGTGTTAAATACTTTTTGAATTGTTTTTATTTATAAAATCCGTACTCCACAATAATAATAATAATTCTTATATAATATCTTAAAATTTACTCTCCAGGAAATTCAAGAAGAGAGAGAACCTGAAGACAACTAGTTTAAGTATTTCCAAAATAACTGACCAAATTTTCAAATATTGTAAGATGCATGCCGGTGAATAGAATTAGATTAGAAATTTAATTAAATTAAAATATCTATTGCACGTATTTTAGACAAATAGAAACCACATTATATTTACATATTTTTATGTACGTATAATTCACAATAAATTATTCAAGGAATCTATTTTAGTATTTATTTCAACCAAGGTCTTATATATTTTTACAAAAAGAAACAACATTGTCAATTAGATTGCATAATTTAATGAATTTCGTAATTAAAATTCATTTGTTCAGCAATAATTATAGATTAGATATATTTAAATTTCATTTTTAAACTAATTGAATACCTTTTCTTTTATACTTTTAGAAATATGTTCCTTTTTTCAAGCTTTTTTTAAACTTTACTATTACATTGGAATAGTCGAGTTCAATAACCTCTGAGTTTATAAGAATTAAAAATCACATCGTTTTGGTATTACTATATAGTAAATTATGGATGAAATTTATAGTAAATAACTTCATTTATAAAACGGGTGGGAAACGCGCTCTAGTGAAAATAGCCTGCTGATAATGGCGGCTGTTTGTTATTGGCACTACATTAACCCTACTTTTACTGTTTTGCTACTCTTATCATTTAAATCTAATTTTAAGGCAAACTGTTTATTAAGGAACTACAGAAATGCATAGAAACTGATAACTTAAAAAGTTATTCACTTTCAGGAGCGCTAAAATGCCGATGATATGCTTAAAATAACCAAAATATAACGACAAAAATTGTACACACCTATGCTTTTCAGAGAATTGAAGCTTAAAATTAATTGTATTTGTATTATTTTAAATATTTAATGAGGTAATTGCCATTTTAAGATAGCTGGAGTATATTATTAGTAAACAAAATCAATGTTATGAGTTGCTTTAAATTGAATAAATTACAAAAAATTGGTACATTATAAAAATTTTCTTGATATGAATTGTTGATCTCTGACTGGTAAAATTGTAATGGCGACGTTGCGTATTCAAGAAATACTCGTTAGAAATAATGTATGGGAAACTATTTTAAAAATATATCCACGAATATTCCACAAAGGCCAATTGGAGCGCCATCTGTGGCAAATTGCTGTAAATATTAGACTCTAATTACTACTTGGTGTACAGTGTAGCCACTTCCTCTACTTCTAATGTCATCCAAACAAAACAATTTTTAACCAACAAAAATTGTGCTTTATTTCAAATTTCTCTCTCGCTGTAAATCTAGTGTTTTAATGTTAATATTAATATTTAAAACAAGCTTTTTCCAAAACGAAAGAATAAAATGTCTACAGAAAAGTTATTTACTACCACAATTAATAAACATCCATCGAAATTGAAAATTTTTTGGTGTGATAATTATTTCCAACTGACCATTCTTGAGGCAAATAAAGCCTGGACTGCTGAGGTAGGCTTTGAAAAATATAATAAATTGCAAAAGAAACCGTAGCATTTTTTTAAATAGGTTTCAAGAAATCAATTACCAGAAATAGCCATACAATTAGATCAGGATTACGAATCTTACAATAAAAGTGTGTATTCGTATTTATTTAATCCTGAAGATTATACAAATATTTCGTACACAATACAAGATAACAAATTTATTATTCATAAAAATATTGAGGGTGGGTTTCGAGTAATTTTTTTCCATACCCCATTAGAGAAGGTAATTTCTTTGATCACTGTTAATTTCAGTAGAAGTCTAAAATAATATTCCTGTATGTATTTTAGAAGGAGTACCACATTTGTGCCCAAGAACTTCTCGATGAATTATTATCTAAAAATTCATTTCTTGAAAATCAGATTTCATCTTTGCAAGAGCTTCTTCAAAGGGAAATCAAAGGTAATAGATAACATCAGCTGCTAATATTTATGGGATTCCCATAAAAAAGCTGTCATACAAGTAATACTTATGAGTTGCTATAGCGCATGCGCAATCTAAATGCGCTTGGTGTAATGGCGTCTTAAACGAGTGACTACTTCTAGCAATATTTTAGACTATTGCGCATATGGAAGCAAAATTATGAACATAAATATGTATAATTTTTCTTCTAGAAAGAACTGGAATTTCTGAAAAATATGAAGAACTTCGAAAAGATGTAGAAAATAGGGAAAAAGAATTGTACAGCTCATTTGTACTGTTGTTAAATGAGAAGAAGAGAAGAATTCAATATTTAACAGAACTGCTGGACAGCAGCAGAATCAATCATTTAGTAACTAATCAAAAAAATGTTGATATTAAAAAAGAAGATGATCAATGTGATGTTGACTTACAATTAGAAGACGAGATAGTAAAAAAAAGAAAGTGCAATTTTAAAAAAGAAACTATTTCTGATTCAGAAAATGACAATTCTACCAAAAATTCGTCCAACGAAAGTGATTATGACACTGATGAAGGGAAAAATCAAAAGTTAAAATCCCCAGAAAGATCTAAGGATAAACCATCTTCATCCAAAGATGATGATGTTATATCTCTTTTTAAAGATTACTCTGAAACAGTTGTGTTACCTCGAAAGAGAAGAAAGAATGAGGATTCTGTTAACATTGAAGAACATAATTCTTTCAAATTTAACGTATTTGATATAAAAACGCAAACAATTGATGAAACACCAGCCATTAAAGATGAAGAAGAATCTCCGGTTGAATTTGGGACTCAGGACATTCTAGACAGAATGTGATAAAAAAGCTAGAATTATTTAATATATTTTAATATTATGTTTAATAAACTTTGTCGTTTTTAATAACATTTTTATTTTAAATACTACATTATTACTGCATATGCGAAAAGCGTCTCTAAGTAGCCGATACGCGCGCACTATATCGATTTATTGGCGTTAAAATGTAGTCCAATTTAAGTAAATTTCTTTTTAATGTTAGAATTGTAAATAGTTTACCCAAAATTATTAAAATCTATGTGAATTTACGTTTTTCAAAAGTAAAAAATTGCAAGCCCGTTGTTACTACAATTAGATCAATATCCGCTCACTTAAAAATTTGAATACTGAACACGTCTATAAATTCATAATTTACCATCATTTTACCATGGAATTATGTATCTATGGGTAAATCCGGTTACATAGAGCTAATAATATTTGATTTAACATTTTTCTTCTAAAAAGAAAAATTAAAAGGATTTTTCTAAAGAAACTCATATCCCAAATTTTTTAGATCATTTTGTATACTAGGAAATGTATTCTCCCGTTTTCAATTAATATTTTCAAAAAAGCTAGGTTATAATTATACGATCGGAATTATAAGATTTATAAAATTATAGTTTTAATTTATGTTTTTAAAGAATTATGACTTCAATTATAAAATTGCAAGCTCTTTCTGGAGCCCTAGATGAGTCTCCACCTTGTTACCTGCTTCAAGTAGACGATGTGCGAATCTTGTTGGATTGTGGTTGGGATGAAAAGTTTGATTTCAACGTTATAAAAGAGTTGAAAAGGTACATAAAAATCTAAAGAGCCTGTATGTGTCTTATGTGTTTAATTGCAGACATGTTCATTCCATTGATGCAGTTCTTCTTTCGTATCCTGACATAACCCACTTAGGAGCTTTACCGTATCTAGTAGGAAAACTCGGTTTAAATTGTCCGATTTATTCTACAATACCTGTGTACAAAATGGGGCAAATGTTCATGTATGATTTATACCAGTCCCACTACAATATGGAAAATTTTGAATTATTTACTCTAGATGATGTGGATGCTGCATTTGACAAGATAATTCAGTTAAAGTATAATCAAAGTATTAGTCTCAAAGGTAAATAGCTGCCCTTTATATAGAAATACAGTGGAATTTTGATAATTCGAATTTCGTTAAGTTGAAAAAATATGCTGAATCCCTAAATACTCGAACAAAATGTTATTTTCCTGTGAGGTTTTAATACTTAGTACATTTTTATACTCTACTAAACGCAAAGTAAGTCGAAATTAGTAAAATATTATGACGTATTGCTTAGAATTCCCCGAATTCATAGTAATAAAATATTCATCGAACTTTGACTGTACAAATCCAATAAATTTATTTAGTTGTGCCATTTTGATTCAAAATTTTAGCAATTAAATCCTTTGTATCTCGAAATTCCTGTGAAATTGAGATTTTTAATATTGCCCTTCAAGTTCAGGTTATTGAGATTCCACTGTGCTTCCCCGTTTTATATATTTAATTTTTTTGTATTTCTTTTATAATTTTTTTTGAAATAGTTTAGTGAGTCTTACTACCAAAATACACAGTACTAAACAATTTCTAGCTTAAAGTGATAATAAATAATTGTATTACAAATTTTATAATTCAGTAAGAACAAAAATTAAAAGTTTTTTGTGTTATTATCCTAAAAAGGCGAAATACGTATCGGGTGCTTATTAAAAATTAGTGAAACTTTTTCAAACCTGTTTTTATTTATTTATTATTTTTATAAAGTAAATATGTTTTACCTAGTGGAAACGGCGGATACTTTTAATTTATTTGACAACAATTTCGAGATATAAAGGATTTAATGGCTAAAATTTCGAATTAGAAAGGCGCAATTTCTAAGTAATTTATAGTCAAAGTTCGATGAAAATTTTATTCCGGTAAATTCGGGAAATTCCAAGTACATAATTATATTTTACTAACTTCGACTAACGGAGTTTTCTTTTTGAAAAGTATTTAGAAGTTAAGCGGAAGGAAATGGCAATTTTTTGCGACATATATAACTTTTCATGAATTTATTATTATATAAAAATATTTTTTCAAGATTATTATCAGTCAATCCTCTCTTTTTTTATTTACATATTTAATTGTTTATGAATCGTTTTTCACATAAAAAGAATTATCAGAAGTATTGAAAAAATTATTTCTAAAATCAAAAGATGAAATAATTGCGTAGAAGTGTTGATTTAATATTTTGAGTTTTACAGGTAAAGGATATGGACTAACCGTAACCCCCTTGCCTGCTGGACACATGATAGGAGGTACAATATGGAAAATTATGAAAGTTGGAGAGGAAGATATAATATACGCGAATGATTTTAATCATAAAAAGGAAAGACATTTAAATAGCTGTGAACTTGAGAAACTCCAAAGACCTTCCCTTTTGATCACTGATGCTTTCAATGCAACGTATCAACAAGCTCGAAGACGAGCCAGGGATGAAAAACTCATGAGTAAGAAAATAATATTTTCTTAGTTAATCACATATGCACATCTTTAAATTTTAGCAAATATATTACAAACCCTCCGAAATAATGGCAATGTATTAGTTGCTGTTGATACAGCTGGTCGTGTTCTTGAACTGGCTCACATGTTGGATCAGTTATGGAGAAACAAAGAATCTGGTCTGTTAGCATACTCCTTAGCCCTCCTAAACAATGTTAGTTACAACGTGGTGGAATTTGCAAAGTCTCAGATTGAGTGGATGAGTGATAAGTTAATGAGAAGTTTTGAGGGTGCAAGAAATAATCCATTCCAGTTTAAACATCTACAATTATGTCATAGTATGCAAGAGTTGTCGAAAGTGCCCAGTCCTAAGGTTGTGTTAGCGAGTATGCCCGATTTAGAGTGTGGCTTTTCTAGGGAATTGTTTCTTCAGTGGTGTTCTTATCCGAATAACAGTGTTATTTTAACAAGCAGGTGTGTTGTATCGTTTTTTATTGTCTTTTAGCAAATAAATTCTATTCAATTCCAAAATAAATCTTTAGAACATCGCCTGGGACATTAGCAAGAGACTTGATAGAAAATGGAGGCAATCGAACCATTGATTTAGTTGTAAAAAGAAGAGTTAAACTGGAGGGAGCGGAATTAGAAGAATTTGAGAAAAACGAAAAGTCAAAAAAGGAAACAGTAGACAAAGAGTGAATTAAAAAAAAATAATTATTTACATCAAATTAATTGCTTTTTTTCCAGAGGCGATAGCAGTTCAGATTCTGATGACGATATCGAAGTCAGCATAATATCGAGAGGACGCCACGATATAGTCATTAAACAGGAAGGAAAAATGTCGGGTGGCTTTTTCAAGGCAACAAAAAAACAGGCTCCGATGTTTCCGTTTAAAGAAGAAAAAATAAAGTGCGACGATTACGGTGAAATTATTCGATCTGAAGACTTTAAAATGGCAGACGTTGCCACTGAGGGAGAAGAAAACAAGGAAAACGTTGTATTAAAAAAAGAGGAAGATGATTTCATAAGTGAGATAATATTTTTTACCATCTGAGAAACAAATTTTCTCTTTTTTGAATGTTTTTCTTTTTTTTGTAAATAAATTATAAAACGTATCTTAATTAAAAGTGTTTGTTTTTTTTTCAGCTGATGTAACAGAACTCCCTACAAAATGCATTACGTTAAATCGCACCGTTCAAGTAAACGCTCAAGTTCAATTTATCGACTTCGAAGGAAGATCAGATGGGGAATCGTTACTGAAAATATTGTCGCAACTGCGGCCAAGGCGAGTAATAGTTGTTCGGGGTTCCCCCGAAGATACGGCAACGATTCAGAATCACTGTCGAGAAAATGTGGGTGCAAGGGTATTCTGTCCCGTCAGGGGCGAAACAATCGACGCAACAAGCGAAACGCACATCTACCAAGTAAGATTTCTTTTCACTGGATAATATTTAGTATTTTATAATCCTTTTTCTCGCTATAGGTTCGCCTGACTGATGCATTAGTTTCCCAGTTAAAATTCCAGAGAGGAAAAGATGCAGAAGTTGCATGGATGGATGCGCAAGTCGTTGTGCGTGAAGGGCAGACAGACGCCAAACGAATGAGTGCTGACGATGAGCCGATGGAAGGTGAAAACATGATTAATATTGTATTATGTTCTAGTTATTATTATAACTTTTTTATTTTTTCAGCTGACGAAAATGAAACAAGAATATTAACCCTTGAACCATTATCTGGAAATGACCCACCCCACGACACGGTATTCGTTAACGAGCTTAAATTGTCTGAATTCAAGCAAGTTTTGGCGAAATCAAATGTTACTTCCGAATTTTCAGGAGGCGTTCTTTGGTGTTGTGGCGGTACAGTTGCATTACGAAGGGTAAGTGCAATAAAAATCATAATTAGTAAGTATTTTGGGAACAAAATGACTCCAATAATAGATCTATACAGTTAGAGACATTTAGCTAAGTTACACTGGGTAAATAAAAAAAATAATAAAATTCCGGTTATGTCAGAAACGCTCAGAGATAAAGCCCACCCTGTATAAATAATCTAAGCTTCAGGGGAATATGTAATTACCCCCTGTCGACCGATTATGGCTTTTTAATTTTCTTTCATCTAATTCTGCGTATTTAAATTAAGTTTTCATTTCAGATTGAAACTGGAAAAATCATGATCGAAGGATGTTTATCAGATGATTATTATAAAGTACGAGATTTATTGTACCAACAGTATGCCATCTTGTAGGAAATATTTTTTTGTCTTAGTGTTGTAATGTAAAAAACTATTTTATTTTTTCAATTTTTTCATTTACTGTCGTGTCTACCAACATGTATGCAAGTATTACAAATAAATAATAATTATTTAAGTGTAGCAATATATTTACAATTTTTTATTACATGTCTATTTATATATACGTATTATATCCTATCACAGAAAATATATTAGAAATAATAAATAGGAATTTATACTAATCAAATATAATTTATTTGGTCCATACCTTTCAATAAATAAATTCGCAGGTTGTGTTAAAATGCTGTTCGAACGATGATACTGTATTTTTAGAAAATCGTCCTAATTTATTAAACCAACCTTTTTGCATATTTACATCAATTTTCTAAACCATTCACTCAACGTGTTCACAAATTATTTGATAACTACTCGCTTTGTTTACTTTTAAAATCTGTAATTTCCTTAAAATACGCATTTATATTTTTAATACGCAATATCTCTTAATATTTCACCAAAATTAATAATTGAGGTATCGTTTTAAACGTTATGTTTACCATTGTCAACGAAAAATAAGCAAAAAGTTTAAAATTAATATATTCGATAAATAATTTTACTTTAAACATTTTTTAATGACAGCTGAATGTATCGACCTTATAGACAACCCGTTGAACAAATACGTATAAGAGCTGCTAGTTGCATATACGCACGCAAACGTACAATAATCCACAGAGCTGATTATTTTCATTAGCAAAATATTACGTATTACTAATGGGAAATCAGAAACAAATCTTTAATTTTATAACTACATAATGAAAATGTAGTAGGATTTTTTTTGTAGATTGATTACTTAAGATAGTCGTATTTGTGACCACCCTGTATTTGTGATCTGTGTAAATAACATCTAATCCAATCTGAAGTGTCATATAGAGGTGTTGTTATTTATGTTCTGCGTCGCATTGCAATTCTATGGTTATAATTATAACGACAACAATAAATCCGATGCGTAACTAAAGAATTTACATAAATAAAAGTGTTACGAGCGTTTCGATAACGTAATAAATTTTCGTATCCACAAAACGATTTGAAAACAATTTAAACAAGCAAAATGTAGCAGAGTTTTAAAACGTTGTTGTTGAACTATTCTGTTCGGAGTCTAATCTTGGAGCAAAAACACGCTGGTCGAGCCAATCAGATCGTCTCTTTCCCTTCCCGTTCCATTCATTCATGCGGCTATCTGGACTGAAACCGTTCGCTATCTCTGTTTAATTGTGTGCGGTAGATTCTGTTGATGTGCGTGTGTCAATCGTTTAAGAACTTTTTAAATAATTTCGTGTAAAAACAATCGTTTTCGGTGTAGTTTTCGTGTGAAAATAAAGCCCATAGCCTCCAGCTAAAGTCAAGGTAAGACTCAACGTATATTACATCTCGTACAGCCAATTATTTGACAAGTAATAATGTAATAACCCATTTTGCCAAGACATTTTCGGCTATTTTTCGTTAATGGTTGTCAACAAGAACTTCTTAGAAGGCAAATCGACAACACAGCACGCTAGATATTACACTATGCAATATGCAACACTACGTGTTGTGCTTTTATGTTATTATAAAAATGTAACAAGTTTGAATATTGTTGTCAGCGATTTAATAAAAAGAAAAACGCAAACAAGTGTTACAAAACCCGTCAAGTTCTCGTGATTAGCTTACATTTACATTAATTTGTACCTACACACTTGTGCAAACCCACAATTTGTTACAAACGATACGATGAGCTATTTTTGCAAAGCAGAATTGTTCTGCTGTTTATATTAACAATTATTGTTTAACACCGTATCTCTTGTCTGATGATAAGCGATAATCATTAAATGATGAGTACCTACCAACGTACCATTAAAATTCTTCATTTACTTATTTACTAATCTTTCTTATCTGATGCCATATTTATCTTAACTATGATTAGATTAAATAATATAATCAGAATTTTATTTTGGACCTTTTATAATTTTACAAAATGACACGTACCTACCTATAGGTAGGTACCTATAAAGGACCGGTGCGAACATTTCACACTTTCGTTTCGCTGTGATAGATTACAGTTGCATATATACACCCAACAACTGTTATGCGTTTTAGTGATCTGGTTGTCTATAAGTTAGGAGCATTCAGCTGCCATAAAAAATGTTTTTTTTTAACTAAAACATTTTGAAAGTGAAATTTCATTTATTAATTCTGGTGAAGTAGGTATTAACAGAAATATAACGTCTGCACAAAAATATACCTACGTATTGATTAATTGGTATTTAATTATTAAATACCAATGATTTGTAATCGTTGGTTTAATTTTCCTTTTTTGTACTGTATTAAGTGTGTTTAAATATTATGAAGTTATTAATAGAGTAAAGCTAAAATTAATTTAATGAGTATATTAAATATGAATTACCAGGAACAGGAGGAGGTACTTTATAAATATATTTGCACACACTAAAGTATTTACAAGTGATTTAAGTTAAGTAAAATAGAAATCAAATATGCATTTGATGAAATTAAATGATTATTTCACATCCTTTTGCATTGAAAATCTCTTCTTTTATATAAGCACAGAAAATTATTTCGAAAAAAATAATAATACAGCCAGATTGTTTAAATTCATAAAAATAAAAATGTGTTAGTAGGAAGGTAATTAAAATTTAAAAATATCGAATAGATACCTACTTACCCCATACCGTGCATAAACATTTACCTTATCTACGTATTTTTTTGAAAATTCACTTATGATTAAAATTATAAAAAATAATTCTTAGCTCGTTAGAAAAAAAAAATAAAATAAAGTACTTTGCAAAGCAACTGGGGTAAATCTAGATCATATAAAAATGCATGTCAGGGTGTGGTAAGGTGGTGGGCTTCGAAGGTGGGCACGAACTAGGTACCAACCAACTTAGCCCGCATGGTCTCACGGTATAAATTGACAAACGTGGTAGCAGCGTCTTGTTACAAGAAGATTTTTGTGGTTGTTGTTAACCACGAATCTTGCTTGAAAAATCGACCAAGTCGGCTGAGAGACGAAAACTTATTCCAAATTTTTTAAGTAAATTTTTTCGTATAATTTCCTTATAATAGGTATATCAGAAATTGTAAATTTTATTTAATATTGACCCTTAAGTTGTATACACGTATAGACGTCCTGAAGCTAGTTCTATTTGGGGGTTAAAGAAAGGCACAAACTCACTTTTCCCACACATTTTTCACAAAAAAAACAATTTAATTTTGCAATATTTGACGTTTTATATAATGAAATACATAATTTATCAAACACTTTATTCTATTTAAAATCTTATCCTTATCACTTCGTCAAAGATTCCTTCTAGATTTAAATTATTTTTTGTTTCATTTTCAGACATGGGTTAAGTACCTATAGAAATTTAGGCGTGAAGATACAAAAAAAAAATATTTTATTGTAAAATCGTTTTACTTAGGTTAGGTTAGGTTAATTAATTGATGAGATCGTAACAACAATAATAGAGTTTCTAAATCTTTAAAGAATGTCTTGTATTTGTCTTCAATGTGTATATGTACCAACGTGATAATAACATCATTAGTACTCGTATTGTTGTGTTTAATTAATCTTGCGTCCATGTACTTACTGTTTATATTAAGATGAGATTAACGAACGGTTGACGAGGAATTGTTTATATTTATATTAGCGTACTACGTAGGTTATATGGTGTAGGCGTGGACGTGTGCATTTATTTACACAAACCCACACCTACTACCGCATAACCTATGGTTCGTTATCTAATCTAAAAATAACAAATACTACATTTACTGTAATTTAAAATAAAAAGAAAATTATTGCAAATCAGTTTATAGGTACCTATCTTTTTGCTCTTAAAGTAATTCATTCATAGAGAATTTAATTAATACGTTAAAAGTTGCCTTGCATTACTTTTTTAATTCCATTACGATTGTTTTTTTATTACATTACCATTGAACTAGTTTTTAACAGCAAATTCATTCATGTCGGTTTAAGTTTGCATGAAGCGTTCAGTGTTTCGCGTTTGTGAGTTTGTGTGTTTGTGTATTTTTTTTTTTTTCATCTTTGATACAAGGTCAAGTAGTTATCTCTTGTTACCGTAACAGCTGCCGTTGTTGGTCGCCTGAAGAACTCGACACATCCAAAAGAAACTAAAAAAAAGAACGAGGTTTGGGGGCGTATAATGAACATATATACAAGTAGGTACATACATATATGTATGGTGAGAACGCATTAAATATTATGTACTAATCTCATTAAGCTATGTACCTACTTATTTAAATGAGTGTATGTACTTATTTGTATGCAGAAAACGCTAATTACAAATTTTACCCTTGTTTCTGTGCTTATGTACCCATCTGGTAGTTGAACGAAATCATCAATAGAAAGTTCATAATATTATGCCCACGTACGGACATTTGTAGGTATTTTTTTATTAGAAATTAATTATACAGGGTGGCTCAAAGTCAGTGGTCTATTAGGCGTGTATGGAAAACTGTTGATGGGAAAATTTAAAAAAGAAATCGAGTACTTAGTAGATACAACACATTCTCCTCTTTCGGTTCATTGAGATGTTTCCTATTACATATTGTATTTGAAAAATTTTGAGTAATTTTGATTTTTTAGTTTGAACACTTATGTAATTTTGGTGTTATAAAATTGTGCCATGTACGACTGATAAATTACGCAAAATCAAACCAAAAAACGTTGTTTAGATTAATTTATTTACAAAAATCCAAAATCGCTCAATTTTTTTTTGTATAAAACTATAGAAAATATTCTAATGGATATTAGAAAAGGAGGAATCGAATAAAAAAGTAAAATTTGTAAAGTGTCTTTTAAAATAACGAAATTATTAGTGTTTGAAGTTTGTACACTTTGAATTTTTTTTATGAACGCCTTGTACAAATTATGAAAGACGTTAATCTTAAACCTCTACTACAACCGCTAAAAATTTCAGTACCTACTCTAAAACACTTTTTGGGAAAGTTATGATTTTTTATAATTTGGGTTGCGCCAGTGGTAATTTTTTGGAAGTGCTACAAAATTGATAACATTTTAAAAATATAGACCACAATTTTTTTCAAAATTTTCCTACCAGTAGAGTTTTCCAAAAACGTCTTAGAGGCTACTGACTGACTTTTAAACTTGGTATAATTACTCTAGATCTCGATTTTCCCAAATATTCAACTTTTAATTAAAAAGCGTTTAAATGATTGTTAAGTTTCGTAACTTAAGCCGCTCATTTTCAGAATAAAACACTAATTGAAATTAAAAAAAAAAACACTTTTTCGCCTCATTATGGCACCATTAGGAGTAAAGACACGTCTTTAAAGTTAAACAAAGTAAAATTTGCCTTTCCTGTTTTGGTTTCTTCAAGTCCAGAAGGCGCCTCACATCTCGTTTTTATTATTTGCGCATAATCATTTAACGTAAGATTTGGCCCAACAACGGCTCCAAATTTGAATAAAAATCTAACACTTTTTACATACAAACGTTGACATCAATAACAAATTCGATGAATGAATCGCTTTTTATCCTGAACTTTTTTCAATGGTCGATTGCTTGTTAAAAATTCGCGACCTTACTTAAAAAATATAAATATTCACGACGAGTTCGAACGGTTTATGTCCACGAGCATTGATTTTAAAACATAACTAATATATACATTGGAACATTTAATAGCGCTTTGGTAGGTGGTAGTGGCACGACCCATGGAAGTTATACTACCTGGTTATGGTTATGGTATTGTATTTGCAACCATTACACGAATGCAAAGTATACAGTGGCGAATAATGGCAACAAGTCTTCCATCAACGTTTCAACAGCACATACTTATTATGACTGACTGGTTGATGTTATCATACAAATATGTACATATAATAAACTACGGGGTTCAATTGAAATGTTAATCCAATCAATAGACTCAAATAGTAAATTGTAAAATTGGATAAAAGTTATTTTGGTAATGTGAGAAATTTTCGATGTTATTGTCTGTAGAGTAAAGTTTCTGTTAGTTGGTTTTCTATCCCCAAAATAAGAGGAATGAAGAAAAACAGACGGAGAGTTAGTTAGGGTTGTTAGGTGTTTTATTTTTTGAGGAGTGCTGAGGGTAGCATGATTTGGAAGTGTTTGTTAAACAAGTCTTTGTACTGACACCCTCTGATGATTATGATAAATTTTCTAGTATTAGAGATCTTTGATTTTTGGTACATCATACGTATATCGGAAGAACAGTAAAACTTTCATCCCTATTAAGAGAAAATTCTTAAAATGAAACATGCTATTAGATATGATAATCATTAAGGGTTTTGTTTCTGAAGCTTTTTGGGTTTGGAACTTATACGTAGAAGGAGCTGAGGAATACTTTCTAATAAAACTTATCTTTTGCCAACAATTTAGAGAAAATTAAGGGTTGATGAAATTAAAAAAAAATATGAGAAAGGAAATCTACTCTCCATTATTAATAGGCATTCTAAATCAAAATATTTTTAAGGCAGAATTTGAAGTAAAAATCGAAATTATTGATTTGTCAACGTCAGTGGTCTGTAGAGTAAAGATTTCAAAATCTCTCCCTAAAAAAACTGGAGTATAGAAGATTAGAGGACGAGCTAGATTAGGTTATTGTTCACAAATAGGATGTTAAACGTTTTAGTTCTTGAGGAATTCAAAAATCAGCTAATGATAGAATAGAATCTTATCTTGGACTTTTGATAAATCATGTTTTGAAGGAACATCAAAATTTTCATCCCTATTTCACTTATAGTAGAAAATTCCTAAGATGGAACATGCTACTATAGATATGATTATCATTAAGGGTTTTATTTCTGATGCTTTTTGGGTGTGTTACTTATAGAAGTAGCTGTGAGGAATACTTCTTAACAAAGCTTATTCTTTTATCTTTTACCCAAAATTTACAGAAATTTACTGGTTGATAAAATTAGAAAACTATCAAGAAGGAAACCTTTTCCTTTATTAATAGGTATTCTGAGTTAAATATTATTAAAGGAAGTAAAAATCGATGTTATTGATTTGTCAATGTTATTCGCCTGTAGAGTAAATATTTCAAAATCTCTGTTTAGTTGGTTTTCTATTCCCAAAAAAAGGGAGTACCTATAGAAAGGTAGGGAACGAGTTAGGTTAGGTTATTGTTCGGAAATAGGATCTTAAATGTTTTGGTTCATGAGGATTTAGAAACTTAGCTGACTATAGAAGGGTGGATTTTAGTAAATTTTCTAATATGGATGGTCTTTGACCTTTAGTGGACCATGTTTTGAAGGAACACAAAAATTTTCATCCCTACTTCATTGTAAGAGAAAATTCTTAAAATATGACATGCTATATTAGATATAATACCTTATCCTTAAGGTTTTTGTTTATGATTGTTTTTGGGTTTAGAATTTGTAGAAGGAGCTGAGGAACAGTTTCTAACAAAAATTTTTTTTCTGCCCACAATTAAGGGTTGATGAAATTAACAAAATAGGCATTCTTAATCAAAATATTGTTAAAACAGAATTAAAAGAAAAAATCGAAGTTATTGATCTGTTAACGTTATTCGCCTGTAGAATAATTATATTTTCTATCCTCAAAAAAGGGAGTATAGAAGGGTAGGGGACGAATTAGGTTAAGTTAGGTATTCTTCGCAAATAACATCTTAAATGTTTTGGTTCATGAGGATTTCGAAAATTAGCTGACCATAGATGGGTAGATTTTAATAAATTTTCTAGGATTGGAGATCTTTGACTTTTGGTACATCATACAAATATCAAAAGCTTCATCCCTATTTCACTATAAGAGTAAATTCTTAAAATATAATGTGGTGTTATATGTGAGAAACATTAAGGGTTTTGTTTCTGATGCTATTTGATTTTGGAACTTATAGAAGGAACAAGGAACTGAGGAACACTTTCTCACGAAACTTATTTTCTTGCCTTTTGCCCATAATTTAGTGAAATTCAAAGCGAAAATAAGAGACTTTTTTTAAATTTAACATGGTGTTAGATGTTAGAATCCTTAAGGGTTTAGTTGATGAAACCGATGCGAGTATAAAATATTCTCTCACGAGACTTCGTTTCTTTTTTCCTCAACATTTAGAAAATTGGTCATTGAGATTCGAAATTGACAAATGCTATTGGAAATATAGAATAAAAGCTGATCATTAATTTAAACTGGCTAAGTGACAGCTGGCGAAATTAAAAAACTCCTAAAGGACCTCTGTATAAGGATCCTTCAGCCTCGTTAAAAAACCTTACAAATCTTCCAGACTAAAAATGGTTTTATACTTTTACGTCAAACCTATCAATTTTTTTTTGTGTTGCCTTTTCCAATGTGTCTATGTAAATAAGGACATAGTATATTATCAACTTGGTTAATCTTTCACATTCGCGTTCCTTTCACGTTGTGTGGTGGGTAGGCAGAGGTGCAGTAAATATACTTGCGTATACCTGTCTACATACATATAAATACGTGTAATGTATGTCAGTGTGCGTGTATTTATGTAAACATTCGTCGTAAATACGTATGCTTGTAGTTAAGGAAACTGGCCTCTAGTTGTTAATATTTATAAATGTTGCTACCTATCTGACGGCATATCTTGAAGACATAAACACCTCAGCCGCTAGACAGAACCGAATTGGAATTGCAATGAGCTCAGGCTTCGAGATTTTGAATGTTCATCGTTTCTACCTTTGGGTATAATGTCAGTTGATTGCAATGATTTTAACTTTGACAATATTTTACTTCTTGTACTTGAACTGGTCAAAGAATTTCACTTCATTCAGAAATATTGCAACAAAATTTCGTTAAAACTTAAGGGGGGTTGATCCTTATGGGGGCACAATAGAGGGATTTTGGTAGTTATGCACAATCGAGTTTCGATTTTCTTGTCGTAATTGTCTTTAATGTGTATGTGTACCAACGCGATAATGGCATCATTCATGAGTAGTTGTGTTGTTGATTTATTTTAATATTGGGTGAATGTTGTATTTGTTACTTTTAGATTCGATAACGAACCATAGGTTATGCGGTAGTAGGTGTGGGTTCGTGTAAATGCATACGTCCACGCCTACACCATATAACCTACGTAGTAGTACGCTAGTATAAATATAAGCAATTCCTCGTCAACCGTTCCTTAAGATTCATTAAACTCGACAATACAAGCACTAATGAAGTCATTATCGCGTTAGTACACATATGAATTGAAAAGGTACACATACATTTTTGAAAATTGAGAAACTCAAAAACATCATTAAATTTTTGTGTTAGTTCTTCAAATATTTATTGTTTTATTGTCATTTTCTTTAAACATAAAAAATGAGAAAAACTTTTTTTTCATCTTTTTCTTGTATCTATGGAAATTTCTTCATGGGAACTTCAATTCATTTAAAATCCCAGCAGGTTCATTTTAATAAAACGGTGTTGTTTGCTTCCCCATTTTGCAGTTATACAGTTTCGTTGACTGTTTTGACTTCTTTATCTTGTACAATCTCCTAAAAATTGTGAGCTACCTGCTGCAATCTCTTCTGCTCCTTCTGAGTCTCGTTCGTTGAACGACCGAATTAGTAAAAGGGCCAAGAAACAAGGGATGTTATAAAAGGTTCAAGTATAATGTGCCCTGAATCGTGAAGTCTTTTCAGACCAGCAGGCCTGTGTGCCACCTGTTACCAGTTAAAGATCGAATTTCATCTCAGATATATACACATTTTTACATACATAGAAGCCTATTATATACACGTTTCTTACACATATACACACACACGCAAATATACAGTGGGTACATGTGGCACTGTGTGTGCCAAGGTGTATATAATACAATCTCTGTTACTATATAGAAGAGCAATTGTTAAAAAAAATATTATTTTTCAAAGTAACATCTCTCGGAGATTAAAAGATTAGTATGTAAAATGGATACTTAAAGTCCTTCCTAAAAACTTAATTTTTTTTACAAAGGGTCTTTATAACAGTGACACAGAAAGTGTTTTTGAAAATTAAAGTTTTACGGTTGTGAAACAAGGTTTCTAAGTTTGAAATATCAATATCTAGGAACATAATTTTGTATAAAAATTTCCTTACGGCGATATGTATAGTAACGATACTTAAGTATTTGCAAATTTCAACCCCAAAGGGTTGAGAAATGTGTTGAAAAATTGAGATAGGTTCTTACAGATATGAGCTACTTAGTATTTAATATCACAATATGGCACTGAAGATAAATTTAAAACATGCAGGCATCAAATTTTGATTCTCTGTTTCCCAGTTTACTTTAAGTACTTACCTATTCATTTTTTTTTTTTTTAATTAAGAGAACGGTTGGTTACTTGTCTTTTATAAAATTATTCTCAAATAACCTAACCTTTACCTTGATTATATATTTTTTATAACTAATCGTAAGCAAGCCTATAATTTGGTATATTGTATTGACACTATGTGTTGTTAAATTTTATTTTTTTTAAATTTTGAATATTCTGAATGACTTACTCCAAAATTCGAGTTAATTATCGACCTTATAAGTCAAGGAAATATTTAATAATGAGATATTTTGATTAATTAATTGTATTTTACGTATGTATTATGTATTTTCAGTGAGTGAATAAATAAATATTATTTATTCAAAAACAATTATTTTCAGATGGAGCTGGAAGGGTACGAAGTATACGACTACAGTTTAGAAGATCAGAATTTTTATGATGCTGACCCACCAAAAAAATGTCACCCCAAAAGGCGAGTTACTTTCAAAAGGCAACTGGCTAAGGTAGGACATTTTATAGTAAATAATTTTTTACATAAATATAATCTGTACAACAACATCTTCATAAATTTATGCTGCTACTGTATGCTAATTTTTCAGTATTAAAAAAAAAATTGACAATGCATATTCGATCACGTGCATCCTGTGAATAATAAAAAATCGCGAATCGTCCTTCACAAAAGTCATTCTTTTGGACGTTAAAATTCTTGGCATTCATACATACGTTGCTATAAAAAGATCGCTTCTCTACAAAGTAACAGAATGTTCGTAGCAAAAATTCAAAATTTTAGTCTCATGATTAGCAGTTGACGGGATAAGGGGGATGTAGAGGGGAAAGTTTTATTTTCCTCTATTTTCTTAATTAATATTGAAACTATTACGTTCTTTGGAAAAACTCTTTTTCTTATTTTCCTTCCCGAAGTTAAGACATATCTAAAATTCTTTATTTACATTAAAAGTCCATATTTGAGTCATAGAAATTCATACATGGACCAAATATCAATTTAATTGATCCAGTAGATTCGGAGCAAATTAGCAGTGACAAAAGGACAGACAGTTACTGGTTTTTTCTTAAACCCTAAAAAAAGTCTGTAAACGCATGTTCTTTTGACCCTAAGTACCAGCTGGCACCAGAGATGTAACTTATTTAAGATACAAGTATCTGAAATACAGATACAAGATACAAAATACGTATTTTCATCTTGTATCTAAAATACTTTTTTAAAATTCATTTTGTATCTTGTATTTAAATACCTTTTATTTAGTATCTTAGTATTTTGTAAATACTATTTGCTAAAATACTTTTAGTAGCAGCAATCTATGAATTTCTTCACAAAATGTGACAAGATTCTATGGTGCCATTAATTTTAATTATCAATGTTACCATAGATAAAATTGAACGCGCGATTAAAACTTTAGTCTGGAACAAAATTGATAGAATGTCATCAGCTATGAAGTCCCCTTCCCTCCACTGACTCGTGTTATTTATAATTATTCCGTATTTTTTTGTGTGGTATCAACAATATCGTCTTTGTGATATTCGAGATCGCGAACATGGAAACGTAAGTTTTATTTTAACTGGTTTTACTTAAGTCTTTAATTGAAACCCTTAAAGTATAATATTTTGTCTTTGTTCATTTGCACGATCAATGCGATTTATTCGTAATTAATTCACGTAAAAAGATAAACTTTCCAGAAAGTTATTTGCATCTGGTATCTGAAATACTTAATTTTAAAGTATCTTGCATTTTGTATTCCAGATACTTTGTACAGGGTATCTTGTACATCACTGGCCGCCACTATGTACCTATGTAAGTTTGTACGTATGTGATATAAACTGTTGTGTACACGATCTCGATGTCTCTTGTGTCAGTTAGTAGTGCTGCCACCCTTTCTCAACACAAAGACTGAACTTCCTGTAACGTCACCAAACAGTGTCCCCCGTCTTCCGGTACGAATTAGTCCGCGCTCCGCTGCTTCCTCTGATTAGCGATTGTTGCTCAGGGCGACTTTCAATCCCATCTCGAAAAACACGTACCAGAAGTACATGAACAAATTATCAGAAAATCTATCCTAAAATTGAATCCTTTTATTTTTAACAAAACTTTAGTTCTTCTTTCAAAGAAATTAAAATTAAAAGAAAATCAAAAATTGAACAAACCCATACCAGAAACTACAACAGGAATTTTTAATTAGTAAAACGCGTGTCAGATTTTTTCAAACGTTTGACGTATTAATTTGAGTTCTTTTTCCCTGTGGAACCATTCAAAGGACATTCCGGGTAACATTTTGTCATAACCAAGCCACTAGTTGCAGTTGCAAGTGGTTAAATACCTAACGTATTCAATCCACACCTAACCCAATCCAACCTCAACCCAACAGAATCTCTACGCAGCCACCAGTCATAGTAGCAAGTGGCTATACACTGCCACAAGTCGCATCAATCTGTCTGTCCATTTACCTATAATGAATTTCGTATAATGGCCGACGATTGTGGTCTTGTGGCTCAACCACGGCCACGAACGCAGTTTGCGTTAAAACTGTATAAAATGCAAGCAAAACGACATGTGGCTGCCACTAGTAAGTGTCACTGATGGTGGCCCACTGTTGACATGCAACAATACTAATTTAAGGACAACAATAAGTTTAAATTCTGCCTCAGTTTTAACTACCAGTGGGAACGACTAGAATCTGCCACCAGTAACACAATCAAGCTGCAAGAGGCGGCCTAGAGTAGTAGTCTTAAGTGGTTGGCACAGCTACCAACCACATTTACAAGTGGCTAGACGGGGCCACAAGTCGCATCTACCGTAACGTTGATTTGTCGAAAGTAAATGCAAGAAACAAAAACTTGTGGCTAGCACTAATAATCATCACTGGTGGCTTATTCGGCTAGAAACACTTATACAGTCCACTGTTCTGCCACACACTGCACTATCAGGGACTACTAGAGTCTGCCACTAGTGTCTTAAACAAGCCACCAGTCACAGTTGCAAGTGGCTATGCGCGGCCACAAGTCTCTTTAATGTGGTGTTGTGTGCACAGGACTGGCCAGTCTAATCTCTTGTGGCTCGTACACTACCACTCGAACTCAGTTTACTTTGAAGCTATATAAAATGTAAGAAAAACGACTTGTGGCTGCCACTAGTCATTGCCACTGGTGGCTCACTGTTCAGTTAGATACACTTACACAGTATATCTTTGCCTTTGACCTAGAGCAATGGTAATTTAAGGTCAAAACTAACTTTATATTCTGCTTTACCTTGAACTATAAGTGGCGACGACTAGAGTCTGCCACTAGTGGCACAGCCAAGTTTCAAGCCATATTTAAAAGGGAAAAAACAGTTTAAATGCTGGCGCACCTTGAACTATCATTGGCGACGACTTGTGGCTGCCACCTGTGTCTCAACCGAACTACAAGATGAGGTCTAGAGCCTAAAGTGATTAGGCACAGTCACTAACCCCATTTACAGGTGACTATTCACGGCCACAAGTCGCGTCAACTTTACCGTCGATTTGTGGGCAGTATGTATTCAAGAAAAAACGACTAGTGGCTGCCGCTAATACTGGTGGCTTACTGTTGGGCCAGAAATAGTCGACTGCTCGACCATAGTTGATGCTTTGGAAATCCCTGATATAAACCAATGAAAATTTAAGGCCATTAATAAGTTTAAGTGCTACCACGTCTTGGACTATAAGTGACGAAGACTAATGTCAACCACCAGTGGCTCAGCTAGCTACTAGGCGCAGTCTTAAGTGATTAGGTGCAGCAACTGGTCACATTTGCAAGTATTTAGACTCAGCCACAAGTCGCATCAACTTTTCTCTCCATTTAAATACCAGGTTAGTGTTCGCAGCGATGGCCACTCTCATATTTAATGTTGAATTCGAATAAAATTCAAGAAAGGCGACTTGTGGCTGCCACAGTCGACACTTTGGCAATCCTTGACATAGAAACTGCCTTTGAGGGATACGTTTAGCATCTGCCAAATTATTCACATGCCAAATACAAAAATCTATGACAATACATGTGCATGTTTTTATTAGATCTACTGTTAATTTAGAAGCCTATCAGTGAAAGCAAGAAAAACATAGTCACCCCTTCGGTAGTCATGCACGTTGCACCCACACATTTTATACTTATTGAATGTCTCACTTCGTTGTGTCATTTGTTCTGCTCATTATGTCATTTACGGTTTCAAACAAAAATAGAAGTAACGGAAGTGATCAGACATTACACCGTGTCGGATGAATTGAGGTACTAGGGAATACCGGATGTTAAAAAGATAATTACAGCAGCTCTTTGTCACCTTAAGTGACAACAGAGAAGAAAGATTAAGGGTTGTAACTTGTCGTTATTAAAGTTAATTAAGTTATGTATATAAATACAAAGTGTTGGGGAAGGAAGTTAACTTTCAGTTATATTTTTTTAATGCTTTTCGGAAATGTGAGACATTACATATAACAGATTATTCCGAACTTTACCGAAAGTTACAGTGCAGTAAGCTTTTAAGGGCGTCATAATTATTTATCGGCCTAAATCTATATAAACTGAAAAAAAAAAACAATCACTAAATGTTATTAGATTTCACAAATGTTAAGTTTAATTATCTTCGTAATCATGAATATGAAAAATACTTATGAGCTGCAGTTTACATTTCTGGTCTACCAATGTACCGTGTCTATTTACTTGAATTTGACCGTGGTGTACATAATATAAATGTATGTAGGTATGTAGTATATAAAATCTTCTAAATTCTGCAAAAGAAACGACGTATTAGGTTTCTGCATCTGACGGGTGGTCTTTTTGTCTTGCTCGCCAGCTTAGCTGACTGACTTCAGCTACGCTGCGTGATTTTCTGATGATACAAAAGGCCGATGACTGAAACGAAGGAGAAGACAACATCAACATATACAGCATCATCTGTCCAATGTTTATCTCCGTCAACGAGCAAATGAAAACGAAACGGTAGCTGCTGGATGGTACTAACTATACAAATACATGGACGAATTTACGTACATACATTCGTACAAATATGTGTGCAAATGTACCACTGTGCTTGTGAATTTCTTTTTCTTTTTTATTTATTTATACATACTCTTTGTTGTTTATCGTTTCTACACTAGAGTTTTTAACGGCTGTTTTTCTCGGTGCATTTAAAATATTTTAGTAGAACTGCAGCGTCCATCAGCTCGGTATATGAGTCATTATATAACGACCCATAGGTTATGCGGTAGTAGGTGTGGGTTCGTGTAAATGCACACGTCCACGCCTACACCATATAACCTACGTAGTACGCTAATATAAATATAAACAATTCCTCGTCAACCGTTCCTTAATCTCATCTTAACATAAACAGCACATGGTCGCAAAATTAATTAAACACAACAAAACAAGTGCTAATGATGTCATTATCGCGTTGGTACACATATACATTGAAGATATATACAAGACTTTTTTGAAAATTTAGAAGCTCAAAAACAGCATGGCGAATTCAACAACATAGTTTTTTTTCCTCAAGAAAATAAAAAAGGGGTAAGCCACTGTGCATAATTACCAATAATTTTTGGAAAAACGTCAAAGATATCACCTGCCTATTTTAAACAGATACCTACTGGTAATTCGAGTTTGAGAAATTTAAGCTTTTAAATTTTCTGCTTAAAATAATTCATATCTTGAGTAAAAACTATACAGGGTGTCCCACAGGGAACTGCGTCGGTCGATTACTGAGAAGTTACTGACTGGAAAATTCTATAAAAAATAGATCAGACCTAGTTCAATGTGCCCTACTCAGCTGAAATATTTTCAATCTCGCAACTCTTCCGGTTATACCGGAAACAAACTCCAACTTTTTTATTTTAAATGGCACTATATTTTTTCTTATTATTTTCAGATTCTGAGTGTTATTTAAAGAACTTTTTATAGGGAACACCATACCATAAAAATCAATGGTTATTGAAATATTTTGGTTTTTGTTAAAAAATTACCATTTACATTCCACTCTTTAAAAATTGAAAACGCATTTTATTTATTTATTTGTGAATTCATTTTTGTGCAAGTTATAAAGCAAGGTTCGTTCTTTCGACTCAATACCAGTTTGCCAGTCTACAGCATACAGGGTGTTTTAATTTAATTTTTGAAAAAGGCAAACTTCAACATGGCACAAGTTCATTTTTTTAAATGAAATGACCTATTTTTTATTAGAAAATATATAGTGCCATTTAAAATAAGAAAGTTGGAGTCTGTTCCCGGTATAACCGGAAGTTCTGCGATATTGAAAATATTTTAGCTGAGTAGGGCACATTGAACTAGACCTACTCTGTTTTTTATAGAATTTTCCAGTCAGTAACTTCTCAGTAATCGATCGACGCAGTTCCCGGTGGGACACCCTGTATATGTGGGTACAAGTATAGTGAGATGACATTTTATTGTTAATTTTTTACTATACCCTTGTTTCAATTCAAAAGAGTTAACGTTTAAAGGATTAAGTGTTGTATGGCCCTTAAATCCATATGTTACGATATGCTCTCGCTATTTATAGCAAGTCATAAAATCCAATCTTTATTACATTTAGCGCTAGAATTCTCTAAAAAATGCATGTTAATCGAGCTTGTAATATATTTATGTATCTTGTCCATGTTATTAAAATATAATCAACTATATTTAGAGAGTGTTCGCCAAGGATTCGTAACAATAAATGTTTGTATGTATACTTTAAATCCTGATGACTTCTTTACACTATGCACAAAACTGTCCATTAAATTTGTAATTTGTGCGCAATATTATGGAACATAGAAAAACAGTACATTACAATGGAGAGTTGAAAAGTAGTTATTTCAAACTACGTGGAAATTCCTGTCCGAGCCGATGACTTGCGCATGCTCATTGAGTTTATGCGCATGCGTATAAGGGCCAGATTTCATTCTGTTCCAGATAGTGAGCTTTTTAGGGTCGTATGACAAAAAAGTAATATTTTATAATACTTCGACTCATACTAACTTATCCCACCTGCCAATTCAGTCACACAGAGAAGTGTGCTGATGATAAATATACTCGATACCTCTACCTCTGACAAGAGAACAGATTATTATTAATTATATGAAAATTCTTTGTTATTGATTGGCAACGCATTTATTTATCAATGCATATATAGACGTTACATTATTTATTTATAACGGTTTTTATCTTAATTTTAGATTAATGATTTATACTTACGTATTATACGAGAGGGTTAAATCGTAAGTACATATCTGTAAATAAACCAGCATGATTTAAATTGTCTTTATTATAAAGAATACAATGGAAGAATGAATGAAACGATGTTAATCTGCTATTAATTCGGCACTTAAAAGGGGCACTATTTATTAACAGTGGTTCTGCCATTGGTTTTAGTACAAGTTGTAAAATAATCCAGGTCAAATCCGGCAAAACGCAAGTGACTCATCGTTTGCGTTTATTAGGATCACCAATTAATTGGCTACAAAAAAAATATAAACAAGTGAACGAGATGCATTTTATTGTACAAGGATCTTTTAAAATGTAATAGATTGTGACTCACAATTGAGGGCAGGAGTTTGAAGAGAAAAATAGAAAAAATCTTGTGGGCCCCCTCTTCCCAAAACCCTATACCCACCACTGGTTGTATCAACATGTGACTACAAAAAATCCTCCAATGTGCAAAATTCGGTAATTATGTACAATAGCTTACCCCCTTCCGATATAGGTATGTTGGGCGCGGAAACCACCCCTTCATGGCGTTTTTGAGCTTTTTCATATCGTGTATTTGTCTTCCATGTCTATTGTAAAACGCAATCAATAACAGTGGTTTGTTGATTTATTCGAATATTCGGATCATGTTATGTTTGCTTATTTTGTTGATTAGATATGGAATTATTGATAGTCTTTGCTATAGTTGATACATGATACTGCTTGTTTGTTTAAACTTTGAAAGCGGTTATTCTGAGTGTGTTACGAATAAAAATGTTGGGAAAGGGTGAGGGGTATGTAAATGTAAACGCACCCATCCTGAACCGTAACCTATTGCAATACACACGGAAGTAGTACGACAATTTTTTGTATTTTATGACATCTTCATACTGGTTTTGAGCTTCAAAAAATACAAAAAAACAGTCGTAATACTTCCGTGTGTATTGCAATAGGTTACGGTTCAGGATGTGTCTTTCTTTTACATATCCCTCACCCTATTCCAACATTTAACCTTTCAGAGTTAATACAAATAAGCAGTATCATGTATCACCTATAGATAAAGACTATAAATTATTCCGTACCCAATCTACAACAATAAACACTACACGATCTCAATATTCAAATAAATCAACAAATCACTACTACTAATACGTAGCATTTTACAGTAGACATGAAAGACAAATACACGAAAGGAAGAAGCTCAAAAACACCGCGCCCAACATATACATACATTCTTGATCAACATGACGAACTCTACTACATACTTTTTTTTCAAAAAAATGGGTAAAGTGGTAAGCTATTGTACATAATTACCCAAAATTCATATGCAGAGCAGATTAGTGTTGTACGTATACAATGAACACTATTTTCTTAAAGACATTTTTCTTTGATAATTCGTCATCAAAATTCACCCTGTATGTATGTATTCTTGATATACGCTTATGGTTCTCGGAAGAATGACCGGACAAACGTGAGGGGCAAGTTAATAATGTATTTTATTAGCAGCAGTTGAATAATTTGCTAATTTGCATTTAGGTACTATTTCTGAATCTGCACAGTTATAAGTAGTAGTTACTCGTTGTAACTTCAGTAACGAGTACGCAGATGGATTTAAAGTTTTGAGTACGAAATTTATCTCCGTTTGTATGCCTACCAGCAGCAGCACATATGCTGAAATGAAATCCATATTTCAATTTTTGTTTACAACTAATTCTCCAAAGCTTATTCTGAAATTTTACGAGATGTATCCTGAACTCGTAAGTCACACACATTTGTAATTTAATTCACTGTAACATCTTCTAAAAAGTATGAAGAATTAGGGTAGATAGGGCCACACATCAGTGGCGTAACGAAAGATCTTAAGTCCCACCTCCCTCCGCAATATTTTGTCTGGGGGCCATAGATACATTTCGTTATATTTTTTTGTTTCATGGATAGGGATCCAGCTTCTTGGGTCCCTGCAGGGGTGTACTGTCTGTCATTGACCGTTACCATCGTTAAAGTAGGCCAAAGTGCTGATTTGCGGCGTTAAGGGACTGAAAAAAAAAACAATTTATTTAAATGCCCCTTGAATGACTATTATTCCTCTTTTTAGTCTATTCCCGCAAAAATTATTTACAATTATTCAACAATTTATTTTTGAGTGACAAATGTGTTCAATTTCAATAATCATTTTTCCCAGTATCCTTTATGTCTATTTACATCGTCGTCGACGTGTTCTAATTTTATACATGTACGTGATATTTGCTCCATTGCTTACCAATTTTTGACCTCTCAATCTGATTGGTTTTGTCTAAAATATTGCATCTTTTTGTGGAAACTAGGCCTGCGGAGACTGTGGCTAATTTATTATAATCATCATAATTTATTGCATTGAGATAAAAAATATTTCTGTGGTTACGCTAAAATCCATTTAACTAAAAATATATCAAGTACATTTCTTTTCATTCAACTGGACAGTTGTGAATGATTTTTATTATCCCAGGAATAGAAGACGTTCTTTGAAATCGAAACTCCTTTGCATGATTCTTCATCATAGCGACCAGTCGTGCTTTATGCTTATGGTTGACTTCAATCTGATACTTATGAATGAATGAATGAATGAATGAAATAAGAAGAGAATGAATGAATGGATAGCAACGGGTTTTGTCGTAATTGTAAAATAACCTCGTCTAGTTACTGAATGAAACGTGACCTATTACGTAATTCGTAGATTCAGTAACACTGTCTTGTGCTTCTTGCTGGTCAATGGCTGTTGTAGTCCACACTAACTGGGCCTCACTGTTATTTACCAAAAGTACAACTGGGTTCATATCAACTGATTTTATTCCTCTTCTTTGTAAGATGTTAAATCAGTACCTATTCATTTTAATTTATAAAAAGACAGAAGTTTTTGGAGTTTATTGGTATTTACTCCTTAATAATCAATATAGGCCCCAAGGGTACGAAGTAAAATCGACTGAACGTAACGGATCTAAGCGTAACGGAACTACCGCTGCCACTTCCATGTGCTTTCCCCTCCCATCTTATACTGAACGCGCAGGGAGAGGGAAACGCTGTAGCACCTTTTAGGTCTGTCCGGTGACTAGAGCCAGTGCGTGAATACAAGAGTCTAGCCGTCAGACCACGAGGAGCACGAAGATACACGACGTCTCTTATATAAATTATTGCGTGTTGAAAAACAAAATACAAAAATATGTGATATTAATTAATTGTCAAACAGTTTAACGAACCTAGACTCAAACCATAATCTAATCTAACTTCACACAATTTCTGAAAATCCAGAAAGAAAAATAAGTAAACACATATTTTTTGTGAGTCCTCACTTTTCTCTATGACCACCTACTGCCACACACTCGCGATGAACAGAGATAGGATTGTATTTCCTATAAATCAAGTCGAAAATTGTTTCAAAAGGCGTTTAGTGTGTCAGAGAGTAACAGTGATGCATGAAAACTTTTCAAAAAGTTGTAGAATTTGAATGAATGTTCCAGAATATTCTTAAGTGTTACAGATTATTTGAAAATGATTTGAGAATGATTTGGAATGTTCAAGAATGGTATTTCGCAACATTTCATAATGTTCTGGAATTTTTAAGAATGGTTTATTAGAATGTTCCTGATTTTTCAAGGATGGTCTTGACTGGCCCTAGAATAATCGAAAATGTTCTGCAACATTCCACGATGTTCTAGACTATTAACTGAAAAATAATTCAAACCCACATTCTTTCAATTATGAAGTTCAAATAATATTTTTATCTCTGTTTACGTAGATGTCAAGCCAATGTTGAGAATGTACCCATCTATTGTGAAAAACAATAATTTTATCATTACAACAATAAGTTGTTTTCATATTTTTTCAAAAACATCCCAGTAAATGTTTATTTTTTATTTATAAATAATTCTAATAATTTTAAAATTAGTTGTACTTTATTTACCTGGAGGTCCCAGTTGATGTGTGGTCAGTAGCAACTTGCAATAAATTCGATTAGAAAGCATCGGATCATTCATTCATTCAATTCGAAAACCATATCTAATAGCAATAAGTTTGTTACAGTACATATAAAAAAATCCTCCTGTCGTAAACCTCTTGCTTTCGGTCAGAAATTGCTTGACACTGTTCAATGGGTTCCCATTTTTATCTGGTTACTTAATAATTTATAAGTTTAAGTTTGATACTTTTTTCGAATAGATATTACATTATATCTAAGCCAAACACGTCCTAAACAGAAGTTTTTCAACCACCAGTCGAGAACATGCTTATGCAGCAGGAATTTTTTATTAAAGAAATAATCTGGTTTTGTTGGAAACCGTTCGTTACATTTAGGTTTCTTGTATTAACAACGAAGTTTTTTTGAAATTGAACTGTTTCAAAAATAACTCATTTTTGTAATAATAATACCCTAATATTCCCTTTTTAGTTTTTGCTCTTCTTAATTAAGATTATGAATAATTATTTCTTAATCTATTTTGTTCAAAAACATTATCGTTTGGCAATTTGGATTAGAAAATCATTTTCAGACTATAGGTACGTATCTACTGCTATTTCTAAACAGTAGATATAAATAAATACTTGGTTTTAGTTAGGGGAAAAAAGTTTTTAATGCGTTTATTTTATATTTTAATGACAGGCTTTATGGATTTTTAAAATTTTCAATTAATTGAAAAATGTTTCTTTTGAGTTTCAATTCGATTTTTATGTTATACAAAACAGATTTTTATGTTCTTCTAAACATCGATTGAGAGTATGACTTGTCTGTCCCTCATAAAACACAAAACAACTGAATGGTATAATCAAAGAAAATAATTTTTTACCACTGTACCTCAACCATTGTATATTGGAAAATTTTTAACGTAACAATTGAATCAATATTATATTAGTTAGGAAATTTCTTTAATTTTTTTTGTCAATTTTATTTTTATTTTTTTGTTACAGTGCGAAGAAGCAGAATATACAGCAATGGTGGTACTCAAGCAAGAAGTGATGGATGACTGCGACGATGTATTCGTCCCAACTCCAAAATCGTTGGGATCGATCCAGAAAGTGCCCTCGTTGAGTGATTTATCCGATCCAGAAGCATCTTGTGGTAAGTTTGACTTTTTTTTTGTCATTGATTTTCTAGAAAAGGGGAAATAATATTTGCTATTTACGGATAAAATTTAAATAACCTTAAGGCAACGTGTATAATATGCAAGTTATTGAGTCTACAAGCTCTTAAAGCCAAAATCTAAACTTCTTCTTCTTCGTACATTACTTTTAGAATAAAAATAAAAATTTATTGATCACGGATGCTCGGAGCAACCGATAGAAAACCCATTTGTACAAATTTTTATTACTAGAAATTAATTGTTAGTATTGTTTATTTCATTTTATATTTTTCTTAAATGGATTTTTTGGACTTTTGACGCTTATTGATACAAAATCTTCAAAAAAGTTCGGGAGAACACCAGTCTACCTTAACTTAAGTAAAATGTGCTACGCCCTAGACGCGCCCTTAGAACTCATCATCATCTTTTGAGTATGTGAGCCATTTTCGAAAATATTTCCTTGTGCTTTAATTATGATACCCACTTAATTTTATAAATTGACACATTAACGTTATGGGGGCGAAGAGGTATAATATGCAATGTTAAATTAAACTGTTGCAAATGAGCAAAAGTATGTGTCAGTACATGAAAGGGAGAAAGACAGAGAGTGTGCAGAAGGTATTCAGATTAATAAGGATGTCGACCATTATGTTATTTACGTTTTGGGCCTGATTTAATACGGTAAAGGCCTTTCTTTGGTTCATATAACAGTATAAATACGTCTAAATTTGACGTAACATTTTAAATTATTATTATCTATATAAATATAAATATATTTAGTCTATTATTAAAAAAATATCTATATACATATATGTATTTAAATACATAAGTAATTCTAAATGGTATAAAATAGTTTACATATAATATAAGACACGTGGAATGGGTATAGGACGATTGCACGCAGCGGTTAGTTTACACTCTACTGTGGTCCGGTGTCGCGAAAAAGCGTACAGCGAAATAAGCCTACGGTCTCACGCTGTAACATCGTCAGGTTAGGTTAGGTTGTGACAGGTTAGGTTAGGTTATATGCTAAACAATTGCATTGCAGTAATTGATTTTGTTAAGAGCATAAATTACAAATTTTCAAAATAATATCATTAAATTTGTAGGTAGGTATACTACATTTACTTTCTGTAGACATATGCCCCCTCCAACGTACTAGATGCGCAATGGCAAAAGTCTAGGAAGGGATACGGAGCTCATTATTCATTCCGCTCTTGCCTGTTGTCGATACAGTACCTGCTAAAAGTTTAGTTTCACCATGAATAATACAGAGAGTCGAAATCAAACGTTAAATAACCAGTGCAAAGATTGTATATTATTACTAGCGGCCCGTCCCGGCTTTGCACGGGTATTAGTAAGGATCCCTATTTGATCAGTTATCGAGCGCAGGAAATAGCTAGAGTGCCTGCCCCTTCCAACATTGTACCCGCCTCCCAAGGGCAAGGTTTGCTGGTGCGCACCTAAATGATTAAATAACTAAAACAACTATTAAAAAATAGGATTTGATGATTGAAGGGTGAAAATTTAGGGTTGTATGTATTTTTTGATGCCACATTATAAAAAAATTTAAAAAAAATTTTTCTCCAAAAATTAAAAAAAAAAGGTTAGGGGTGGATAACCCTTATCACTTAGGGGTGTGAAAAATAGATAGTAGCCGATTCTCAGACCTACTGAATATGCGTATAAAATTTCATAAAAATCGGTCAAGACGTTTCGGAGGACACGAGAATTTTAACAATTATAAATAAAATTATTTCCCATTAAAACCCAATAAATGCACATGTGAGGTTCTGGTGATGCAGATATGCAACATTCCATAATTTGTGCACAATACCGATGGGAGTACTAATATACATTCATGCAATGCAATGTTAGCAAATAAAGTGGTCAAAATTTCCGCACAGTACTGTACAAATTATACGCTTGTTGCCGATAGCGACTGTCGCTCCAAGTTGTCTCCTTCCTTTTCTGGCCTAGTGCCGTTCTTTCTTACTTTGCGCCGGTCATACTAAAGGTCACATTTCTAGAGGAAGTAAATGAAGTGTGCCTATGTTGTTTTATTTATAAAGGCTTTATTTAGTATTCTTTTTTAGGGGCTTTACTTTGTAAAAAATGAAAAAGGTTTATTTAGAATATCCTCATTTCTATTTTAGATAGATACTATAACAGTACAATAATGAGTTACAATGATCTTGCTTGCAATTGTTCTATAAAAACCGTTGTTAATTTGGGTGCAATTGTCCTGTAACTATCGACTACCTAAAAATTTTTCTTACCGCTGCGTGCAATCGTCCGTTTCCCGGCTGGATGATCTTTCTCAACCAGAACACATTTTAAAAACCTATAAATATAAATTATATTTAAATGATTCGTCGTACAGAAAAGTTTACAGGAAACAAAAAAAAAGACGCCCAAATGCTTCCGTGATTTTTTTCTGATTATTAGTTCTACGCCCACCACTGATCGCGAGACGTTTTTGAATAAATCAACGTTACCAATAACATAAATTGTGATTTATGAAGAGATCAGTAGCTGTAAATTGTTTGATTGATTTACAATGCGTTGTGCGTGACTTCCGCTGTGACAGGTTGTAGGCATATAGAGAACGAGACGCGTTTATACTGTGAATTTATTAATAATTCAATGAAATAATGAAAACAAGTACAATGAGGAATAAAGCCATGTATCATGTACAGTAAATTACTTTACAACCTGCTATTTATTTGTTTATATAAAAGGAGTTAACTGAAGGTGGAAACGAGGGATATGATATTAGGACACCTTCTTAGATATGAGACGCTAGTTAAAGACATATTAGTAGCAGAAACAGGACTAATGAGGGATAGAGGGAGATGCCGATTAGATTATTGACTGACGACAATTTTCACATTCTTAACTCATCTAAGTAACTTCTCTTAGTATTATGCGTCTCCCTCTGTCCCTCTTTAGTCCTGTATTTGTCTCTAATACTCCTGACTTATTGCAAGTACATTTAGACGTAACATATCAATAGAACAAGTTGTTTCTAAAATTAATCACATAAACAATAATAATTGATCTGTACGCACAGTAACAATAATAATTGTCATAAATTTTCTTCTCGTAAATAAATAATTTTTCTAACTACAAGTAGAATGACCCCACGCCAATTTACTTATTTTGAAGTAGAATGAAAAATTGTTGTTATTGCACTTAGTTAATGTTACTCATTAAAAAACTCTTTTAATCAGTTTGGGTCATTGTTTCTTTGTAAGTTTATACGAATTATCTTTCTGTTCATTAGCTGCTCGTCATGTCTCGATTTTTTTATAGACTAGATAGTGCAAAGATGCGTTTTTTTTACAATGTAAATATTGAAATTTTGGTAATTTTGTACAATAGCTTACCCTCTTTCGATTTTCTTAAAAAAAATATGTTGTAGAGTTCATCATACTGATACATATATATGTTGGACGCACAAACGAGCCGTTTATGGTGTTTTTGAGCTTCTAAATTTTCAAAAATGTCTTGTATTTGTCTTCAATGTGTATGTGTACCAACGCGATAATGATATCATTAGTATTTGTATTGTTGTCTTTGATTAATCTTGCGACCATGTACTGTTTATGTTAAGATGAAATTAAAGAACGGTTGACGAGGAATTGTTTATATTTATACTAGCGTACTACGTAGGTTATATGGTGTAGGCGTGGACGTGTGCATTTACACGAACCCACACCTACTACCGCATAACCTATGTATAATTCGTTATCTAGTTTGAAAATAATAAATACTACATGCACCCAATATTAAAACAAATCAACAACACAACCACTAATGATGCCATTGTAGCGTTTTACACATAAGTACACGTGGAGGACAAATACAAGAAATTATTGAAAATTTTAAAGCTCAAAAACACCGTGAACGGCACATTTCGGCTCACTATATACATATAGGTAGGTACATATTACTTTGTTTCAAGAAAAATGAAAATGGGTAAACTATTGTGCATAATCACCGAAATTTTTGATGAATTTATTAAAAATGTATTCGTTTTCATATTGAATTTAGAATAAAAAATTAAGTATTCGTATTTTCAAAACTGCAGCGTAAACTGTCTAACGTAGAAATGAGGTATTAGCCCATGTTGACTGACTTATCCGCTGTTATCTAATCATTGATAGAAAAAATAATCCTCTGATTATATTTGTTTCATAAATGTACCTAACTGTATCATTTTTTGATATACTTATCTTAACTCCAGTCCAAATCAACTATCTATATTACCCAGTCTGTTAAAAGTAAAAATGTATTTTATTTGTTAATATACTAAATATTGGGGATGAGATAAATGTTATTCCAATTCTTAACATCTAACTCACCCCCAATAGCAATAGATAGATAATAGATTTTGTGGGTGACTGTACGGTGGGGGTTGGGGTTGGTATTGGAAGTGTTGAGATTAACCTAAATTGATGCCAAATCTTAACGTTTACCCCCAGTGCCAATCCCAACCATCACCACCACCCTACCGCCTACACCCTTTGGCTCCAGACAATTACCGAAATGGTACAACGTTCGGGTGAGCTGAGGTTAGGTTAGGTTAGGTTAGGTTGGGTGAAATTAGCACTTAGGTAAAGGCAGATTATGCGGGAGTTGAGGCGTGATATTGAGTAATTAAAAAGGAACTTCAATTAGGTGGGAGTTGAAGTGCGCCCCTATTTTTGATTAGATAGATAGGTACCTATATTGCAGCACCCAACTAATTTTTTTAATTTATGTTTGTAATGCATTTTTTATTTGAATTATCAAAAATAACGTCTTAAAATACACATAAATTAATTTACCAAAAATCAATAATACTTAATTAGTAATGAGGTACCTACCTTATCCACCTATAATTTTCTTCATTGTTTAATTATTATTCCGTATTTATGAAAATTTTAAAATTCGATAAAATTTCTTCTACGACATTTTATACCTATTGAAACTGTGTCTTGTATCTTAATTAAATCTTAACTGTACTATTTTTTGCAAATTAATTAGTTGTTTATTGACATCAGTTTTGATGTTTTCGGCTTGTTGCATAATGAAAAAGTAAACAGGTAGGAAGTTATTGACCTTCGATTGCGAACCCCACAACGTTTGTAAGCCCACAATGTTCCAGTTGTCTAAGCTGCACACATGATTCTTGTTTCTAAAAAACTGTGCTGCAGATCGGTTTTTCAAACCTGTACAGTATTTATGAAAACTCGTTTTAAAAATATCTCATCAGAAGAAGTAAGTGTACCTATGTACCTACTTACCATGGGCGTATCAGGAATATTTCTAACGGGTCTCATAGCTTTTGTAATAGATAACTTAGAATTGTGTTTACAAAGATGAAATTATGTCTTAACTTCGACTTTCTTAAAAAAAAAATATATACGGTGCGGTTCTTGGTGTTTTTTAGCTTCTAAATTTTCAATAATTTCTTGTATTTGTCCTCTACGTGTAAGTGTAAAACGCTACAATGGCATCATTAGTGGTTGTGTTGTTGATTTATTTTAATATTGGGTAAATGTTGTATTTGTTATTTTTAGACTAGATAACGAATTATATATAGGTTATGCGGTAGTAGGTGTGGGTTCGTGTAAATGCACACGTCCACGCCTACACCATATAACCTACGGTAGTACGCTAGTATAAATATAAACAATTCCTCGTCAAGCATTCCTTAATCTCATCTTAACATAAACAGTACATGGTCGCGCAAGATTAATTAAACACAACAATACAAGTACTAATGATGTCGTTATCGCGTTGGTACACATACACATTGAAGACAAATACAAGACATTTTTGAAAATTGGCGTTGGGGTTGGTAATGGAATATTGGGACCACCCCTCTCGTTTAACGCCACATTCACCCCCCCATCCACCCTGTTCGGAGGTATTTTTTTTCTGTAACCTCAACATCCTGTACGTAGGTACTTAGGGACCATCCTGTATGCATATTTTTCAAAATTGTTTTCTCAGTTTTCCTGCTGCTAGGTACCTACGTCACTGCGTTAAATTAGAAGAAGTAAAAAGCGGAGATGCAATAAATAACCAAGTAAAATAAAATAATCAGTCAATGGATTTGCAGCACCTGCTCTGACCGAGGTCAGTGAATTAAACAAGTCCAAGGTTTCTCGAGTTTCATATCTTTTTCGAATTGGTAATGGATCCGACAACGAACTTACATTTAATATATTTACCGTACAAGACATTCATTAACTCGAACTACTTAATAGGTAACCGTTTGAGTTAATTTTAATTGGTATACCTATGTACATACATAGTAAAATAGTGAAATGCATGCATCCATGTAGGTACCTACTCGTTTCACCGGTTAGCTCTCTGAGAAGTCATATCAAATAACTTTGATAACATTGCAATCGCAATTAACTGCTTTTACCATCTGATCCTTCCTATTTCTAATTCGTAATTAATTCAACAAGTACTTATCTAGGTAAAAGTTCTAAGTATTAATTCATTTTTTCCCATCTCTAACTGAGGAAGACACTTTGAGTGTCGAAACGTTTGTCTCTAAATCTTTTTTTTGTTGAATTTAGGAATTTTCTTGTTTGAATTTTTGAACTTCGTAACCAATTTATAAATGATTTATTTATTACCTTTTTTTATTGATTGCAATTAAAATTTTTTTTTTTATAAATACAGCGACAACCTTTTATAGCTAGATTAGTTTAAAATCATGTTCTACGTTGCAATGAGCGACATCTATTGAGTAACTGCCGTACGTGCTTGATTTAAACACGTAACCTATGATGATGTATGGTGCTTTCATATAACTGACGCTAGATGACGCTCGATGTTCGTATTGATCGTTATTGATTTTTCGGTATTATATATAGATCGTGCCTAATTTGGAATAAAAATAAATCTTATCAAATAAACTTTGATTAAGTAAAGAAATTAATTATATTAAACAGTATTAGGAAGTATAAAGAATTTATTTTAAATAGATATTGTAAACAACTATTAAAAATTTCATAAGTGGAGGTAACTAATTAGAATTTAATAACAGAAAAACTCTAATTAGCGTATAAATTACATCGACGGATGTAAATTTGAAGTGCTATTTTGAAAACGGCTCATTAAATATCGTAAATTAATTTTTTTTGTCTCAACCATCAGTACCTACTTTAATTTGTAACACCTGCTGTTAATAAAAATTTTCTTACCTGCTAATTACCAACGTCGTTAATTATTACAAATGCTGTAATTGACGACAAGTCGACGCTTCTTCTAACGGAAAAGGTATACAAGGTGTTTCAGATTAAAACAAAACATTTTTTGATGGGGTTGAAAAAACAATTTCAAAAGGGATTTAAAATTAATTTATTTTCCATCCAAAGTAAGACTTTTTTATAAATTATTTTTGAAAACATATGCAAGTAATTACTAAATTTTTACAGAAAACGCCATTTGTTGTTTCTGTTTCTAAAATGTTGTTTTTAATTTTTTCTTTTAAAATTGTTGTATCTAGCATAAATCTAACAGCAATCATTTTGATTACCTACTAATTATAATTTGATAGAAAAAAGTTGACTTGATGCAGGTACCATCATATTTCATTATTCTAATATTAATTAATGATAACTGCTTAGGAGATCTAATTTAGTTTTTCCAATCGAACGCAGCTTTTTTATATTTTTTTTATATATGTACTTATTATCGGTCAACTAAGCAGTAATTTTAAGTCAACGAATCGTTATTAGATAGTAGCTAGGTATGTACACGATAAATCCATTTTTTTTTTCTGAACTCTAGTAGGTACGCCGAAGAGTAAAAGAAATAATTGGTAACCGCCTCTTACCATCATTACCACCTGCCGTCTGTAACAGGCAAATTCGCGTTCCGCGGCATCGCACGTCCTTCTCTAATATTCGCGAAACGTTGGACGGAGAAACAGAGAAAAACAATTTGAAACACGTCAGCGCTATAATAGATCGGACGTAGCTGAACGGTCAAGATGATAGTGGACTTGTAATTCCTCTATACGTACATACATACCTACCTATAGATAGATACGTGTACGTATGTTTATATATACTTATGTGTGTGTGTGCGTGCGTATTTACAGCTGAGCCCCTAGGAGGTGTTCTTACTGTTTTTACAATCGGTCAACGGCCTTGTTCTATTACCCCGCGGCCGCGGTTTATGTTAAGCAGGACCTTTTCCGCTAACTTCAACATTTTGCTCTTATTTCAAACCGAAGATGCCAAACGTAAACGGGGAGAACTGCTCTATTGTAATTGTAACGGTGGTAACGGTTGTATTCGTTGTAACATTTCGATCTTAACGATAATTAATATCGGTAATTATGTATGTAGGTACAATAGCTTACCCCATTTCGATTTCCTTGAAAAAAAAAAAAAGTGTGTCGTAGACTTCGTCATTCCGATCAAGATTTGTAGATTAGACGTGGAGTATAATTTATAGTCTTTATCTATAGGTGATACATGATACTGCTTGTTTGTTTAAACTTTGAAAGCGGTTATTCTAAGTGTGTTACGAATACAAATGCTGGGATAGAGCGAGGGATATGTAAATGTGAACACACCCATCCTGAACCGTAACCTATTGCAATACACATGGAAGTACTACGACAGTTTTTCGTATTTAATGACATCTTCATACTGGTTTTGAGCTTCAAAAAATACAAAAAACTGTCGTAATACTTCCGTTTGTATTGAAATAGGTTTCGGTTCAGGATAGGTGTCTTTACATTTACATACCCCTCACCCTTTCCCAACATTTGTATTCGTAACACACTAAGAATAACCGCTTTCAAAGTTTAAACTAACAAGCAGTATCATGTATCACTTATAGATAAAGACTATAAATTACTCCTTATCTAATCTACAACAGTAAACACTACACAAACCACTATTAGTAATCGCATTTTACAATAGACATGGAAGACAAATACACGAAAAGAAGAAGCTCATAAACACCATGAAGGGGTGGTTTCTGTGCCCAACATATACATACAATTATTCTTGATCAGAATGACGAACTCTACGACATACGTACTGTTTTTTCAAGAAAATCGGAAGGGACAAAGCTATTGTACATAATTACCGCAAAATCTTACAAACAGACACTGAACACCACGATTAAGTTTATTCCGCCGCGCGGTCAACAGTAACGTCATTCAGAATGTTATTTATTGCACGATTTCACCCCATACTTTGGTGTAGTGTCATGGATATTAATGACAAAGTGACACCTAGGGGCGGAATCGTTCCATACTTTTAACTGTGGAATGGAATCATGTTATGCCAAAGACAACCACACTATTCCGCTCCGCGCAGGAAAAATCATGATTGCAGCAAAATTCCGCATCGGGCATTAATTTAGTCTCGTGCTATCGATTTTAACGCGCCTAAAGACTCTAAGGCGGAATCGTGTCCTGTTCAAGATTGCCAATAAGTAGTCTCGTATTTCGGTATCGTACGATTCAGCAGTAAAGTCGAACAAAGTCTTAATGGTGACGCGATTCTACCTCGTACTTTTGCTCTCGTGCCATCGGTTCAGACACCTGAACATTATCTGTGGAATCGTGTCATACTTTTGACCACGGGGCGGAATTGTGTCCTCCCAAAACTGCCAATAGTTTTCAATTTCGGTAACGTTCCATTCCACCCCGCGGCCAACAGTAACGTCAGACAAAATATTAATAATGGCACGATTCCGCCTCGAGCCTTCGGTCTGTCTCAGTCTACCGATTTTAAGAACACTTAAATATTCAGGGCGAAATCGTACTATACTTTTGACCGCGAGGAGGAATCGTGTGTTGTGTAAGACTGTCGACAGCCCCATATTTCTGTCCGTGGTCAACTGTAAAGTCATACAAAAACCTGAATTATGACGCGATTACACCCTAGACCTCTAGTTTCTTGCTCTCAAGCTTAATGACACCTGAACATTAGAGGCGGAATAGAATCACAATTATGACCGCGGAGCGGAATTGTGTCCTGTTCAAGATCACCAACAGTCTCGTATTTCGGTATCGTACGATTCAGCAGTAAAGTCGAACGAAGTCTTAATGATGGCACGGTTCTGCCCCGGACTTTTGCTCTCGTGTCATCGGTTCAGACACTTGAACATTAGGGGGCGGAATCGTACCATAATTTTGATCACGGGGTGGAATCGTGTCCGACCCGAGCTGCCAAAAGTATTCCATTCCGCCCCGCGATTAACAGTAACGTCAGACAAAATATTGATTATGGTAAGTACCTACGATTGCGCCTCGAGCATTTAGTATTTCTCGTAGTATGGGTTTTAAGAACACCTAAACATTCGGGGCGAAATGGTATTACCTAGGTATAGTTTTGACCGCGAGGTGTAATCGTGTGTTGCATGAGACTATCAACAGCTTCAAACCTCAATGATGACACAATTCCACCCCAGACCTCTGGTCTCGTGCTATCAGTTTTAGTGACAACTAAACAGAATCGTGTCACACTTTTGACCGCGGGGCGGAATCGTTTCCTGCCCAAGACTACCAATACTCTCGCATTTTGATGTCGTTCGTTTCTGCCCAGCAAAATTTCAAATGATAGCACGATTCCGCCATGGGCCTTTGTTCTCATACTATCAATCTGAAGATTCGGGGCGGAGTCGGGCCTTTCTTGCATTTAACTACGTGACTAAATCGTGTTCTGCCCAAAACTACCAATAATTTCTCATTTTTGCCCATGCAGTTCTACTTAACAAAACCCATAATAATTTTTCTCATTCCTAATGAACTAAAATTAATTTTATTTTCATTCGCTTATTTAGACGCTTTTAAAAAGTAAAAAAGGGAAGTTAAAATGCAACGTATAAATATCGAATAAGTAATTCCCTTTCGATACCTAAGGTATTTCGTTCTTGCCGAAACAGGTTGACCAAGCCCTTCCTGTCTGGGATAAAGCAAATGATTTCATTAAGCAATGATACGGCGTGTTTCATGTTCAACGACAAATTCACCTTCACCTGACTTCGCGTTGCGACCGGAAGTGACGATGCTGTGTCGCTCCGATCACCAGGTCGTGCACATGTGACATTCTCCCGGTTTTATAGCTCTCGTTTCCGGTAGGTACTTCACTGAGTGCTTTCTATTACTTACATATACCTATCGTAGTACTCTTGTTGTCCTTCCCATATAAAGAACTGAAATGAGTTTATCTATCATATACCTACTATGTGTTAAGTGTTAGGTACCCAACTATATCTATAGTTTTTTAACTTACAAAAGATGTATCCATGTTTTTTTTTAACACGGCTCTGTGCCATTATGAATCGAAAATGTTAAAAACGTTTCAGATGTACAAAAATTCAAATTACAGCCCCTTTTTGCCATAAAAACGTAGGTAGGCGCTTTTTATTGTCCATAGAAATCAACTTGTTTTATTTAAATTTAAATTAAATATTGAGTAAAATTAAGTTTTGAGCTTCAAAAAATACAAAAAACTGTCGTAATATTTCCGTGTGTACTGAAATAGGTTACGGTTCAGGATGGGTGTCTTTACATTTACATATCTCTTACCCTTTCCCAACATTTGTATTCGCAAAAGACTAAGAATAACCGCTTTCAAAGTTTAAACAAACAAACAGTATCATGTATAGATAAAGACTAAATTATTCCGTATCTTACCTACAAAATAAGCAAACAGTACATGATCCGAATATTCGAATAAATCAACAAATCATTACTACTAATCGCGTTTTACAATAGACATGGAAGACAAATATACGAAATGAAGAAGCTCAAGGACTAAGCTATTGTACATAATTACCTATTAATCTACAAAGATTTCTAATTTCTGAAATTTCGGGCTTCAGCCCAATAAGGCTTCCCTGGTTAAATGCCTGTCCTCCAGGGATCGTGTGAATGTACACATCATTAAAAAATGTCTACTGGGTTGATTGCGTATTAGGCTCAACAGTTGATGCCAATGGATGGACCATTACAAAATATTACGTGTAATTATGCAAAGGTCATTTAATTTAATATGTAAGCCCTTCGGGTTTTATAACAAAAATCAGAGTTGTAAGCATACTAATCGTTTATTCGTTTACTTGGAATCCTATGAGATATGTTCTTGTTTATAATAACGAAACTACTAACCGTTAGACACAAGCCCCTTTTTTTTATCAGAGCGCCTATAATTTGCTCATGTTCATTGCAAACAGTCCAAAACCCCCTACCATCACTGTCGTGTTACCGGTAAATTGTTTAAATTATTGTAATTATGCTGACGCATAAATAATCTCGAAAAAACAATTTCTGTCTATTAAAGCATTGTAATTATGCAAAGTGTAACGTTCGCCAACTTGAATCTCGAATAGCAATTTAAAGACGCACCGTAGGTAGGTATATATTCGATGTTGTTGTATACCTATAAGTATAAGTGTAATTTTAAAATTTTCGCGACAAATTCTGAAAAATCACGTACGTAAATGCGAAGTTCTCGAACGAGATGTTCGGAGATTATCGCAGAAAACCAGTTTCCAGTTGCAAATGAGATAACTACACAGTACAGAGGCAGTGCTACAGTTTAGGAATTAGCCACCGAGGCAAGATCATAATTATGCAAATTTAGTGACAAAAGCGACGAACCATCTCATCGTCCAAGAATTAACCGCGTCGAGAATAGATCCATAGAAACGTACGTTGCTTATCTATTAAATATGAGATTTAGTTTTCTATAGGTACCTATATCAGTAGAATCAAATCAAAGTAAAAAATGATAAAAAATTCCCTCATGAACTTAGCTTCATTCACACTGGTTGACATTGAGTTCTGTAGAGTCTAGGTCTAGAAGAAAGAGTTGCACATCTATCTACACACTTCTTGACTTGACTTGACTTGAAATCAAGTCAAGCTCAAGTCAGGTAGTAATTTTCCAATAACATGTAAGTATTTGTTTGTCATTGTGTAGATATTAAAATAATAAATATAGTGCGAACTGCGGCGATCCGGATTAGTAAATAATTCGGACTACTAAAGCAAGAGTGTTTTTGATTGAAAAGTGTAACATTTAAAATAAAACAATTATGTAGAAAACAGTAAATAATCCATAAATTAGGTAAAACAGAGAAGAATTAAGTAAAAGTTATATTAAGTGCTTTTACTTTAAGATTTTTGTTTGCTTGATCCTTTTCTGGTTCGCTATTAAAGCTATATCATGTGGTGATATATTATTTTCTTCTGCCCACTTTATGCACACATTGAAACTTTTAAATCCCGTCAAATTTGGGAAGTTAGAGGGGGACTTCGATACAACTGATTTGTTTTCCGTTAATTTGAATAAAGTAGACCAAAAAGACGCAGTTCCGGATTACCGAGTAATATCAAATCCGGATTATAAACGACACAATGCAATTGAAATGCTTGTCCAAATTATCGAAGAATTCGGTTTATTCAAGGTACGGTTTATCGAGGCCGCCCTGTAAGTAATACGTGAGCCTCGGGTTAATAATGTCCACATTTGAAGTGGCTGAATTACGTATTTGCTTAACTTTAAGTTTTCGTTCTATCTGGGAGTGAGTCCTTTTAATAATTTAATTACTTAATATATTACAAGTTTAATTAAAATAATATTCTTAATGTTCTTAGTATACTCTGTAGAAAAGTCTTGAAGATTCTCAATATTTTATAGGACAAATTCCTACCTACCTTTTACTTTTTTAAGTACCTATATCTTACATATTTTTAAAATTCGAAGTTTTTGTCTTTAATGCTTTTTTTGCATTTTCTGAATAACGATAGGCTTTCCCTAATGAATTTTAAAATTTATTTATCTCAGAGATTAATAATTTAATTTTCGTTAAAAAGAATCACACATTTGACCGTCCCCCCTTTGATAATTTAGGTATTTCATATTGATATCACATTATTTGCAAAGTCGAAAAATAGACGATTAGAATTTGTGTGAAAATAAAGAAAATCATAAAATCATAGATAGGTATATACCTATATATTTTTCTTAATCTGCGTCTTGACACAGCTAATATTGTAGTGGAGATAGCGGATTTTGTTCTCGTACTCTCGTAATGACGCCAGGGTGTATAGAAACTTACCCCCTTATTATCAGAAAACAACTTTAACGTTAGGTATAATTAATCATGATTAAAAAACGCTGCACTTATTAATGCTGGTTTATATTGTTAACTTTAATAAAACATATTGGAAATGGGATGAAAATTAAAACAGGTTCTGATTTTATTACTAAGATCGTATCTTTTATTGGGAAAATTATATTCTTTTTAGGAGCAAAATAATAATAATTATTAAATAGATTTGGATAAAATGTTTTCAAAAATTATTTAAAGCCTACTTCATTAAAAATGCATTAACATCAGTTTTCTTGAAAATGTTACCAATATAATTAAGACATCGTGGGGTGAGTTTATTGATACAATAGGGGGTTAGTTTGAGATACAGCACAAATTCCAATTGGCAAAATGCATTCATACCTACTTTCGAATGTTCTTGAAATCTGAGGGGCCAAGCTATTTCAATCAAACTATAAGTAATTTGTCAAAGGCTTAATTGTCTTAAATCCTAAGCAACTATGTACAGGGTGGGCCAAATCTGACACTTTTAAAGGCATGCGATATTTTTTTGTATGTAGTTTGATTCCACGTCCTACTTGTCGAAATTAAGCTATAAAGTGCTGTATTTTGAAGATTGTTTGAGAAAAATATCATGTGTGTTGTATATTTGGAAAGGTAATTTTGAGTATCTACCCTTAAATCGTGTTAAAATATACAGTGTGTTCAATTTAAAAAAATTACTGTTCATGTCGTTTACAGTTAAACCGTTCACTTTACAACAATTCACCTAACACCGTTGAATTCTACGTAAAAAAGTGCTTTGAGAACGTTTTTAGAGAAATAAAAAATTTTCCCAAAAAAAAAAAGTTATAGATGTTTTTCGAAAACGTACATTTTTCAAACACATCCTGCATCTCTGGAACGATGACAGATAATGAGACGCAATTTGCACCAATTCACTTCTTACAAAAATTTAGCTTCAGACATCGACATCGGTTTTTGTCTATCTATAGGTACTTTGCCTTTAAAAGTGTCCAATTTGGTCCACCCTATACTTATTATTAAATTTCTTTAAATATCGTCGACTTACTCTGAAGGCATATACAATATTACTGATTATAGTGATCATAATTAACGCTTCCGTATTAATTAATTTCTAACAAACCCTGGAACATTCCTGATAGATACAGGTACCAACCTACGCGCAAAATTTGCACTTCACACGTTGTCAGAAATGTATCTATGTACTTACCTTCATCGCCCACGCCTTCCAGTGGTCTCCGGTGTTGACCCAGTTTTTATTTTATCGTCAGCGTTCTTTTTTTTTTTCGACTTCCGCGAGCTGGTGCATCCGGTTGCGGGAGCGATCAATTGGCTATCCGGCGGTCCGGTAGCTGCGAGCGTAGATCAGCTCGATGACCGATCCGTCGACGGTCGACCCGGACCACATCGCGACGCGGCGCCAGCCTCTTGTTTCTCTCTCTGTATTCACGAGGAGGCTCCGAGCCCCAGGTGCCGCAACAGGTTTCTTCAGACTCATCCGTCGCGGTCTCGTTCGCATCTATTACGTCACAAAGAGCCACGCGACTCCCATTCAATGAACGCGACGCGATCTTCGTTCAACCAGATGAAGACGATGTACGTACGTGATGTATGCTGGAGTTGGATGTCAATCAACATCCGGTTAATCGGAAACGGAAGCGTCAACTAAAGTTGTTTACTAAACTGAAAAGCATGATGTTGTCTATGTAGGACAAAACATTCGATGTTTCAAAAACAGAATAGAACAACATACAAACAGTTTTAAAATTATAAATTGAATTTACTGTTTACTGGAAAGATAAATAAATTAAGAAATAACGTTAATTTTATTAACTTAAACAAATAACTGTAAAAGAAGTGCGTGTTGGCTTTAAATAAACTGTACCTATTAAGTTTGTCTCATTTGTCTCAAGAAAGTGTGTCATTTACCTACGACAAAAAAAATGTATGTGTGTGACATGGTCCCCCGTCATGACAGAACAGTATTGCACAACACCTTCTAGCTCCAGATTTCTCATGGGAAACATGGAAAAGGACTAATTGGTTATCCAAGTCGTGATATAATTAACAGAACTTAACAGAAAATTACATATCCATTATGGAATATCGTCGCGCTTGTTATTTTAACGCGCCTTTTAAAGTGTTGGTTTCAGTATGAAAGAAATTTGTTTAGAAAAGAGGGTTTGAATAATTAGGCAAATGTATGATGTAAATTTTACACAAGTGTGTAAATATTATGTACATTACAGGAAACAGATTTTCACAATGCCAATTGGGATTGGTACCTATGCAAATTTGTTATTAGATAGTGCTCATTAATCATTTATTTACTTTTACGGAAATTATTTCTCTTAAATACTCGAGTGTTTGGTGTACTGTGTATGGTTTTATGCTGGGAGGGTTAATTACGTCTTAATAGGGGTTGCTATTTATGTTCCACGTGTGAAATAAGCGTACAAGGTGGTCATTTCTGATTTCCACCACACTGTATCCGAAGAATTTGTATTAATTAATAATTCTGATTGTGTTCTAGAAATTTAAGGGATATTTACTGCTGAATATTGAATTTTCAGTGCTAATTTAGATTATTTCTAAAAACCCAATTAAAGATGATTTTATTTCGTATTCTTGATAAAAGCAGACTATTCTCCTATTTTTCGCAAAATCATTTCCGTTTTAATAATATTTATAATTATTACATAAATTAAATTTAAGAATAAACAATTATACGATTTATTATATTTTTTAATTTAAATAATTATAATTATTATTGCAACCAAAATTATTTCGCGAGAAATAGGAAAGAGGAAGAACAAAATCACCTTTAATTGGGTTTCTAAAATACTTTGTCTAAACTAACTTTTTGAAAGTTGCACAGCCATTTTTGTATTTTGCTCACAATTTTTTTAATCATTTTACGAAATAATTGTAACTAAAAGAGACAAAAAACCAAATTTCGCAAAAAAATGTTAAAACATTTTGAACTTTGTCTTTGTGTGTATGTATTGAAGATTTAAGGTAAACAGTTGCAACAATTTGTTGAATTTCTGTATTATTATTATATAAATACATACTTATAAGTAATAGAATCTTATTATTATTATGGTTGTGTTTATAAAACATAAACATAGAAGGGAGCACTGTTTGTGAAACTGCATTTTAAAACTGAAAAAATAGAAAATAAAAAACATAGGAAGTTTCACTAAAATGTATTTGAAAACCTCGACAAATTTGCTTCGACCCAAACGAAGTCAATTAAAGAGGAATACAGAAATTTGTCGAGGTTATCGAATAAATTTTAGTGAAAGTTCCTGTTTTTTATTTTCTATTTTTTCGTTACTATAAAAGTAAATTTTAAAACATAAATCTTATTATAAGTCGCCTTAATTAGGCACATATTTGCATATAGGCATTATTTATTTTAGATAAAAATGTCTAAACGAAAATTAAACGATTAAAAAAAATATGGACAAGATAAAACTATAATGTAGAAATCCTTTTCTTGTTCATGTATTAATCAAAATACTTCAGAAAGTAATTATTAAAAAAACTATGGCATCGGACCACCCTCTCACTTGCACTTTACATATGTTTCGAAAATTTTTGCTACTATATGATTTTGTACCTACCTCGCAGTTAGCATAAAAATTAGAGGGAAGAACATTGCTGATCACCAATTTTTATCAAATTATAATTTACAGAATTTGTAATAAAAAAGAAAATAGAAATATATCTATGTATCATCCCTGTAGCACCTGCCTACAATAATATCATGTCATGGGGGATATTGTCCCAAAATTTTGGAAGAAAAAAGGATAATACGTTAATACGTATCTATCTATTTGAGATGTTATGATAAGACTTAGTTTTAGTTTTTTATTTTTAATTTTTCGACTGAACTACCTATAGAGTCGCGCGCGTACAAAGTGGTTCTCAGGGTTAGCGACTGTTTTGTAAAGGAGGCCGATGCGATCTATATTCAGTTGTGCATAATTAATTTGAACGAAACCGGTTGGCAAATTAAAATGAACAGGAAATCGCGTCCGAAATGAACGTTCAAACTCGTTGTTCTCACGTTATTCGGATTTGTCCGAGGTCTTCGAAACTTAAATCCCTACATGCATCGTTTTCTACCAATGTGTGTGGGTTGGTTACGTTCTTAGCAACTACAGATATTATTTAAACTTATTTATGCAAATTACCCTGATACTATGCATTTTGTATCATATATTAGGAAGATAAATGTCGATGAAATAATATTTCAAAAATTTTGATAGCATAGCAAAAACTCATCTTTTTTTTCATCATTCGAATCGTGTGAGTTCTAGTTTTGAATTCGTATAAAAATCCCACAAAAATTCTTTTAGTTTTTCTCGAATTTTCCGAATAACTTTTCTAATTTTTCATTCTGTGGGCTGCCTAATTGACCAAATCAGTCTAGATATTCTCGAATTTATGCTCGTAGATTTTCAGAAAATTGCAAATTTTCGAAAAATTGTTGGAAACAGATCCTTACAACCCTATATCAGTAGATCGTAAATTTTATTTTATATTCTACCAATTAAAAAAGTATAGGGGTTTTATAAAAAAAAATGAGTTATTCCTGTTTGTGAACTAGTAAATATTGAAATGGATGAATTTTATGGTGTTGCAATATTTGTGAATGATGAATTATTTCTTCCTGAAACGAAACACGAGGACCACATCCCTCAAATCGTAAGTGCTTTTGGTTCGGAGATTTTCAAAGTGACGTCAAACACTGCAAATATCAAATTTTTCAAACGATGTGAAATAATTCTACAGTGGTACAGTCTGGGTCCCATGTAGGTAATATTCGTGAACTGAAATTTATTTTTTGAAGTTTTTTTTATATTATACTAAGTGCCTTTCTAATATGCTAAATTAGTGGCGTAACTGCAATAAGAGGGGCCCACTCTCTCATTTATTCTTTTTAAAAAACAAAATATATGCAAATATTTCTAACAATTCTCAAAATTGTATTTTTTCTTTTTCAACTGAACGTAGATAGATAGGGCCGGATTAATTATACCGAGACCTCTAGGCAATGAACGTCTTGGGACCCCTTTACCTTTTTTAAATATATTTCTTTCTACGACAACGTAAAACATAAGTATTGGAACATTTTTGAACATTCTAAATTACTCTTGAAAACCCTAGAATATTTGGAACGTTTTAGATTATCCTCTAAATCATTTTCGAAAAACCAGGAACATCCTGCAACAATTAAGAGCTTTCTTTAGAAAATTCCAAATGATTCTCGAAGAATCTGGAACGTTCTGGAACATTTTAAGTCATTTCAGATCATCCTGGAATGTTTTCAAATATTTATTAGCATTTTTAAATATCCTGGAATTTATGATTTAATGTCAAATACTTATTCTACATTTTTTCTCGACAAAATGTAACAGTTCTCATTCTCGGACAATTTAAGTTTCAAACTTTTTTTTTTCAATTTTTCCCGAGGCATGGGCCCCCTTTTTGTTTCATTTTTGCAATTAAAGGAGGAGGGTCCTTATGTATTTTGTGATTGGGCCGAAAAATTCCAGTCACGCCACTGAACTAATTAAAACAAAATTCTGACATGCTTAACCCAATTCCAAAATTCAGTAATATGTAGGGGATTCCACTTAAAACAACAAAGTTAGTTTGCACTTTCTGTTTAACCGGAAGTTCGCCATATCTGAAAATATTTTTACGCTGTTTCCTCACTGAATTTTCCGCATTTTGTTGTTTGGAATATTTCTCTTTATTTTCAATTATATCAACGTGTATTGCGATCCAGTCTTACTCTGTTTAAATATACAGCAGAATAAACAAATGTATAGTGGGTTGCTTAACGAAAAGAGTTAGTATACCATAGAAACTATTTTGCCATGCACTCCTTCTATTTAACTGTCGGGTGAATTTGGAAAAGAAAAAATGTTTCACTTTCCGCATTTTGCAGGCCAATTTGTCATACCAAATATAAATAAATTTTAATTTAAATTAGCTCAACTTACTTTTGTACCTTCTCTTTATACCTGTAAAGTTTCATGGATGATTTTATTTAAGTATATAAAAAAATTAACTTCATTCTGTATCGATTCAGTTTGATCTTGGACTAGGATCGTTTCGTATTGGCTTGTTATCAATTAAGTAAGGATCATTCTTGTTAGCGTTATGGTGAAAATTAATTTTCCACGGTTAAACGGTTCGCGTTCTCGTCCGGCGACCGAGTCGATTGCTTTGTTTGGGGAGGAGTACCATAACAGGGAAATTAATTAATTTAACGGTTAGCATCGGCCAAACACATAGCGCACTACGTCTACCTACTAACGGAAATTGTTTATAAACTACCCATAGATACATATAGGTACATTAGCTCGGGCGTAGAGTGGAAGTTAAATACGTCGAATAAACAATTTTTAACCATATATCTATCTGCCTGTGAATCTTTATACCGCAAATTACAAATAACTGTTATCATGTGCACAGTGTAAAAGCAAAGACATACGTTACCATCCAGTGTCTACAGAATAAAACAACCTTCTATGGAATTGTAGATTTTATATGGACGAATTAGACGTTGGCCTACGTTACGTAGTCTTTTTCAATCTATCTCATTTAACTTACAATACACCATGTAAATAAATATTGGAACGTATGTTGCCGCTGTATGAAGTTAGTTCCGACTTATGCTCACTCCACTTAGCTGCAGTGAAAACGATGTAACTCACAATTATCGGGCGTAGCTTGAATCGTGTTTAACTTGGTTCAATGTACTGCTGCTGACTTCAGTTCAGATTGCTTCGTACAAATTACGTCGATGACCCATACATAATTTTAAAATAATGCCACTTTATGTATAGTGGATCCGTTCTCAGTTGAGAATATTATAAATTCAGCATTTCTACGAGAGAGATCGCAGATTCCTACGAGGACCCCCGTATATTACGCCGCAAATCAGCACTCCGGCTTTCTTTAACGATGGTAACGGTTCGACTCACATTACAAAGGAATACCGCACCCTGGTTTTTTATACCGTTTTCAATTGAGATTAGAAAAACTGTACCTACTTTTCTCCTGTGGTATCGCTTTTATTGATGTTATTAAACGATTTTTTGAAGTCATTTTTGTAATCGATTTACGTGTTTGTAACGAAGTTTCTGTTGAATGAATATTTAAAAAAATTGCTGATAAAGTTATAAATAAAACTAAATATTTATATTGGTTTTCTTCACGTTAAATCATATTTTTTTTAGTTTTCTTCAAAAATCGAAAGTAGTTAATGAGATTATGAAAATAAAACAGAGTAATTTTGTTTCGTAAACTCTCTGATCAAAAAGAAATGAAAAATTGATGGCAAGTGTCCTGTTAAGCAAGAGTGGTGGGTACATTATGTATGTGCGTAAGTGTAAGAGGCCAAAACTTAAAAGCGGCAGCTGCGTCTTGCCGACTTCAAAACATAATTAATTTAATAGTGTTATTAATTATCTCATCATTTATGAAAAATTCTCTTTTAAAGGCTTCGTAGATAAACTAGGGAAGTTTTGCCGCATAATAAACATTAAAAAAACCTGTCCGTTTTTTTTTTTTCACTTTGAAGTTATTATCGTCATTTAAAGGAAAAAAAGAACGTTAGTTTTAGACTTACGCGTCATGCGAAACCTTATTTTTATTAATTTTTTTTTGTCAAAGTGTTCATTACGTTCACAAACCATTTTATTAAAAGTAAAAATTACCAAAAAATAATTAATACCTTGTTAATATTGAATTTTGAAATTTCTGGAGTTGGATTAATTGATTGTTGGCATAATTAATCGATTTTTTTTCGTGAAGTCATTCGTTAATTTAATATTCATCGTACAATTTATCTATAGTCACAAGTTGAATTAGGCTTTCGCAGTCATTGTTAGTGTTTTCAAGTTCTTCTTGAAATTTTTGGCTGTTGTCGAAAAAGGAGTTGCAACGTCGTTTTCGTCAACGTGAAAATGTAGCTGAAATCTATAGTATCTGGTAAATACTCGGCGCCAAGTCCACATTCATTATCTTTCTCTATCTCTACTACATCGTGCTCTCTTTGGCGTGTTCGCCGAGTCCAAAAGTACTATATACAGGAAAAATATTGTGTAACGTCATCAGATAATCTTTGGATGCAAATATCTAGCTAATTACTGCATATTGTTGGTTTATTTTTTATAAGTAATGAATATCGATAATAATCTTTCATTTGGTCTAAAAAAATGTATTTTTGTATTACATATTAATAAAGTTACGGCTTTCGACACGCTTCTAGAAGCGATATTTCTACTATTTCAAAATATCAGACCGATTTTCTATCTCACTTTTTCTCATGTAGCTTCTTTTATAGCCCTCTTTCTTGACAGTGACAGACTATATATATTTTTGTTTTTAAAAAACTCAAAATCAATATTTCCATAGATACGTCACATAGATTGTGAAGTTATATACTACAGTTGTAATGTGTTTACGATTATCAAAGGCCTTTCCTGTCATTTTTAACGTTTATTTGAAGACACTTATTTTTATTTAAATGATTACTACATAAAAAAAAGAGCCAAATCCTATCAAATTTTTCTCCTGAAATTTTTTTTTCTTATTAAAATATTTATTTTATTATTATATAAGCCATAACTCGATTTCATTTCGTTCCCAAAAATAGGACTTGGTATAATGTTGTGGTTTCAATTCTTTTTTTGCAATGTTTCATTTGAGAATGTGGAATTAGCGCAAATTTTCCATTACAGTGTATTTGTTATAAATGTTACTGTAGTGAGTCATTGCCGACAAACACTTTCCTACTTTAAAAAAAAAAAAAAGTAATAGACATGTGCGTTTTAATTTAATGACAAATAAATAATGGTTTGTAATGTTAATTGCACATTTGTGTAGGTATATAGCTGATGTACCTACCTATATGTATATCTGCCTGCATAAATATGCGTGTATTTTCTGCATAATGGCTCCAGATATGCGTAAATCTAACAGTGAACTAACCAACTCAGCTTCCTTTTGCGAGGGTCAGTTTGCAATCAGGATACTGGCGATTTTCTGCCTGCTATTAAAACGCTTATCGAATATAACGGGTCGTTGGTGTGCGGAATATACCTACCTATGTGTACGTATACTTATGTTGCGAAATGTGCCCTCGAGCATGTAATACCTAGTAAACTTGTACAGAGTGGACGCCCACATTGACAGAGAATCAAAGAAGATGATGAATGTCACGATAACGAACACAAGTTTACGGTATTAATGCGAAAAATTCAAATAACACTCAACATCGTTCTTAATATGATAAATACTAGGTATGAATAGGTTAGTAGTTAAATAAAGAAAATATAGATTAAAATAATGTCATACAAAGATTATGTAGGTACCTAAAAAATACATTTTTCTATATCTACTCATTTGGGCTGTGTACAGGGTGGGCAAATTTTTTTTTAGGGGAACTCAGTTACTATAAGAGATACACAAAAATTAATCTCGCTTCCTCTCTTTTTTTTCCTAAGACGAACTTATTGGTGTTTTCAAAAATTGCTGTCGTCTTTTGTTTTCGAGTTATTAACAAAAGATTGAATTTATATCGATGTCTTCGTTGTCTATAAAATTAGAAAAAATGATTTTCACGTTCTTCAGGCACTTTTTTACGTAGAATACAGTGGCGTCCAAAACAATGTCAGAAAATGCACTTTCGAATAATTGCATAGTTGTTTTCTTTTCACTTTTCAATAACTGTGACATGTGGGATTTTTTTGTTGTATGTAGATAAGCGTGGAATAAGAAAAGTAATTTTTTTGTAGCTTTCTTTTTATGTTTGTTTCTAACAAATTTCGTTATCTTTATTCTTTTGTCTATTCTATTTAATCTTAAACTTGTAAAACGTTATTGCATATTACGAAAAAAAAATATACCTATACATATATATATATTAGAATTTACCTATTCTTTTTAGTAAAAGCAATTCTCCTATACATGGTGTCCCACTTAAGACGCGGTGGTCGATATGTTGGAAACTACTTCGGCGGAAATAATTCAAACGAACGTTTTTTAAAATTAGCTATTTTAAGTAAAAATTCAAAATTACTCAAAATTTTTCAAATAAAACTAGAAAGTGTCCATATGAAAACGATAGAAAAAGGAATCGAATGAAAAAATAAAATATGCTAGGTGCCATTTGAAAAAACAAAGTTATTCGTTTGTAAACCGTAATTTTTTTTTCTGAACGCCCTGTATACATTTTTGAGTTTAATTTTGTCAGGGACTTAGGTTATAGATATATTTATTACTGGTAAAAATTCTGGGTCGAATATTTGTACAAGTTTTGATTTTTTATGATTTGGGTTGCTGTAGTGATTTTTGTTTATATAAGTTTTCTATAGTTAACAAAGTCGACTTTAACTTCCGGTATACTCGGAAGTACTACTTACATAGCATGCCAAAATCTTCAAATTCCAAATCCAAGTCAATCCATCGCGTCCTAGGTGGGACACCCTGTAGAAACATCAAAATTGACCCACCCTGTACTGATAATCTAAATTTGGAAAACCCAAATTTGAGACCTTATGATTCTTGAATAATCTAATCTAACCTTTGTACAAAATTTCAGGATTCTTGATTCATCCACAAAATAAAAATTGTATAAGACACTTTTTGTGTGTACTTATACCATCATACATTACGTTTGTTTCCATGTAAAGGTACCTTCATTGACCTCGTCCTTTTACCATCTTCATTCATTCATCTCGTGGGAAACATCGCGAATGGATTAAGTTTGCGCCAACTGTGAGGCGCTGAGTGTTCTTATGTTTTCGTCTTTCATTCATTAAGATTCTCACAATGATGTACAGTACCAACTAAAAGTACCTAACTGCCTATGTAAAATTTAATATCCCAACATTCAAATCGTTCCAAAATTGAAATAAACAATTGATCAAAAGGTTTAGGTACCTACGTATCTAAAATAAGATGCTGATACTGAACGTAATGATAAAATTAAGTTTATGGATAGGTACTGTTGTAGAGATGACTGCTTAGCTGCAAACGTTTCGCTATCTAGTTACATCTTCAGTGATGACAAAGAAACCGTGAAAGATTACGAAAAATTGTATTATTTATGGGTAGTGAAGCTGATTTCGAATAATCTTTCTTTAGCAATTAATCATAAAATCATTTACTGATCAGTAGAGATTATTGGAAATTAATTCCATTGTCCATTTCTACAGTTTTAGAATATAGGTACTACCCAAAAACCCAATTTTGAGTAGACCAAAGAAACCGCTGCAGGTACTCATGGACAATATGGAATTGATTTTCAATCATCTGTACTGATGAGTCAATAAATGGTAAGATTAACTGATCAATAAAGATAATTGGAAATCAATTCCATTTACTACCTGAGTACATCTTCAGTGCCATCAAGAAACTGTGAACGATCACGAATGATCATTGTACTTAAGGGCAATGGAATTGGTTTCCAGTAATCTGTACTGATCGGTTAAATCATTTATTGATCAAAAATAGATTTTCGAAAATAAACTCCATTGTTCTTGAGTAGGTACAATTTTTGGTAATCATTTAAGGTTTCTAGAAATCATTGCTGGCATAGTATCCAAATACCCAATTTTATCATAGGATGGCGACTGTCTTTACAAAAAGAGGATAGGCATCAGTAAAATCGAGCCAAAGCAATTTTGCTAATTAATTGTTTAATTATTGTGTACAAATATGTATGTAATTCGTTGACATTCAGTACAGATACCTAGATAGATATAAGTACTGGCTAAATACCAGTAGCAAAACGTGCACAATAATTACATTCTTTTTCCAATTGCTTCAGACAAACATGACTAATTAATTATATGACGCCTTGTAGACCTCGATTTCATTAGAGTTTGTAGCAGCAGTGTCAACAAATAAGTAGATATTATCTATTATATCTATCGTTAATATATAATCACTTTATCTACTTACCTGCAAATAATTGTTATTGGTTTCGTAATCTGAATTTAATTTGCAATTTATATAAAAGAAAATCAGTTAGCTTCATAAAGTATTCAAAAGAGCGTTATGAGTCACACGTAAGGAATATTTTTATCTATAGGTAGGTAGGTAGGTATCTACGCTTTTCTGATTAGCATTATGATAATATATTTATTTAACACATACGTAGCTTGGTTTAATTGCTACAAAGAAGCTTGTTCTAATTAGTGGGTAAAGTCGGTTTCAAATTGATGAACAAGGTGTTACAATAGGTTGTTCACAAATATATTTCCCTTAATTACTTACCTACTTCCTAACTATCCTTAAATTTATATTCAAATATATAAACGCATAGCTTTTTTTGATAGCTTTTTATCACAATGGTAATCAATGACGAAAATCAGTTGAAGTTAAGTTTTTTAGTAACCAACTTGTAGGGTGTAGGGGGTGGGATAGTGGTGCTAGTTGGGGTTGGTATGAGTAATAAGATAAATTTCAAGAATAAGATTAACATTCTTCGGTAATTATGTACAATAGCTTACCCCCTTTCGATTTTCTTGAAAAAATGTATGTTGTAGAGTTCGTCATACTGATGAAGAATATAATATGTTGGGCGCGGAAACCAGTGTTTGTTGATTTATTTGAATATTGAGATCGTGTAGTGTTTATTCTTGCAGATTAGATACGAAATAATTTATAGTCTTTATCTACAGGTGATACATGATACTGCTTGTTTGTTTAAACTTTGTAAGCGGTTATTCTTAGTGTGTTACGAATACAAATGTTGGAAAAGAGTGAGGGGTATGTAAATCTAAAGATACCCATCCTGAACCGTAACCTATTACAATACACAGGGAAGTGTTATGACAGTTTTTTGTAATTTTTTGAAGCTCAAAGATGTCATAATTACCCATTTTTCTTACCCCAACATCTACCCCCACTTTCATCCTACCACCATCCCACCCCTACTTCCACTGCCACCACAAAAAAGAGCAGTAATAAGTAGGAACACATGAACGGGTTCAACCAGTTACTTAATTGTAACAAAAGTGATCACAGAAATTGCGTGAATGCAAGGTAACAATGCTCCCTCTTCTTGACTTTCATCCATTCTGATTGTGTGTGTTCTTATGCAAATAAGTGTAGGTAGACGTTTGTTATTCGTATAATAAGTTTGTTCCACCATCTCGGTGCACATTGAAATCACCATTCATCCAACAAGCATTCGCGCACGAGGTCAAAGTTCACCACGAGGCGGAGCGTCCCTTCTACCCAATCAAATGTTACTTACATTAGACATTTACTCAGAGAGAATAGTAATAAGTAATAACATAAAACATCGCTCTGTCATGTCATAATACCATATTATATTACATTGTATGTGCAAGGAGATAAGAGTGCCTTGGTAAATATGTAGTCGATTTGTACAAATGTGTTTATCTATTTTAGTTAGGTGTGTTGTAAAGGGCATGCACATGTTGTGTGTTTTAACAACATACCAAAGTAGACTGTCATCCCAAACTGTCGTACCTTGTTTTTTTTTTTCAAAATCTATTATAAAAGAAGATGAGTAGAAGAAGAACACTGGGTTTCGTTTCACTAAATATGATCTATTACTTGAAGAACCTGAATTTTACAATAATTATATAAACTCATTGTTTTAGGTATCATAGACAAACACTTTGTACATATCTATATATAATTCATAATGTTAAATTAAAGTAATAGTAAAATAGGTAGAATAAAATTTTTGAACCGAGACTTGAATTCGGTCAGATGTAGAAAGACCGAAGGGCTGTATTATTTAACCGCCAGCCTATCACGCGCAACTTCCCTATCTGTATGCCGGTACATGCGTATTTCATAGGCTAGAGTGCCTGCCCCCTCCCACATTGTACCCGCCTCCCAAGGGCAGGGTTTGCTGGTGCGCATCTACTCGTTAAGTCTCGGTTGAAAAATTTTACACTACCTACACAAAAATATTGAATTGCGAGGCGTCAGATGTTTTTTAGGTTATTCATTTAAGTTTTAAAAACATCTTTTTGGACAAAATCTTAGATAGTGAACGTATAAGTAATTTATAACAAATGGCGTTTACTTCTTCGTTTGTGGTACTTCGATAATCTTACCTACTCAGTACCTAGTTTCAGTTTTAATAGATTTTTTGTTTAAGTGCCTATGGCGCGTTGATGAGAACTAACAAACTCGAAATCGCGACTAAATTTTGCAGGATTTGTTGACGTAATGACCATCCAGACCCCTCCCCGGTCCCTATGTCATCATAGACCTCTCATTCCACTTTGGTGCTATGTACCTAATACTTGAATGACCCATATCAACATTGCCTATTGATTGGATATTTAATTTAATTTGTTTAATTAAAAATTTTCATGAGGTGACAATTCTTACGTCGTGGGGGACGTCATTCGTGGTTTTAGTTTGCGTTGAATGGAACTAAACAGTAAAATGAAAGAGCGCGAACTTACTTACTTATTAAGTAAAACCCCATAAAAACGCGGAAAATGTTTTAAAATAGCGAACCGTAACAAGTTGGTTAATTGGCTCATTTCACTTGCATGCATGATTGCGTTGCAGTGTTCATAGGGCTCTGTTCCTTTGGCACGAACATATACAAGGTGTCCGGTAAATACCCAATGGACTGTCGGAAATATCTGGTAAAATCCACTGCTGTTTTTCGAAATAATGGACGATTTTTTATTTCATTTTCAAAATGCTCAATTCTTGAAAATTTATCAAACGAACTCGTATATCAGCCAATGTAGCAAAAAGTGTGTTTCTGTTCGTCCGATTGAGTGCTAGAATCAATTTATTCGCGTTGTTGGGGTTAAAGGGCACAATTTTTTGTGCACCTCCTTCCATTTTCAAAATATTGTTTACGCCCTTGATGGTAGTCAAAATGCAAATTTATTTTTAAAAAAATTGTAGTTTGTTAACGGGTTTAAAGTAGCAATAATTTTGGTAACTCTGTATAATTATTTCACGATCCATTATTCCCCTCTCGTTCCACCCAGACGCAGGAGGACGTGCGTGGGAACGGAGGGAAGATGCACGACGCCGTTGGACCCTATTACACACAAAATTACAAATATTTACAGGTGTAACCGCACCAACGGCAATGAATGGTTACCTAATTATACCAGCCTACACTCGAACCATTTTAATTTCTGTTGTCGGGGGGTAACACGGTGCATTAGGTTTTTGGACCCCGTTATATTGTCTCATTTCCTTTTACCTACATATATCTAATAATACATAAATTGTTAGTTGCCAAAAAATACTGGTTTAACAGCCATTAATCATTTTTTATTGGGAATATTCGGGCAATCTTCCAATTTACATTTACCTACTCACAAAATGAATGAACTTACTGTTTAAAATCGTCCTTAGTTCAAACCATTTATGTAGAACAGAAAATATGCAGGATAATATTATTTTAATAAAAGGACATTTTTGTTTTAACAGGTAGCTGTTTTGCTTTTTATTATTTTTAAATAATAATAATCTAGGGAAAGGAATAAGATTAGTGATGAGCAAAATTAGTCTCGGTGTTGCAGTCTTGGTCATGGTCTTGCAAATTTTTCAAGACCAAGACCTAACTCTGCAAGACCATGACTTATTTGTGCAAGACCAAAACTTTTAAGAAGACTTCTACCAAAGTTATTGTTGATAATAATTAATGAATTCCCAAGAGAATTTAGAGAAACTATAGAAAATATATGTTTCAGGAAGTATGCGACGAAAATGAATTCAAAAATGATTTCAAAGTTTTTCCTAGCTTCCTAATTTCTAAATCTATGAGTTGTCTTACAATTGATATTTTCTCAGGAATCTTTTCCTTCAGATTTTCCTGCGAGATAACTGGATAATGAGGATGCAATTTCTGTAGGTACTGAGAATGACAGACACCTAGATTATAGAAACGTGTTTTGTAAGATATCATACTTATTTCATTAGAAAAAACTATTGTTTTAAATAAAAAAATGATGTTATGGTCGGATATGGGTAGATATATATACCTATATATCGTACCCAACGTTTTAATAACGACACATCGTATTGGCCATGGCCGTCCATCGTCAGTGAGTCGGATCATTCTTGGTAGTGTTGTACGTTCAGCCTTTGCTTCTGTTGTTTTATATGATGTTTACATGCAACAGCCATTAGGGCCAGACAGGGGCATGTGTGAGGGTCATCCAGGCGTGAAGTCAATCCCTGGGGGCCCTCCTCGTTGACCTCAGATGCTCTCTCCATTGTTAACGTTTTTTTGATGTTCTACCGCCTCATAAATAAACAAAATGATTTCACAATTTTACTGTAGCTACGTTTAATTTTTAACATGCAGATTAAAATGAGTGATAAGCAGGAAATTGTTTCAACGGATCGTTCAGATTTTAACGTACATTATATTTAATGTCAGTGAGATACGACTTATTTCAATAACCACTCTTTTTAAATTCAAATTTTCATTTATAGTCTTAAGTACGTACATATATACGTAGATATGTAGTCAGTGTTTTCCAAAAACGTTTTTCATTCATCATCACGTCTCGTTCATTGCATTCAGATGGTCCATGGGACTGTTTTTCTGCTTCTTTTTTAATTCAAAGTACCAACATCTTTATCTAATCTTGATATTCATAAAGAATAACATTATTCGCTTGTCTTGTTGTAACACACGCCTACAGTGTAGTAGTTACATGTGTACGTAAATCTCTACTTATTCTTCGGTCTCTACTACACATAAGTACAGCTGATAAACAAAAAAGTTACAATAATCGTCTCAGTCATTTGCGCCTCCCGTTATCCATCATCAGAACATGTGTTCCACTGCCTTGGGACAATACATGATGTATACCAGCCAACTAGATAGATAGCTGATAGACCCATGAAATGAACGAGCTCTTTGAGAACGTTGGAAATGATTCATTACCATAAATTGTATTAAGCTGTCTATTGTTACCAAAAAGAAAAAAAACCGGCTAATCATAACCTCCTATCTACTGTTATTATGTAACATTATGCAGAAGAATTAATTGTTACTTACAGTTACTTAAAGAACCCTCTCTAAGTTACGAAAGAACATATTTCTATGGTACGACTTTTGGTACATTCAAACAAATTTGGGTCTACGATTTTCTAACTTTTGCCTCGAGGAGTAAAGTACCTAAATATACAGTAAAGTTGAGTGGAACATCAAGAAGGCTGATTCATTCCCGTATGGCGTTCCCCGTTAAAATTCGATTTTCATTTAAAAAAAAAATGTTAACTGAGGGGATTTTCTAATTTCTGTCACCTTTATCAATCGATAGGAGAAAATTTTAGGCTTAACTGCTGAAAGTGTTGAAATAATATTTTAAAGATGTAAAGAAAACTGAAAAATTTCTGTGATTTTCTAACTGCTGTCCAGTAAAAGGATGAAAGTTTTCACCCTCAAGAATTCATAAAAAATTGGCCTAAGGGCTGTTAATGGCAAAAGATAATTTCACGAAAAATTCGTAAAATTTACCATCAACTTTCCCGCAGTTGAAATGTTCTTTAGACATTCGCAGCCTCTGTGCCAATTTTTTTAGGAGTCCTTTAGGGTGAAAACTTTCATCCTTTTACTGGCAGCAGTTAGAAAATCACGGAAATTTTTCAAATTTCTTTACATCTTTAAAATATTATTTCAACCCTTTCGACACTTTCAGCACTTGTACCTAAAAATTTTTTATCACAAATTCGATACCTTCCTATCGATTTATGAAGGTGGCCAAAATTAGAAAATCGTCTGTCCACTTTTTTTTATTTTTTGAAAATGGAAATCGAATTTTCACGAGGAACGCCATACAGGAATTGATCAAATTACCTCTTGTTCTTCTCAATTCAACGGTATATTTCAATCTCTCAATCTTGCGCGGATACTTCCAAGGTCCAAACATGTTCCCTCAAGAGTTGTAAATCCATGAAAACATGTAAAATGTAATTTTGCCTCATAATTTACGATTTTTCTTATAGCATCTCTCACAACATTACTTCCTTTTTTCTGTGCAAGGGTATGTAGTTTAATGATCTTAAATTTCCATTGATTTTTGGCATCACGCCATAGCCGAAGAATTGAAAAACTATTAATAACTCGAATAGAGTCGGACTTTCGTTGAATGAAGATCTGTCGTAGATGTTGTGTAGTATTATTGTAGGTACACTCGGACGTTGAAACTTTGGCAGCCTTTTCGATCGAACAACAAGAATCAAACTGATAGGTCAATTGTTTATTATGATAGGATAAAAATGAGTATCTCGACTCCTGTGTGATTTTTTTATGATATAGCACTCGTATTGAATCACACTATCCAATGGGATGAACCAGATAACTCATTAGGTATCTCAAAAACCTTCTAACTAAAACTGTTATCTTTTGCTTGTTTTGTCGAAGCGAAGCTTCCATTTGTGTGAGCTTTTCTAAACTCAATATCATTTTGGAACCTTTGTCGCCAAAATCTCGTAGCCAACTCCATCAATCTGACTCAGCGTAAAACCATGAGACACATTAGTGCTGAACCCTCGTTTAGAAAGACACTTGTAAAGTCTAAAAAAGTGTCCGCTAAAAGGGAAAATCTAATTTTGACCCACAAAATCTTTACCAATTTTCTTATAGCATTCCATTCCAAAACATCGCGCCTGACCACAAAATTACTTCCTTTTTATTGTGCAATGGCGGTTATAGTTTAATGATCTTTAACTCTCATTGATAGATTTTTTTGTTATTGAATATCCATTAGGCAAAGACATCCGGAATGGAAGATCAATAGATCCGTAGATAGGTACGTGTCTCGTCGTTCTGTTTGTTTAACACATTCCGAATTTTGCCCAGAAAACGGTTTTCGATGAATTCGAATTTCTCGAATTAGTCATCACCGTTGGTTATGCCACCGTTGCCCATTGTTTCGTCGAAGAAAAAGTTAAAGGACCATTGTCTTTTTGAACGCAAGTGTCATACATGATTAGGCTGGGCCGTCGGAGCGATGGATTTGGCTCAGGAAGCGGAGATTTGCGTTGATGAGGAAATTTATTAATTGTGTCTCGTGTGCCTGATGACAACGAGAAAATACCCGGCTCAATGGGCATGGTCTAATCGTCTTAATAACAACGTGAAAGTTTTTGCATTACCCAGTTGTTTGCTTTTTCTTTTACTTTTTTTTTAAAGATTTGTTTGAGTGAATCAGATCAAGATTTATCTAAACTAGGGAGTTGTTAATAAAACAAAAGCTACTCTGCTAATTAACGTTTAGAACTTTACGAAAGCCGATGTGGGTGGGTGTAGATTCCACTTGAAAAACAATTTTTCACTTCACCACAACGAGACAAGATAATTTAATAATCGAATTACTCAGTGTGACTGCGCTCGTGTGGATAACAGACGTATTCTTGGGCACTACAATAATCTTCAACAAAGCTCTTGTATGAATGAACGACTCTGAATGATGAATAAGTCAAAGCAAATGCACTTATTAAAAAAATTTCACGATATTTTTATTGAATATTAAGTTTCAGCCAATGCTTTCACTTTGAATGCTTTCGTGCCATTGGTAGAAAAAGCTATTGTTTAACCAATTTCTTGTATAGTTTTCAAAATTTTTATTAATTTTTGCAACTTCAATCTCTGTGACAACTAATAGAAGAAAGACACTAACATTTTTGAGTCCTAGGACGACCAGTAAGTTATCCTTGACTATATTTTCCCAAAGGTTAAAGTTGATTATGTTTAGATTCATTTGCAACATTACATTGAAAAATCAGCTGACGTTTGTCTGCATAATATCCCATGTTGTGTTAACAAGAGGTTGTAATTAACAAAACAATTTCTATTGTACTTGTTGCACATTTTGTTTTCTGACCTTCAATCTTTTTCTTCTATTATTAGTCACCGGAATTTCCTCCATGGGTATGGTACGTAACAACTTTTTTGTACCATTACTGTTTCAAACGAACCAACTTGCGATTAGTAGGTACTTAATTCGTTCTTTAAATTAGAATGAATTGAAACCTTCATATTTTTGCTAATTACGCTAATAGGCAATTATGCAACTCACATTAAGAAGCTTCAGTGACAATCAACAACATAATTAACCATATAGGTAGACACAAATATGGATTGTCATTTTGAACTCATTAAAACCCATAATTTAGATCCTCATTCATTTATTTTGGTATCACGCAACATAGTTAAGTGTGAACTGTGCCTTGATCGACTCATAAAACTTTGAATCCCTTTTTTCACCCCTGTATTCAGACAGATCTACCTGCGGTGCGCTGATGAGAACTAACAAGCAGGTTTGAAACAGCAATTTGCATTTGGTGGTTTCAGTAATTGAATGTCGACAAAGCAATATTGTAGATGTTTCAAGTGCATTCTATCGCAACCCTTAATGGATGGCCAACATTTAGGGGCGAAAAGCAAGCTGCATAACTAGATTTAATATATTCTTGGGTGACCTAGATGACTTTTTGGTAGTAGCCTCTACATACGTAGGTGTATAAGACGACATGTGGTTGGTTATTTGAAATGTACCCCCGCAATAAAGTTCAATAAAATAAGATGCTTGTCTCTGTTAACTCGAAGCTCGAACTACATACAAAGGTCAAATGCATTAATTTAAAATCGTTTCGACGAACTCACGGGCTATTATTTAAATTGTTCCTAATAAACTGGTCTGTATATCGCAGCGACAGCGCGTTCAAATTACACTTGTAAATGTAAAAAGCGAGTTAGCGATTGTTTGGGAGACAATGGGTCGTTATCTACTGTGGGAAATCGGCAACCACACTCCCAGACGCCTGCGTGCCTCCAAATGACGTCATTATTACTGGCCGCTTCTTTTTTTCCTTCTTTTTTTTATTTATTTATTATTTCTAAACGAATATGTAACAAAAAAAGAAGAATTAACACCGGAGATAAACAAAACACCCCAACACCTCAAACTGAATTCTAATGGGAGTTTTATGCGAAACCATAAAATATGTACTTACTTACCCCTTATCATAATCACTAAAAAATTGTTTTGTGTTTTGGGACAAGGAAATAATCACCACCATTAACCCTATAGGTACGTAGATACTCGGTTCTTACTTCAGGAGTTCTGTGTAGCCGAAGCTTCTCTTAAAAAAAATAGATGACTAGGTACTAACTTAAATTGAGTTCCCTTTTATTATATTTTTTTAAATGAAGCTCCATCCTAATGACGTAATTAAAACGTGATTGTCACGTTAATATAAATACTTGTCTGCTTAACGGAAGCGTCATCAGAAGACAGGCAATATTTTCTATTGTTTATTATTTTTTTGTGTTCGTTGTTTAACTCTCACGTTGTCTCTCCTATCTATTCAGATCTATCAGTCAAATAAATAACGTGTTTTAATTGACAAAAACTGCTCGAAACTTGGCATCACGCCGCGGTCGAAGAATCGAAAAGCTATTAATAACTCGAATGGAGTCGGACTCTCGTTGAATGGAGATCTGTCGTAGATGCTGCGTAGTATTATTGTAGGTACACTGGGACGTTAAAACATTGGCAGCCTTTTCGATCGAACAACATGAATCAAACTGATAGGTCAATTGTTTATTATGATAGGATAAAAATGAGTATCTCGACTCCTGTGTGATTTTTTTATTATACTTATAGCACTGGCGTATTGAATCACACTATCCAATGGGATGAAGCAGATAACTCATTAGGTATCTCAAAAACCTTCTAACTAAAACTGTTATCTTTTGCTTGTTTTGTTGAAGCGAAGCTTTCATTTGTGTGAGCTTTTCCAAACTCGATATCATTTTGGAACCTTTGTCGCCAAAATCTCGTAGCCAACTCCATCAATCTGACTCAGCGTAAAACCATGAGACACATTAGTGCTGAACCCTCGTTTAGAAAGACACTTGCAAAGTCCTAAAAAGTGTCCGCTGAAGAGTTGTCCGTCCAAGAGAATAGGGAAAATCTAATTTTGACCCACAAATTTTTTTAGCATCCCATTTCAAAACATCGCGCCTGACCACAACATCTTTCTGAACGCAAGTGTCATCCATTATAATTAGGCTCAAAGCGATGAATTTGGCTCAGGACGCGAAGCTTCCATACGCCCTGAGTCTTCCAAACTGGGACTCATTTTGACAAAATCTCGAACCTAATTCCTCCACTATTCTAACTCAGCATATAGTCTAATAGCTATAATTTTTGGTAAAATAATTTTAGAATGATATTTTGATCATGGTTTATCGTAAAGGTCAAAATAATGAGGTTGGTTTAGGTTTGGTAAGTTAGGTTAGGTTAACAATAAATTAAAATCGTCATTTATCACTTAGATAATACATATGTGGAAGCTTCTTTTCTCCGACTTGAGCCAAAAACACACATCACGCCTTATTTTTTGGAAAATTCTTCTGAAAACATCTTCAAAGGTTTTCTGCATCCAGAATTTCAGGGAATCACAGAAGCAACAGATTAATATTCATCATGATTCCGGACGTTATAAGCGATTTGTCGGTTATAATGTCAACGTTACATACGAATCGCCGTACAAGTTGAGACAGTTCTCTGCGATTCGGTCGTTATAAGCGATGTTGTTACAAGTGATTTGCATTGTATCAACCTTTTTTTTACCTGGGTATTGTTTGTACGTATGTAACATAAAGAGTTTTCGCAAACTGATCAAGCAAAACGTACGTAACGATTGCTGTGTTCAAGCGTTTCGTATAAGTATAATGGCTGTTTGTCAAATTATTGCCTGTTTCCGGCTAAGTAACAGATCTAAAATTGGAGCGACGACGTGTGTTAGGTAGACGTTGTGCAACGAAATTAATTGGGTCTGTTACTGGAACAGTTATTTTGTTTTGCCCCTTTTTACGTCAAGAAAAACCGTTTCACGTTTCTATTCTTTCGTCTCCCTGACACTTTCTTCAATAAACCTGTCGCTTCCTGTAAACAGGCCAGCACTCCAATCACTTAATTGAAAATCACACTCGTTTCCAGAATTTTTTATGTTGATGTAGAAATGTCATCGAGTCCATACATTCCGTTCATAAATACCAATGTTTTTGACGACATTTAGAACTCAGAAAATTTAAATTATTTACTTTGGAGCTAATTAGTTTATACTGAAGTTCCCAATCTTGGTCACTGTATGTAATTTATTATTTCGGAAATTTCGACGACAAAATCGTGAAGCTAAATCTCAAATTAATGTAATAGCAGTTTTTAGAGAACAACTCTTTTATAATTTATTCTTATTTATAACAAAAGATAGTAAATACTTGTTTGTATTATTTCAAGTCAAATATCTAGCACATTTCATTGAATCAACAGCAAGCAGTTGAAACAAGTAATTAATTTTTTTATTTCTTTTTGAGACTTGATTTGGTGTTGTAATTAATAAATGTTGTACCTACTTCGAGTTGTTCGTGTTGTTCAAATATTAATATCGACCTGAGAACAAAAAATCTTCACCTTGTGTCTTGTGAACGTACCTAAATGGAATACCGATTGGGTTGTCGTTGCTTTATATTAATAATTTATATTAAAAAATTGACTAACAAAATTCATTAATATTCTCTGTTGTGAAATGGCACGTGTCATTGCTTGCTTACATTCAATAAAAAAATTGTACCTTTGAAACTAAAGTTTCACTTGCAAAGGTATATGTCATGTTTTATCCTTGTCCTTCACATTTCTATTCTAATAAGGGTAATAATATAAGAAATTGAAATAAAAACAATACTGTGACCTCTGTGCTAGCTCTTACTAAATACATTAAACATGTAAGTTATAAATTTATGATAAATTAAGAATAAATAAAGTTTTCCAATAAATCTTGTTAGAAAAATAAAATAAAAAATTGACAACAAAAGAAAGTAATGTAGGATACTTTTTTTTATAAACAATTTTTTAATCTGCCGATTTGCTAGGTATCTAAGGTCAAACAACACGTTATGAAAAACTTAATGTTAATTGAAAAAATAATAACAATTGTTAAAAAGTGCTCTTCTGATCGACCTCTTCAAGAATCCACGATCAAAAAAATTTTGCACGATAGAAACCTTAGCTACAAAATTAAAACAGTTCCCTCACGAGGACCTCCTTGAGTGACTAGGTAACCGATGACGTCGTGCGTTAGTACTTAGGCCTTGATAACCAGAACCAGATAGGCCCCTTAATCTTTGAGTTTAGAATCCAATTGAGCCTGAAGATAAGTAAAAATTACTTGAATTGTCAGGGCTTTCGATCGAAAAGGTTAAATTACAAACGTTTTTAAACAGGTAGAGGTAAGGATGGGTAGGGCTCGGGCTCCCTTCGGTATTATAGCCCATGGTCCTAATAAGTTCAATAGTCCGCCTCTGTATTTCTTTCATTCATCAACTGATTTGTTGAGAGCGTTCAAGCAGCTCAGCTGTAGAAAATAAACGAGTGGATACGGTATAGTTCTAGATAACCTGAGGCTGCAGTTTGCGCTTCAGTGGGTTCTCTCCTGCCAGATTAGATCATCTTCTTTGAAGATCTGGCAATTAAAGATTCATCCCGGGGTTATTTTAATTTGTACCCGTCGACGAAGCCTTGTTGAAACCTTCCATTGTTACTTACGACCCATTTATTCCGATATTGAAACTATAGAGACAAAGTTTTCTAACTATTTTAATTTTAAGAATTCACTATTGTGCAATGATAGGTATGTTTTTATGCGTTTTAAATATTTAGAAATTAAACTAACTTCCGATGCTGTTTCATGTAGGTATCTACAAATATCGGTTATAGGGGATTATCTGGAACGTCGCTATAACAGGTTTCTTTTCAAAGATGTAGTAAAAAGAATATGAACATATTTAACTATACGTATGACGTAGTTTAATATATCATATAATCAATAGAAATTAATATTGCTAATTAAAAATAATGAATATCAGTTTAATTATGATAAGTAGGTATTTATTAAATGTAGGCAATAAAATTGCATGTAGGTAGGACAAACGTGATGAATGTGTGTCAAACGTCTATTATACAAGAACACATTTTTGTAGTGGTTATTTTACGAGAGCGTGAGAAAGATAAAGCGGTTCTCATAAGGTAATTTTCTTAATTCAATAACTTTCACTCTGCTTATATTATTTCTGGTGTTCACTTTTACTATCCAACCATTTATTAACCAAAGGGATTAATGGTTGGTTAATTCTCGTGTAAACGGTCCATCAAAAGTTACAAATGTTTCAAAGTTGATACTGTCATTGTTTCTAGAACTAAGTACGGAATACTTTAACGATTCGGAATAATTTTAGACACTAACTAAAAAGCAGAATTTCTTTTTTAAGTACCATTCAATAGGAATGTTCAAAATTTAAAGTATATCTGTGTTTTTTAAGTTAAGATATATTCTCAACGAAATTTAAACCAGAAAGTTTTTTTGGGCAACGGACAATTGCACCCAGCGGTCAGAAAAAAATTCAGATAGTCCTTAAATAGATACAGGATAATTGCACGCAAATTGTTAACGACAAATTATTTCGGTACTTAATTTAACTCAGATTCTTAACGTTTCTAAACTTTGGATTTTTTTATAAACGCTCTGTACAAATTATGAAGCTTATTTTTGGCAGGACGTTAGTCTTAAACCTCTATTACAACCAGTAAAAATTTCAGTACTCTAAGTCACTTTTTGGGAAAGTTATGATTTTTTATGTTTTGGTTTCAGTAGTGGATTTTTTCAATAAACTAAATTATCTCAAAAACAGTTGTTCCTAATTATTAATTAAAAGTCGTTGGTTAGATTAGATTAGGTTAAAGTACAACCCGATTTTTTTTTTTTAATTCTTCCTTTATTTTTCAATAAACTTCTAAAATGAATTTGGACCACCCTGTATAACCCGGCCTAACCTACCACACCGTAACCTAACCTAACGAAGTTTCATTACCACTTACAATTAAAAATTTCTCTGTTGGTTTGAAATACGATTAAACCATTTATAAATAAACTCATTTCTGCGTGCAATTGACCCCAACTATTGGGGTTATTTTGACCACAGCATGGGGTAAACTGACAGTTGCGTGCAATCGTCCTACACCACATTTTTTTAACGTACCTAATACTTTGTCATATTGACCAAGTTCCTTAGTCACTACTAGAACTGGCTAATTCTTCCTTGGCGAGACCCTACTTCTGACATTAATTCCATTGATTCAATTAAAATATTCTTTACTTAGGTAGTGTAAAATTTTTTAACCGAGACTTAACGACTAGATGCGCACCAGTAAACGCGTCCTAAGTCCACCTATGAAATATGCAAGTATCGTCATACAGATAGGGAAGTTGCACGTGATTGATTGGCTGTCGGTTAACTAATACAACCTTTCGGTCTTCCTATATCTGACCGAATTCAAGTCTCAGTTAAAAAATTTCACTCTACTAATGTATTTCCAAATTTCAAATTCATGTACGATAAATTTTCTCACAATGTCACTTCAGTTTTATAAAATATTAGGAATTTGGTATGAACCGGGTTGTTAAGAGTTGTCACGTCATACTTACGTGATGGGTACGTCGTCATGTATTTTCTGTACTTGTTCCACCACGATCGACGAGGGTGCGGGTACAAAAGCACCTGCAGGGGTTTCCCACACTCCCACGGCCACCTGTTACACACGTGGACACGCTTCGGCGAACAAAAAACGCGGGAACTTGGACTGACATTAAATTATTTAAATTATAGCTGGATTAATGCAAGAATATGACTTAGTTACTCGTTCTACCGGTAACAGTTTGATTGTTGGCTAATTCTTTAAGCGTTTTCTGTTACTCGGTAATTAAAATTATAATCAGCCAGCAGTTATTGCAACTTTTTTATTTATTATTTTGTAAATCATCCATATAAATAATACATAGTTAAAATTCTGACAAAGTTTTTAGCGTAGAAAATTTCGAGAAAAATTACTAACTTATTTACTTACTCTTTTTAATTTGTTTATGGAATAAAAGAGGAATCGATAATAGATAATATTTTTAAATGTAATTTCTGTTCGCTTATTATTCAGATAAGGAGAGTCTCGTAAAGTATTTTACAAGGCATGGATGGAGTTCAAGTGGTAGCAAAAATCGTGCTTCAGTTTTCTGCACTTCATAAAGACAAATGTGCTCGTAAATTTACGGTTGCATTAGGTGGAACTGCGGCGCGTTAAAATTGTAACGTGGAAAAAAAGGAGAATAAAAAATAAAAAAAGTATATGAACGAAGTTAAACGCAGGTGCACCATTTGCATTGCAAATTGCAGGATTCTTACCGAACGTTTTCTATTACAGCGCATTAGTTAACATTCAAATGATAAATGCGTTCTTCTGAAGACGCTTCTGGTAGTAAAGGAAAAAGACAGTGTAATAAAGTAATTGCTACAGCTACACTATCTGAGCAATGTACTTGCGATATACGTATAGGTACCTTCATCTGAGTTACTTACCAATATGCAAGATGGTATTAATAAGTTAGTTTTTTTTTTCGTTAATAAGACGTCTCAGCACCGAACGAAATACCTTCTTCACTGCACTACACAATAGAATACCTTCTTCGTTTGTAGAGTGCGGTATGTTACGTTTAGAAATTGGAATGTATAAATAAATTAATCTAGATTACCTACAGTTCCTACATATTTCTCTAACTGTATAAAAGTATTTGTGTTTATACAAAACACGTCTTTTCTGTTGAAACTTCGTATTTTGAAATATTTATACCGGGGAAATCCTCGGGACTTGACTGATGTCTAAAAAATCAGGAATTTTTATTTTTAGAAATGTGCAAAAAGTAAGAATTTAGTATAACTGTAGGTCCCTGACGTACGCCCATTCGAGTTACGACATCGCTTAAAACGATATACCGGTTATATCGACCAAAATCGCCTTAAAAATACCGCTTTTTACGACATTGCTTATTACGACATACCTCATTAAGCGACCACATTTACCTAATTATATCTGTTATAACGACCAGTAGTCTTATTAATAATTTGAATAGGTAATTAAGATAGCAAAAGGTAAACAAAAACGTTTCGAGTCAATCCTCAGGAATAAAATACACGCGCATTCAGTATATTCAAAGCCCATTTCCTCATATCTCTTCTCTGTTACTTAAATGTACATAAGACATACCAAACATATTTCATAGATGAATATATTCACCCTATTAATATCTATGGATTTATGTGTACCTACAAAGGTCAATAATATTGCTTAAAAAAATATTTTGTACCTCGAAAACATCACCGGTTATTACGACTATCGGTTTTTACGATCAAAAATGAGTGATTCCTTCGATGTCGTTATAGCCGGTTTTGACTGTATTTTTAAATTAATCTCATACTAGATGTTTGGGGCAGTTATTTTTTTCTTATCTCTCTGATATACCTATTTCTCAATTCTTACCTGCCAATATTGGCCATATTTTCATATTATTATGTTTTTAATTTTGAAATAAACTTGTACTACATTATCGAGATATCTATTTGGCCATATTATCTATCATACTTATTATATGAGATTAATTTTGAAATAAACCTATCGAGATATTTACATAAGGATATTTACACAAAAAAAATCAGGAATTGTTTTTATTTTGGGAAAAGTAAATTCCAAGTTAAATAAATTTAATAATAAACGGTCTAAGGTGCAAATATTGCGAAACATTGTAATTATAAAAACAACAAAATATTTATGTTCACCAAACTTTTATTTTCGAGAATAATCCTTTTATCAAGAGTAAAATTAATTATACTCTTGATAATGGGATAATTGCCGAAACATGTCGAGTTTTAAATAAAAGTTTGGTGAACATAAATATTTTGTTGTTTTTATAAATAAATTTAAGTTCGATACAGAGGAAATAAGAGGGGGTTTAGTAATTCGATTTAGACCGACAGCTCGTTGTCGAACTGTAGGTATTTTGATACCATATACAGTTAGTCACGAAAGTCTTCTTAAACCCAACTAAACTGATTATATTTAAATTAATGTTATATTATATGATTGGGACAGTTTTTTTTTTGCTTTTTAATTATAGACGTATTTTGTTAAAGGTTATGTTGCAAACTGATTCATGTTTTGAAACATATTGTAAATTGAACAATACAACAGAATAAAGTTAAATAAATCAAAGGTTATCTTTTGTTTTAAGGGTTCTCAGTATCCCTTTTTGACTAGTTTGAATTACTTACTGATTGAGATCAATTTTCTTTTCTGAAAACAATATTTAAAAGCTATTCTGGGATCCGATAGGTGGCGCTTTAATCACATGTAAAACACCACCTGCTGGGGAAACTAATAATTATTTAAACATTTTCACAATTATCATTAATTTGATACTTACTGAGGATGACTTTTAGTACTTTTAAATGATTCTGTGGTTATCAGTAGTCTGAGATTATTGATTGAAACAGTAATTTTTACTGTTTATGGATACAAAGTTACAGTTATCGTGTAGGTACTTATGTTAATTTGTCTATAAAATTAAACAGTAGTAAGTAGTTGTAAATGGCGTTTGAGGTTGCTAAGTATCCCTGCAGACTTATATTTATATACTTATTATACATAATAGAAGACCCATCTCGGCGGATGTGCGGTCCGATGGGCGCCGTCCGTCGTCCCAATCTATAAAGACATAATAATCGCGACGCCCCTGGCTCTTTCGTCAATTACAAACTCTGCTGAATATTAACAAAATTTTAAGTGCTTATACTTAGTAGTAGAAATATTATTGTTCATTCTGTAGTTAATTGCAGTATTTTAAAAAATTTTTTTTAACTTTTTTAATCAGGTGCCTAATAGTTAATTTTTTCCTCAAATACCCATAGGCGTAGATAGGCATATAATATTTTTTAAACAACTAAATCACAGTGATATTATTGTGTCATATTTATATATTATGTATAAATTTGGCTGATCGATTTATCGACACCAGTCGAACTTAATTTATTGATCGGTGGAGAAGATCGTGGTCCATAGAAAGAACATCGTCCGAAGATGACTACAACGATTACCATAATTGTTTTTACATCTTAATTGATACATATCTGTTCTTACATTATCAGTGGAGAGACATCAATCGACTCACATACTCAAAATTACTACATATAGGTATGTAACTTAATTCTGATTCATATTCATTTATTGAAGAGAAGTTTCTGTGGATGCGTTAGAACTGCGAAACTGAGACCATTGTGGAAGTTATGTCGACAAAATCTTGAAGTCAAAATCTAAACCGCTCTAACTTCTTATCGTGAATTAAGTTTTTCAAATTAATTTAATTTCTTGTAGAGGATAGAATTTTGTCTGGTAAAGCACCAGTGTTAAAATGTATCGCACCAAACGCGCCTTTAAAAAGCTGACCGTACATTAGTGTCTATATACAGTTTGGAAAACACTTCTGTGGGGTGTTTTTGAATTATATGTCTGTGAGAGGGCGCATTATCCGAATAATTTCTAGAAAATCACCAGATATTTGCTTGACAAGAGTTAATTAGTTAATTATAAATAAAATAAATTAGAAATTATGAGGTGACGTATTAAGAGTATCTATGAAGATAGTGTTGGGGATTAGCATTAGAATTATCTCGTCGACACGACATAAACAGTCATGTACCTATTAACAGGATTGCTGAAAGGTATCACGCATGAGATTACCTTGTATCCAGATTATCTCTGTGATGTACGGTTTTAAAGAACGCTTAAGTTTGACCAATCGAACAGGTCTAATTAAAATGCCCTTAATTAGAAAATGAGCGCATTTTGCTAACCAACTCGACCGGATGTAGTCGAGTTATTATGCAACAAAGAGTTGCCAGCGATCCACTCTACAATTCAAGGACTTTGCAACAGCTTATTGTTAATGCGGGCATTTTGATGTTAATCTGATAAATGAAATACAAACCAGCTAATTATTCCAGGATGATGATGTCTGCATCCATTTATATACAGATACCTATAAAATACAGACAAACCTGACACATACAAATGTTTGAAAATGTTTTAATAATTTTTAATGCAATCAGGAGTATATGTGTGTCCAAGTTTAATTAAAATTGGTAATTGTTTAGTTTAGAGGTCGTCATAGTGATCAACATAAGAGATCCATTGAATGTGTTTAAGCGTTACCTACGTCAGACAAGGCCTGCGCGCTGATTACGTAAGCAGCTATGCTGCGTGTGAGCCTACTATGACAGTAGGCTCATGCACAGCATAGGTGGTTACGTAATCAGCGCGCAGGCCTTGTCTCACGATGGTAACGGTTTAAATTTGTATTAGGTTATGGTAGTGGGAGTGTGTGTGTGTGTGTGTAAATGTACAGATGCACACCTACAACGGTTGCCTAGTACGTCAGTGCAAATATGAACACTTCGTCGCCAAGTGTTGTTTATCAAATCTTCAAAATAAACATTACATGTTCGCAGGATTACAAGAAATACAACAAATTACTACTAAAGGTGTCGTTATCGCGTTCGCACACACACACACACATTGAAACAATTATTCTTGATCAGCATGACGAACTCTGCAACATCTGTATTTTGAAGAAAAAGTTAAAAAAATATTTAAAAACTGTCAGTAATTTTTGTGAAAGTTTCACAATTTGCACTATCTGGTCTCAAATTTATAGGTTTACACAGGTAAAGATTTGGCAGCAATTTGAAAAATTTTTGAAGCTAATTTACGGCTATCTGCAAATAGTTTACAAGAAAGGAACTAAAATTGCTCTAAAACTTAACAATTTACATATCACAATCTCCTTCTTTATTCTTTTTGAAAATTTGAAATTTGGGAAAAATTGAAGAAATTTGCTTTAAACTTTTCCAATTGTTTGATAATTGAAAATAGTTTTGTTTCGGAATATTTCTTGATATAGTTGTAGAATCTTAAAAGGTGTGTAAAATGTGATCGAGTTAATATAGTAAATGTGTGCTGCCGTTACGAGTAGATGGATGGATGGATGAATGGATGGATAATCCAGTTGGCCGACTGTGCTGTGTCTCTCAAATCCAATCGAGGATTGATTCGCTTCAATACGCGAACGTATCGTTTTAGAAATCAATCATGACATACCTACGAAACGTATCGATCGAAGATAAAAAGTGACATACGTAACGAATGGAAATGATGCCGTTTCAAAACTGAAACTGGCGGCGATCGAAGTGAACGAGCGAATTGGAATCGTGACTTTAATTTTGTTGTGTGCAGTAACACCGAAGGCAGGTCAAAAGTTGAATTGGAACAATACGTTAATGTTGCATAACCAACATAAAAATTGAATTATTTACCAATATAATTATGTATTATGCATGTAGATATTACGTATTGGTAAACGGATAGGTAATTATTTTGAAGACGTTATAAGTAAAAAGAACATTAGAACCTCGACAATTCGGACTTCAGTAGTGTCTATTAGGCCATAGAATATAGGGATTTAAAGAAATATCAATAGATAAACCAAATTAAACGGACAGAAAAGAAAGTAAATTTAAGCCTCCGTATTTATTTTGAAAATTTTAAAGGACCTAGAACGTACTTAGTTCACTTCAGTCCCTGAAGAAGACAACTTTGTTATCGAAAAGTGCTTCGGACATTTTTGATTTAAGGACCTACTCTGAGAAAGCCCTATACCGCGACGAAACGTCGGTATCAGCTATTTACAATAGAAAATCCTTTTACCTTCCTCTAGATCCTTGATCTGTTGTTGATGTGCAACATCTTAGCTCACGATTTGTGAGATTGATTCCGTGAATGTGACAAAAAAAAGGAAATAATGAAAAATCAGGGAAAATACCAAAACATATCCAGATAATTATGGTAGGTAATTATGCACAATAGCTTACCCCCTTTCGATTTTCTTGAAAAAAAAAGGGTACGTTGTAGAGTTCATCACGCTGATCAAGAATACATATATATGTTGGGCGCGGAAATGTGGCGTTCATGATGTTTTTGAGCTTCTGAATTTTCGAAAATGTCTTGTATTTGTCTTCAATGTGTATGTGTACCAACGCGATAATGGCATCATTAGTACTTGTATTATTGTGTTTAATTTTTCTTGCGACCAACACAACTAGTAATAATGTCATTATCGCGTTGGTACACATACCCATTGAAGACAAATACAAGACATTTTTGAAAATTAGAAGCTCAAAAACATCATGAACGCCACATTTCCGCGCCCAACATATATATGTATTCTTGATCAACATACTCTTTTTTTTTACAAGAAAATCGAAAGGGTGTAAGCTTTTTTGCATAATTAGATACCAAAATTTTCTTGGATAGGATAAGTTTTAAAAACTCATTAATATTAATACATATATATATATAATAGAAGTGTCGTTAAATGAATCACGCTGTATAAGTATATGTAGTAAAGCGACAGTTAATGTATCCTGAAATTTGAGTTGGGTAACGTTTAAAGAAAGTTGATTGCAAAATAATATTGTTATGGCAAATATCAGTTGAATTACGTTCGTCCGTATTAAAGTTCGTCATTATTACAAAAGTGTAGACGCGGTTACATTGGTCGATGTTCAAGTTAAGAACAAATGGCCGCGGACATTATTTTATAAACGTAAAGGTTTACTGCCAATTACGCATTTTCTGCAATTCTCATCGAATTACGCCGGTTGTAAAGCTCTTAATTGCGTGTATGTAGGCGAGTTTAACGAGACTATAATGAGGCATACAACAAAATAATTTGGACTTAATTTCAGTAAGATTCGCTGCTCGTAGCTAATATCTTATCGCTCTTAGGTACTTACTCGGCTTGACCGTAAAAATCGGCTCCTGAAGGCGATCTTTGTATACAGGGTGAACACCATTTCAAGTTATCGATTTTATACCTATTCGAAAAATTGGATATCGATTGTGTTTTAATTTTTTCAAATCAAAATATCATGACAGCATCACCACAAACACCTGGGCTAATTGTAAGTAACTAACTAACAAAATGATCGGCATAATATACAAAACGATGTACCTATCTTCGGTGATCAAAAACCATTAGTGATAACGCAATTTGGAAAAAAACCACCCTTAATGGGGAGGAGATATCCAATAAAAAAGTGCTAACTCCCGAAACTGTATCTCCATTATCACTAATTTTAATTTAACGTTAAGGGTTCCCCGCGGCTGCTACAGGATGCGCGTGCTGTTTGATGGTCAGCACTTTATATAAATTATGTTTTTTATGGTATTATCAATTTAAAATTTTGAAAAAATTATAGTGTATTCTTAACACTTCAGAGAGTAAGGTCCCGTTGGAAAAAATTGTTAAAGTCCATTTTTCAAAGAATGAGGTAATAAAAAATGTTGAAATAATTGGCCTAAAAATTTTTTTTCGTGGAGCTCTTTCTGTATATACTTATAATGTTGTTGGGATAATAAAAATATGTGATGATTTGATGAGATACAATACAATTTTTTTTTTCAATTTAAATTATTTTTATTTGATTTAAATGTTAAATTTTTAAATATTGAAGAGCGTGAATAACTATTCTCAGTGTACCTAAGTTAACAAAATTTAAAATTTACAATTTCCTTTTTATATTAAATAAAATTCTAAAAATTCCACTCTGTAACTAAAACTAATTAGATACTATTGACAATTTTTTTTAAATGAAACTAAACTATCAAAACGTCTATAGAGTTTTTAATTAAATTGTAGTGAGGTATTTAAATTCACTCACTTTGTTTTTCAAAATCAATCAATGTTCACTCCAAAACAGCATTTAGCAAAATACCTACTAAGCCACTCCATATCCATATTAATTTTCTTTTTTAAATTTTGATTAACTTTTTCTTCTTATTGTTCTTCCATTATTAAATTAATATTGCTTTCCCAAAAATCTTGAATTTTTGATACTGATTTTTTTTATATTAACACTTGTTTAATTCACCACTTTAAATATCTTCTACTTAATTAATTATGTTCTAGTTTTAAATTATTTTCTTTTAATTTCATAATTTCTGTTATTAATTTTTTTTATGTCTAATCTAATAATGACAAATTCTCCACTATCTGCATCTTTCAAAAAAAAATTTTTTTTAAATTCATGCACTCATGATTAGTATTATAATTTTGAAATGCTACAGCCATTTCAAAACATTTTTTTTTTTATTAATTAAAATTAAATTTTATTTCTTACAACTAAATTTTAATAAACTACTTAACGTAAATTAATAATACTTTTTTCTTTTTATTATACTTTTTTTTAAATATTTTAGAACATTTCGTTTTCTAATTTTGTTAATTTTTTTAAATTGTATTGTAGGCATCCTTCTATCATAACAATATATTTGATAAGATAATGTGTGTCAAGCTTTTAAAAGTTTTATTATTTTGTATAATAATCCACTTTTGTGGATATTTAGGATATTATTATTATTATTATTGTGTGGGTCGCACACCCCCCCCCCCCCAATCTCAGAATTACCACTGATATACGTACTGATCAACACTCAAACTGCTGAGATAAGTGATAGTGTCTTGAAATATAATACTCACGTTAGTATTACATGTACCTATAAATGTAAAGGAATGCGTCTGTTATTTCTTTTTTTTTTTTTTTTTTTCTTCCAAAATTCGTGCATCTCTTGTTTACCTTTACGTCGTCCCATTTATCGTGTTATGAAGTTTAGATGGAACGAGTCAATCCATGCCATGGGTACCTACCTACAAAGGAAAAAATACGAATAGGCCGTCCGTCCACCGTCCCATCGCATCGCCAACTTAACAATAAGTCAATAGAAACAACACAAAATGAAATTCTCGAATGCGCCTCGATTATCTGTGTACAATGCAAACATCGGTATGTACACACACGAATGATGTGTTAAAACGTTAAAGCAAGCTTTAAGCGAATTGTTTATCGTATTAATTATCCGTGTTTGAGTGTTAACACGTTCTATTTGTATTGATTTATTCTTGTATGGGCTGTTGATTTAGTTATCGGCCTGACCGGTCGCGACATGGTTATTTCTTTCTTTTGTTAACACGAAAAAATGTTGCCTTTTCTCTATTTCACAGTGGCGTAGAATACATAAGGTCATAGGAACACTTATCCACCCTCAAGTTTTTTTATTTTACTCTTTAAAAACAAATTTAAGGCCCGGAGTATAAAAAATCGGTAATTATGTACATTAGCTTACCCCCTTCCGATTTTCTTGAAAAAACAGTATGTTGTAGAGTTCGTCATACTGATTAAGAATGTATATATATGTTGGGCGCGGAAACCACCCCTTCATGGTGTTTTTGAGCTTCTTCATTTCTTATATTTGTCTTCCATGTCTATTGTAAAACGCGATTGGTAGTAGTGGTTTGTTGATTTATTCGAATATTGAGATCGAGTAGTGTTTATTGTTGTAGATTAGATACGTAATAATTTATAGTCTTTATCTATAGGTGATGCATGATACTGCTTCTTTGTTTAAATTTTGAAAGCGGTTATTCTAGGTGTGTTACGAATACAAATGCTAGGATAGGACGCGGGATATGTAGATGTAAACACACCCATCCTGAACCGTAACCTATTGCAATAGATACATACGTAAGTATTACGACAATTTTTTGTATTTTTTGAAGCTCAAAACCAGTATGAAGATGTTATAAAGTACAAAAGACTGTCGTAATACTTCCGTGTGTATTGCAATAGGTTACGGTTCAGGATGGGTGTGTTTACATTTATATATCCCTTAACTCTTTCCGAACATCTATTTGTGTATATGTACCTAATAACAAAATGATGGTTATTGAGTTAATGTTAAGAAAGTTAACTAAAATGTAAGTACCTGTATCAGGATCAATGTTGAAGTCCAATAACATATTTTTTGCTTCCCTAAATTTTACTGTAAGTATAAACTAATACTTATGCGTACGATGTGACGAAAGATAAAGTGAAAATAGTTAAAAGCAGAGCAGAGGCAACATGCGGAAAAATCGCTATAATCTACAAAGAACTTTTTTCGTAGTCTGCAAACAAGCATGAAATTAAAAATTGTTTCATTGTTTTCATTTCAAGTTCTTGCTAACATTTTTTTTTTTTCGAATACCTACGCTTAATTTATTATTTACCTAATGTTATTCAAAAAAAATTAAACAAAAGCTCATTGATTAGATTTAATTCTAATTTTTTCCAGATACTTTTTCCTCGTTTTTTCCAACCTTTCTGTTGTGACTATTTTCCTTTCATAATACTGAATCTGTTTTCCAGGATCCTCACAGTTAGCGCTAACAGATTTCTTCAAACTCAGTGTCATTTTTCCTTATTTTAATCGCCAATTCCTCACTCTTCGTCTCGTCTTAATATAGATGACTCTTCTTTCTTTTGGACCCACAAACAAATGTCAAAATATGTTTTCCACCCTAAGCCACTTCTTTAGTTTTGGTTCATCCCCGTTTATCATTACCGTGTCTTCATACTTTAATGTTTTTTCCCCTGTTTTCATTATCAACTCCTTTCTTTTCTTCTCCAAGTGTCCATTTAATATTTCTTGTCTTATATGCCTTTTATTTTCTTTATTTGTCATCAAAATCCAGATCTCTACAATGTTCCTCAATTCCTCGAAGAGGTACACCCCTTCCTTTCCAATTATCTCTTAAAGTTATTCTTTGTAATGTCCCATATCTTTCTTGAACTCTTTTCCAACGCTTTCCTCCAAATACCTTTTGATTTCATTCCTTTTTAATGTTATAAAGGCAATCCATTATTTTTTTTTTGAATAAAATAAAGCTCAAAATCAGTTAATTAAGTAACTCCTCATCAGTTTAATTATTATAAAACAAACGTTATCTGCTGCTATTATGTTTAAAAATATCTTAAGAGAATATTTTTGAAAGTTCGTCAATGTTTTTTTGAAACAAACATTTTACTATTGTATTTATTTTGTACATTTTTCTAATTTTTGTTTCTTTTTTTATAGGTAAGTGTTTCTTAACTACAGTATACTGCAAACAATTTGGTAAGTCAGTAAGTAGCACCTAAACAAAATAAAAAATTGTCAAATGAAAAATAGTAAAAAGAAATAATATTTTCAGAAAAATTCTAATGCCATGACAACACTATTATTTATACAATATATAAAGTTTCTGGTGTATTGTAAATTAATAATTAATTCCGTTGACTTTGCATTTACTTCAACTTTAAACTTTTTTTTCGCGTATTCCTGAATATGTTAGGCTTCATGAGGATACATCATTCGTATTAATGAAGGAAGCAATAACACTCATTTTTCACAACAGTCATGTTGATGACCCAATTTACATACGTAATAGTTAGTTTAAATTTTGCCTTAATAAAAAATTGTGTTTTCAAATTAATAATAATGAATACCTACATATAAATGCAATATATATAATAATAATAATAGTAAAATCAACTTGGTAGGTAGACATCTAATTAAAAAATAACTGACATGGAAATAGCATCAAGTTCACAGCAACTTTGTTATGATTGATAACACGGTAGTTGACACGGGAAATAGTCCGTTAATTAGTGAAAAACGACGTGTAATTTTCGCCTCGTGCTCTGCAGCGATTGCACAGGAAATGATTGGTTTTTGTCGTTGTCGCATCATAATCTGCCTTAGTTAGGTACCTACGTACGTCCGCGTCTCTTCTGTCGCATCTCATCGCGTCGCATCGCGACCGCATAATTATTAACAAAGCAGTGGCGTAGTTAAATGGGGGGTAGGTAGTTATGCATGTAAAGTCGTCGTCCTCAATAATATTCGAAATAAGTACCTATAATAAGAAACAGGAGAAGTAATTAATTTTGTTAAAATATATTTTTTTTATAGGTAAAACCGCGAATGATAGATATTAAAAAAGTAAGTGTTGAGGCTCACAAAAGTCAGTTCAATATAAATCGCGTTGGCAATAATATCTACTGATGGCAAAGATTCTGAATTGATGTTGATGTTGATGTTGATGGTTCGCTCTCGTAGTAGTCGCGCTAGCCAGTGTTACCGTTGTCCAACAGGAAATGGCTCATTAAAATTAGTGATGTGATATGCTGATGCGGCCAGTTTTTGTCCAAGCCGATGGACGGGGTTTCCGCTTTCTGTTCGCGCAGCTCCTTTCTAATCATAATAATAATAAAATAAAAGGAGTAAAAAGAAATTTTACACCGTCCCGTCCGTCCGTTCGCACGTTCATTGACGGGATCTGATAATCAACACACATATGTACATCTTATGTACGTATGTACCTATATACATATAAATTCATACATAATACTCTTACCATTCAACATACAACCGCGAAATACAGCGGTCTCATGTGTTTATATCTAAATGAATGGGTAATTATGCACAATAGATTACCCCCTTTCGATTTTCTTGAAAAAAAAAAATATGTTGTAGTTCTAACTTTTCAAAAATGTCTTGCAATTGCCTTCAATGTGTATGTGTACCAACGCGATAATGACATCATTAGTACTAGTGTTGTTGTGTTTAATTAATCTTGCGCGACCATGTACCTACCTACTGTTTATGTTAAGATGAGATTAAAGAACGGTTGACGAGGAATTGTTTATATTTATACTAGCGTACTACGTAGGTTATATGGTGTAGACGTGGACGTGTGCATTTACACGAACCCACACCTACTACCGCATAACCTACGGTTCGTTAACTAATCTAAAAATAACAAATACAACATTCACCCAATATTAAAATAAATCAACAACACAACTACCTACCAATGATGCCAGTATCGCGTTGGTGTAGGTACATACACTTTGAAGACAAATGCAAGAAATTATATTATTGAAAATTTAGTACTTAGTTCAAAAACACCATGAAAATGTTGTTTTAAATGTAAGCATTAGACTTTAGTTTGGCTTTAAACATAAACATAACGAAAAAACTACTCGTCGTTGATTTGCAAAATTTTTCTCTGAAGATTCGACGTTTAAAAATCAACCTCACGAACGACCTCCGACATCAATTTATCGAATCTGTGGACAAAAATTCTTATAGGATCATTCAGAAACTTGCAACGTACCTATTTTAAAATAAGCAAAAGAACGGTTTTCAGGAATTTAAAATTAGCCAGAAATGTTAGAAAAGCGTGTTTCGTGGATTACAATTATTAGCTTAACAGAACGTAAAATTAATCACTTCACACAGGTCAGTGATTAAATGATCAGAAACCTAGTCATACGTCGACACATAATCTCAGTTTGAAATAGTACCTATACCTAATCAATAATGGTCAAAAAAGAAATTCAATGATGTACAATAACAAAAACAACAGAAATTCATTCAACAGTAGTCAGTGCTGACCCATCCTGAATGCATGATATAAGGATGTGAGGCTCGGCCTACAGACCGTTGATGTTTTACCACATCCCTCATATTCTCCTGACCTGTCCTCTTCAGAGTTAGGTACCTTTTTTGGAGCGTGACCAGGTTTATGACAGAAACATTAAAAACGCGTTTTTTGTCTTTATTTCATCTCGTGATATAAACATTTTCAAATCGTTGAAAGAAATGTGATACAAATTATTGATAAATATTTCGAATTAAATTAGTTTTATTTGTTATTTAATTATTCAGGTAGTTTCCTTGTTTTTGTCTACTACAGATTTCTTGAATATGTGAAAAAAGTGTACAGTGAAGAAAGCAGACACTCAAAAGTTTGTAAAAGAAGTATGCAAGGGGTAATTCATACTAGAGGTGTGAAGAAAGCGTACACAGCTCATGTCATAGAAAATTGTTCTATTTTATTTTAAATTTAAATCTGAATATAGAACTTATATTAGTAATTTAGATTAGTTTAGAGACCGAATTAAAAATGATTTTGTTTTTTTCTCTTTCCTATTTCTCGCGAAATCATTTTGGTTGCCATAATAATTATAAGTAATTATTTAAATTTAATTTATGCAATAATTATGAATATTTCTACAACGGAAATGATTTTGCGAAAAATAGTTTGTTTTTATCAAGAATACGAAATAAAATCATCTTCAATTGGGTTTTTAAAAATAGTCTAAATTACTACCGAAAGTTTAATATTCAGCAGTAAATCGCCCTTAAACTTCTAGAACACAAGCAGAATTATTCATTAAAACAAATTCTTCGGATTCAGTGTGATGGAAATCAGAAATGATCACCTTGTACTCTTATTTCACAAGTAGAACATAAATAGCAACCCCTATTAATATGTATCTAATAATTAACCCTCCCAGCGTGAGACTGTACGCTTATTTCGCAGTATAGGCTTTTTTCGCGAAAACAGATTTTTCAAATTTGTTTCGAAATTGCAAGTACCTACCTATTACATATATTTCTGTAGTTATTGGATTCTACGTTTTTTTTTTTATGAAAAACATTCCTTCATCTATTATGAAGATAATTTGCAAAGGAAACTTTGAAATTTAAACTGCATCGGGGTTCCATAGAGTTAGGTACTTAACGTGCCGTTCGACAAAGACAAAGGCGCGATATACAAGCAATTTGAATACAATTTTAGTCCACTTTACAGAACTGTAATCAATTTCTGCGTAATACCTACCTACTTATAAAACTGACGTATCGTAGGTATAGGCCCCTAACGAATGTGGATTCAACATTGTTAAACCGATGATGATATAGTTATTTATTTATTTATTTATTTATACAAAATGCGTCGCAATGTTAATGTTCACGTTCGTCATCGCGTTTGTCGCGTCTGCTCGTCGTGGTCGCCACGATATAATCGAGAGGGTCAGGGCGAGTCAACACGACAATGCTCCCGCGGACTGCTGCATATTCATGTCCACTCAATATTATATGTAGATTCACGTATTAGCATACGAGAACCTACCTGTTGTTTGAACCGTATTATGTTGTATTATTGTACGTACGTACGTATGTGCGGTGTGCGGCCCGAACACCGACTCACTCTTACCAACGTTTATGGCTTTTCGTTTTAACTAAATTTATTGAAAATCAGCGAGCGTGAAGCGCGTGCTCTGCAGAGCGGAAACGCATAAAGAAAACTTTCCCGAAAAACCGAACCGAAACAAACACATCAGTATAATACGTGTACATAATAGGTATCATGTATGTATGTATGTATGTATGTATGTATGTATGTATGTATGTATGTATGTATGCTGACACAAAAGTATAGGTACACAAATGAGTACCTATAAGTATGTATGTGCGAATAAATTGTTCTTGCTCAAGTTTTTGTTGCACAATTTTTAAATCGACGTTGCCATTAAGTTCCGCGTCTGTAAACATGCACAAGAAATTTTTATGTTCTGCAAAAACTTTTGTGTTTAGTACCTAAGTACATGCAGTACGTAGAAGAAACGTGTACCTACACGCGTGTTCTGCTGTAAGTACATCGGTTTGTTTACGCAAAAATAACTAGTCGTTTTCTATAGGTAACTTTTTTTTTAAGTACCTATGGTACCTACCCAATGGTAAATGATCGAAAGTCACGAAATTTCTACTTTTAATGTTTAATTTTATTTATACTTTCTGTTGTTACGGACTGTTGCAGTAACATTCACTTATAACGTTCAACATGGAAACTTAAAAATCGGTATTGAGTCAGGAAGCTTGAAATTTTGCCAGAGCTTTCTTAAATACAGTGGATTTCGTTTATAACGACGATGAAGGGACCACTACAATTCCGTCGCTATTACCGGAAGTCGCTATATATAAACTTAGAAATAAAGCAAGAAATAAGAGAAAAAAAAATTATTATTATTTATTTTTTGGTAGCAATATCTGCATGGGATTTCTAAGAACTCGTGACAAATAGATCATTAAATTAAAACTAGTCGATATACCCGAAATCGGCATTAGGTACATCCGAAATCACTACAGCCACATTATTTTTTTCTCAAAGTAAACTTTAAAACTTCTTTTGAATTCAAGAGATTTAGTGTAAATAGTCGTTATAACCGAGGACGTTACAAAAGAAATCCACTGTACGTAGAACGGTATCATCCACTATCAAACAAAGTCTTGTGATTGCTCAACAAATTTCGTTTAGGTGTTTGGCCTATCGTTATTTTTAGGGTTCCGTACCACAAAAGAAAAAAACGGAACCCTTATAGGATCACTTTGTTATCCGTCTGTCTGTCTGTTTGTCAAGATCATGAACTCAGGTTTGCAGTCCCTTGAAGCTGTAAAAAAATCAAACTTCTAAGTTCACTTAAAAAAATATACGGCCCTTTATGCCGCAATAAAACGTATATTTCAAGACCCTCATGGAAATCAAAATTTATAGGATACTTTTCGTTGACCTAGAACTATGACATTTGGCAAGTAATACCGTCTTATACTACAAGTACAGGGAAATTTTTTAAATTTGTAATTGAATCATAAAAAAAGATAGTCTTTATTTAAAGTACGTAAACAATCATCGAGGTTAAGCAACGGTATGCGAGGTCATAATTAATTGTATGGGTGACCAAATCTTTTTGTAAATTTTTTTAACTTTTACCAATTCGTACAGAAGAGAAAAATTCTGAAGCCGTATATTTTTAATTAAATCACACAAAAAACAGGGTCTTTATGCAAGGAACGGGGGCCCAAATTTTGAAGTGAGTTAACCGTGTCATGTTATCGTATGAAAGGGCTTCATTGGCACATACTTGAACAGATTTTTAATTATTTATATGAGGTATAGGTTTTGGAAAGTGAATTTCAGGAAAAGCTAGGAAAATATTGTGAAACTCGTTTTCTGCTGAACTATTTTATAATATTTATGTACTGTAAAATTTTTCAACCGAGACTTAACGACTAGATGCGCACCAGCAAACCCCGCCTTAAGAAGGTAGATACAATGTTGGAAGGGGCAAGCACTCTTGCTATTTCCTTCAAGTACGCGCCTATAAAAATGCAGTTATCGGCATACAGATAGGGAAGTTGCACGTGATTGGCTGTCGGTTAAATAATACAGCCCTTCGGTCTTCCTATATCTGACCGAATTCAAGTTTCGGTTGAAAAATTTCACTCTAACTTTTTATAAATTTGTACGGTGAGCGAGTCCGACTCGCACTTGTCGGGTATTTTTATTTAATGTCCTTTTTTTGACAGTCTTTTTTCTATATCTAAAAATTAATTTCACATAAGTCATTGAAACAATGTGTTAGGGTTTAGTGGAAATAACACATATTTGAAATCTATGGTTTGACAGTTTAAAATTTATAAGCGCATACTTTTTTAAATCCTGGATTATTTCTTACAAATTATGGGCGCGTTTTGTTTATAAAATACGTGTTCGTATATCAGTTTTATTGAACGTTGTAATCCGTTTCCTTCAGAAACTACCAACAAGGATAATCTACGTAAGGTCACTAGTTGCGGTAGGTATAGGTACGTAGACACTGTATACTGGAAAGGAGAAGATTTGTAACACGGAACCCGCATTTATTTTAAATGAAAGAAGCGCATCCATTAAAACAAAGAAATGTACTATTTCGCTCACCCAGAGACATGTTTATTAGATAAACATGTTCCACAAATAAACCACCGCCAAGATACAACCGGGCGATATCATAAAGAATACGGTAGCACGATTATTAGTTGCTCGCTGTGAATTTTTAGTCGTAAGTCATAAAAATACGGACCTTGGCTCACGCATTTATGGGACACATTTATACGAGTGTTTGTACGCGTTCGAACCGGCTCGTTAAATTGTAAAATATTTATCAGTATTTCACGCGAGCCACACGAGACATCAAAGACTTTCCAGAATCTTGACATCTCGGGCGCAAGTGTGGCATTAAACCGCAGATAATAAGCCAGTGTCATCGTGGTGTTTTGTTGACGATGATGGTGGTGTGCTCCTGATGCTTGCACACGTCACACCGGAAGTCATTTATCACGCCACGCAGCCTGTTGGGTTCGCTTCGGCCGGGACCTGAGGGGACGACCGATCTTTTTCTTCTTGTCTCGTACCACGTAGGTACGGTAGTAGCCGATGATGGCACAAGAAGCTACTGATGTCGAAGGAAGAGGAGTGAGTGGGAAGGAGGAGATTCCCAAAACGAACACGCATGCTGCTGATGCTGCCGTTGAGGTCGTTTTAAAGATGAGATGAGGGACAACTACATGCATACCTATATATAAAACTACTTCTCGTCAGCTGGCACCTAATTATATTTATAGGTCAATAACTGTTTCGGATCAGCTGAACGAAAAACGTGTTCTGCTCTCTATCGATTTTGAAGACCTACTACCAACCTTCCACTTCACGTTCGACCGCTTTTGGTCATTATGCAAAAACCTTACGTCACGGAATGCCTAAAAATCATCTTGTATACGAGAGGTCACGAAAAACTAAAGATAGGTACCTACATCAAACTTCGATGTGTATGTTTACCAACGCGATAATGACATCATTAGTATTTGTATTGTTGTATTTAATTAATTAAGGAACGATTGACGAGGAATTGTTTATAATTATACCAGCGTACTACGTAGGTTATATGGTGTACGAACCCACACCTACTACCGCATTACCTATGGTTCGTTATCTAATCTAAAAATAACAAATACAACATGCACCCAATATTGAAATAAATCAACAACACAACTACTAATGATACTTACCATTACGGCGTTTTACACATAGTAAAAGTTCCAAAACGCCATATTACTTTTTTAGAATGTTTACATAGGTAAATATATTTAATTAATTCTATTTATAATCCGAAATGTTGTGCCTTTTATTTTTTTGTTTTTCTACGTCTCTCCTTCATGTCATTCAGCACTGCGGTCTCAATCGGCCTGACGTAAACGTTTATTTACGCGAATGAACTCAGCCTTAATTGTATAATTTTGTTTTTATCATTCTAATTTTTCATCACTATTATCGTCGGACGTTCTGGCGAAATAAAAACGTTTGCATTTATGTTACGTCAACAAACTATTTTATTACTTTACTGACTGCTGTGGTGAATATGATTTAAAGTGACCGATCGTTAAACAATATAATGGGTCGAGGCATGTATCTACCGGTGTTTTATCAAACTTTTTTTTCTCAATTTTCCTATCAACAAACGTAAGTCAAACATCCCCAATGCTTTACCATTAACAAATCCAAAAAATTTGACACCATTTTAACCATGTTCTCAGGAGAAATGAAATTTATGTTACATCTAAATATGACCAAGTTGAGAACGGTAAACTTTTGTATGACCTAACCATGGAATTTTAAACAAAAGAATACAGATCTAATTGTAAATGACTTCAGACAAGTATTTTTAACATTTTTGATTGCAAGAGCATTTTTAAATCAAGAAAAATCATTGAATTTCGAAAGATTTAAGGCCTGGATTGCCTAACAGTGGCAAAATCTTAGGTGTCCCCATTTGTAACATCGAATCTGTGACTCTTATTGCCTCCTCCATTCCCAATAAATCTCATTTATATTTTCGTCTGCTCTCGGGAAGAGGTCCAGCTTCTTGAGCTCCCAAGGTGACTTAACCCCCTCCCGGCCATGCGAGGTCTGCAGGGGTGTTTTTTACGCCATGCTTCCTAAACTTTTCTGGAGTGGAACTCCTCACAAATCCGAAAATTTTAGTGGAATCACCTGATGACGTTTTTATTGTGACAATATAACTAACAGGAGTAACCGTCACCTAAAGAAGGAAGGTTATACATATCAAGATTTTTGGTATCCAGAAATAGATGTTAGGATCCAGGAACTCCAAAGAAAAGTCTTAGGATTAATTTAAGATTTGGTATAAAAGTAAAATGAATTTCTATATTGATAAGTTTTTTGTACATGACCATTCCATTCTTCGATATCACTCCAAATTAATTTAATCATCATCATAATCTTTGTATAGAAAACCAACTTCCATCATCGATTTTTATCTTTTTAGGACAAACAGTTACGGTCATAATTTGGACTTGATGAGATCACCCTAATTTAGGATTTCCAAGTGCAGTGTCTTCATTTCTTGTTCTATAATTTCTGAATATTATTTGCTGAATAAATAATGATTTTGTATTACAAATTATAATTACAAAGACTCGCAGACCTGCAGCAGCTACTGTGTAATCATGTATCATTGATTGTGGGAAAGCCGCACTTATAATTATAAATTTATTATGCTTATTAGTCTCCTTTTACGACGATGTGCTCGGTTTGAAATCGTAAATCTGAAAGTTGTTACGTCGTCATCGTGTAAGACACAACCATCAACTCTTTTCTGTCAGAACCAACGAATCAACTTGGCTCCCGGCAACAGTATCCACTCATGGTAGCTGAACTTTCAGAAAGACCATTTTTATGGTACTTAGTAGATTGTTTGCGTTCCGAATTGGCCGTGTTTGGGACGATAATTTCGCAAAATTTTCCGGACTGTTTTCCTATAGAATTTCTTCTTTTGTTCGTTGTTGATGGCATCTTCAGTGGTGTTTAAAGACAGGGAGATAGTAACAGATTTGGGTCCAATTATAATTATACCCTAAAGTTGAGTAGAACAAGAGGAAAATCAATTTCGATTTTCTAACTTCTGCCGCTTTCTTAAATCGGTACTGCTTGTTTGTTTTTTAACGTAGTCTTCTACGAATAGAATGGTTAGAAAAGGTTATGGTACCCCCTACCATAACCTTTCCCAATATCTCTACCCGTAAAAGAATCTTAAAGTACCTGGTACCTGCACGAGCTTTCGACAACCGTTTTGTCCATTTTTAACTTTTTTAAATGTTAGACAAATTTCAAAATATTTTTTTCTGAAATTTGGATTTTTGCCTTTTTTTAGTTACATACAATTATTTCATAAAATGATTAAAAAAATTGTTGTGCGCAAAATACAAAAATGGCTGTGCTGTGCGCAGTTTAGAGGGAACTTGGAATAAGTAACAGTTAAAATCGCCAATCCATAAAGCAAGCACTATACTATTAGATCGTAGCTGGACGTAGGAAAACGGCGCCCGTTCACGTCCGTCGTCCATCGACAAGGAGAAGGCCTGAAGAGAGCGGGCAAAGCTGCCAAAGCTGCTGTTGATAGACGGTCAGTTCTAATGCGCTTGCGTCACTAGTTCATTCTTATTCTGGTCTCTGCTCGTTTCATTCATGTTATTTTTTACCTTCCATCGCCGCTGCCGTTGCTGTCGTTCTCTCAGCTCTCTTGTATGTGTGTGTGTGTGTGTGTGTGTCTGCGGTGTTGCTCAATGAGTTTTTGCTCTCTCTACTCGTCCGTCAGTTCTCTCGTTTGGTAACGGTGCTCTTTTGGCTTATTTCTTCTATTTTCTGAAGTCATGCCGCCCGCAGGAACGCTTTCGATATTGTAATGCACATTAACTGGACCCCTTTGTACTACACAATGGAAGATGTTTTAGTTTTTCCAAGTTTTCTGACAATTATTATCCTACTACTTACTTGACTTTCGTTGGCACTTCTCGAAGACTCCTAGATATCTACGAAAATTTGCAGTAAATCAAAATAGCTAAATATTTTTGGAGAGGGGTAAAAATATTTCACCCAATAAGCAAAAACGTCCGCAATGGAGCATTTCTCATTCTTTCTAGTAGTTCATAAAAAAACGCTTCCTTATCTCCTATGTTCTGTTTTTGAAAATATGTATGTAATTGTAAATTGTTGTCGCCCAGTTTTATATGTTATTCTCTGGACTTGTTTGCCAACCCATGAAATGGATTTTGATTCTCATTCACTAGTTATTACGTGTCCATAACTGCCCATATATCCAATGGTACTTAATTTTTTTCTAAATTACAGCGGATTGATGATAATTAATATTATTTAAAAAAAGCACCCCTTCACTTTGTTTTTTGACTTTGAAAATTAAAATTCGTATATCATAGGTATGAATCGAATTTTCTGATGATTGAGAGATACAGGGTGGAGGTGGTTTTGGAAGTGACGGTCGTGTAATAGGCGGGGTGGTGGTGGAGATTTCTGTTGGGGGTGAGTAAACGCTAAGAATAAGATTGGAGGATGGAGGTGGTGGGGTTGTTTGTTGGTATTGGGTTTTGGGATAACTGCTTGGGCGTGAGGTAAATGATGCTCATAATCTCAACGTTCACTTTTTCTCCACCCCAACATGCAAGTATATCTCATCCCCCATATCAACCACCTTCATTCTTCAATCTTATTCTTAGCGTTTATTCAACCTAACCTAACCTAACCACCCTCATTCCCAACACTACCTCCACCCTTTATCTCCTGCTCCAAGCTCTTAATTTTCAGAAATCTCGATTTAGGCGATACGAATCTTAATTTTCAAATTAGAAAAACTAAGTGAAGGGGTGGTTTCATTTATTATTGTAATCGTTAACATAAATCCACCATGATATAGAACAAATTAAAAAAACAAATATGCATATTAATTCAGTTCTCCTTTTCTCTTACGATTTATTCCAAATATGTTTAAATTTAGATTATTGTGGGCCCAGTTAACGTAGTCTTGCACCTTTCAATAGGAACTCCACAGGCAATATAATTTACTATTTATCCGGCGTTGAGATTGTAGAACCGGTACCACTTCCGATCCAAAATGCTATTGTGCATAGATTAAGCGCCTTGTTTCGCGAACAAAAAAGCAGATTTTATCGTTTCCTCGATAAATTTGATAATGATAATTTAGAAAAAAAAATATCGTGAGAATCTCTCAGACAACTTGTTTACTTCTTATAGTTTTTACAGTTATTAACTGACTAACCTCACGAGATTTTTTTTATCCTCACATTTTGTAGAACCTACAACATCTTTCAATTATGATTGACCACAGGAGATCGATTTGAAATTAAGATTAAACAAATAATGTCTTCCTTGTCTTTCAGAAATAAGATTTAATTTCTTACTATATGAATGCTAATTTTATAAGTATGTTTAAGTAGGTAGGTACATATACCTGTTGGCTTCGGTTGTTTATGACTTCTAGGATCTGAGGTATTGTTTGTTATCCTAAATGAGGATGTTTTGAGAATATTTTCTCTATTTGATATTATTAGTACTTTCTAAATAAGTATAAAAACAGGGAATTTGTATGGTTAAAATATCACGGAAATGAAGCTTCCTCTGTTGGAAAAGCTTCTTCACCTTCACCTTGATTTATTTTTGTAACAAAGTTGTACGACCATCAGAACTTTTTTTTATTTAAAAGAACAGCGAGAGATTAGTATTTGGGGAAAATGTGGGGGGATATTATGGGACAGTTGAAGAACGACATCCTCAGTGATAAAAATTGTGGGTCGAAAAGGAGTGACGTGGGAGGTGGAAGTAAAGTTGATATATTTGATATCATATAAAAGGTCTTATGATGGGACCGTCGATCGAAGGAGGGTGGTGGGAGTGGAGGTGAGTGATAAAAAGTGGGGGTCCAAAAGTTACAATCTGATTTGCTTTCGGCACTCCAACCACCGCCAACCCCCACCTATGCACCAGTATCATATAGGTACCTTACAAAAAATATATACCTACCAATTTTTACCTCCACCCTGCACGCCACCGCTTTTCGATCCCCACTTTTTATCACTGGGAATTAAGTCCTTGTATCTTCCCCTACCCTTCTCCACCCCTCCCACCAATTGATATTTATGTATCTAATCAAGTACAACGACTTTACTTCCATCTCCCACGTCATCCCTTTTCGACCCCCCTATTTCTATCACTTGGGATGAAGTTTTAGAAAATTATGACAAAAACATTTGGTCGATAACAAATATAGGTGTAGGTACATTAGTACCTATAGATGTATTTATTTTTTTTAAATATATTTCTTCTTTTGTTTTTAATTGAAAATAAAGCTGCTTGTCTAAATCTATCGTCTAAAATTCGGACACTGTACCGGATGTCGTTCTTAAAATAAGGCGGTAATAATGAACGACAGAAAGCACTGTGTGTGCATTCCCCAGCCAACAAGAACGAAACGAATGTGTTGGTATATCTGTATGTCGTATTTCACAACCAGATACGATATTAGACAAGTTAGTGACGAAACAGGAACAGGTAACTGACTAACTACGTTTCAACTACTGCGGAATAAAATATAAATTTAGAAAGAATAATTCATTATTAACTAACTCATCTTGCTATTCCAATGTTGAACGTCAGATGATAATATATTCACTATTAATTCGGATTTAGATAAAACTACAAAATTGGTGACGAGGGGTGGTTTAATAAACTATAGGATCAGAACTGATGTCAAAATGTGACCTGTAGATGTAGAAGAATTTGGAAAAAACTATTGGCACAGGGTTGAGCCACATAGATCAAAAAGTATTATTAATAAGGATAAGGATGATTGGACACTTTCTTGGACAGAGAGATGAAGGATTTTTAAGGGACATTAGAGGTAGAAACAGGGGCAGAAGAAGGTCTAGAATAGATTATTATTCGCAAATAGTTAAGGATGTTTAGATATTTCAAGTTTTGGGGAATTCCTTCAGCTCAGGATAGGAAAAAGTGGTGATGCTTGTCCAAACTAGTTTTCAGATTTAAATGTAATTATAAATTGTCATCTTGTATAGATTGTCAACCTTCTGGAGGATTCTATATTTTTTTGAAACATTCTCGAATATTAGGGAACGTTCTAATGATTTCTTGAATGTTTACGAACAATATACAGCATTCTAGAACATTGCGTAACATTCTTGAATTTAGTGGAGCCTTCTCCAAATGTGAAAGATTCTGTATAACATTCTTGAGCCTTTTAGAATATTAATTTTAGGTTGTAGGTCGTTGGGAAACATTCATCAATATTCTCCAATATCCAAGAATATTCTAAAACGTTTTCGAATCTTTAAAAATTACAGATATAACATTCTAAAACTTACCAAAACTTTTTTGAAACTTTTAGAAAGTTTTATTACGTTCTCAAATATTTTAGAGCACTCTCGAGACTTTTTCGTTTTTATAACCACGGTTAAAATTAATACTAAACTGGGCATTTGGATGAGGAAATAACTATTGACAGAGGGTTTGAGTTACTTATATCAACTTATAGAGACTATAAAATATTATTAATGAACTCTTTCTGAGACATAGACGTGATGGGTTTGTAAGAGACATTAGGAGTAGAAACAGGAGAAAGAGGGGCGGGCAGAAGGAGACTATAGAACATATTATTATTCGCAAATAGTTAGGGATGTTTAGATGTTCCAATTTTTGGAGAATTTCTCCAGCTCATGATAGAAAAAGGTGGTGGTACTTTTCCCAACTATTTTTCAGATATACAGGGTGATAATTTAGCATTAAATAAATATACAAGCAATTTTAAAAAAAAAATCAAAAGGAATGACAAATAAATAAACATTTTATAAACTTTTTTTTACTTTGTAGTTTTTGTCCACGAGTTATAGATAATCTACGTTTAATAAAAATAAATCACCCTGTATAATATGACGTTACTAGTTGATCCTCAAATTCGCTTTTTTCTTCAAACCCTCGACCCACCCCCTTTTCTTCTCGAAGCAACCGTCTCCGTTCAGCCTGTTTTCTTTGCCGATCAACATTTCATCGTGTCTCCTTCGGGGTTAATTAAGTAACACATACCCAAAAAGGACTTTAATAACGTGAAGCAAAATATTTAGAACTTGCTATACACTTAGCTATATAGTAGAGATGCAGAACGAGCTGCAGCAGCATCAGCAGCCAGCGGCTGCAACCGAAGCATGCCATATGAGACAAGTTGTAGGAGTAAATAGAGGGGACAACCGGTGACAGCTAATCTCGCCCCGGGTCCTACGCTACTTCCGGCGCAGCCAGGCATGGGTTCCATCGTCGTTTCCGGCGACCCAGCAGCTCTCACCCTTGCACAAGTGGCAGAGCTGGTGGTGGCGTAGCGGCACCACAATGAATACGTAACACCCCACCACGAATTTTGCATTCAGGTAAAAGATGGAAAGGAGGAATGTGAAGGATACGAAAATTGTACAAATTTAATGTAGGCATATTTTTCACATTTAAATATGTAGTTAGTAGTTTGTTTTTAAACAGAATTACCTACAGGAAGGAGAAAAGGGGTGTTAGGTTTCTTGGGTCAGGTTAGTTTAGGTTAACGTTTTTCCCTCTATTACTTCTTTTTTTACCTCAATATGTTAAACTGATAATTTTTCTAATTTTTCTGTAGATTGAGGGAGAGAGGGAAGTTGTTTTTTTCACACCTTCACCATTTCTTCTGCTCACAACTCTTAATTAAATTATTCTAGTAATTTAGTTAGCTATATATTAATTCGTTGTTTAAAAGCATACTTATCTACTTGTGTCTTTAAATATAGCTATTATCCAATAGTATTGGTTCCAAAGTTATTTTCTGTTAGCAATATTAATAAATTTATTTAATTGTATTGCCTACACAAATTCCCATGGTTGTATTTCCGTTATTAATCATGAACAAGTAATGGACACATTATTCAGCTTTTTGAAAATATTGAAGTTTTAGTTTAAAATTAATTACTTGGAAAGTTAATTGGCATTAGTTCAAAGCTATGCTAAAATTACTTCCATACTGCGAATTGTTAATCACTTCATTATCTAACAATTGAAACTAATTATATCCACGACACTTATGAATGTATTTTACGATTTGTAAAAGTACCATAATATTATTATACATAATATTCAATAGTAGGTATATTTAAATAATTTTTTAGTAATAATATTAATGATTTGAAAGATAACTTATTGAAATATCTAATAGAATATCTGGTAGATACTCGGCGCCAAGTCCTCATTCATTCTCTTTCTCCATCGAAACTACATCGCGTGTTCTTTTGCGCGTTCGCCGAGTCTAACAGTGCTATATACAGGAAAAATATTGTATAACGTCACCAGAGAATTTTTAGATAAAAATATCTCGTTAATTACTGTATATTGTTTGTTTATCTTTTATAGGTAATGAATATCGATAATAACCTTTCATTTTTCAGGAGTAAAATTTGATTTTCTCAATTTTTAAGAAATTTAAAAGAATCTTTGATTAATAGATATCAATTATTTAACCCTAAATGAACACAAAAAATTAAGCCAAATCCTATCAAATTTTAGATACTCCTGAAATGTTTTTTTAGTTTATTAAAATATTGATTTTATTCTGTAAGCCATTTTTTTTTTGCAACGGAAATATCATTTGAGAATGTGGAATAGGCGGATTAAATACAATTCACTTTCTTTTTCACAGTATTGAAATACAAAATCAAAAATTTGGTCAAATATTTATGACTATTTATTACACTTTTTGCAGTGGAGTAGTCAGGTACCTGTTCAGTCAGGTCACTTGACCTGGTTGTACAGTAGCCCCCCGTTGACGCTCAGAATGTAGTTTTTGATGATCAGATTAGATCTTTCGAAGTTTGTCAATACCAATTTGTAAAGGAATACCTTTTGTGCGAATTCACAGAATTCTGAGCCTTTTTCTGCTGTTCGAAAATTGCAGGTGTAAGGGTCATCATCCCTGGTATCAGTTCCTTTTGTATGTGTAGGTATTTGTACTTGGACCGCTTATTCATTCATTCATTCAATCATTCATTCATTCTCTTTGATCGACGGACGTTAGAGAGAAGGGATCGCAAAAGATGAGTTTTAAATTTGCTAAAGGGAGTTAGCTGCCGTACCTGGGGGTACGTAGGTATATTGTGTATTTTATACGTGTATGTGTATTGAGGTGGAAGGTATCCACAATGTGAGCTTTTTTTAGTGTTAGTAACTTGAGACACATAACTCTATAAGCTTTTGGTCCTCTCAGGTGGGTGGATGATTTTTTTTTTCTTATTATATTCTGATCCAAAAGAAGAAATGAAGTAAGACAAAATTTCAACGTGGCAGATATGAAGGGACTTCCCTGTTGGTATTACATTTTTGAAAAAGGGAATAAAAAAATAAAAGCACGTACACATCATGTAGATATGTGATCCTGCTGTTTTTAATACATCGTTCAATCCTATAAAATTACTTTAAAATAAACTTTTGTCTTTGTTTTCTTATCTGCTCTCTTCCTGTACTGCCGGAAGTCGATTTTTGTAAATGCGCCATCGTAGGAAGTAGTTAATTCCCAGCGCTTTTAAAGATATGAACAGAATTTAAGAAATATGTTACGTTCCTTGATATTCAAGAGTCGTTTGCATGATAATTAAAACAGTTTCTCAAATCGTTTTATATTTTTGTAAAATTAACATTTATTAAATTATTTTTATAGTAAAAATTAAGAAAAAGTCTATTAAAGAAATATTGGTGAAGAAATGTGTCACAGTCTATCGAATTCCAAAACTTTTTGTAACATTCTATTAGAAACTTCTCTCTGTTCCTAACGTAACCCAACGAAAACTGAGTAACACTGTAGAACATTCTGAAACATTCTCGAGCATTCTAAATCATCGTGGAACATTCATCAATATTCTTCAATATCCAGGAATGTTCTAAAACGTTCGCAAATATTAAGAAACATTCTACAGCATAGCGAAACATTCTCAAGACTTTTGGAAGAAGTTTCCCGAACCTTTTAGAAGATTCATGTGCCTTTTAGGGGATTCTATAATTTTTTAGAATTTCTTGTAAAATTGAATATCGTTATAGAAATATCGAAAACATTTATGAACATTCTACATCATCCTGGGATATTTTTCAACATTCTTTAATATTCATGTGAGATATTCTAAAACCTTTTCGAAACTTTTGGAAGATAGAATAACATTATGGAACATACTAGGACATTCTAGAGCCTTTTAGGGAATTTTATAATTTTTGTGAAACCGAGACTTGGGAAATAAAATAATGTTGTAGAACTTCCTGAAATATTCTCGAACATTTTAGTTCATCGTGCAATGTTCCACATCCAAAAACGTTCTAGAACATACTGGATTTTTTTCGAAACTTGGGAAGATTCCTTGGTGTTTTGGAACGTTGTAGAACATTCTTGAGCCTTCTGAAGTAATTTTACAATTTCATGAAACCGAAACTTTTTGGAAAGTTGGATTATATTCAGAACCATCGTGGAAAATTCATCGAATTCTAAAATGTTTTCGAATCTTTAAAAACATTATACGTAAAACATTCGACAAAATACTGCAATCTTCTCGAAACTTTTGGAATATTCTTTAACATATTGAAACATTCTTAGGTACCTATTTTAGAACATTCATGTGCCTTTTGGGGGATTCTATAATTTTACGAATCTCCTGCAAAATTGAATAACGTTATAGAAATTTCGAAAACATTTTTGAACATTCTACTTCATTCTGAGAACATTTTTTAACATTTTTCAATATCCATCAGGGACATTCTAAAACAGTCTCCAAACTTTTGGAAGATATGATAACATTATGGAATATTCGAGGAGATTCTTGAGCCTTTTAGGGAATTTTAGAGTTTTTTTGTGAAACCGAGACTTTTCAGGAACATCCTGAGACATTCTGAAATATTCTCGAACATTTTAGTTCATTCTGTGGGACATTCAAGAACATCCAGAAACGTTCTCAAATGTAGAACATTCTAGATTTTTCTCGAAACTGTCAGAAGATTGCATGACATTCCGGAACATTCTAGAACATTCTTCAGACTTATGGAGGATTTTACAACTTTATGAAATCTAATCCTTTTCTTTTATAAGTATTTTAAAACGTTATCGAATCTTCAGAAGCATTCTGAAACATTGTTACCTACTCAAACATTCTCGAAACCTTCAAATTATTCCATAACATTCTCGAATATTGTCGAGCCTGTTCAGGGATTCTACAGCTAACCTAACCTAACCTAACCTTACTTAACAATAGCACGTAAAAATCGTTGCGATTTGCCACAATAATTCAACAATTTTTTTACTTAGTTCTGTTTTGTATGTTAATCCCACTTTTGTAAATCGTATAAAATCTCACATTTCGAACCAGTGTAGACCAGGAAAAATCAGTTTTTCCTAATAATAATTAATTGATCTTAAGACAAACTAGTTCATTGTATCGTTCTTCGGCCAAACTAGTTTGGAACAGGAAGGAAAAACGAATTTATCCTGAAATCGGATTTGGCCGGTAGGTAACATATATGTAATTATGATGGCTTTCGAAATTTTACCGTTAATGTTTAGCATATGTAAAACTTTCTTTAAAAATGAATCAAAAAATCACCAAAATGTTTGCTGCTTATTCTCAGTATCATCATTTAAATCAAACGAATAGAATAAAAGTCAGTTAGATCAGGTCGGAGATAGTCTGCCGTAGCTTATGTTTGCTCATTAGGTGAAACAAATTGTTAATTAGTGGCAGACCATACAGAAAACAGCGGAAAATAAAATGGAGCAAAATGAGTGCTCATAAGGTAAGTAACTACTCGGTAGTCAGTAGTCGGTAGTCGGTACCTACTTAAGTATACCTATCGTACAATACACATAAAGAAGATAGGTATTAGGTCTGTCCATATTCATAACGTAGGCGAAAAGCCCAAGCCGCCCGAGCCACCATGCAGTTGTAGTGTTCGCTGTTCGGTCATCCGAATTCTCACGGTTGCCGAGCAGGCAGGCAGGCAGGCAGGCAGCGTTCATGTTGGAGCTGTTGGGTCTTGCTTGGCACAAACTACATCGGCTCCCCGGGCGAGAGTATTCATTCATAACTATTTGTACACATGGAGGGAGAAGCGGACGCTTTTGGAGCGAACACAAGCCATTCAAGTCGGGAACTGCACAGGTGCTTTTCGAACATATAACATAACCAACGAACCTCTTTGTATTCGTTCGTATACGACAGCGACAGCGACAACGGCAACGGCAACGTTTTCTTCTGTCTGCTGTGCGTTCGTTCTCTTCGGTTGCCCGTTCCTTCCTTTTTTTTTTTTTATTTATATTATTTCCTTCACGCAAACAAAAGACGCGTCTTTTCCATGGAAATCCCACATCACACCGCGGTGCGCGATCGTTGTCATTATTGAGAACTTTTATCAACATCTAAAAACTGTGAAAAACTTTGGCCATGCACAAAAGAGCATCCATCTATTTTTCTCTTGTGATATGACGGTGGTGCCGGAGGATTCGAAACGTTCAGTGAGTGATTTTCGGTTATTGAATTAAAGTGGGAAAGACCTGCGACTAGTACGAATATTAGAGAGTTTTAAACGTGGCCCATCTATTTAAAGAATGTCAGAAATAGAAACATGACGGTTACAGTTTGAAGACAGAAAACGTATGCAAAAAATCGAAACATCTTCATTAAGAAACAGTCACTAAATTCTGGCCGATAATACGCGCGCGGGTTTTGTTCAATTTTAAAAATAGAATTCCGAAAACGTTTTCTACATAAGTATCTATTTATCGAAAATGTAGAATAAAACTGTTCTTTCACACTTTTGTGTGAATTAGTTACATTATTATAATAATAATAATAACAAATAAATTTCCCCATCGATGTGTGTGCTGTTTGTTAATAACGAAACCGTTTGTGTATTCAGTGCCCTTGTTTGACTTCTAAAGTGTTAGTGAAAATCTAGTCCTATGTATATAGATTCGGTTGGCGTTTACCTCGGGATGGGAATAAAAACAATGAAGGCGTTTAATAGACCTAAGCCAGGTAAAATTTTATTCTTACTTTTCGCCTCTAAGGGTTTACGAAACTATCGCATCGGCAGATAGGTTTAGGTTTAGAGACTTGGACGTTAATGATCTGAAACGGAATTGTATTTTAGGTATAAATCTTGCTTATCGGCGACACAATGTCGAGAACAAATTATATGCGAAAAGAATTTGAAAATCTTGTTTGCGACATTTGGTGCAATTTTAGATCAAAAGCTAGGAACATTTAAAAAAAATGATGTGTTGAATTTGGCTGAAATACAAAAATTCGAAATTCTTAATAATTTGATTTACGTAAATACGTATAGATAAATCGAAAACCAGTCTATGTAAGTAGGTACCTAAGTAAATGAAAAATACTCTACATCTCTACAATAATAGAGCAATTGCGATCACATCTGATAGGTATTCCATTTTGTCTGTGTATTAACACCAGAGATGTGACTTACTTAAGATACAAGTATCTGAAATACAGATACAAGATATAAAATACGTATTTTCGTCTTGTATTTAAATACTTTTTGTTTGGTATCTTAGTATTTTGTAAATACTATTTGCTAAAATACATTTAGGTTATACCAATCTATAAATTTCTTCACAAAATGTGACAAGATTCTTTGGTGCCATTAATTTTAAATATCAATGTTACCATAGATAAAACTGAACGCGGGGTTAAAACTTTTAGTCTGGGACCAAATTGATAGAATTTCATCGGCTATGAAGTGCCCCCCCCCCCTCGTGTCATTTATAATTATTCTCTAATTTTTTTGTGTGGTACCAACAATATCACCTTTGTGAGATTCGAGATCGCGAACATGGAAACGAAAGTTTTATTTTAACTGGTTTTACTTAAGTCTTCAATTAAAACCCTTAAAGTACCTATAATATTTTGTCTTGTCACATTTGCACGATCAATGCGATTTATTCGTAAATAATTCACGTAAAAAGATAAACTTTCATTCAATAAAATGCTGTTTTCTTAGAAAAGTATTTTATCTTGAAAAAGTATTTGTAAGATACGTCTTTTGTATCTAGTATTTCAGAAACCATTCCAGAAAGTTATTTGCATCTGGTATCTGAAACACTTATTTTAAAAGTATCTTGCATTTTGTATTTCAGATACTTTGTACAGGGTATCTTATACATCACTAATTAACATTCCTTTCGAAGAAACATTCACGTTTTCAAAGTAAAAATTTTAAATAAAGCACTCCCTTATGAGTAGGATTTAAATTAAGGATGGCCACCCCAAATGATCATGATTTATTTGTTTCTCCACTCTTTCAGTTTGCAAATTCATCTCAATTTGGATATTTTCACATCGTAATTGGTGTTAGAGGTTCGAATCTGTTATAAGATCAATAATATTTAATCTTATCAATAACCAACAACTGTTTAATGAATAATTAGGCAACGTTTCGGTCATTATCAGGCTAAAACTTCGAATCTGTCATGTTGGAGTGTGTTTCGTGTTTGGTCAATTTCATTTTTCAAAAAAAAAAAAAGAAACCATTCGCCCTTCGCAGGTGTAAGAAACTAAAAACTAGAAAAGTAGAAAATCTACTTTAGATTTTGATTTTTTTTCAATTCAATGTTGCACTGCAAATCACCTAGTTCCATTTGGAGATATTCTAGGGCACTCAATTTTAACATTTTAACATTAAGGGTGAAAATTTTTTTGTATTTGTCTTTAAATTCCTGAAATTTGATTTTCAAAAACAGCTTTAAGTTTTGAGTATATGGATTAGCAAATAATGTTTTTTTCTTAATACTTTTCACTACTTTGGCCATTAAATATTAATATATTTTGAACATACTACCTACTAGTGCTTTTTTCGTTTCGATTCCCTTAGAGTAAATTTTCATTATTTTTACGTTTGATAAGCGGATAAATTTGGATAGTAGACCGTTACCGTCGTTATTGAAAGCCTGAGCGTTTACGCGCAACGTCATATAAGGTAGGAAACTGATTTAATCTTATAACCGAGGTATTTATCGTGCAAGAATTTTTTTGATCGCGGATTCTTGTAGAGGAAGATCACAAGAGCATTTGTGCAAATTTTTAGAATTGGTAAATAATTGTTACTATTTTTCATTTAACGTTAAGTTTTGCAGAAGGTATTGTTTGATCTTTCGACTCTTACGTAGCCAAAACCGTGATAGATATTTAAAAAAGTATATAGGCCTTTTTGAAGATAATTAAATTTTCTACAAAAAAGTCTGGGACAGCACCTATCTACCTTTTACAGTTAAAAAAATACAGCGTTTCAAAGACGCGCTTCAACGTGTAAGCGCTCTTGTAGTGCTGTTTGTTTTACCTATTAAAGATAGAGGGATGCTGTCCCGGACTTTTTTTTATATAAAATTCAATTATTTACAAAAAGGTCTTTATACTTTTTTCGCATTTATCACGGTTTGGGCTACGTAAGTGTCGAAACGTCGAAGTACACGTTTTGCAAAACTTAACGCTAAATAAAAAGTAGCAACAATTATTCGCCAGTTTAAAAATTTTTAGACGATAAAATCTCTTGGCTATTAGATTAAAACAGCTCTTTACGAGGATCCCTGTATGACGTTGCGGGTAAGCACTCAGGCCTTCAATAACGATAGTAAGGAAAGGAAATAAATTCGTTAGGCATACGATGAAAATACTGTGGTTAGAATAAGTTAGAAATGATGAAGTATTGAGGCTTGAAAGGCTGGTTAGAGACAGAAACAGGAGCAATGAGAGGCAGGAAAAGACATGAATATTAGGTTATTGTTCGCAAATTATAAGGGATATGGGATGATGTAGTTTTCAGGCAAAATGCAAGGATCATTAGTTCGAGATAGGATATATAAATAAAGGTGCATGCCCTATGTAGCTTTTTGGGCAAATTTCAGTTTAATTTTCTGTATTTTTGTTTCCAATACAAACAATAAGCATAAACCGACACGAATTCTTCTATCTATAGTTGAAAACTCACTCCGATCCCCAGCTTCGGTTCTGTTTCTCAGAAAAACCAACGGTCTAACATACAAACATGTTATCTTGTTTTACTAACCAAACTTCCAAGAAAACTTCATCTGTAAGCTCGTCGTTATATTAACATTGTTATTATATTCGGCTAATAAATACACATTCGGCCTGATAACGATAGCTAACGCTGATCTTGTAGGTACCTTACGTTACGTAGGTACCTACAAATGGCAAATATTGCACGGAATAATAATAATATGCCGTTTATTTATCCTGCATACCTATATGTAAGAAGAAATTGTGTAAGTCCTTTCGGTCTGAAACTACAGTGTTACCTTTTCATTTCTATTTTTTATTATTCTTTTTAAAAAGAATTTAGATAACGAAAAATTCAGTCGTTATCCGATTGTTTATTTATTTATTAAAACAGAATTTGTAGCGAAAGCTTAAAATAAACTAATAACTATGAGAATCGATACACAAATACAACAGGTTATAGCGACTATAGGCCTAAACTGATGGCATGTTAAGGGACTTTATAAACGGTTTTGATTATACATATATATTACAATTTCTCATATTAATTTTCAGTTTGGGTTTAGAAAACTTGTTCTGAAGGAATATGATAGATAGGTACCTATTAGGTACGTAGGTATTCTAATCGACTTTTGCCATAATTTTAGTCGAGATTTCATCAAAAACGACACAGTTGTCCGTTTGTTAATAACAAGAGAAAATACAATACAATTTAAAGCACATAAATTAGTCTTAATCAGCTTACAAAAGCTGCACTTTGTTGTAGTTTAATTGACGCTTAGAGTTGTAATGATCTCTAGAGGTCCGAATGGGGGCCCTTCTTTTAATTAACTTTCGCTTTCAGATTGTTTGGTCGAAAGTCTTATTGTTCGAGTTCTTACTCGCTTTAGTGTCGAAACACTAATTGCGGGCTCGTTGTTTGGCGTTTTTAATGTGAAAATATCGAAAACGTTTGAGAGCCGATATGTTTTATTGCAAACTAAGTTATTTACCTACCGTTAGGCCTAATTACATAATAAAATCGATGTCGAAATTAAATTTTCCATGTATATCGTAAATATACTTATGAACAACATAGGTAATACTTAGCACACTAATTCAGTTTATTATTTTTAAACACCATCTGGAAATCTCCCTAGATTAAAGTCTTTATACAAACCGTTCGGGCTGAATGGCTAAGTGACTTTTAATTATACCTATACACTTGCATGTACTTAATTAATATTGTTAGGTATATAAGCCACCCCTGTCTTTAAATAATTTCTCTTTTGTTTTGAGTTGTTTTAAAATCCTTGATTTTAGTCCAAATCTTTTTTTGGAATATATAGATATGTGAACGGCAACTATTGCTTGAAGAATTATCTAATTAATATAATTAGTTAACCAGAAGAATTTAACTATATAAGAAATTACCTATTTTGTATTAGGTAGGTACCTAGGTACTTATGCCAAATATAATAAAGTATATACTTCTCATATCGAGCGTAATTGTTAGTTAATATACCTACAATAAAGTATAAATTTTATACACATAACTAGACTCCATGAATTCTCTAAACGAATCTCAAGAGACTGAGGGTTTTCCATCGTTATATCTCTAGATTTTTCGTTATGTCAAGTATTAAAAAAGACGAGTATAAATTCCCTAAATGATTCTGGAGAGATTGAGGATTTTCCATCGTTATTTCTCTGGATTTTTCGTTATGTAAAGTATTACAAAAAACAGTGTAAATTCCCTAAATGATTTTGAAGAGACTGAGGGTTTTTCATCGTTATATCTAGATTTTTCGTTGTCAAGTATTAAAAAAGACGAGTATAAATTCCCTAAATGATTCTGGAGAGATTGAGGATTTTCCATCGTTATTTCTCTGGATTTTTCGTTATGTAAAGTATTACAAAAAACAGTGTAAATTCCCTAAATGATTTTGAAGAGACTGAGGGTTTTTCATCGTTATATCTAGATTTTTCGTTGTCAAGTATTAAAAAAGACGAGTATAAATTCCCTAAATGATTCTGGAGAGATTGAGGATTTTCCATCGTTATTTCTCTGGATTTTTCGTTATGTAAAGTATTAAAAAAGACGAGTATAAATTCTCTAAATGATTCTGAAAAGGTTGAGGATTTTCCATCGTTATTTCTCTGAATTTTTGCTTATGTAGAGTAAAAAAAAACAGTGTAAATTCTCGAAGGTATTAAGAAAACAAGTAAGACTATAACGCAACTTAAGTAAACCAGGATTTTCTGTCGTTATTGTACTTAATATGATTTTAAAAAGGTGTAAATCCACTGCAACGAAACTTAGTTATGGGTCGTTTTTCGTTTTGAGAGTTTACACTTGTGCATAGTTGTACCGACTATTTTATCTACCGTTTTTCTGTGAATGAATGACTACGTAATTGATTGACTTTTCGCATACGTATTGATTGCATGTAAGTGTTTCTACATACATAGGTGGACGTGAATCCATTGAGCAATGAGCGCACAACAGCATTAAACTGGGTAGAATTTATTCATATCTCGTACAAATGTGACGCATGGAGAGACTACGACTACGACGAACTGACAGTCGCCGGAAGTAACGTTTAGACTCATCAAATTATCCTATTAAGTTTACGTACATGTTACGTTCCATAACACACTCGGTTTCTAAAACCTCCATTCCACACCACAAAGGCGTTGCAGAACTTCCAAGACTTTATTACATACCTACCTATGTGTATTATATGACGTTTTGTATCAACAGACTGACTGGTAGGGCATATGGTACATGAATGGTATCAAAATTACCTACACAGGACAATAGGTGTTAGTGGACGTTGTTTGTTCCTAGTTTTGTGCTAATAAGGGACGCTAAGGAGACATGTGTCAGATAATAAATAAAAAGTTGACCGATCTAAACCATTCATTTATTGAAGTTCTTAGCAAAATAATTACAACACAGACGTTTCGATCCCTAATTTTAGGATCCTTTTCAATGTGATAGATAAATTCTAGGGGATGAAGAACGTGTATTGGTATCAAAACCCCTTTAATATTAAATAACCTTTTAAAAAACCATGCGGTTTGCGTTGAATAATTTTTTTTTTATAAAAAAACTACACCATTTAAAATATTAATAAAAATTAATGGAAGAACATTGATGGTTTAGAAAAATTGAAATTGATTAACAATATTAGATCATATTAATAAAATTAAATTAAAAATCAAGTAAACTGGATGTTAACTTGAGGAGTTAACATCCAAGAATTCTCCTCAAGTTAACATCCAGTTTACTTGATTTTTAATTTAATTTTATTAATATGATCTAATATTGTTAATCAATTTCAATTTTTCTAAACCATCAATGTTCTTCCATTAATTTTTATTAGGTAATATTTTAAATGGTGTAGTTTTTTTATAAAAAAAAAATTATTCAACGCAAACCGCATGGTTTTTTAAAAGGTTATTTAATATTAAAGGGGTTTTGATACCAATACACGTTCTTCATCCCCTAGAATTTATCTATCACATTGAAAAGGATCCTAAAATTAGGGATCGAAACGTCTGTGTTGTAATTATTTTGCTAAGAACTTCAATAAATGAATGGTTTAGATCGGTCAACTTTTTATTTATCATCACAACCATTGGAATATTAAACTCCTTATGTGTCAGATAAGTTCACATTTAGCTTTTTAGGAAAGAAAAGTTAGCAGGAAAATTGGAAAAGCTGAAAGTACTTTTTCCATGTGAATTTTGTATGAACTCGAAATCCATAACTCACTATTCGAATGGTGAATAGTTAGGCAGGGCTGTCTTTGGAGGACTCGTCTGAAGTTGGCGCCCGAATTTTCAAAAATGATGCCAATTTCGAGAGTTCTGGCATAAAAAAAATTGCATGCAGTTCATTGTGTTCTACCAATTTTTCCTGATTCATTTTTTAAATAAACTCGACTTAAAAAGTTATTCGCGAATTTATAATACTTCGAAGTTGATGATGGAAGTTCTGAGTAGACCTCTTGGTAGCTCTTCAACAACTCCTGAGTTCTTGCGAAAATTATTTCGGGGGGTTGCTAATTGTCTGGGTCCTAAAGTTTTATTTATGTGATGTCAGGTTTCGAAATTCGCGAATAACGTTTTGGTTACGAATCTGAATAAAAAATGACACAGGAACAACTAGTAGAACTCAGAGCTTTAGAACTCTACCATTAATTTTAATTATCCATTCCCAAAATCAGAATCATAAATTCTCGAATAACTTTCTTATTTCGAATCTGAATAAAAACTGAAACCGAAAAAATTGGTAGGACTCTACGAGCTCTATATTCAGAACTCTACTCAGAACTCTTCCATCATCAATTTCGATTTTCATTCCCCAAAAAAGAATAATAAATTCGCTAATATCTAAGTCTGATCAAACAATTAAAGAGGAACGATTGATGGAACTCATTGAGCGCTATCGAGAACTGTCTGCATTTTTTTTATAAAAAAAAAGAACTATGCATTTTCAAAAACTGCAAAGAAATCCAGAATTCCATCTTGTAAACCATCGTAAAAAGACCTCGTAACTAATTTTTTTCGGGGAGTTTTGCAGAACTTTTAAAAATTGGGGCGATAACTTCAGACGAGTAGTTGAAGGCCCTTGGCATTTAAGAATTTAAAGAGTCCTTGCGACTTTGGTAGGACCATTTTGGTCAGTCAATATAAAATTGTTCAAAAAATAAATACCAGGGGACCCCCCCATTATTAATCATTGGTTCTTGCCCTACTCGGAAATTTAAAATATGAAGATAAATGTTATAAAATCGAAACATTGTTCTGTCCATTAAAAATTGGAACCCTTCGCTTCGAGTTACTTCTACGCAACAATCGCGTAAGACCGAATGCAATAACAACGGTCTCTCAAATAAAAACGAATGACTTGTTATATTTATGGTCACAGTTGGCGCGCCTGCATTCTGTCCCTGTCCCCTTCGCGGTCAGTTTGGTCATTTAATTGGGCAGGTGAAGGGTTTCACATATTTACCAATAGGTACACGTACAGACCTTATGTAGATATGTAGTAAGTAGATACACATGTAGAACAGCTGCTTAACATCTATTAATAAATACTAATCATACACTTCGCGATTTTTAATCGATCAAGTCCAGATGCAAAACACAATCTGGACAGTCTTATAAATAAAATCCTTTTATTTCTTCTAACTCTGAGGGCTTTTTTTATCAAAAACAAACCTAAGCACATTAAATATTAGGGTTGAAAATTTTCATAATTCAAAGCTGATGGGTATCATTCTTAGTCAAGATAAAAGGTACATAATTGTTGCATGTTGCATGCCAAAGTTTAAAAGCTTCTATCAAAAACGCTGGTACAACTTTTTCTAAAAAAATACATTATTTTCTTGTTGTCAATTTTGGCGATTATAAATTTGTCTTTTTTCATTAGTCAACATTAAGACGTTCACTTTTTGAAACTTTGTTGTTGCTCAATATTGTTGTGCTGTAATCAATAGAATGTTGTTGGATCAGCACAACTTCCCGGAAAAAGATAGGATTTTTATGAATTCTGGCCGTGAAATCCTTAAATCTGCTAGAGATTCTTCATCTATATAGTGATTACCTAATAGTTTTATTGTCCTTATGGAAAACAAATTAATTCAAAGATCCAAGAAAGAATTTGACCTGAAGTTTTTTTTTTTTGGGTTATGGAATGAATCAATCTACTAAATTCAGGAGTCTGTATAACGTGGTCTTTTTTTGATGTTTTTGTGGAATAAGGGAAATCTTTGAAATATACTCAGCCGCCAGTGTGACTAGGTAGTGTTAAATTTCCTCAAAAAAAAAACCTTTCAATTAAAACTCTCAAGCCATTCATTGAGCCCTTTTAAGAAGTATGTGTTTGTAGGGTGTTTAAGCGTCACGGGGAAGTTTTCCACAAGAATTCTTTGCATTCTTCAGTGAAGTCCTGATTTTATGGTAGAAATTTGAAGGAATGTAGGGTATTATTTTCTTGGATTTGCCTGTAAGTCTTCAGGGACGATGTGGAAAAGTATTGGGTTGTTATTTTCAACGATTTTTATTTGGGGAGGGATTAGTGTTACCTATTTTAATGTGGTTGGTCATAAAAACCATATTATTTAGATGAGGAAGGTCAGTTTTGAAAGTTGAAAAAAGATGTACTTAATGGCTAAATGGTGTTAAGTATAAGGGTAGTTTAGATAGATTAATGTTGAAAAACTCAATTTCTTTCTTATCCATAAAATAATTGAAGATGAAGCGAATTCTAGTTTTCTTTCTAGAAGTTTTTTACTGAGATCATCGTCTGTTGTTCTAAAAGATCATAACCCATTTAAAGTCTTACAGAAATTTTTCTGGGCACCCTGTAGGTAGGTCGTATGCATTATAGGTACATGTGTATTTGTGTTACCCTATAGTTGATGGTATTATACGTTACGTACAAGAACAGCAGCTACTCTTTATTAGTTAATGACCGGATATGGAGGAGTATGTAGAATGGTGCATCAGCAGCCGGAGTATAGTGAGCGTAATACACAAGTGTTGAGTTTTTCTCTGCACATCGGCAACACGTGACGAACCAGATGAAGAACATTCGCGTGCTCTTGCTCCTGTTTATTTTGAGAGTACACTTACGTCTATTTAGTTATGATGGGGATGCTGGTTTTATACAATCTATTAATAGCAACAGGGTTGTTGCATTACCTACTAGATCGGTAGAAAGAGGGGCAGGAGGTGCCCTTTTTGCCTCCAATAGGTACCGCCATACGCAGCATAACATAATAGAGCACTTGAACTAAATTCGGTCAATTCTACCATAATTGTATGAGTACATACTACACCTCACGATCAGATACCACATCCTGTTTTCCTGTTGATAAAGAAGGGCATTATTTATTGCTTATAATTAGCTTTTTTAGAAACAAAAATCTTCCATTAATTTGTTTATATGATTTAGTATCTAAATTACAAAAAAAAATTATCGCTGGAAACTTTTAAGAAAGTAAACCGCAACTTTTCATAATAATTACCAGTTAAAAATACATATGTAAAAAATATTTTATCCGCACAAAGAAACAATGTAAAAATTTGGGAACGAAATTAAATCTGGATATGGCTTACAGAATAAAATAGATATCTTAATAAAAAGAATTTTTGATATTTATGCAATAATATTTTAAATAAAGAAAAGAGATAACTGACGCGAAGCTACATGAAAAAAGTGAAATAGAAAATTGGGCAGATTTTTGAAGTAGCAGAAATATTGCTTCTAGGGGCGTTGCCAAAGGTGTAACTTTATTAATACGTAATACAGAAATTAATTTTTTACACCAAATGAAACGTTATTATCTATATTCATTACTTCTAAAAGATAAACCAATAATATGCAGTAAATAGCGAGATATTTGCATCTAAAGATTCTCTGATGACGTTACACAATAAATTTTCCTGTATATAGCACTATTATACTCGGCGTACACGCCAAAGAGAGCGCGATGTAGTAGAGATAGAGGAAGAGAATGAATGTGGACTTGGCGCCGAGTATCTACCAGATCCTTTAGATTTGCTTATTAGACTAGACAGTTTTATTACATTTAAAAAATTATTATTTTGCTGTTAACATACATACGTGTAGGTATAGTGCATTAGTATCTATTTATATTTGTGGATCTACCTAAGGCAAACCAAAACATTTTGTTTACATGAAAAAAATTTATATTAATGTTTTTAAAGTTGATTGCGGTATTTTTATAGACGGTGCGATAACAACGGTTTCAGTCCAACATTTGAGCGATGACTTTTGATTACTTTGTGGTAACGTTAATATTTATTTTTAAAGAAGATGGAGAGCGCTGTTACGGCCATACAAAAAGGGCACCTGCAGACCATATGCTGCCCTGTATACAGCATGTACCGAATTAGTTTGCCTTTTTTGTAGCAGTTTTTGAAAAAGTGGAGAGATTACGATTTTTATAATGATGGATTTCCATACATCAACTCGAAATACGTAAATTTTATTTTCGAAATCTCAATGCTTAAAATTTTTGAGTGGTTTTATCAATGTTATGTGGGTATTGTCCTATTGTAGCGAACGTCGTGAGCGTGCTTGTGTGCGACCGGGTACGCTTGTATACGTTGCCGGCCGGCTCGATTAGCCAAGGCCGGTGTCGGCAGTGTGCGTTGTATTTGTGTACGTGTGTCTCGTACCTGCCTTCCAAGAAAGTAATTCAGCGGTTCGCCGAAAACGTAAACAATGTTACAGACTTCCAGACTTTTCTGGATTGTTCCATGATGCTATAAAAGTGGAAAGACGTTCGACAGTTAGTTAGTAATAAATTGACCGTGACAGTAGTAACATCCGAAATAAATCGACAGTGTTAGTAGTGAAAAGAAATAAATAGAGACGCGCATATAAGTGAGTGTTGTAAATAAATAGTAAGCTAAGTTCCGTATTAATTAATAGTGTCTTTAAGTAGTTATTATTAAATAAGTATGTATATATAAATTGTGTTCCTGTACTTTAGTCTTGTAAATAAAAATTTAATAAACCCACGAACACTACACTATATTTAATTAATATCTCATAATAATCAAGATCAGGTATAGATATGCCTTCTTTAAGTGCTTTGTCAATTTTGTCTTTTTGATCATTCGTAATTTAATGATACGAAAGGGTAGGATAGGAATTACAATAGAATAAGGTAGATTAGGTTAGGTTTGGTTAATGTTGAAAAATTCGATTTAGAAAAAAGTGAAAGAAGTTTAAAAATTGATACCTAACTGCTTAGATATGGTACTTTAAGAAAGAAGTTCACCACCAATTTATTGAATTTTTTTAAATTGTATTTTAATTAGGTACGTAACTGGAATTATTTATTTATGTTGGCTGAAAGAAAGTGAGAATTTGGGACATCCTGTAGTTGGATAAATGAACGTTATTGAGCAATCCTTTGGCTGGCCCTCGACCGTTCGAGAGGCAGTCTTTTTTTCAGATCAACTCGCCAAATTGTATTATTATCCTCAAGGTAGACGTACGTATTCAAGCAAGTGAAGGGAAAATACGACCGCGTTTTGGATGGATTTGATTCTCAGTATACGCGAAATTTGTTGTTGGCACATAGGTACTGATCGTCAATGAAACAAGGACCACACATTAAAAAGTCTCTCCCTTCAAAAATCACATCTACATTCCAAACATTGCAATAAATTTCAAATAATTTCATCTTAACATAAACAGTAAGTACATGGTCGCAAGATTAATTAAACACAACAATACATGTACTAATGATATCATTATCGCGTTCGCACACCCACAAATTGAAGACATTTTTGAAAATTTAAAAGCTCATAAAAATTCTAATGGACGGGAATTGGACATAACTAATGGAAATAATATTTAATAAACTGCAAATTCTATGAAAGGTAAATTCTTAATTAGTTTCAAATATGGATGAAAATCATTCGTTTTGCCTTCTTACCTATTAATTTTTGTTTATAATTACACTCGTTCTTAATTAACAGAGTCATACCTAATATTGGATTTATTTTAAAAGGAGTTGTGCAACTCCTTCGTGTCATGCAGTTGCCAATTAATAGATATAACAAACTTAAAATATTTAAGCTTCTTTTTGTTTACTTTAGAGAATCTTAGGTATTGGTATGTCGATGCATATCTTATTTAACTAACGGATTTTCATTCGCGAACGGCGCATTCCTGCGGGAGGCACCTGGCCGACGCTTCCTAATGGGATGTACGAACTAGGAATCCGTATGTTTATTAGGTTGCACTTGTAAATTAGTCATTGCATTCCGCAAGTGTTTCTTATTCAAATAATTTGATATTCATTCATTATTCATCTAACTCAATTAACTGGTGTCTATAAACTTTCTTATCTGGATGACCACGCATGGTAGGTAGAGGTACTTTATCCCATCAGACTGCATGGGTAGAATTGAATTCACTTCCTACATTGCTTCTTGCGTTGCACGTACCTGTAGGAGCAACTTTAAATCTGCTTATTAATATTATAATCAATATATAATACAGAAAAAAAATGTTTTAATTAAATTTTCGATCCTTTAAAATAATTTTGAACATTGTGTTCATGAACATGGGTTTGAGCTTGTACAGAGCCCAGATACATGAGTATTCCTTTACCATCCCCCTATTCTGTGCGCTCCTTAAACGAGGCTTCCAAAAAGAAGAATACCTTCTTCATGTTGCTGAGCAGTAATATCTTCCACTTGTATGAATTCATTTAGTGTAGGATTTTTCTACAGAAGCGGCAGAGAGGGCTATCTGTAAGCCATACCTTTTGTTCGTGGTATAATGATTGCCCATGACCGGTAGGAATTCCTACCAAGGTTTTACAACTTTTCCTGGTAAGGCCAAGAAGTTGGTTTTCCCAGTCTCCAGAATTCTTGGAAGAGATGAAAGTTTTAGCTTGCCAGCATCCCACCTGATTGCCTGACGCTGCCTCAGACACTTACAAAGAGTTCTGGTCCAATTGGGTAGCTTTTAGGACTCATCTTAGCAAGGTCGTCTTGTGATTTTGTTCCTCTTTATGCCACTGTGACTAGGGACTCGAAGCAGCATGATATTGGTTAGTAGAGCCAGATTGTTAAGGGCTATGTGACAGTTCCTTACTTTTCTGCACTTTGTTGAATACCTTTTGGGAGCAACAAAAGCACTTTTGCTGTCAGTGTTTCAGTGCAAAGCTGCCTGGGCACATTCGCTAATGCCTGAAAAAGAGTAGTGAGTCTACCCAAAGACAGAGGCAACTTGCTCCCACATCTCTTCTCTTCTTGGACCCATCGGTGAACCGTGGGTCTTCTTCACTCTGTGAACCAGTCTAATGAGGAAGTTAGTTTTGGTGTAATCAAAAGGCATCTCGAGGATCTCCCACTTGATGGCATCCCTGGGGAGCTCGATAACCCCCTCAAATGCCTTCTTGGTAACGACCCAATGTACCACCGGTCAACTTGTAGGTGAACCTTTTTGTTTCCTTTTCTTTGTTTTCTATAACGTCTTGTGGAGCTTGTCTTCTATTTATTTTTCTTTGCGTACATTTTCTTTTAACCATAGATATCATTAGTACCTGCAACTCGATTACCAAAAGTGTCATCTTTGTTGTAACTGGCCCAAGTCTTTCCTAATATCGAACCGAATTCGCCACAAATAGAGTTGTGGTAAAACTACATAATATAAATTATTGGACAATGTGCATATTGGTTACGAAACGTGTTTCCTTGGCGATGGTTCACATTCAGTTTCTACGAACTCATCAATGGTTTTAATGGACAATCAAACATAGACCGCGGCCAAATTGATTTTCCACTTTCGCTCGAAATAGCCACTGTCGTGTCGCTTGTGCAAACGGCCAGGTGTTGGACGCAAATAAAGAAACTTTAAAACTGCCCCGGTTGCTTTGCGATTATTCACCTATTTTCTCCCTCTTTCGCACATTTTCTACAAATATAGGTATCTTTTTCTCTCTTATATTTGCAGTCAACCATCCACCCACCGTCCCATCCATCCATCGTTCTTTGCTTGTGTTTTAGAGTCCCGATAAATATTTATTAATAGACCATTATGCCAGGCTGTGTTGGCCACATGGCACTGCCTGATGCTGCCTGCTGATGGCTGTTGGTCGGTTCTGTTTTCTGGAATTCGTGTCGCTTTTTTACTGCAGCTCGCGACTGAAATGACCGTTTTGTCACACGTTCCATTGCGGAAATTTTTCGTTTGATTTAATACGGATACTAAATATTTTACTTGTTGGACTTTTCCTGAATGAATGAATGAATAACGAGCTCGACATGGTAATAAATCAAGCAGATTTTCAGTCGTGGAATTTGATAGCAGTGACGATGAAGTAAACATTTTTTCTTTTCTTGGCTGTTGACATCGTTTTTTATTCATTTTGTATCAATTTTTGTTTTCATGTGGCAAAAAAAAACTTAAGTTGTCCAAAAAATTTTTCGAATTGTAAGGATTATCCATGTTGGTCACGTAAATAGTAAAAACTGAGGTCGTGAAGCACGTGGAGCAATGCAATGCTACTGACAACATTTATAATTAAATGTACGTTTGTATGTATTTGGTTAATGTTAAAGCCAAAAAATACGTTAATAAATGGGACGGATTGCACCACTAGATTAAGAAAAGCTTGTTAGATAAGTTAAACTTTTTATTTTATCATTCACCTCATTAGATACCCTTATTTGAACGAGGGTGAATAGCATTTAAGAGATTTTAATCAGGAATCCCATTTTCTACCACAACCTCCTAACCTAGTGATTTTAATTTTCGTTTATTAACTCTTATCATGATAATAAAAAAAGAGAAAAACTGATTTCCAGAAGTTAAGAAACGAAAAGCTGAAGAAAAAAAGAGTTGCAGTGTACAAGGCAGAATTTTTGAAAAATAAAAAAGGAAAAGGAAATGAAGATAAGGTTCATCTTTAAGTCCATTGTGAGTTCAATGGAATTATACAAAAAAAGGAACTATTATAGTACCTACACAACATCCATTGAGACTACAAACATGACGATGGAAGATTTTCTAAGTAAATGTTGCACATACCCACATACCTCATAGTTAAAATCGGTTATAAAAACATAGAAGGGACCACCCATTTTGGTCGTAAAAGCCAATAGTCGTAATAACCGGTGATTTTTTCGAGTTACAAAATAAATTTTTTATTTAGTGTTTTTCATTGTATGGGTAGGTACATATAAATCCATGGATACTAATAGAATTAATATATTCATGTATAAAATATGGTTTGGTGCGTCTTGTGTACTGTAGCGAACACAAGCATACTTGTGTGCGATCGGGTACACTTGCATGTGTATGTGTTGCGGGCCGGCGGCTCAACTAGCCACGGGCAGTTTTCGGCGTGTGTTTGTAGACGTGTGTCTCGTACCTGCCTTCCAAACAAGTAATTAGGCGGTTCGTCGAAAATGTAAACAATCTTTCGAATATTCCTGAGTTTTTACCGACTGTTCTATGATGTATAAAAGTGACAGAGACGTTCGCCGAGGGAGTTAGTAATAAATTGACCGTGACAGTGGTAACATCGGAAATAAATCGACAGTGTTAGAAGTGAAAAGAAAAATAAATAGAGAGACGCGCATATAACTGAGTGTTGTAAATAAATAGTTAGCTAAGTTCCGTATTAATTAATAGTGTCTTTAAGTAGTTATTATTAAATAAGTATGTATATATAAATTGTGTTCCTGTACTTTAGTCTTGTAAATAAATTTTTAACAAACCTACGAATACTACAAACTATGAAATATGAAAAAGTGGGCTTTGATTATACTGCAAGTACGTATATTTTGTTCCTGAAAATTGGCTCGAAACGTCGTTTTTGTTTACCTTTGCTGTCTTAATTGCCATTGATCATTATATTGTACTTGATCATTATACTGTCCCAGATGTGGATACTGTTACCTATTCATATTGTTAATAAGACTGCTGGTCGTTGTAACAGATATACCTAATTCTCCCAAGATATTAGTTAACTGTGGTCGCTTAATGAGGTATGTCGTAATAAGCAATGTCGTAAAATGCGGTATTTTTATGAGGCGATCATATAGAATTCAGCCGGGACCTATGATTTTGTTCGATACAACCGGTACTACGTCGCCATAAGCGGTGTCGTTGTAAACAGCTTTGACTGTATTTATATTTTTGTTACACATACGTAGGTACATATAATCTCTAAAGCGTACAGCTTTTTCTCTTTTTTTCCGTTTCATTTCCAAAATATTTTAAAAAAAAAACACAAAAATATATCAGGAGTCATGTTGTTGTAATGGGAGATGCGCAACATTATTTTTGGAGTATGTACAATTGTATATTATGTTTTCATATTGTATTTGCGTCTTGGTGAAAATGTTGGGTTGGAGAGGATTGGACGCGGTGGCGTGGTCGCGGAAAGCCGCGGTCGAGCCAACGTAGACAATGTACGCGCACCTACGCAGACGACGGCCATAGGCCGAGACGATTCTCTAGGGCGCGACGTGGACGGGTCCGCGACAGCGCAACGATCAACTCTCAATTCTATGCCAAATCTTTCTTCTTCCAACAACGATTAGGTACATACCTATATGATTTATAGGCACTTCTGTAGGTCAACATGCATACATACGCACGTAATAATTTTCCACATGTTTTTGATAAATTTTTTTTTTTTTGGTCCTCTAATTCGGTATTTTTTCACATTTGACGTGAATTTTTTTAATTAAAATTCGATCTTCACATGAAACGACCAAAATATTCACTATTTCAAAGAAGGATGAAATTGTTGAAACATTTTTGGATTGAGTGAATCTTCAGGCGGCAATTACGAAGAGAAAAATTTTGATTTTCAAACGCATTCTCAGATTCCTAGAGATTCTTTTTCTCTTTACTGGGAATAAGAGGAGGCTCCAATATATTTAACTGTAAGTAGGTAGGTATCATGTTTCTGTTCTAGTTTGGAAAAATCGAAAATCCAGGGGTTGCATATGATAATGACATTGAAAGAGAAAGAGTTACCTACCTACTAAAAGATGGGGCATTCAGGAAATTTCATAAAAAAAGTTAAAATCATTAAGATATTTTGAATGGGACCTTGTAGGTACAAATAATGAAGCTTTTAAGAATCAAAGATGCATAGGAAGAACAAACAAACATTGGTATAATTAATTAGATAGATTAAATCAACTAGGTAATATAGAAAACTTTTAATTTAATTTAAACTATTTAATAACAACATCAGAATTAAGTCTAATCTAATTTTCCACACACATAGGTACGTCATTTAAGTTATTTAATGGTGGGTTGGTGTCATGGAGAAATTGAAATAAAAGATTTTTTAAGGACTAATTGAGATCTTCTTAAGTATATTCCTGATTTTTTTGTTTATGAAACTTATAAAGTGGATTTCTAATTAGATATAGGTATAATATTTATTATCTGCAAGTAAGAGATCACTGATTGTTCTTAGTAATCTACCTGGGAATTTGACCAAAGTAAAATTCATCTTAAGAAGCAATGTTCATTTTTTTCGATTTTGTGATTTTTTGAGATTCAGTGTAAGGTGTCGAAATAAGAGTGAACTAAAGTTGTTTACAATAATTTTAGAGTTTCAATATTTCTAAATCCTTTTGGCTTTCTAATAATAATATAGGTAGATATATATTAATTATTTAGTCAATTTTAGAACAAGATTGATATGTTGGTCACTTTTATTTATTTTCATTCCATAGAGTAGGTAATTTTATTCATTTATTTTTTGTTTTCATGGAAGAGAAAAATCCTCGTAGTCACCCAACCGCTTGTTGCAACTGACAATGAGTCGTGGTGAGTTCCCGAGGAATATCTTCGAATCTATCTACTAAAATCCCTTTACCTCAGGTCCTTTATGATCATAGTCTTTCTCATCGTCAAACGTCAAATTAGATACCTAATCTAATAATTTATAGACGTTAAATAAAAAGCTGTGAATTTGTTTTATTTATAAGTATCACTAAAAATAAATTGCAGACATTTTAAACAGAGTGTAATGTTTTTCGTATTCTTAGCTCGTTCACTTTTTAAACATTCTTTGAAATTCAACGACGTGAACGAAATAAATATTCAATAAACCTTCTTTGCATTTCGACTATCTAACATAGATACATGGTAGCAGGTAGGCACCCACTATTTTTATCGTCACAATACATTTAACACACTAAACTATGACTGATATGCATGCGAGTGTATTTCGATGAGGTGCCTATACTACAAACTTGGTTGGTTTGCCTCCGTGACACACTAGTTCATAGATACAAACGTACAAAAACAACAACAACAACAACAACGACAATAATAATAATGGCACTGCCGCGAGTCATTGCAATAAATTGGTAGATACATTTTGTGACCTTAGTCGATGGATGGAATTTAACAGCGCTATTATCTGTCCACCGATTCAAACGAATTCAGAGTTGTCGCCGTGTCTACTTATGCGGAGTCTGTCACTCCGTCGGCAGGTGCTTTTGCTCTTTTACAAATTGGTTATTCATGACATGTGCTCGCGTTGTTCGCGTACTTGTCCATGAACGTCAAGCTCGTGCTCACTGTCGTCTACATTTTTTTTTTTTTTCAATAGGTACCTATAATATCGTCTCCTCTTCCTCCACCCACTTACGCAGATACTTATCTTCTAATAAATCAATGAGATTTACATATGTTACGAAACTATGTACTAAAAATTTTAACTAAAGTTAGTTTTTATAAAGTAGGCAGTTCTGGGGAATTTTCGGCTGATCAGAGAAAGTTAGTAATTTAAGAGTATATGAATTAGAAAAAACAGCAAAATTCTTTACCAACTTACATACTGTTAGGTATTTGGAAAATAAGTAACTCTAACAAAAATTTCTTTTTTCCAGACATCCCGACGCAGGTACCACCTCTAACTCCTGGAACGAACAAGACTATGACAGAGGCCCTGAAGGCCTCGTTCGCATCTTGGGAAAAAGAGCAAATTAGGCTTAATATCACCAAAGGTAAGAATTCCCAATAAACAAATATTATGTGTGAAAAGAGTTAAGTGTTCGTTTTTTACTTCATAAAATTTTCACCTAATGTGGCGAAAATCATAAAAATAAAGGAATTTCATGGACTACATCAGTTCAGAAGCAATTTTGCAATTAATTCATATTGAAAGTGAAAGCCTAAGGGTTACATTAATTGAACAGTACATCTATCTATCTATGTACGTGATCCACCATCCAGTAAGATTTAAATCATAGAAATTGTATCTACTAGAGAGAGCGAACGTCTGAGAAGAAGTGGACTTCTGGAAGAAAGCGAAAGAGATATCGCTGAACCTATCTCTACCTTTGTCTACCTGCTTCTTATTGGCGCTTCAATGTGCGAGTCCCCACTACTTTCGAAATGCTGCGCCAATCAGAAGCAAGTAGACAAAGACCGAGAGGGTTCAATCGATTATCTTTCGCTCTGTTCTGAATGTGCGCTTTTACGTGTAAGAAGCATGCTCTTTCTATCGTTAATATTATCTCTATGGTCCCGAAGCGTTTGTGCGTGTCGCGCTTCTATCTCCTTTTCCCTGTGTGTCCTTATAGTTAGTTTATCAGTTTTATTACACCAAGTAATTGACAGCAGTTGAGACTTTATCTAATGGCCGTATAATTCTTTAACGAAGCGGCGCGGAGCGGCGCGGCGCAGAGGCAACATGGGAGCTACGAGCTCGACCACGTAACTTCTTTCGTCATTTTTTCGTTTTGTTGTTGGGCTTGACTGCTTTATTGAGAACATTTTCGATTTTAATTAGCTAAAATTAACGGTCATAACTACCTGCCGATCGTAAAGCGATTTTAAGACTCTCAAACAACTAGAACGAGATCATTGTTCTGGCAGTGTACGCGTTCATTTCGAAGTGCACTACTGCACTTATTTTTGAATTATTATTTTATCGAATCGAGCTAATTTTAAACGGTCTTCCTACGGGCACAAAGGTGGAAATCAGAGGCGGATTAATTCGAGATTTAATGGTCCTTAATTACAGCATTTAAAATGTCCTTTAGTGTCTTCATTAGCAAAGAGGGGAGTTATTATTTATAAGGAATTAAAAAATTAAAAGCGTATCTAGAAAATTAATTGCATACCTATATGTACTTACACTTACTGTACGAAAACCATGAAGGGGGTGGGTTTATTTTAACATTAAATTTAGAAATTCATTATCTACTCTGGCGTAATAGTAATCGATACCGAGGTTTGTACCTATCAATCAAAAACAACATGGGAAATTTTGGAAATGGATATTGGATAGTGAGATGTCGCATTTATGTATGTTTTTCAAAATAGAATATAAACTAACACCAACCTGTTGGGAGATTCACGGTTTTGTAGTTTTGTTTTGTATATGTATGTCGATGATGATGATCGAGAACAAATGGTTTAATGATGGTGCCATATTACCGGAAACGATTGGTTCAACTCAGGTCAGTGAAAGTTTCCGGTTCTATTCGAAACTACGAAGTGTAACGTTCCAGCATCCGCTTGACTTGAGAGTTTATGATTTTTAAAATCACTCGAAATATATAATAGGTATCTACCTACCTTTTGTTGGTAGACCCAATCTGTTCAAAATTTTGTTTTACTAATTTTTCTTTTTAATTGGTGATTTTAGGGTTTTTTGTAATTTAAAAGCGTACTTATTATGCAAAAGTTTAGCTCTTCCCAGAGGCTTATTCGTTACAAAAATTTTAGAACTGCAAAACCCAAATTTAAAAATTAGGCTGTTGTGCCTCTCTTCATATAGTGTTTCGATAATCGCTAAGAAACAAATTTCAACCCCTGAAGGTGTGAAAAACTTTTGATTTGGAAAATTGTGGATAGACTAAGTACTAATGGATTTCACAACAATTTAAGTTGAGGACAAAAAAATCTGTTAATCTGTAGATTTTAAGACATAAAAATACATCTGTCATAAATGTTTCTGGAAATCAGTCCATAAGAGATAAATTGTACGGGATTTTTAAAAAAGTAGGAAACGAAAAATATTTGTCACCATTTCTTATACGATTGATGATTTCGTGGAGAATACAGCCTTCAAGTACCTATTTATAAAATGTTATTTCTAAAAAATTGCCTAATATTTTGTTATGAAAATTTTTGTTTTAACATAGTGATAAGGAATTTCAAGGAATCAGTTTCTCTTCTTGGTCGTGATTTTGCATCATCATTTTAACAATAACTGTGAGGTTTTGAAAGTCCTATGAGTTCTTGTAGATAATATGCTAATAGATCGAGAGATAGTAACAGATTTGGGTCCACGATTTTCTAACTTATGCCTCGACGAGTACTGTGAAAATTTGATTTCCATTTAAAAAAAAAAAAAAATGTGAACTGAGACTATTTTCTGACTTCTACCACCTTCATAAATCGATAGGAAAGTATCGAATTTGTGATCAAAAAATTTTAAGTGTAAGTGCTAAAAGGGTTGAAAAAATATTTTAATGATTTAAAGAAAATTGAAAAATTTCCGTGATTTTCTTAGCGCTGCCCTTTAAAAGGATGAAAGTTTTTACCCTAAAGGACTCATAAAAAATATTGGCTTAAGGGCTGCTAATGGCGAAAGAACATACTAACAGCGATAAAGTAGATGGAAAATTTTACGAACTTTTCGTGAAATTATTTTTTCCCATCAGGAGCCTTTATGCCGATTTTTTAATAACTGGGCAGCGGTTAGAAAATCACGGAAATTTTTCAATTTTCTGTAAGTACATCTTCAAAATATTATTTCAACCCTTTCGACACTTTCAGCACTTAAGCCCAAAAATTTTTCTATCACAAATTGGATACTTTCCTATCGATTTATGAAGGTGCTAGAAGTTAAAAGATGGACTCAGTTTCCTATTTTTTTTGAAAAAGGAAGTCGAATTTTCACAGGGAATAAATATAGATAAATTTCGTCAAGAGATTGTACGTTCCAATATCTTCCGCTACAAATCGTTTAGGTTTTTTAGATTGACGCCTCTTTTTTTTTTTTTTTAATTTGCCCGTTTCTTTATTTGTTTGTTTGTTGTTCAGAGACGTTCAGAAAAATTAATAAATAACTTCTGTACCGTACACCGATAGAATGATAGATGATGTAGGTGCACGGTAGTAGGCAGGTTCTAATATGTTAACCTACAATGTATGGTACGTAGCATCAGGGGCGCAACGATGCGTGCCGGGCTTCTTTTTAAAAAAGTCGACTGTACACGCATGTAATATGCAGGGAACAATTGGCGGGCAGTCGACCGTATAGGCCATATCGAGGCGAAAATCTCTAATTGCAAGCCGAGAACAATGGATTGTTCGGTCTCTATCCGTTGCTCACTTTTAACATGTGGACATCACCGCGAGGAATATATCGCGTATCTACAGTCATCGCCAAAAGTATAGGACAAATTACATAAAAAAATTACGACAAACTAACGACTCTTGTTATCATTTAACTAGTCGAAATCTTCTTAGGCATACCTAAGGAGTTTTAGTATGATCGTCATCACGTTCTTCAAAATTTTAGGCTTTTTTCCTGAGGTAATTTAGAAATGGGGTTTGTATAGGTTATAGGTATAAGGTTCAAGCTTGTAGTCTATGGTCGAAAGTCGCTGTCAAGACTTCCAGGTATAATCTTTGCTGTTGTCAACACTGATCTACTGAAGATTTCAGCCACAGTTACTGATGTAACGTTTGGAAGCAATAGTTTCTTTAGACCACGACCTATAAGCCCGAACCTTAGTTTTACTAATGATGTTTATGCTAATGATCAGGATCTCGATGGCCCAAAGAATCAAATTACATAGATTTGAAATCTAGCTATTGAAACTATTACCTGGACGAAATTTTTTCCGAAAGATAGATAGCCAGTTAAGTTAGGTTGAATACCATCACGTTTTTTCATGTCTTCAGACCTTTAGACTCCTTTTCCTGAGATTATTTGAAAATGAGGTTAATGTTAATGATCAGAATCTCGATGGCCTAAAGGCGAAGAGCTTCAGGACCATCACGTTGTTTCAGATCTTTAGACTATTTCTTCTGAAATTATTTAGCAACTGAAAGCACGGAATCTCAATTCTGTATTTGAACTCTATTCATGGTGTTTTAGAGGCATTCCAAATCAGAGTTAGTTATTATCCCGGAAAGTGAACAGACAGACCCGGTTTAGAATGATGGCCATCACTTTTTCCAAATCCTTAAAACTTTAGACTCTTCTCTTGGAACTGATAATTTATGTTAATAAAGCTCAAAATAATGAAGTTTTCCTCGGAAAATAGGTACCTACTTCGAAAAAGGGACAGCTCTCAAATGGCCATCACGTTTTAGAAATCTTCAAAACCTTTCCCCCTGAGATTATTTAAAACTGAAAGTTTATGTTGAATCACAGAATCTCGATTGTCCAAATAGTCAAATAATTTTAGACTTGAAATTTAGCCATTTCATGGATTTTTAGACGGATTAAAGATCAGTGATTTTGAATAATGGTCATCATGTTTTCCAAACTTTCGACTTCTTCTCTTGAGATTAGGTATTGGGAATTGATAGTAGTGTGTATTAATAAAGCGCAGCATCTCGGCGAACCAAAGAGTTAAATTAGACTTAAAGTTCAATATTTTGTGAACGCTCTGGACTAAACGCAGAGTTATGACGATGTAGTGAAATTTTTCCCGTTGGATAACGAGGTGAGGAGGTTTAGGATAATGGCCATTAGGTTATCCAAATCTTTAGACTTTTCCCCCTCAGATTATTTAGAACTGAATGTTTATGTAGAATCCCGATGTTCCAATGAATCAAACTACATATTTAAATTTGGTAGCCTTTGTATGAATTCACGGCCGGCATTTCTTGAACTAATTTTGTTGTACGGGTTTGATGACCGTGATTCAGGATTGGTTCTCCACCTTCGGTGAATCCTCGGAAGCAGAATCCAAAATTAGAGTTATAATGTTAAGTACCTAATGATTTTTTTTTCCTGAAGATAGACGAGTTGACGAGGAGCTTTAGAATGATGACCAATATATTTTCCGAACCCTTAAAACTTTGGACTTCCTCCCGTGAGGTTATGAAGAAGTGATAGTTAATGTTATCAACAAATCACAGAATGTTGATAATCAGAAGAATCGAATTAGACATGAAATCTAATCATTTCATTAAGACTCCATTGTTGGTGTTTTAATGGTGTTCAAAAAAAGAGTCAATTATTGTCAACTTATCAAAATTTCCCCGGAAGATTCATAGGCGAGAAGGTTTAGGATGGTCGCTATCACGTTTTCTAAATCTTTAGATCTGTACACTTTCCTCCCTGAGAATATTTGGAACTGAAAGTTTACGTCAGTAATGCACAGAATCTCGATGGTCCAATGAATAAATGAAACCTTCTCATGATGACAGGCAGGTGAGGAGGTTTAAAATGATGGCCATCAAGTCTCCCAAATCTTTGGAATCGTAGATTTCTTCCTCTAATATTATTTGGAACTGATGGTTTATGTCATCAATCAAGAACAGAAATCCAATCTTTTGGTGTTTTGAAAGGACTCTAAAAACATAGTTATTATCTAGCAATGAGAATTTCCCCGGAAGATATATAGACAGTTGAGAAGCTTTGTGATGATGATGGCAATGATGTTTTCCAAATCATTACAATTTTAGACTTTTTCCCTTGATATTACTAGGAACTGATCGTTTGTCAATGAAGTACAATGATCCTTGGACTTTATATTTGATCATTTCATGAGCCAAGTTCATGGCATTTTGGAAAAGGATTCAAAAATATCAAATCGTAGAAATGTTGTATCCATTTGTGTCTTAAAATGTTTTTTCGATTCCGTCACTCCCAGAAAAATGAAATTAGGAAATTTCCGCACCACATAGAGGAACTTTCAAATTTTAGTTGAAAATCCCACGTCCGAATATTATTATATGGAAATATTTTTCTGACCTTTCCAACCAATTTGTCCCGTACTTTTGGCCTTTACTGTACATCCCTATATCTACATCAGCGTGTCTCCCTTATTGTCCATTTTTATCCACCTATAGGTAAGGTACGTAGTTGGGTGAACTTGTTAGCTGTCGGTGCTGCTGTTGTCACACTGCGTCCAACAACCGTTTATAATCTGACGGTACGACTGCTGCAGCTACCGATGCCGTTTAGACATCGCCTCTAACTGCCTGCTTTATTGCATCGCGACACGAATCGTTCAACACGTTTTTCACTCTTTCTTATTAACATGCGCCCATAAAAAGAGGAACAGAACACGGTGCGAGATAAAAACACTTTGACCGATTACCGAATGTCGACAACAAAAAGATACTTGGTCATAACGAGAGCCAAATCGATGGAAATAAAACCGGGAGACGATTTAATACGCACATTATGTTCTCGGGGTGTATTTTCAATAAAGGTAGATACATAGATAGAGAAAAATTGTCATCTAAAGTTTTTGTTAAACAGAACACAAAAAATGTATCATAAGGTATTGTCAAATTTTTTAACCGAGACTTAACGACTAGATGCGCACCAGCAAACCCCGCCCTGAGAAGTTAGGTACAATGGTGGAAGGGGCTTTAAGTACGCGTATGAAGTATGCAGGCATCGGCATACAGATAGGGAAGTTGCACGTGATTGGCTGTTGGTCTTCCTACATCTGACTGAATTCAAGTCTCGGTTGAAGAATTTGACTCTGTCTGGGTCGGATATGGTCAGAAGGATGGTAAGACCGTACTTCTTTTAAATGAGGTGCCACTCGCTCTATGCTTCTGTCAGTTCCACAAAAGTGTCAGTGAAATTAGAAATTTTTAATCGTGAATGTTTATGATTTTTTCGTATTAAAAATTAGATTGTCGCGATCGAAGTGATCCGAAAAGAATTACATAACATTCGGTCAAGACTGAAATTAAGATTTATCTGATCGAATTGGTTCTGCCATAACTATACATACTTACTTTTAAAAAATCAGGTATTTTTATCCAGTAGTAGCAAAAACACTTTTTGTAAAATTAAAGAAATAACAGAGAAACGAATAACATAACGAGATTCATTGAGTTTCCTTATTTATTAATAACAATAATATATCCATATTTAATAACAATTTAATGTTTTTAAAAACAATTAATATTCTATGAAGTCAACTACAAATTTTCATTGATGTAGTAAAGAAAAGAAAATATAAATTAAAAAAAATTAAACACAGTTAAATATTGTTTTCAACAATAAATTAGCGTTATTAACAATGAAACATTGATATTAGCAATTAAATACTTATTAGGTATACCACACATAAACTTCTCAAGGATAATTGTACCGGGAATTTATTCGTGTGGACCTCAAGGGTCGCTTGTTTTAATAATCCGGAGTTGCTTAGGTTAGGTTAGGGTGACAAAAGGGGATACTTATTATTTTATACCTAATTCTATAATAAGTCCATGTCAATTTGGTTTAAATTTTAATTGTCTCGAAGTAGGTACTTATTAAGTAATTATTGAGACTTCAAAAATTGAAAGGAAATTTCCACACTACATTGAAATTGTACAAAATTTGCATTGTAAATTATAAAAATCTAAATGCGCGTTGCTCTACTTGGTTACTATACCTATTCCTAGTTCTTTTACAAGTCATAACAGTTGCATCACATTTGTCGTACTTGAAAGCTGAATTTGGTGTTTGAATATTGAAACGATTATCAAAAAAGATTTGCAAAAGAAATTAAGAGGTTTTTTGTTTAAAGTAATTTTTGTTTTGTACAATTGTGGTGTAATAAATGGTTTTTCGTCGAGAAAATCCGCAATTGAAACATAAAATGATGCGTTTTATAATAGTTTTTTTATTTGGGAAATGATGGTAATTCTTAATCTTTTAAACAAAAATAGATTTTTTGCTATGATAGTTGTTGTTGATGTTACGTAAATAGAATAAAAACTGCATTAGTACAACCGCTTTCTCTGTACGTATCTTAAATAAACAATGACTTAAAGAAGAAGTACAATTTTCCATTGAGTAATTGCTAAACGTTCTCGGAAAAGCACTGTCACTGTCTCTGCATCACCATTGTTTGAAATAGGTACTTAGCTATTCTTATTCTGTGTGTACTCAATAAAATTTTTATACAGAACACAACGACTTACAAAGAATAATGTTTCAATGTTGTAAATAAAAGAACTTTTTATTTGTTTTGAAGAAGAATCCCAAATTTGTTACGTCAATCATCAGGCGCACCCAAAAAAAATTAAACATTTTATGATTCATAAAAGGAGTGATCAGCGAATAAGGAAATATGAGATAAGTATGAAATGACTAAAGTGAGATTAGATTAGATTCTGGCTTCAATATCTTGTAGATTCATCTTCCTAAATAAACCCCAGAGGTAAATCTTTACATATGCAACGATATTATAAATCTTTTTACCGTCTGCAAATTGTATAGCTACAGGTTTAGGCACCTACCCCCCATTCGCAATAATGAAATGACGAACATGTAGAAAATTTGTAGGAAATGGGGAAAAAGATTAGTCGAAGGGGGAATGAGTTTTCAATGTTGCAAGTGTAAGATTGACGCTGCTTCTTGATACGATTTTCGACGGTAACAATTTCCGTTCGTTGAATCTTCATTTACACGTTTTCTCTTCACTCCACTTCGTTTTCGTTAGATATTAATTTGCTGTCTTGTAGAAAGCGTCAGAGAGCCAGGCGTATTTTTAAGTTAAATGTTGCTATTTTTAGAGTCCGAATGTATTTTTGGGCGATTTAATTTTTATTAGTTGCTTACCGAAACGACACTTATTTCGTCGACTTCAGAAAAGTGAACAAACACGAAAATGTAACCTATTTATTTATATAAGAAGTACGAAATACTTTTATAATGAAGCCATTGCCCCATGAAAATCGTTGGAAATAGCTCTTCTAGTTATTAATAGATTTATTTAGAAGACCACTTACATTAAGGGTTTGAGTTACAAATTTGGAATATTATCAATACAAAACTGTTCACTAACTGTGACCTAAAATTTTACCAAACTTCCTTAGATTGGGAGAGGTTTCTTTTTAATCCCTTAAACTCCTCTTTGTGTAAATAAAACACTGATTAGATGACAAATTTTAAGTTATTATTTTTAGGATTTACAAAATTTTACTTGTTACAGATCCTCGACAATGGACAGAAAGTCAAGTCCAACACTGGATTCAGTGGGCAATGAAGGAATTTTCCTTAGAAGGAATTGCGTTAAATCAATTCCATATGAAAGGAAAAGACATTTGTGCCATGGGCAAGGACGCTTTTCAAGCGAGAGCTCCAGCCTTTGTTGGCGATATCCTATGGGAACACCTAGAATTGCTTCAAAAAGGTGAGCTTTTAAGTTAATTTTTTTAACGCATGTACATAGATAATCCACTATTGAATCTGAAAGATCGATAGTATTGATTATTTGATTCATTAGTTTTAATTAATTAATTTGTCGATTGATTTATTACTTAATTATACATATGTACGGCCAGTTCATTTATTCGTATAATTAGAACTGGTTTAATTGAGAACGATTTATCTATAAAATGTTGATTTTGATTAATTTAAATGAGCTGAGGAAAAGTTTGAAATCTCTCAAAACAGTGTGGCATAAAGTTTGAAGGAAACTATTTCATATTTGAAAAATTGTCCTAGCATTTTATGAATTGTTCAGAATAATCTAACAAAGTTTGTAATTCGTATAATTTAATTTGAATGAGCTGCAAATATTTTAAGTATTTTGTAAATTAAAATTTACGTAATATGAGTTCCTGTGTTGTTAACTTTCGTCAATAGAAGAAGTTCGAAATACATACGTATCTGGACGAACAAATAATGTGCAATTTACAATAATAATCGAGGTGAGTAGTACAGACCGCTGGTCTGAAAGCTTTGCTTGCTTATAATGTGCAATTACTGCAGCCAAGTACCGTGCAATGTATGCCATCAGATAACAAGGCAACTATAAAAGCGAAGTCGTTTTTTTAATTCATTAAGGGAGAAATAACATTACGACTTCTACACAATTCATGGACGGCCTTTATTTATTTGATGTTTTCAATTTACCTTCCCTTTTCGTTTGAAATTAAATAAATATAGGTTCTTAAATTGGGTATTTCCCAAAAACAATTGACAATTTATCCCCTAAAGTTAAAACTTACTTATTTAAAAACGGTCCAGTGTTCAGTTTTTTTTTTTAAATTTATTTCCAATTCAAAAATAAAGTTTAGTACCATTAAGATTTTAGGGGGTTGTTTTTAGTGACCGAAGAATTTTGTTACAGATATAGAAAGAGAGAAGGCATTGGCTAGTGTCCCTTCAAATATTTATGACACAATGTGCGTTCCTGATTTAGGATTGTATTTGGAGTACAATCAACCCCCCGTTCTTCCTGGTGAAGATCGAAAACCATTAAGTGTAACTCCCGCCCCTGCCCATACGCCAACCCCCGCCGCTTCAGCACCTATTAACAACAATTTCGTGCATGACGGTAAGTCTTTGTTAATATGTTTTTATTTTTACATTTTCTGAACGAATTTAGGTCACAAAACATTTTATTGACCATCTACAGATTACTTACTTAGTTCAAACTACATAATATATCTAATTAGGATTTTATTATCCATTAAAAAAAAAAATATGTTACATCAATACTGTTATTATTAACCAATCATTTTACTTAATAACTGCCACTTAAAGCTTGTAACAGTCTCTCCCTTAATCTAATCCGCAAATATAGTTGAATTAATTGCTACTCTCTTATAAAAAAAATCGGTTCGTAATTGATCCTTCTTGCAGCACTAACTAAAAATTAAAGTATAGTTGACAAGGTTGTGAAATATTTTTTTTTTTTTGCATCCAATTGTACGTGGTGCATGTGTACATTATATTATTATTTATTTAGACATAGGCTATCGTGGTCGGGTCGGCTTGTTAGGTTAGTAATTGTTTGAGTCAGTCACTTCGGTCCATTAATAATTTCCTTAGAAGCGGAGTTGCGTGAATGACGTGATGATTACAGATTTTAATGTCTCTTGTGCAATAATAGGAGAGTATATACCGTTACGGTGAAGTATTCCGAAAGTTGGTATTACTTAATCTAGGTTAATATGTTATAGTTATTTATGTATGTTTAACCGCCGACAGACTCTAATACCATTCGACTGAGATTGTTTTATATACAGGGTGGAATAGGGAGAAATGTTGGTCTCAAGCTCGTCATGTCAGTCTCGCGATCTCTCATCCTCATCGTTTCGCGACCGTTCGTCTTGTCAGATTAGCAAATTCTCGTTCAGTGCGTTTCACGACTTTTCGTCCTGTCCGTTTAGCAAACTCTCGACCAGTACGTCTCGAGATCGTTCGTCTACTCGTCATGTCAATCTCGCGATCTCTCGTCCTCATCATTTCGCGACTTTTTCGTCATGTCCGTTTAGAAAACTCTCGTCCGGAACGTCTCGCGATTGCTAGTCTACTTGTTCTATCAGTCTCGCAACCTCTCATCCTCATCATTTCGCGATTGTTCGTCTTGTCCAAATTCTCGTCCAGTGCGTCTCAAGATCGTTGGTCTACTCTTCCCGTTAGTCTCGCGATTTCTCGCCCTCATTATTACGCGACTTTTCGTATTGCAAACTCTCGCCAAGTGCGTCTTGCAATCGTTCGTCTATCATACCGTCAGTCTCGTAACCTCCCATTCGCCTTGTCCGTTTTGAAGCCTCTCGTCCTGTAAGTCTCGTGACCTATCGCCACATATCCTGTGCTTCTCGCAGCCTCTGGTTCTGTCAGTTTCGCGATCTCGAGCCCTCTTCATCTCACGGCTTCTCGTACTGTCCGTTTTGCATACTGTTGTCCCGTCCGTCTTGCGACCTCCCGCTCTGTCAGTTTCGCGATGTCTCGTTCTGTTCATCTCACGACTTCTTGTATTTTCCGTTTAGCAACTCACGTCTAGTACGTCTCACGATCGTTCGTTTAAGCGTCCTGTGAGTCTCGCGACCTCTCGTTCGTCTTATCCGTTTTGCAACCTTTCGCCTTTCTCGTCTTGCGACCTTTCGTCGTCATATACTGTCCATCTCGCAACCACTAGTTCTGCCAGTTTCGCGACCTCTCGCCTTCTTTCTCTCACGACTTCCCGTATTGTCTCGCGATCTGTCGTTCTGTTAATTTCGCGATATCTAACTCTCTTCATCTCGCGGTTTTTCGTATTGTCCGTTTTGCATCCTGTTATCCTGTCCACCTTGCGGCCTCTCGTCCTGTCAGTCTCGCGACCTCTCATCCTCATCTGCTGTCCGTCTCGTGACGTCTTGTTCCCTCAGTTTCACGACTTCCCGCCTTCTTCATCTCACTACCTCCCGTCCTTTTATTCTGACGACTTCTCGTCTTTTTCGTCTCTTGACCGTTAGTCTTGTACATCTCGCGACCTCATTCTGTCAGTTTCGCGATTTATCTCACGACGTCTCGGCTTGTCCGTTTTGTAACTTCTCGCTATATCTCCTCCTGCTAGTTTCGCGACCTCTTTTCCTCTCCAATTTGCGACGTCTCTTGCTGTTCGCTTCATAATGTCTTGTTCTGTCAGTTTCGCGGCTCGCCTTTCATTTAGTCTTGCGATACTTAATCCTGTACGTCTCACGACCTTTCATCATGCGCTTAGCGCGGTCTCCTCTCCTGTCCGTTTCCCGACATGGCATCCCTGCTCGTCTTGTCTTCAATTATTCTGTCTATCTCACGGTGTCGTGTCTTGTGCGTTTTGCGACCATTTCTACTCATCTCGCCGCCTCTGGATCTGTCTGTTTCGTGAGACTTCTTCTCCTTACCGTCTCGCCGCCATTCATTCTATTCGTTTCGCCACCTCTCATCCTTTCCATTTTGCGACACCTCTCGTTCTCGCTACCATACGTTGTGCAGGTAATGAAAAATAACTCTGGCAGCGAATGTGTTTAAAAAATGTTTTCGTCTGTTATGTATGTAGTTTAAGTACATTATATGCAGACATGTAAATAACTATTTTTGTAAATACGTATAACTAAAGGTACACACAAGTTTGGCTATTTTTTGTAAACCGATTTTGTTTATGCATCGCTGACTTGACTTATGGTTTCACTTTGTATGTTAATTCGTACCGTTTTACTTCACTCCGACGAAATTTCATTTGGTATTCAAATCTAAATTACAACAACAATCACGCAGCGATCATATTTTTACCGGCTTGACATTCGTTTCTCTTCATTATTTATGATGTTTCGCATGAATTATAAATAACATCAGGAGGCAGTAATAACATTGTTTATTACACTCGTACAGAGACGAATCGTTGTTAAAATCATCTGTAATCATTATTTTTATATTATCCCACACCGTACTCTAATTTTAGTTTTTTTCCGAGTATTCTAATGGAAAATATTCATTAAATCATTTCCATTCGAACATTCTCTACATAAGTATAATATGGATGCCTTGAACTTCGCATTCAGTTAGGTACCTACTTAATATCTACATACACATTTCCTTTTTGAAAACGATTTTTATTAAGTAAGAAGTACCTAACGCTTATTATTTTTACTAAATTATAGATTTCGGTAATTTTATACTATCGCGGTCCCCTCGTTTTTTGGCTCTAGAAAATCAAAAAATCATCCGATTTCAATGATTTTTTTTTAAAATCTTCGTTTTTACGGCGGATTTATGAAAAAAATTACGGAAATAAAAAAAATGAAAACTTATATTGGATTCAGGGCTTTAAATGTTCATGAAAATGCACTCGTTCACGTATAATTGTTGATAACTTTTTTACAAGTAATCGAATAAAGTTGTTATATTTTTTTTCATAATCTACACAAAAAAACAAACAAATTAAAAAAAAATTTATACAAAAATGTTAAGTTCTTTATATCTAAAGACGTGCGTTTATGACCACATTTAAAGTCATAAACTTTGAAAGCGGTTATTCTTAGTGTGTTACGAATACAAATATTGGGAAAGGGTGGGGGGTATGTAAATGTAAACACACCCATCCTGAACCGTAACCTATTTTTTGAAAAAAAATACTGTCATAATACTTCCGACTGTATTGCAATAGGTTACGGTTCAGGATGGGTGTGTTTACATTAACATATCCCTCACCCTTTCCCAAAATTTGTGTTCGTAAAAGACTAAGAATAACCTTTCAGAGTTTAAACAAACAAACAGTATCATGTATCACCTATAGATAAAGACTATAAATTATTCCGTATCCAATCTAAGTACAAAATAAACATGCATGGTTTTAGTAGTCATAAAACCATATGAAATGTTTAAATGAGATAAAAAATTAATAAACAAACATTTCTTAATGATTTTTTTTCAAAATGTTCGTTTTTTGTGTAGATTAACAAAAAAAATATAAGTATGAACTTCGTTTAATACTTTGCAAAAAAGTTATGAACGATTATATTCGATGCATTTATGATCATATTCAAAGTCATAAAACTATATGAAATCTTCAAGTGAGTTATTTCTCATATTTTTTTCATAAATCCACCGTAAAAACGAAGATTTAAAAAAAATTCATTGAAATCGGATGATTTTTCGATTTTCTAGAGCCAAAAAACGAGGGGACCGCGATAGTATAAAATTACCATTTCAATCAAACGAATTAAGTAAGTACCTTTCGTTTTTTTTTTTTTTTTTTTTGAGTTATCTGAAGATCTTGTCGAAACAACTCATTCATAAAAATAGAAATTTTCTTATCAGATAAGTATCTAATTGTTCTAATCAATTTAATACTCGTCTTATTTTTATTTGTGTACTTATACTTTCACATAATAATAATTTCATGTTTTATTATTGTCCCAACAAAAATTATTTTTTTTAATTGTAACGGGAAGTGCAACTGACAATTAATTAGAATTACATCCGTTACATAAGGTTCCGCTATATCAGTAAAAAGTTTCACGTTTCCTGTTTAGATAAATAATTAAAAAAGGCTTATTTTGTGTTCTAAAAAAAATTGCATTATTTATATTAAATAAAGGAATAATTTAGACTGATTGGTGCGTATCAATACCAATGTCTCTGATTGTTTTCATGATCCCCAATGATGTTGATGACTTTTGGCAAGGAACGGACATGGACTGCTTTTTTCTTCAAAAATTTAACCCTAGGGGGTGACACTTTGGAAATTTCTAAATTGCTGAACCGATTATAATAAAATGAAGAAATAGTATGTGTCTAGAAACAGGCTTTTTTTAACTGCCTCTAAGGGGGTGAATTAGGGAATGAATAGTTATCAGATAAATTATTATAAGGGTTGAAACAATATAGTAAAACGGGGGTGTGTTCTTGTTAGGTAGGTATAAGTGTCCAAAGTTTAATCTGATATTTTTAAACTTACAGATAAGTAATTTAATTTGATGTTTTTTTAATAATTTTTAGTAGTAGGTATATGTCTAATCAGTGATTTGATTGATTGAACGTTTGAAAATTATATGAAGTACATTTTCATTAATTTAATAATTCTGTTCGTTATGAATCGAAAGATAATAAATAACGTTGTAGAGGTGGAGTAGAGATCACCCGCCTGCCGTAACTGGAACGTACCTAGGTACGTTTTAAATAGACCGTTGCAACTTTTTACATAATAATTTTCGTTTCTTTTTCATTGAATTAACGGTGAACGCGTACGGACATCAAGGCAGCGGAGACCGGATGCGCCGTATTGTTTGTAGTTTTATTTCATAAAAATGAAGATGAGGCTGATAGTGAAAGTTAGATAACGTATTTGTTAGTACATAGATGGATACATTATTTCAGCAAAGTCTTGAGTGCATTGCAATTGTATGTAACACTTAATGAAGGCTCTTTTGCTACCAGTTTTACTGTTGCAGAAACGTTCTTCGTTTGTGTTTGCAAAGAAATATTTTTTTTTCGGTTAGTGATGTGAAAAAAGCGACTTTTTACTATGTTTAATGTCTGTGCATTTGTTTTTTTATGGTTTCTATTTTTTTGTGTAAAACTGTGCGATGTCCTCAAACGCGGTAATAATTTTCAACAATCCTGATTTAGTACGTCATGTTTTTTTACCATTATAACATCAAGGGTAAGTCCCAAAACTACTGAATTTTAACACGATTTCAAAAAAAAAAAGAAAGAATGTTTCAATTCGTCTACTTATCTACTGATTATTTATCTAACGGAATCAAGTCCAGCAGCTCCAAATTTCTCATATTTAATTTATTGGAATTTTGAAGTTGAAAGATACACCAGGGAACTCCTCAAAATTAAACAGGAATTTCGTTGGGTCAAATGATGATTTTTTTTATTTTGGGTTCATTTGTGACGTCAATTTATTTTTAGTCTAGTGGTGCTGAGCCGTCTTTTTGGAGCACTGCAATTTTTGATTGTACTGGACTTTGTTATAGAATTCGATTTTCTACAAAAAGCATTATTCACTTTTTTTTCTATTTATGACTGTTTTTGCGACATAAGTGTCGAAAATACATTAAATTGAACTCAATTAAATAACCAACTACAAATTACCACAAATTAATGTGGAAAAAGGTATTGTTGTCATCATGTCCCCGGCGGGATGATGACAACAGTACCTTTTTCCACATTAATTTGTGGTAATTTGTAGTGGGTTATTTAATTGAGTTCAATTTAATGTATTTAAAATACGCCACTATTTAATATTTCATTGTTAAGTGTCGAAAGGTTAGAAAACGCATTTTTCAAAATTTCAACATTAAATAAATACAAATAGTAACAATTATTCGCCAATGTTAAAAATATTTACAAAGGCTCTTCTCATCGACGAAAATCCGCGATCAATATAATTTTTGCACGATATGTCTCTTGGTTACTAGACTAAAAAATTTCCGTGCGGTCGCCTACGTACACCGCAATGTCTGGCTCTCTACGTCAGAACTGTCGGGCCTTTACTTTTTCGGAGGTAACAACAGTTCATTACGTCAAGGTGGTCCTACTTTAATTTTGTTGATATTGGAATTTTGGACTAGAAACACCTAGGGAATTCCTCAAAATTAAATAAGAAATAAGGAGTAATTTTAGGTTTATGGGAATCCCAAAACAATATGGCTTAGGTTAGGTTAGGGTACTGGGCTTATCAAGTGCTGAAGCATAACTTCTTTGTTTATGAATCAATTTTAATTATTATTAATTTTTTACGTTGGTTTCATTGATACTGGACTTTAAACTTGTTAATTATATACCTACTATCTTACTGTTCAAGATAAATACTTTATCTTTTTTATTTTTATCCATTCCCCTTTCGCCCCACATCAAAAGGGCTCATTTCATTTTTGATAAGGCCTGTCAAGGTTTGTTTGAGATATTATTTAATTCAACAAAAAATTTGTTTCGTCACTTACGGTGTATTTTGAAAAAAAATTAATAAGAACATTTACAAGTGTATTTTATTATCTAATGAACGAAACTTTTAAAGCCAAATCTTTTGGATCTGCTTCTTTGAGGCCCATTGAAACGATATTAATGTAGTTCATTTGCAGTATCAGAGCATTTTATCTCAACAAAACGTCGTTATGTAAAACAATTCGCGGAATTCAAGAGATAAGCGATTTCAAGAATCGTCCGTTTTAAGTTTTTTTTTCTGCCGTTTACATTTGAAATTTCGTGGAAATTCTGCTCAACGTATTAATTAAATATATCTTGCCTTGAATGTTTATTTCAGTTTTTTAGTAATGTTCTTGTTAGTATGATTGTGTTCTTGAATAAATTCGTTCTGTGAAATCAGTGGTTTTAGTAGGTACTGTTTTCAGTCCAAATTTGGTACGTTTTTATTTATCTTCATACTATTAAATTGTAATGAATGTTGGCGAGAATTAATATTGTATCTATTTTAAATGCTTTTTCTGTTTTATATTAATAATAGCTCATTAAAACGTTTAACGAAAGGATCAACCTACCAAACGCGCCTAATTTGAACATACAGGATGATGTAATTAAATCAGAAATTTGTAATTAAAAGTCGTTGATTTTGACAAGTCCGGTTTTTAAAGAAACAGTTGCACGGACGGGACGGGCGGTTACGCTGGGTTGCCTACATTCTATTGTAAGGACATATACATAGATTTAGAAACAAGTTCGCAAATAGCAAGTGATGTTATGGTATTAAATTGTCACCCTGATTATAGTTATAGACAAGTGTTTAAGTCTTATTGATACGCCACTGGTGTGTGTCTAATATCCGTTGCGTTGTTGTCTTTTAGTTCTGGTCAAGCGAGCGTAAAACATTTTATTTGTGTTTGAAATATATGTACCTATTTGAAGAAAGCTTCGGAATCGCCACCTGCATATAAATATTATTTAACATTAATGATGCTAATATTCAAGTTATAATTGCAAGAAACCAGTTGCGTAATAAACGCAATGCACTTTATTATAATGGCCTAACTGTTCGTCCACATTTTAAATTAGATATTAAACTTGGCGATTACAATTAAAATCGAAGGAATAAGCGTGTGGCCGAAGCTCAAAGACGCGTCTCGTTGCCTTAAGGATAACGATAAACAAGAGAGAAAGACGAATTACTTAATAGAAACGCTAACGCTGCACTGGCCAAGACAGGAAGCGACAATCCAATTTCCTTTCGTAATTTTTTTGGTTTTTCTTTTTTTTTTTTTAACAGGAAAAATACACTTTAAATATCAAGTTATGCGAAGAGGTAGAGAAATGTCGGTTCCCACTTGAATAACTTTGTCATTTGTCCGGTTTTCGCAAGGATGAGCACTCGTCTCATTCCATAAATTATAATCGGAATTTAATGAAGTCCGTCAAAGAAAAACTCACGACTAATTAATAATTCCATTACCAGCTGCGTGCTTTTGCAGTAAATAAGTTCACGCTTGAATTCAAATATTCGATACAATAATAATTAATAGACGTTTAAGTGTAAAACTGCTTCTTCACAAGTATTTAAGTTAAGTGCTTCAGGTGAAAACATAACGGATTTTTGAAGAAAAAAAAAAGTAGATAATTAATATTCTCGCGCCGCTACTGATTCTAAATTACGTACCTATAACATTTTGTTTCGTACATTTTGCTATTTATCTATGGATGAGTTTGATGGCTACCATCATGGAACAGTGATGGATGTGGAACGAGCAAGTAACAATATATTCAAATATGGGCAGGTGATAGAGGTTATAAATAATTGTGTTAATGTTGATGGTGGGTATGTGACGAAACCCCAACTTTACCGTACCGAATGTCTTCTTTTAACAAAAGAAGAACTCGCGAATCCACTCTTGAAATCCACCCATTTCCGCTCCATCGCCGACAAACAACAATCTATTGAAACACAGGCAAATTGTTCATGTTACATGCGCTTACGAGGAGGCAATTGTTCTCCAGGGGCGTATCAATTGGGCTACAAAATCACAATTGACATATGTTAAAATTTTATTTTCCTTAATTTTTTTTATATTGCAATTTTATGTTTTTTTCTCTTTTAAATGTATTTCAGTCAACGTACTGGATAATTAAAAAAAATATTTATATATGTAATTTAAATATTGGTCGTTATCAATGTAATTTTTACCTTATTGGAGTCTTATCCCATTTTTTTCACCCTTCTAAGTATATCTATAGAAGTACTTTGAACCCGTATCATTCAATATCATTTTGATAAAATTGAGGGTATGTAAGAGTAAGTCGTCATTTAAAAGTAAGAAAGATAATTATCGTGATTATCCACCAACAAAAACTTTTAACACCAATGTTTTCTTTGCAAAACAAATTAGTAGATATTAATTAAAATTCAAGTTATTTTCAAAATACCACCTTACTTTTTTTAATGTTATTTTTTTATTTAACAACGGAGAATCCAACCCTACGTTAGCCTATTAAATATTTATGGAAAGTCCAAAATAAATATTATTTCGCCTTGTTAACTTAAAATTGTTCTATATACAACGTCTAGTGTGTGTGCAGTTGAGCATTAAGAAAGGATTTTTTAAAATTCAACCCCAAAAAATTTGTACAACATTATCGTCCACTAAAACTGTTTTTCAAATTAGCACCCCTAAAGACGTAAAATGGATGATATCAAACATTTTAATGTTCTGCTGGTAAAACAATTATTTTGCTCCCTTAAAAACGACCGAAGGCACCGTTAATGTAATTTCTCTTCATTTATAAAATTCCTGCGTTTCACGTGCGGAGAAACTCGAGACAACGTGAAGGGTGGAAGAAGCGGTCCTGCCCTTCTGGTAGTTGAAGACTTCCCCATGAATACACGGGAAGTGGCCCAAGTGGTGTTGTATGACAGGGGCATCCAGGGAACACGTGCGCAATTCTTACTGGTTCCGATTGACTGTTTTAGATTGTCAGATGTTTTTGAACTAGTTTTTCCTTTTCTCCCATTGGATAAGGGACCGCAGTGTCCCATCATGGGCGCTATGAGGAGGCATGAACGAACATACGTCTTTTTTTTTATTGTTCACTTCTTCAGATTTCTTATTCGGACATTACCTACCCTACCTACCAAGTACAACGAGCCGATTGATCTCTAGGGGTTGCTGTATAGTCGTTTATTTTCGGGTAGATTAAATCAGTGTTATTAGGTAAAGGGTAGGTAGGGTGGCCACTTACTTAACCCTCTCCAATCCATTTAAATACGACAAGAAAAGATAATCTGAATTCGGTTAAGTGTATTTGAAATACGCAGGTACAAAACGTAAAAATCAAAAAATTGTTTGTATTTGACCGTTTTTAGAAACCCCTCTCAATTAGTCGAAGTTATGATTTAATTTCCAACGACCGCTAGGGCTTTTACAGTTTATTAACTCGGTATGTAGGACGAATTTGTTTCACAAAGGGGTCCATTAAAAGTTCGCAGTCACTAATTAATCTGTAATACTTTTCAATTTTTTTTTTCAGTTCGTCATGTTAATCAATAATACACATACCTATATAAAATGAGCCGTGGTTTTTTTGAGTTTCTAAATTTTCAAAAATGTCTTTTATTTGTCTTCAATGTGTATGTGTACCAACGCGATAATGACATCATTAGTACTTGTGTTGTATTTAATTAATCTTGCGCGACCATGTACTGTTTATGTTAAGATGAGATTAAGGAACGCTTGACGAGGAATTGTTTATATTTATATGAGCGTACCTATTACGTAGGTTATATGGTGTTGGCGTGGACGTGTGCATTTATTTACACAAACCCACACGTACTACCGCATAACCTATGGTTCGTTAACTAATCTAAAAATAACAAATACAACATGCAAAAGTATTTATTAGGAATTAGAGGAGCTTTTGAAAAATTTAATTCTGTTTTTAATATGTGTGGAATTCTTTGTTTCGCCTTTAAGCTATCACATTTTAGTGTTATTTTAGTGTTCTACTAGAAACAGAGATAAATGGGATATCTCTTTGGTACAGCATGAGATTACTGTTAACCGTATCGCTTATCGTAAGCTCCCAGACTTTTAGCTACAATGTGGGTAATCGACGATAAAACTCGAATGTTGTTATTACCATGTTAGTTTTACCAATTTTCAGAATACGTACATACATATGTATCTCCATCGTTTTCTGTTGTAAACGAGTAAACAAGATAAATTTTCATACAGCAAACACAGTACTTTCACGGTTTTTCATATAAAACTAGGTAAGTACATGTAGGTAGAAAAAAAAAATTAAAATTTCATAAGGGTGGTTTTTAGATTTCACTTAATTTGTAGTTATTTTCTAAAGATGATGAAAAAAGGATAACTGAAAAATTCTTAAATAAATTTTCAAAAATGTCTTGTATCTGTCTTCAATGTGTATGTGTACCAACGTGATAATGACAGCATTAGTAGTCGTATTGTTGTATTTAATTAATCTTGCGACCATGTAGGTACTGTTTATGTTAAGATGAGATTAAGGAACGGTTGACGAGGAATTGTTTATATTTATACTAGCGTACTACGTAGGTTATTTGGTGTAGGCGTGGACGTGTGCATTTACACGAACGCACACCTACTACCGCATAACCTATGCATAGTTCGTTATTTAATCTAAAAATAACAAATACAACATGCACCCAATATTAAAATAAATCAACAACACAACTACTAATGATGCCATTATCGCGTTGGTACACATACACATCAAAGACAAACACGACATTTTTGAAAATTTCATTATCAACATGACGAACTTAAACAGATTTTAGCAGCAGTCTTCTACAGCCCATTTTTATTACCTGTTTAAAACACTAAAAAATTCCATTTGAATAAAATCTTGTTCTTGCAAATATTTCAAAGAAATACCTCCGTATCTACAGCTACCACTTGATGTTGTCCCCCTTGTGTTTGGGGTAACATGTAAAGCCATGGATTTGGGTAATACGTGGGCACACATGCACGATTTTTCGTGAATGGTACGTGTCTGTTGGGCTCAAAATTTCGATAGGTAAGCAAATCACGGCCGCCGGTGTCAGGTTCCCTTCCGCCACCTCCGCCGGAAGTGCTACAATACGCATTCAAACGCGAACCCAACGAAATACATCCACCAACACACCCATCATCCATACACACATACCTGTACTGACAGACACTCCTGATGGTCCCTGAATGTATGATAATGACGAAAATCAACGAAAAGATACCTATCGTCGTAACCAAAATGCATTTTAAAACTATTTCACAAAAAATATGGGTACTTAAATAAAGGAAATGGTCCGAATTTGTTACCCACCCCCTTATCCCTATTATTTTTCATTTTTAAACAATTCAAATAATTTATGTACCTATTTGAAATCTGAAGGTTTCCATAACATTGGTCTATAGGTAAGGTAGACTCACCAATGATATTATAAAGTTAATATGGTCATTAAATAAAATAATGTACCTATGTATTTATTAATTTTGAGATCAAGTTTGAATTTTTGCAAATTTTTTAATTTGGAATGAGACTTTCAATTAGGTACCTACTTATATGAATTTAATTTTGTTAGTATAAATTAAATATTAATGAAAGCTAATTTTACCTATAATTTCGGCCATCGTCAGGTTAACACACAACAACATCAATAACTGCTGCTTAATTACTCATTAACAGTCGTTGGTTGTTGGCAAGAATAGTTTTGATTAATCTTAGAGTGACTATTTGAAATATGGATCCTCATGAGAAATAGTCTGTTGGTTCAAATTAGTAAAATAAATTTTATTTTTGTTCTTCCTTTCCATTATTTTCTGTGAAATTAACACAAAATAGTCATAGATGTTTGTCTGTTTTTCCACTCTGGAAAATTGTTTACAAAATAGACATCCTGATCATATCAGGGTACTTCATTATAGACCCATAATAAATTTATGACCCATATGTGGACCATTTAGGTAGCAAATTCTACAACTTCTTTTTGTTTTTAGTTCAGCAATAAATAAGCATTGCTTAAGATTAAAATTTGTGATGAACAGTGGCAGTACTACTTACTACTACTTACCACAAAACAAAAAAGGGGCACACTCGTCCAAAATTTCCTAAAATTCTCAAAAGTCCCCAACAGTTAAAAAGTCACAGTTTATTAAACAAATAGTGGTTTCCAGTTCTTTTATAAATGTGCTATAAACTAGATTAATAATCACTACATTTTTTTTTATATACTTACTTATAAGTATGAGTTTAATGATATTTCCGCTGAAAGCATTTCTATGTGACGTTTGACTACGATTTTTGGTATTTTTTCCATACAAAAACCCAGTTTTTCCCTGTTTATTCCGAAGTTTGACGTTTTTTTACAAAAAATCCTTATAGAGAGGAACTTCTATTTCATACAATTAATTGCCTTCTTCTTCTTCTTGTAGATCAAAATACATATAGGCCAAACTGTTTATAAACCACACAAAGCATTAGGTACCTAATTTGTATCATTTCACAAAAAAGAACTCGTTAAATGAAAAAAAGAATACGCCACATCAGTAGCATGTATTACGTAGGTACATTATTTATCTATGGTTGTTCGTAGAACGGATTTAGAAATCACAAAATTACACCTAATTTAGCTATTCTTCGGTTTGTTTTTCATGACAGAGCCCGGGCTAATAAAGCGGCAGCCCAATTGAAAGTTATACGTGTATTTCGGCTTCCACAAAAGCAGCCGCATTCTTTCTACATTATTATAGTTTATCTGTAAGTATATAATAATAATACAGTAGCCTGTAATTTAGTTGCTTCGAATAGTTTTTAATGTTCGTGGTATATTCGGTTGATTCAAGACTACATCAGTCACACCTTTATAATTTACAAGACAAGAAGTTGTTTGTTGCTATCTGGAATAGATCGGGAGATGGTTACAGATTTAGGTCCACGATTTTCTAACTTATGCCTCGACGAGTAAGTACTGAAATATACCGCAAAGTTGAGTAGAACAAGAGGAAATTTGACCCATTCCCGCATGGCATTTCCTGTGAAAATACGTTTTCCACTTCAAAAGAAAAAAGAAATTGAACTGAGACTATTTTCTGACTTCTGCCACCTTCATAAATCTATAGGAAAGTGTCGAAAATTGAAAAATTTCCGTGAATTTCTAACCGCTGCCCAGTAAAAGGATGAAAGCTTTCATCTTAAAGGACATAAGGGCTGCTAATGGCGAAAGAACGTCTTAATTGCGAGAAAGTAGATGTAAAATTTTACGAATTATTCGTGAAAAATCTTTTGCTGATTCAACGTTTACTTTACGAATTTTTATCCCATAAAAAAATCAGGAAAAACCAAAGCAATAAAATAATCTAAATAATTCATTTGCTTGCTGGAAGCCTTAAAAAGAGAGTTCTTGGATGCCGGAAAATGTTCGACCTTGTTCAGGATACAGCGGACGACTCCATGCTGTTCCATTCACAAAACGGAACTCAACCTACCAAGAGGAAATTGCTCTTACACGCATATACCACACAAACATGTATACCTATTACAATAATGCATAACATGTGCTTATGCTGAATAAAATCTTGGAAATGATTTTGATATCTACACAGTTTTTAAACTTTTTTACCACTCAGAAAAGAATTAGGTACACTCATTATTTTTTTAAATAACATTTCAATCAATTTTGGTAATTATGTACAATTGCTTTGCCCCTTCCGATTTTCTTAAAAAAAATTATGTCGTAAAGTTCGTCATGCTGATCAAGAATATGTAGATGTGTTGGGCGCGAAAACCACTCCTTCATGGTCTTTTTGAGCTTCTTCATTTCGTATATTTGTCTTCCATGTCTATTTTAAAACGCGATTGTTGATTTATTCGAATATTCGGATCATGTTCTGTTTGCTTATTTTGTAGATTAGATATGGAATTATTTATAGTCTTTATCTAGGTATAGGTGATACATGATACTGCTTGTTTGTTTAAACTTTGAAAGCGGTTATTCTTAGTGTGTTACGAATAAAAATGTGAGGTGAGAGTGAGGGGTATGTAAATGTAGACACCCATCCTGAACCAGAATCTATTGCAAAAGACACGGAAGTATTACGACAGTTTTTTGTATTTTATGACATCTTCATATTGGTTTTGATCTTCAAAAAATACATAAAACTGTCATAATACTTCCGTGTCTTTTGCAATAGGTTACGGTTCAGGATGGGTGCCTTTACATTTACATATCCCTCGCCCTATCCCAACATTTTCATTCGTAACACACTAAGAATAACCGCTTTCAAAGTTAAAATAAATAAGCAGTATCATGTATCACCTATAGGTAAAGACTATAAATTATTTCCGTATCTAATCTACAACAATAAACATTACACGATCTTAATATTCGTATAAATCAACAAACCACTAGTACTAATCGCGTTTTACAGTAGACATGGAAGACAAATACACGAAATGAAGGAGCTCAAAAACACCATGAAGGGGTGGTTTTCGCGCCCAACACATCTCGACTATTGTACATAATTACCGAATTTTGTTAGGAAAGGTAGTCCAAATCTGTTTCCGGAAACATACTTACTATTTTATACCAAATTTCATTAAAGCAATCGGTTCAGTATTTCCCCTTTTCACCCCCATTTATATATCTACTCCATATTACCTATACAGTATTAAAAAAGTTCGATTGTATATATTTCCACATAAACTGACACTAATTTACAAATTTATTTATTACCTACACGCTGTAAAAAAATATTAATGTCTCGGTATCTGTGAGCAGGTAGGTGGTAGGTAAGTCTGTTAAAATTTTAATAAAACTGTTTGATGTAATCAACAATGGCGTCGATTGTATCGTACAAAGTATTTCCGGTTTTAACGGATATTGGCTGTACGAGGTCTTTAATTGCTCAACGTACGAGTTTGTGTGCACACGTTCGTCTTTGTTGAATTGCCGCCCTCAGGTCATTGTTAACTTCGTTTTTAATTTTTCTGGTATTTGCTCGATGCGCGAAAAAAAAAAATCAAGACCCTTTTGAAAATGCCCATGCAAACGTATTTACTCAACAGAATAAATCGAACGTAACTACAGCTACAAACATTTTTTTTGTATATTTATAGATACGTTACAGCAGTACATTCGGTGGAAAATTTTATTAATAATTAAAAATACTTTTTTAATTAATAATTTAATAGTGAGATGCGCAAATGAGGACTCATAGTTAGGTACTCCCTTTTTGATTTCATTAGATAGATTTTATAGTTTTGGCCACTTTTGATTTCTTTTGGATTCTTTCACTTAGATATATCTATAAATTTAGGGGTGTGTTTTTTCGAATAATATCAAACGATCAAATTCTATTTCAAATGAATAATATTATTCCTATAGGTACTTAAATTAGTAATACCTACAATATGTGTATAAAAAATATTCTTAATTAAAGAATTAAATTGATTTCATTTAATACGTACCTAATTAGAACAATCTCTAGGTACCAACGTATATTTAGTTAAGAAAATTTAATTAAGTATTTTGTGACTAAGTGCGTAATTTTATAGTACGTATTATTATTATTATTAAATAGTCGACAACTAGAACGGAAATGGTGGAATGAAATTCTGATAAGGGTGTTTCTTGTTATTAACATGTGGTCTACATAATTAATGTTGTACATTATCTCGGTGACCACAGTAGTTGTTAATAATAAATAAAATTTGTCAATAAAAAAAACCTGGGAATTACTTTACACATACAATATCACGTTTCGGCGAAAGACGAAAGTCCAAAACGTTTTGCTAATTTTAATTTTGATATTAGAATAAACAAAAGTAGGCAATTAACATTTTTAATTACCCCAATATTAGGAGATATTTTCCAGTTAGGTATCTACAGCTGAATTTATTTTATAAGTATATGTACCTACTTGGAGGTGTTCTTTAATACCTTCTTTTAACGTTCGGCTACTTTGTCCTACGTTAGGAGTTTTTGATTTCGTTGACCAAAACTTTAAAAATTTTGAACAGAGAACTTCTGTACAATCCTGAATACATCTTTTGAATTGTAGGAGGCGAATAGGAGGCCGATCCCTCTCATATATGATGAGGTAAAACGAGAATTTGGCCTGCCTGAATGCAATCCTCTTTTATTGTCCTTCGTATCCGGTCAGATTCGCTACGGCTCAATTGTCATCAGTTTTCGTTATTGAAAAACTGCATTTTTAAAATTGTTATATCTATCGTCCAATTAAAATTAAAGCGTATAGAGGAAGTGGTCGAAATTTACTTCTTATCGATAGCTAATCTGTTTTATAAGTTAATCAAACATAAACTAAGTATCTACTTATAACTTTATTTATATGAACCTTTTTTCTTTTCTTTAAAACCTAAAAAGAGAAAAAAAATGGTTTCAGCAAATTATTTATTAGATACAAATTTTAATTGATAAATAGATACCTAGGTAGGTAATTATTTTGATATAAGTATCTAATTAACAGATTTTTGAAAGTCGTTGCAGAGTATTAGCAGAATAATTCCACAAAATGTAGATTTGTTTTACGCCAAAGTCTTATGCCAAAATTGTGATACTGAAGAATTAGGTTAGGTCAGTGATTACATAATTAAGCAAAATTTTTATAAAATCTAGTTTAACGTATACATATTGGCAACACTGGGACTGGGTAGGTAGTCAATCGTCGGTAACCAATTCGTTTGATGAATGAAATTATGCATTCGATTTACGTTCTCATCTCCGTCGTTCGGAGTTCCGTTCTTACCCTCGCGTTCATCGTTCTCTCGTTTTTCCTCTGCTCGCGTTATACGTCCACCACCTCTCTTTTGCGGTAGGCGACTGCAGCGACAACGGCGACGCCGTGCTACTACAAGACGACGTTGATGATCGGTGTGGGGTGGTGGGAGAGTCTCGCAGTTGGTTTTGTTGTCGTTCTCGCACTCCGGGGAGGGACAACTTCAATCCGCTTCAGTTCTGCTCAGTTCGTGCCGGAGCAGACGTAAGGTGCGTATCTGTAAGCTGTAGAGGTACTCGCCGCGACAGGCACGCAACAGTCGAGCGCACTCACGATTAACAAAAAAAACTTAGTAAGTAGTGCGCCTTTCCGGAAATAGGTCCTGGAGGAAGAGTTGGTGTTAGGTGGTCGGTTATTTTGTTGTTGTTGTTGTTGTTGTTTAATAAAATCGTGCTTAAGGTCGATTTGAAACCACGGAGCCATCCGGGGGCGCCATGGTATTGCAAGTTTTGGACTTGGTCAGTTCCACTAGTGAGCCGTTTTACGGAGACTGTCCCACGCACAGCACAACCTACACCAATCTGGACGTCAACGCCTCCGGTCACACCACTTGCACCGTGGTGCCGCAAGGTTTGACCAAAAATTATTATTTAACTACCAATTTAATAATAATTATTTGATGAATCGTCACGTTAATAAAAAAAAAACAAAAGTAGAAGGAACTCGAAATAATTTTTGCTTTATTCTGTTTACTAAAACCTTTATATTTACATAATAATTATTTAAATAAATCTATGTACGGGCATTAACCCCCTGTAGGTCCTTTTATGTAATTTTTTATGTAAAAAGGAAATTTTGGCAAAAAACATTATAAAGTAATGGAGGCAACAAAGTGCTTTTATGCTCTTTTTGTAAATAATTCTAAGTTGAGTAACCCCTTTTTGGACGTAATAGTTTTGAAATATTGAAAATATCAGGGAAATTTTCCACTATCTCAGATTTTAACAATGATTTTATTTGTATAAATTTTTGTTTATTTTTCTTTAAAATTTATCAACTACGTTCCTATAATGTAATTTGATTAATTTATGTATAAACCAGTAGGTACCTATCCAACAAAGACAAAAAAAGTAGAACTGGAACAGATTTAGGTCCACGATTTTCTAACTTAAGCCTCGATAAGTACTGAAATATACCCTAAAGTTGAGTAAAACAAGAGAAAATTTGACCCATTCCTGTATGGTGCTCATACTTAATGAAAATTCGATGTCGATTTTCAAAAAATTATGTAGGTAAACTGAGACGATTTTCTAATTTCTGATGCCACCTTCATAAAAAAAGATATGAAAGTATCGAATTAGTGATAAAAACATTTAGGCATAAGTGATGAAAGAGTTGAAATAATATTTTAAAGATGTAAAGAAAATCGAAAAATTTCCGTGATTTTCTAATCGCTGTCCAGTAAAAGGACATAAGTATATTCATTCTAAAGAACATTTTAACTGCGAGACAGTTGATTGAAAATTTTACGAATTTTTCGTCAAATAATCTCACCACTAGCAGCCCTTAGGTATGCCAATTTTTTTTGGAGTACCTTTATCCTTTCACTGGGCATTGGTTAGAAAATCACGGAAAATTCCCAATTTTTATTGTATCTTTCAAATATTATTTCAACCCTTTCGAAACTTTCAGCACTTATGTCGAAACACTTTTTATCACAAATTCGATATTTTAGAAAATCGTCTTAATTCACTTTTTTTTTTTTAATGGAAATCGAATTTTCACGGTAACGCCATATGAAAATGAGTCAAATTTCCTCTTGTTCCTTTCAACTTTAGGGTATATTTCAGTATATACTCCTCGAGGCATAAGTTAAAAAAAATCGTAGACTCAAATCTCCCGATCTAATTAGTTTTATCGTCGATTCCAGCCCTGTAAGCCTTTATTCTTACGGGTATTAATACAGTTTTTGTTCTATCACTACCTAATTAGAGTGTTCATATTGAACTTAAAATTTTTAAAATTTCAAGGATTATTTTATCATTATGTACTCATTTACAATTAATAACAATGGTAAGTAATTGTTAAAAAACGTACCTACCTACCTTTTATTATCTTACGAGAAAACAATAAAAAATTGGGTAGGTACAAAGTTTCGTTCTTTTTGCTATAATATTTCGTCCTCAACGGGTATAAACGATAAGTCTATATGTTTAGTATCGTATCTACCCGGAGCATCCACTATTTTTTTTTTTTCGTTCCCCAAAAACGCTTGAACTTCGTTCATATTTATCAAATTTGTAATGTTGGAAAGGTATATTGCTTCAATTCTACTCTCGTCTACGTAAGAATCATATAAATTAGGTTGATTAGACCGATCGATAACTATTAAAAAAATATGGGGTTGAATATAATTTTGAAAAAAAATATGGAGGGTAGGTATAAGGAGACTTATACAAGTTTTAATATTCCATAGAATAGGTACAAAAAATTTCAACGAAAAGATCTGGAAAGTACCTATAAGGAGACTAAGAGCTTTATTTATCAAAAAAAAAAATTGGGCTTCGGGATAATCGCGTACCGAACTTCACTAGATTAAACGGCATTATCCGAAGCACTGGACCGTTGGCCGTCACTTTCCGAAATTTGATCTAATTCTGTTCCGCGGTTCTTTATTAAATCACCTACATTAACCTGAATGTCAAATATTTCCGGTATCGTGCTATGTACGTATTACCAACTAAATATAAACTAAGCAAAAATACATTTTCTGGTTCTGTAACATATGGCGATTCTCGGTCGGAAGTAAAGCATTTGAGCACGAAATTTAAGTTCCATCAGATAATAGATATGTACCTACCTATGATAATTTTTATTAATTGTTCTTGCAAAATCAGAGTTCTCTGTCTGTCTGTTTGTTCGAGATAATTTTCGAAACGGCTAAACCGATTTTAATGAAATTTTGCAGATATTAAGAAAATGCGTTCAGAAGAGACTTAAGGTAAATATTTTAAATTGTTTTTTCTTTACGTTATGAATTATGATAGGACAATAATAATACAAGAAATAAATTAATTACTAAAAGAAACTCACCCCAAATACCTACAATAAACACTTAAGCTACACCTATACAAGTCAAGAAGTTTGTCAGTTTAACTTGATTTTTCAAGTACTTGGCGAATTAATACTTGACTTTGAAAATTATCTATCATTCGACTTGTTTTTAAGTCAAGTCAAATCGTGAATCTCTAACTGATATTAGCGACTTAAAAACTAATCTCCATGTTTCTTTTTTGTGCTATTAAAATTAACAATTAACTCGTCCACTCACGTTGATTATAATGATAGAATCGTTAGTGTTTTAATACGTACCTATCCATCCTGGGAAAAAGAATTCATTAGGTACCTAGGTACCTATCAGGTGAAATTAAAAAAAATATTACGTCACCTCAGTATTAGGTACAGAGTAATTGACCTTTACATCAAAGAATTGTCTTTATGAAATGCTGCTCATTAAATAGTGGTGTAACTATTACATCTGTGATCGTAACGGTCAAACAGAATGCTAATACCTACCTACTCGTTTTAATGATTTGACTTTGTAATATTTACTTACTATAATAAATAGTGATTTATTAGTGATATCGTATATAAAAGTGCACGAATTAGTTGTTTGATTTATAATTGCAACAACCCACAAGAAACGCTGATAGGTATTAGGTACCTATATGGTTGTTCTTGTAAGACCTTTAGACATTGCAAAACGTGTTGCGAAATTAAAACATAATGCTAATATTTCAAAATTAATTGAATAAGTAAGTACTTACAATGTGGGTATCTTTTAATTATTAATACTTCGTGGACTAAATACCAAAACATGGCTTCCTATTTGAAAAAAATTGGAAATTGTATAGATACTCCTCCCCCCAATCGATTTTCCTGAAAATTGAATATGTCGTAGAGTTCGTCATGCAGATCAAGAATATATGTATATGTTGGGCGTGGAAACAACCCCTTCATGGTGTTTTTGAGCTTCTTCATTTCGTGTATTTGTCTTCCACGTCTATTGTAAAACGCGATTAGTGGTAGTCGTTTGTTGATTTATTCAAATATTGAGATCGTGTAATGTTTATTGTTGTAGATTAGATACGAAATAATTTATAGACTTTATCTATAGGTGATGCATGATACTGCTTGTTTGTTTAAACTTTGAAAGCGGTTATTATTAGTGTGTTACGAATAAAAATGTTGGGAAAGGGTGAGAGGTATGTAAATGTAAACACACCCATCCTAAACCGTAACCAATTGCAATACACACGGAAATATTACGACAGTTTTTTGTATTTTATGACATCATCATACTAGTTTTGAGTTCCAAAAAATACAAAAAACTGTCGTAATATTTCCGTGTGTATTGCAATAGGTTACGGTTCAGGATAGGTGTCTTTACATTTACATACCCCTCACCCTTTCTCAAAATTTGTATTCGTAACACACTAAGAATAACCGCTTTCAAAGTTAAAACATACAAGCAGTACCATGTATCACCTATAGATAAAGACTATAAATTATTTCGTATCTAATCTGCAACAATAAACACAACACGATCCGAATATTCGAATAAATCAACAAACCACTACTACTAATCGTGTTTTACAATAGACATGGAAGACAAATACACGAAATGAAGAAGCTCAAAAACACCATGAAAGGGTGGTTTCCGCGCCCAACATATATGTATATTCTTGATCAGCATGACGAACTCTACGACATATTTTTTTCAAGAAAATCGATTGGGGGGAGGCGTAGGTATCTATAGATACAATTACCAAATTTACATAGGTATGTTGTACAAAATCTACGAGGTCTGATTATTATTTTAGTCGAATTATTATGTCCTAATTTTGCACCAGTTTTTTAACAAAAATAGGAGAAATTCAGATTATAATTTTGATACTAAATGTGACCTAATTTAAGGTACCTATAGATAGTATACAGGGTGTCCTCTCTCAATTGGAAAAAACTTCTAGGGCATATTGAGGAACCATAGACAAGCAGTTTGAGATATTAGACTGATGGCCGGAAGTGCATGGTTTTCAAAATACAGGGTGTCAAAGTTTTTTTCAAAAAACTTTTTTTTTATCAATATCTCAAAGGCACGTTGACCGATTTTTAACTGAGCTTTCTAAAAAATATAAAATTTTCAAAAAAAGTTAGTGGCGTACATTTTTTTGTCATTTTTATTCGTGACACTGTCCCCCGGTGCGCCACTGGAAGTAATAATTACCATTTAATTAGTGCTAACTGAGCGTCTTATTAAAGCTTACATCACCAGCGAATTTCAAGAAAATCGGTCAACGTGCCTTTGAGATATTGATAAAAAAAAAGTTTTTTGAAAAAAACTTTGACACCCTGTATTTTGAAAACCATGCACTTCCGGACATCAGTCTAATATCTCAAACTGCTTGTCTATGGTTCCTCAATATGCCCTAGAAGTTTTTTCCAATTGAGAGGGGACACCCTGTATATGACTATGTTTTGAGTACCCCTACAAAAAATTAAAAGTATATCTATTGTTTTCGTGCTTGTAATTAAAAAAATAATTAGATTACAGAAATTAAAACCTTGGATTAACTGATGATGAATTTCCCGGCTGCACACCCTAGGAAAACCACCCAGCTACGCCAATGGTTCTCGGTATAGTTATGCACGTCGAACAACTTCAAAAAAATTGCGCAGTCCAAGCCGACAATTCTCGTTGATATTATTTATAATGAACAAACGCTCTTTCGCAAACGATAATAAACAGCCAGAGAGACAAGTAATTTGCTCGTTCTGCTACCTTAATTCTGATCGATTATGATGTTAAAAGTCACTCGCAAGAGCCAACAAGTTGTTCAGTTATTATTCACTCTTTATTATTTTGTCCTGTAAGAAAAAATTCTTGTACAGGTTAAGCACATATTTATAGGTACTTACGGTAGATATAAATAATCGAAGAAGGACATCGGGCTCGCTCGTTTAATTCAAACGTACCACGGGTCGTAGTGTATTATTATCGAGTCGCTGAGGACCTCATTACATGTTGTAATATTTATTCGATATCATGCAAAAATGCTTTGTGTAATCACTGCACATTAATTAAGCTACACGACAATTACTTTGCATTTTAGATAAAATGGTTGTTGCTAATATTCACCTAAAGTATTACACTGAAGGATTAAAATAACTCGGATAAAAAAATTAATAAAAAAATATTACCTATACGGTAAATCGCAGTATTGGTGATAAAAATATTGTTCAAAGGATCTAAACGAAAGATTTTAGTAAGTATTTAAAGGAAAAAAAAATGTTTTGGTCTCCCCTAACCTCACCTAAACTAACCTGAAAATTCGAACACGAATCTGGTCATAAAAACACAAATTAGGTAGGTACGTCCTCAGACGGGTGTGTGCTGTTGGGCGCCCCCTGGACCCTTCACCACAATTTCCCAAACTAACTTGATGTTTTAAGAAAACTGTTACTTAATAATTTTTTGGCACTTAAGTATTACCTATCCAAATTAATTTGAACTAATAAGGAATGACCGATCTCGAGCCAGATCTCTTGTAGGTAGATACTAAATTTTGGTAAAATAATTTTTTGCTCAAACGTAATTTATCCTAATAAGTATTTAGGTAATTAAAAAACAGTCGATATTGAGTGTTGTTTCGTACACGAAAAAGACACGATTTGAGAAAATGATGCACAATAACATATGTACCTTTGCTATTTTCTAGAAGAAAAAAAAAAGAATGTTGTAGAGTTCGTCTTGCTGATCAAGAATAGATACAAATATATGTTGGGTGCGGAACAATGTTCCCTCTAATTTTTATGTTGACTGCCGATACAAAATTATAAAGTAGCAAAAATTTTCGAAACGTATGTTAAGTGTGCAAGTGAGAGGGTGGTCCGGTGCCATCGCTTTTTTAATAATTACTTTTTGAAGTATTTTAATTAAGAAAAGGATTTCTACATTATAGTTTTATCTTGTTCAAATTTTTGTAATCGTTTAATTTTCGTTTAAAGATTTTTATCTAAAATAAATAATGCCTGTAGATATGCAAATATGTGCCTAATTAAGGCGAATTATTATAAGATTTATATTTAAAAATTTACTTTTATAATACTTAACGAAAAAATAGAAAATAAAAAACAGGAACTTTCACTAAAATTTATTCGGTAACCTCGACAAATTTCTGTATTCCTCTTTAAACGACTTCGCTTGGGTCGAAGCAAATTTGTGAAACTACCCATGTTTTTTATTTTCTATTTTTTCATTTTTAAAATGCAGTTTCACAAATAGTGCTCCCTTCTACGTTTATGTTTTATAAACACAACTATAATAGTAATAATAATATACTATTATATGTATGTATTTATATAACAATAATACAGAAATTCAACAAATTGTTGCAACAGTTTACCGTAAATCTTCAATGCAATGCTCTTTAACGTTGTAGGCGAGCGTTAAGAAATATTCTTTTTTTTTAACCTTTATAGGGTAATATACTTTAAACTTTGTCCAATATTTATAAAATGTTTCTTGTAATCGTTGCCAATGCACCGGACGACATAATTACCTATGCGACAATTACTTAGTTACAGTTATTATCAGCGAGTCGGGCCGTTAAAATGCATGCTATGAATAATACCACATAGGTAGGTACGTGCAGAGCGAACGGGTAAGCGGGCGGCATCGTCGGACACTTCAATTGCATCGGGGCAGCCCCAGCCCCGCGCGCTCTTGCTGCATCATTTCTTCGGACTTTGCGTCACTCGGTGCTGATGCTGGCTGAACTTGCTAGTTACCTACCTACCTACCTATCCTATTTTATTATTATTTATTTCTGTTATTATCGTTCGGCATTCTTCGTTTGGTTTGCCACGGATGGAAATGTCTCATTAATATCTATACTTAGATTGGTGTGCAAGTGTGCTAACCAGCGCAGCCACTGTGTGTTTCTTGCTGCTACTTTACTTTTATCATTACCATTAGGTACGTACGTAGGTACTTCCTACAGCTCTAGTAGTTACATAATTGTTAAGCCTCCGCGGTTCCGAGTCTGACTGCGAAAAAGGAATTAACATAAATTAGTACCTATACCTATACCTATGTAGTTCGCTGTCCTTCTAATCAATCGGTTTTCAAACTCTTATTCTTAGCGCCCCCCTGATTTAATTCAACCTAAATTGCGCCTCCCCCAAACTCGATAACCACCACTGACCACTGTCAAAGCGCTTGAAACGTCGTGGATTTTTTGCACTTGCTGTGTCTTAAAATCCAAAATCAATCAAAATAAACTCAGAGTGACCGTCTCTGAATTTTCAAAAATGTTTTCTATTTGTCTTTAATTTGTGTGTGTAAAACGCGATAATGGCATCAAAACATTTTTATAGGGATAACACAATTTAGAGTAGGTATAACAATAATAATAATTTAGCGCACTCAACAATTTAGTAGGTATGTGTAGAAAGACAAGATTTGAAAATTTATCTCTCTAAAATTATTCATTAATAGCAAGACATTAATTTATCTGAAATTTTAACTGTCATAGTTTAATTAATGCTTCACTGATGATAGCATTTTCAAACATCTTTTGAAATTTCTTAAGTTTAGGTCAACATCTAAGTTTTTATTTATTAACTAACCCAAACTATATTTTTAGGTGTTATTTTATACGTAGGTAATTAAAGCGTTGAGAATATTATTAAAATAGACTTACAATAGATTTTCAATGCCACAGAATACTTTACTATTTCTCGAGAGGATGGATACACATGTGATATTATTGTATTGGTAATATAAAGTTACCTTGAGTGCGGGAATAATAGGAAAATTAAATGACTATTATACAATATTTGCAAGCCTTTTTATAAACTTAAGCATATAAAACTATAAATTTATGTATAAACAAATCTAACTATTAATTATAAATTAATGAAAACGTGATATTTTAATACGTACTTAATTGATAGTTGAAAATAAGTAAACAATTAAAACGGATTAAAGCACTAATTACCGTTATTAGAATTTAATAAAATAATCTTATTGGTAAGTAGTAGGAAACCTTTGGCTTGTTCGCGCATGTATAGTAGAATTCCTAACACTCATCATGAAAATTTTTTTTCAAATCAATTTCTTTAAGAAGGTACTCGAGTGTATCATCAGTCAAATTCTCTCAAGCATGTGGATCCTTCCATTAAACAGTCATTCCGTTTGTCCTATATACACCTTGGTAATTATGTATACCTATAAGCTTACCCCCTTCCGATTTTCTTTAAAAAAAAAGTATGTCGTAGAGTTCGTCATACTAATCAAGAACATAATAACAATATAATAAAGCTTTTATGACATCCTCATACTAGTTTTGAGCTTAAAAGTACCTAATACAAAAAACTGTCGTAATACTTCCGTGTGTATTGCAATAGGTTACGGTTCAGGATGAGTGTGTTTGCATTTACATATCCCTCGCTCTATCCCAGCATTTGTATTCGTAACACACTAAAACTAACCGCTTTCAAAGTTTAAACAAACAAGCAGTATCATGCATCACCTATAGATAAAGACTATAAATTATTCCGTATCTTATCTACAACAATAAACACTACACGATCCGAATATTCGAATAAATCAACAAACCACTACTACTGATCGCGTTTTACAATAGACATGGAAGACAAATACACGAAATAAAAAAGCTCATAAACACCATGAAGGGGTGGTTTCCGCGCCCAACACATCTACATATTCTTGATCAGCATGACGAACTGTACAACATACTTCTTTTTTTCAAGAAAATCAAAAGGGGGTTAGCTAATGTACAGTATAATTACCTAAACATTTAAAATCAAGTCTAAGTCAAGTGGCTATTATATCAAGTTACTTGACTTGATGTAGACCTAACTACAGCATCATCCAACGGCCACCCTGTATATAGTTCTCTGTTGCCCTCATATCTATGCATATTATAGGTGATCTTATTAGACCGATTTTTATTCGAGTCCCTCGATAATAAGTGGCATTAATCATTTCGTAATGAGAGGATCACATACCACTGTTCATTCGTGATTTGAATGCGCGATGCGGAAAGTTTTGCATAACTTTATTGCAATGCAACGCGATTTAATGCGGTGCAGCGCGAGCGATTTTGTTGCATGCAATAAATACGCGTCAACGATAGTAATAATTTTACGTATTACTCGCATTCCATTCATTAATTAATTTTCTGGATAGATACTTATCATCTGCATACGTTGCTCTCGCTAATATAACATCTATCTATTAGATATTAGGTACCTACCTACTATGTACCTATATTGTATATACGAGTATAAGTATACATAACTATAGAGATATGCCTTCCATAGATATAATGTAGGTACATTTATCACGTTTTTAAATTAGGTATAAGGTCACATTTATACGGTTATAAATATGTACAAATATATTTTATGATTAGGTACAGTTTATTATTATTGAAGAGTCGGTAGTTTCAAATTATTTCGTAATTTTGAAATATGTAAAAAAAATAGAAATAATGAATACCTACAAATTAGTTCCGCATGTAATGTGTGTCACACAAAAGTGTTGCCGAAACATTTCAAAGGGCATACCTGGGTGAAAAAATCAAAATTACTTCAGGCGATGTCAAAAAAACTGTAGTTATGCATTATAGACTACCCCCTTTCGATTTTCTTGAAAAAAAAAAGTATGTTGTAAAGTTCGCCATGCTGATCAAGAATATATTGTTATGATAGAAGGAATAAGCTACAATACAATTTTAAAAAAATAATAAAATTAAATAAATATTGTCTAAAAAATATTTATTATTAATTAATTATAAATATAATTAAGTATTGACGTTATCTAAGAAAGAAGATTATTAAAATTTTAATTTAAAAAAAGAAAGTTTGAAAATAAAATTTTAGAAATTATTTTGAAAAGATTGTAGTATTTAAAAAAAATAATAGATAAAGATTTTAAAAAGAAAAATTAAATTTTATTTAAGAAATTGTATTGTAGCTTCCTTTTATCATGACAATATATTGTTGATCAGCATGACGAACTCTACAACTTTTTTTCAAGAAAATTTATAGGGGGTAAGCTACTTATTGTGCATAATTACCAAAAAAAGCTGTGGACCTATTTAATATCAACTAAGAACATTTCCAAATTTGTACTCCAAAATGGTAAATCGTTATCAGTTTTTCAGTTTTTAACACCTTGTCTACCAAATAAAAAAATTAAGAAATCAAAATCTATGGTGGTAGTAGGTACTACAATTTCTTCGACACATATGTATCTACCTATATTTTTTCTATGAAAACTTTTATCTTTTTATTCAATTCAGTTTAAAAATTTTTGAACGACTCCCAAATTTTAATTTCTGTCCAAACATATGAAGTTGTACCAAGTGTATGCAAACAAACCCTATACTCAAGAGAAAGAAGAGGTAACACGTTTAATTTCTTTTTGAGATAAGGGTTGATTTTTTGCGACTCAAAATTTTGAAATATTGACTATTATTGATGTCGAAAATGTCCTCATATACCTATCTTTTGACCCTTTTATCGAGCTATACCCTTTTTTAAAACAAACAAATATTGCCGATACGTCAAGTCTCCAGAAAATATTTGGGGGATTACTTATCGAAGTTTTGAAGTGACAGAAGGAAGGTAGAGGAAAAACCTTATATAGATAGGTACGTGATAAAAGCTGAAACTGAAAGAACCTGCTAAAATTCTAACATTAGACACTCCTTTAAAAGCTCTGTAACATATACACAATTTATTTAAAGAATCCTTGAGGCATCGTCTACGGAAGTATTTTTTAAGGGTGCGTAAAGTATAAAAAGGGAGAAGTGTTTTTGGTCATTATGTCTACCTATGGCTTTCATATGTTTTGGGGGTTGGTAACCGAACTCGGTCAATTATAATAAAGATACCTACATGTGCCCAATACATTAATAAAAGGAACCCGACGTAACAGTAGTTCCTTTTCTCACTGCAGCTGACGAAGAAGGGGGTTGTTGATAATATACTACTGTCTGGCTATAAGTTGGTAGTTTGATGTTGCGATTGTAAACTGCAGCTGTTGATTTTGATACTTTTTATTTTTTTTTTAAGGTTTTATCATGTTTTGCACGGTATATTAAATAAATAAATAAATATTTAGAAAGGGTAACTCCTTGAAAGCTGGGGCTCTTATTATGAAAGAAGCAGATTAGAGTCGAGAAAGAAAACCCTAACTTTATTAATATGTAATACAAAAATCTATTTTTTACACCAAATGAAAGGTTATTATCGACATTAATTACCTATAAAAGATAAACCAACAATATGCAGTAATTAGCGAGATATTTGCATCTAAAGATTCTCTGATGACGTTACACAATATTTTTCCTGTATATAATACTGTTGGACTCGGCGAACGCGCCAAAGAGAGCGCGATGTAGTAGAGATAGAGAAAGAGAATGAATGTGAGCTTGGCGCCGAGTTTCTACCAGATAGGTACCCATAAAAAGTTTAATAGAAATTCCTTATTTTCTACAGTAACAGAATTGTTTTTGAAAATTGTTTTTATAAGGGTATGAAAAAGGGTTTCCAAACCAGCCTCCCTTACAGAAGAAAAAATTAATTGTGGGCTGCAGTTTACCCTATAAGAATTTCACATTTGTCGGCTGACAAGAGAAACGTTTTATCGCATAGGCAGTTCGTTAGTTATTTAGTTGGTAGCAGGTTTGGGCCCTTGTGTCTTTTCTCTTGTCGTGTGTGCGCGGTGCGCGGCGCCCCGTCTGTCTGCCGTATGTTCGAGCACCTGTTGTTATCGGACGCGTGCTGCTTCACTTCTGTTCTCGATCGAAAAAAAGAATCATCGATAGGTGGTACACCTCCTTTCGTTTTTTAATGGGGTCTTTTTTTTTATATATTATATACCTATACATGAGCACACGTGTACCGTAGGTGCACATTTGCGTTTTCTAACCGTCCAACGAAGACATCAAAATCAAATAAAAAAATATTTTGATTTTCTTTAAAAAAAAAAGTGTGGCTTAGAGTTCGTCATGCAGATTAAGAATACATATACAGAGTGAACCACGGTGGATGGTCTATTAAAAAAATTTATATGGAAAACTAAAGCTAGGAAAACTTTTAAAAAACTCACGTAGGTACTTAGTAGTTATGGCACACTGTCTACAGTTTTAACATATTTTAAAATTTGTAGCACTTCCGGTTATACCGGAAATTGATGCCAACTTTGTTATTTTAAATAGAATGGTATATTTTTTACGACGAATTCAGATAATAGGTACCTACGTGAAATTCTAACCCACTTGTACCTATACCTAGGATGAACAGTTTCTGAGATAATTTAATTTATAGAAAAAAATTATCCATCGCTGCCAGAATTATAAAAAATGACTTAGGGTATTGAAATTTTTACCAGTTATAGTCGAGTCTTAAGCCTAATTTCCTACCAAAATTAAACTTCATAATGTATACAGAGCGTTCAGAAAAAAAATTCCAAAATTCAAAAACTTTTAGCACAAATAACCTCAGTTTCTCAACTGGCATCTACCATATTTTATTGTTTTTATTAAATTCTTTTTTTATTCTCTTTCGACCCATATGGATACTTCCTATTGTTTTATTTTAAAAGTTTTGAATAGTTTGAGTAATTGTAAAAGTTTTTACAAAAATACCTAATTTTACTTTTGGTATAATAAATGAGTAGGTACTAGGAATAACTGACAAATAACGATAATCAAATCAAATTAAACCAAAAACCGTTGTTTCGATTAATTTATTGTACGAACACATTCGAAAACGATATTTACTTATAATGAATGCTCCAATTCATATTTTTATTTTTGGTAACTTGGTAACATAAATTAATTAAAAGAACGGCTTTTAGTTTGATTTTGCTTTTATTATCGTTATTTGTCAGTTGTTTACACAGCACATTTTTATTACATCAAAGGTTAAAAAAGGAATCTAATGAAAAAATAAAATATAGTAGGTGCCATTTAAAAAACCGAAGTTTTTCTTGTTTAAAGTTTTTCAATTTTGGATTTTTCCTGAACGCTCTGTATACTCTGTTTTGGAAGGAAATTAGGCTTAAGACTGGACTATAACTGGAAGTCGTTTTTTGTGAAAATTATGATTTTTTATAATTCTGGCAGCGATTGAGATTTTTTTCTATAAATTAAATTACCTATCTCAAAAACTGTTCATCATATTATATACTTAGGTGTACAAATGGGTCATCAAACTTTCCTTAGAATTTGGCGTATTATCTGAATTCGTCGTAAAAAAATATACCATTCTATTTAAAACAACAAAGTTGGCATCAATTTCTGGTATAACCAGAAATGTTACAAAATTGAAAATATGTTAAAAATGTAGACCAAGTGCTGTAACTACTACATGATTTTTTTCAAAATTTTCCTAACTTTAGTTTTTCACGTAGATAAATACTTCTAATAGGTACCTACTCCATTCACTGTGACTCACCCTGTATATATTGGGCGCGGAAATAAGCCGCTCATGGTGTTTTTGAGCTTCTAAATTTTCAATAATTTCTTGTTTTTGTCTTCCATAGGTATACATAATTACAAAAAAAAATTTATTTCAGTAATTTTTAAATTTTTTACTTACAGGTAAATTTTTTTTATTTATTTATTTGTTATTATTTAAAATATCTACATAAGTTACTGTTGTGGAATATCTACGTATTAAAAAATTTCGAAAAAGGTCAGTAAAAGCCACATCGCGTCGCCTACCTAGTGACCGACCTAAGCCAGCTGCTGGTTTGGCAATGTGCTCTGTCCATGTTGACATGTTGGTAGTTTGCCAAAATTAAAACAGTATGCACGAAAGAAGTCGGAATAAAGTTTTATAGATTTACGGTTTACATGGGTGGTGGGTGGTTTCAGCGTACGACTTGAGGTATTTCAATTTTCACGGGACACAAAACGCACTTTTTTCCTCAATGCCCCACGTTTATTTCGAACCAATCGTAAACGTTGCCAAGTAACGGGTCGTAATATTTAATTTGTTGATCGTAATAATTTAATAGTGGAGATCAAAAACACAAACTACGTTTTAACATTAATTCTGTTTATTATCATATCGGACGAACATACGGTCGATTTTGTTAGGTACCTACACAACGAGTGTGATGAGGAAAGGATTGTTGCAACTTTGTTCGGAAATTCGAAATCGAGTGTTTGATAAAAGAAATCGCCGCTGTTTCAGTGGTAAAGTAGAAAAAAAAAATTAAAAATAAAAACAAGATCAATCGTTCTGTTTTCTCAAATTTGACTAACTACTATAATTTTTGCAATTCCAAAAAAAATACTCAAAACTATTGCCTAAATTGAATTTGCTTTACTTAAGGGCCTTAGTTTTTTTTTTAGTAATTTTTCATTTAGTTTTATTCCTATCAAACATCGTCTTTATCTGCACTAAAAATTATTGCAATATCATGTGATTATAAGTAGAGAGAAAAGGTTAGGGTAGTGGGTGTGTGTCTGTACATTTAGCTACGATAATACCTATGTATTATTTTTTTTCAAAATCGCCGATAATAATTCTTAATGAATTTTGATTCTATATTTTTTCAATAATAAGAAAAATTTAAACAATAATTATTTTGATGAAAACAATACTTATTTTAATATACTTATTACAGAAAAAACATCGCAAAACTTCACTTAATATTCACGACGATGACCCATATTTTTCATTAGTCAGGACCAAAAGTACCGTTACATGCGTTGCCTTTAAAACGGTATTTTGTAATCATGTCCAAACGGCGCTTGGTCCGCCACCATCACGCAGGCAGCTCGTAAAATTTCCTGCGTTTTTTCGGCGTTGAATTTACGAGAAGTTAAATTTTAAGTTAGAAAATGCAAGATGCATAAATAACACTGTGGACAGGGCCTTGTGCCTTGTTGCACCTTGCATCTTGAATGCACTATCTTGGGGTTGCGAACAGATTATGGCGTTAAAAGATAACAGATCTCCATGTAGTAGAAATAATGCAATTTCCATTCCAACCGTGAATTCCACACCTATTAGGTACCTACAAAGACCTACAGGGTGTTTATATAAGTACTCAACTTTTCTTTTTTACGAAATATTAGTCGTCGAAGACTAAGACTAAGGCATTTACTTCGTCTAATTTCCTTTTTTCTCTAATCTTCCTAAAACTGTTACCTTTAAGCTAGTGATGAGCAAAATTAGTCTCGGTGTTGCAGTCTTGGTCTTGGTCTTGCAAATTTTTCAAGACCAAAATAGTATTACTTCAACAAGACCAAGACCAAGACTTTTACCAAACTTATTGTTGAAAATAAATAATGAACCCCCTGGAGAATTTAGAGAAACTTAAAAGTCCAAAACATGGTTGATGCAAGATCAAATACTTACCTACAATACTCGATTGACCAAGACCAAGAGTGAGATTATTTTTGCAAGACCAAGACCAAGACTCAATTCTCTTATCTCTAGAATGTGATCGATAAACACCCTGTATATGAAGTTAGAAAGCGGTCAGGTCGAAGTATTACACCCGATGACGGTGATAACATCATCGTACCTAATATATACCTACCTCCATAAATATATATGTATGTATAACAGCGAGCAAGGTCTTTTTAGACGTGGTTTGGTTTGGTCAGATATGAGGAACGTTATTAGGTACCTACGTGTACCTATACGAAAGATACGAACCAACGTAAAGTTGGCCGTTGAGGTTCACAAGCATCGGGCGGCAGGTGCTTCTTGAGACTCTGCACCAGCACCTGTCTTAAACACCAGTTTGTATTTTTAACGTGGTAAACCCGCTCCTGCAACTTATATCAATGCCGTGTATGTACCTACGTATTATATCTATGGCAGAGCAGACCCCGATCCCTGCCCTGCTCGTACAAGGGGGTCATCCAGTGGCGGTGCGTCGTAAGGTGCGTCGGTGCGCGCGCACTACTATTAATAATTTTTTTTCTAGTAAATAATCGATGCATTCTTGATTTATCGCTTTACCGCATCCCTATAGCGTTAATACCATCCAAATATTATTCGGCTGCAGCGTTACGATGTACAAGTCCGCCAGGCGTTGGGTATTTTCTACCGGCGACTGGGCAATAGTATTCGCCAGTTACGTGCTTGCGTTCGTTCGGAAATAGCGGACATAGAACGCGTATTACCTACTACTGCTTACGTGGCTTTGCTTAAGCTACTAAAAATACATGCGATGGTTCATTGGATTCGGAATAACGACTAGAATAATGTATTAAAATATTATATTAGCACATAAAAAGTTAGAAATGTTATAAACAAATTAAGATGAAAAAGTAAAGGCATTTAGTTTTTCGTAAATGACTCAAAAACCATAAGCGATAACGCAAATTGGAAAAAACGCCCTTAATGGGAAGGAAATTTCCAATAAAAAAGTCCTAACTCCCGAAACTGTATCTCCATTATCACTAATTTTAATTTAACGTTGAAGATGGGCTCCCCGCGGCTCTACAGGATGCGCGTGTTGTTGATAGTTAGCACGTTATGTAAATAAATTAATTTTTTTATTGTATTAATTATCAATTTAAAAATTTGAAAAAATTATGGTGTATTTTTAACACTTCAAAGAATAAGGTCCCGTTGAAAAAAATTGTTCAAGTCTATTTTTCAACGAATGAGGCAATAAAAAATGTTGAAATAATTGGCCTAAAAATTTTTCACTTCGTGGAGCCCGTTCTGTATGTAAATACCTATATATACAGGGTGTCCCCTCTCAATTGGAAAAAACTTCTAGGGCATATTGAGGAACCATAGACAAGCAGTTTGAGATATTAGACTGATGTCCGGAAGTGCATGGTTTTCAAAATACAGGGTGTCAAAGTTTTTTTCAAAAAACTTTTTTTTATCAATATCTCAAAGGCAAGTTGTACTTTTAACTGAGCTTTCTAAAAAATATAAAATTTTCAAAAAAAGTCAGTGGCGTACATTTTTTTGTCATTTTTATTCGTGACACTGTCCCCCGGGGCGCCACTGGAAGTAATAATTACCATTTAATTAGTGCTAACTGAGCGTCTTATTAAAGCTTACATCACCAGCGAATTTCAAGAAAATCGGTCAACGTGCCTTTGAGATATTGATAAAAAAAAAGTTTTTTGAAAAAAACTTTCGACACCCTGTATTTTGAAAACCATGCACTTCCGGACATCAGTCTAATATCTCAAACTGCTTGTCTGTGGTTCCTCAATATGCCCTAGAAGTTTTTTCCAATTGAGAGGGGACACCCTGTATATATAGATATTTGATAAGATAATGTGAAAAAATCTTTTTTAAAATCGTATTATTTTGTTTATAATAATTCACTTTTGTTGATATTTGAGATATTATTATTATTTTTATCTTAGAATCAATCACGCACCGCCACTGGAGTCATCTCATGTTTATTTTAATTATTTAGAAAATTTATTGTATTTAGTTGTTTATTGTTTCGCATTCATAACATTTGTTTTTATATAATTGGTTCATTTGCTTTCTCCACGATTTGAAGATGGTTAATACCTAAATGTTTTAATCAATGTCCTTAGAACGGGTAATACCAAAGCAATAATTAATGTCACATCCGAATGAGAACATTCATTCCGTTACATGGTTCGCTTTTGTTTAATTTGAACCGTATATACGGCACGCCTTGGGCAAATTGGTAACTTAAATGACAAAAGGCTGTGAAGGAAAAGTCTTTTGTTTTAGTGATGTTTATTGAGATTCGATTCAACCTCAGATTGAGCAGGAAATCCGGGCTTAAGGAGCTTTTTTCTCATTCTCTGTCTAATTACCCACACCGATGATTATATAATACATTAGCAATTAACTGTAAACATCTATTAGGTAGTTACGTACGTAATGACTTTCATACCAATCCGAATCACTTCGGAATGACAATTACGGTGGCTGAATGGTTGAAATTATACTCGCTATTTGTTAACATTTAAATGTTTGTGGAGACTTCTGTTTGTTTATTTATTTATTTACAGTTAGATAAATTATTGAGTATCTAATAATTAGCTTTAATTGTTTCTGAGTAGAAATAAATTAATTGATCGTTAAAATTTAGATGAAGACTTAGATGAGACAATTGCAGATCGTTGATGGGTTGCCTATATTCTATTGTTACGGACATGTAGAGTGAAATTTTTCAACCGAGACTTGAATTCGGTCAGATATAGGAAGACCGACAGCCAATCACGTGCAACTTCCCTCTCTGTATGCCGATACCTGCGTATTTCATAGGCTAGAGTGCCTGCCCCTTCCAACATTGTACCTACCTTCTTAGGGCGGAGTTTTGCTGGTGCGCATCTAGTCGTTAAGTCTCGGTTGAAAAATTTGACAATACTTACGTAGATTAAGAAAGAAGGACGTGATGTTATTGCATTAAAATGTCATTTGTCGCCCTTATTACGTATAGTTTCTTGAACGGGTTCAACAGGTTTAATAAATAATCATTAGCTTAAAAAAACATGTGATTAACGCTCTATCATATTCCTGTTGAATCTGCGTCGAAGCGTTTAAAATATTTTAATTTCTGACATCCTCGACAACGATGTGCATATTATTGAAGATGGCAGTTCTGTTTTTCATTTCCGACATCTTCGACGCTCTTCTGGCTTGCTTACTTATGTTTGTTGCACTTTTTCTCTCTTGCATACTATCTATGTACCTAAATTATTTGTGTGGCTACCTCAGTAGGTAGTTATGTATCTATGTACTTTGCATTCACGTACGATCGCGTTCTCTGCACGTTAGAATTTTACATAATATATGAATGGAATTAATTTCTATCTATAGCATAGGTAATTAGCAGCAGCAAGAGCAGAAGGATATACCTACCTACCTACCTATTCCTTCGCGAGATTCATACCATAGAAATTTTAATTACGTACCTAATACGAACAAATAGGTTTCCTTTTTCAAACGTTCGGGTGCAGCTTATTTGCTATACAGGGTGTGCAATATGACAACCGAACACATATTTTGATGGTGGTTTGAAGAGTTTGATGTTAGTCAGAAAAAAAAAACAATTAAGAGCTTTTACTTTTTCTAAAAATTAGGTAACAAATAGGAATTACGTTATTGTAATTCCAAAAAGCTACCATGTTCAGTTATCATCAAATCGTGATGGATTTTAAAAGAATCACTTGTTTAAAAACACCCTGTATGGGTAGTTATATAGCTATGTAGGTACATATCTTAATTTAAAAAAAATTCTTGCCCTATCTCCAACGTGGCCATCAATAGATGCAAATATACAAAAACTTTGCTAAAACTTCAGAACTTCTAATACGTAAATATTAGTTGTTAGAAATTGTTTAAATAAATTTCAGCTATTTGTAAATAATTACCTTATATATCTACATAATTTTAAATTTATACACTGTATATAAGTATGTAAATAAATTTGTACGTAGGCACAACGTTTTAAGAGGGAAATACCACTGCTCCTTTGGCCGTAACATTGCTCGCTTACTTAGGTACTTTAATTAAACGCTGATTGAGTATTAGATACAGGGCGTTCAAGTCTTACCATTATTAATTATCGATAACTAAATGGGAGAAAATTAAATTTGTCGATTCACCACTTACCTACCGATTTGAAAAAGAGTTTTTTACATAACTCAAATTAAATTTGAGAAAAACAAAAGGACATTGTATAAATAATGAGATGCGATATCATTTCACATTCCTGTTTGCTTCTCGCATTTTTTTTTTGTACCAAATGTTCTTTAGTTGTCTCGTTAAATATCAATTTTCTCTTTAGGTGTATGTGAATACGCACAAAAAATGTTATTAATATGTAATACAAAAATCTATTTTTTGCACCAAATGAAAGATAATTATCGATATAAATTACCTACAAAAAATAAACCAAAAATATGCAGTAATTAGCGAGATATTTGCATCTAAAGATTCTTTGGTGACGTTACACAATATTGTTCCTGTATATAGTACTTTTGGACTCGACGAACGTGCCAAAGAGAGCGCGATGTAGTAAAGATAGAGAAAGAGAACGAATGGCGCCGAGAGATACTCCAGATATCATTGCGACTACAATGTATTTTTTTTTGTGCATCGCAATTATATGATGTTTCAAGTGCTGAGCACTTATGACTGATCTAACGTCTTATTTTTAATGTTTCCGCTTTACGGGAATACGTCTCAAGCTAATACCCATACCCGGATTCGAACCGACAACGACCTGCGCGGTAATCCGCTGTTCAAGTCGCTCGGTTAATCATCATTGCCTCGCGGCCACCTGGCCGCCCAAATGGACGACTACAATACTTCTAATGTTGGTATTTATATGACAAATCATTCAGGCACAGCGAATAGAGAGACAGAAACTACTTTCTTTCATCTCACTTATTCATAACTCGATCAGTTGTGCGCAAGTGTTGGCAATGTAGTGGGGAAGTGGACAACTGTAGTGGGGGTAAACTGAGGCTTGTGAGTCTGCTCTATTGTTGGGCATGCGCATAACATTTCGGTCTAAATGACGGAGACAGACTTATGTGTGTGGCTGCAGATACTAAAAGATAGGTTATATTATGTTAGGTTAGCTTAGAAAGTTAGACTATGCTAATATACAGGAACTTTGGTAAATTACACTATCACTTCGACTTTGAAAAAGAAAAAAAATTGAATTCGAATATGTTGATCTATACCTATAGAAGTTGAAGCTTTTATAATATGCCGCCTAGTAAGGTCGAAACGACTAACTATAGATACAAAAAAAAAAAAACGTATGCAGTTGTAAAATACTTATATATCTATGATACGTAGCATATTAAACCGAGCATGCTGTTAATAATAATTTAAATAATTAGCTGCCTATATGTGGCACGTCCAGTTGCTTCTCAACTGGAAAATAAATCGCCGGTTAACGCGTGTATAAATCATCAATTCGACAGGGTATTAACTGGATATATTTACGTAAAATACATCTAATAATATCTCATATAAGTAGATTGCTAATTATCATATAAGATCGCAGATCGGCCTTCTGTTTTTTTAATTTTTTTATTTGTTCTCGAGTTAAATATATCAATGGTTAGGTAAAAACGTGAGCAGGGGTGGCCAAACTTATTGCTCACCATAGAAAAATAAAAATGCAAAATTATTTATATGGGTTATTGGTCTGAACCATGTCCATCAATACAAGTTATACCGGACATCCTCTATGGACGCTGCAGTTGAATATTAAACAACAAACAAACGTTAGAGAACAGTTTTTATATACCGGATGTGAATTACGACTTGCCGATTAATAAATTGATAGATAGTCTAATACATAATAGATAGGTACTTATTTTTAGTTATAGTTATATCTAGGTACCTATCTACCTACAACTTCCTATAGATAATAATTCATTCATTACGCCTACGTAGGTATCTATTGGATAAGTTAAAAAAAATATATAATTTGCGTTGCATTTTTGTATATAGGTACAGGGTGGGCCAAATTGGACACTTTTAAATGGCAGCAACTACTCTGCTATTTTTAAACGATATTTTTTTCTATGTTGTTTGATTCCACGGCCTACTTGCCTTAAGCTATAAGAAATCTACAAAGTGCTGTATTTTGAAGATTGTTTGAGAAAAAATATCATGTGTGTTGTATATTTGGAAAGGTAATTTTGAGCACTCTTAAAACGTGTTAAAATATACAGGGTGTTTCATTTAAAAGATGACTGTTTATGTTGTTTACAGCTAAACCATTCACTTTACAACAATTCACCTAACACTGTTGAATTCTACGTAAAAAAAGTGCTTTGTGAATGTTTTTACAGAAATAAAAATTTTCACCACGAAAAAAGTTACAGAGGTATTTCGAAAACGTACATTTTCCAAAAACACCCTGTATCTCTGAAACGGTGACAGATAACGAGACGCGGTTTGCACCAATAAACTTCTCATAAAAATTGAGCTTTAGACACCGACATTGGTTTTTGTCTATCTGCTCTTAAAAGTAAACTTTGCCTTTAAAAGTGTCCAATTTGGCCCACCCTGTACATTTTGTGCGCCGCGAACTGTACACAAATATATAAATCAATGCGGAATAAAAATGTAGAAGTGGCCTTGAGCGCAGCAGAGAGCAGAGCCGGTTCGAGATTAATTATTGCGCATTTTACGCTCGTTGTTTGGGCAGATAACGGAAAAACAAACCCAAAGGACCAACGGTGTTTAGGTGGGCGGTATCCTACATCCAATTAGCGGAAAGTTTTGAGAGGCGGATCTCTCTGAGCTCCCAATGGAACACGGCGCACACAGATCGCGGACATCTCTCCACTCTCTAATCGGCTCCGCTTCTATTGTTAAATCCGCTTGACATCGCCTGAGCACATATTTATTTTGCCTGATTGTGAGTCACGTTGCGTTCGCTTTATGTTTGTTCGCAGCTAATGAATAACTGCGTAAAATGTTGGCACACAATCCAGTTACCTTGGCGTCCTGTGGCTGCTTAAATCCCATTCGTCGTTCCTACTTTTTTTTTTTTTATTATTATTTTTTATTGTTTTCATCCAACCACCCAATCGCATCACTTAATAAATAACTTATAAGGATAAAATCACTCACGACACGACAGCTCATTCCGTTACAATTTACGTATTATTATTATTTTTTTTCAGGTGGTTATGGCCATTTAAGTAGAAGTCCTGCATGTCCACCCTCGTCTGATGATATCAGAGAAAACGGGACGCCACCCCCTCCAGGCCCAAATTCTAGTTTCCTTAGTTTTCAGAGAAGTCCTTACCAGCATCTCAAAGACGGTACGAATTGTCTATAAGTAAAGTTAAATTTTTCAACCGAGACTTGAATTCGGTCAGATGTAGGGAGACCGATGGGCTGGATTATTTATCCGACAGCCAATCACGTGCAACTTCCCTCTCTGTATGCCGATACCTGCATATTTCATAGGCGCGTAATCGAAGGAAATAGCCTAGAGTGCCCGCCCCTTCCAACATTGTACCTACCTTCTTAGGGCGGGGTTTTGCTGGTGCGCATCTAGTCGTTAAGTCTCGGTTGAAAAATTTAACAGTACTTACCTAGTTATATCAAATTATTATGGTTCTATATTATCTAAATTACTTGCAGGGTTTAATAGGAGTACGTGTCCACCCCCGTCGTCTGGGGAATCGGGAAACTTCGAAGGTTTAGATAGCTTAGCCTCGTTGACCAACGAAGAACAAGCCCATTTAGTTTTAACTCATCCCTATCCTCCCGAAGACCAGGATTATCACTCGTTGGAAACTGGTCATCAACCACAAGCCTACCTAGATAATTCACCCGAATTCTACGGTCTAGAAACCAAATATCATCCTGCTGCGCAGAACTTTAAAAACTACGTACGTGGTAAGTGACAGAAAAAATCCACATGTTATTTATTTATTTATTTATTTTCATTTTTGACGATTCAAGTTTTGTTATTATAACGAGTAAACGAGTAAAAACTGCATGGAAGGAACTCCAAAGTATCCAGAATTTTAATAATGACCAGGAGTTTTTCTGATTTCGAAGTGAGAGCCAAAAAAAGTGTCCGCAACGGCCCAAAAAACCATTCGCGTTCTCGCTATGTGTCCGCATCTTTTTTTAAAAAAAATATTAGTTTTACGAAAAAATGATTCAAATAAAAGCTTCACGGAATGGACTTCTTCATATTCTAAAACTATTTTCGAATATACAGGGTGTTTCGTTTCGTCTGAGCGCAACCTAACTTAATTTTTTTAAATGGAACACCCTGTATATTATTACATTTTTTGAATTTCCAGTTGATATTGAGCCTAAGTCGCACACCGTTGCGGCATTTTTTAGCATTTTTGAAAAAAGAACGTTTGCTGCATCTCAGAAAAAAAATCGTATCTCCAAAACGAAACGAGATAGAAAAATCCGGGAGTCACCATTGTGTTGAGCAAGAAATTGCTTATCGTCTCTCGTATCCAAATTTATTTCGATTCGCCTTTATTAAGATGAAATAGAACAGTTTTTATTTTTAAATTTTTGAAACATCAATAATTTCATTTTCTTAAATAAAATGGTGTATTAGGTACTTTTTTGTGTACCAGCGGATACAGAATTTGATTCTCTATCGATTTTATTAATATGTACATAGGTATTGGTCTGTGCCTGTGGCCGTTTTTGAAATAATCGGAATTTTGTTATTTTTACGTAAAATCGACAAAAAATTCTTTTAATAATAACTGACGGTTGTTTGCTAAACGAATTGACAATTTATCGGTTGGTCTTAATCGTCATTGTGGCTCGTCATCGTCAGTCTGCAAGTCTGCATGCAAAAGAGCATCGTCGATTACGTTAGCAATCTAATTTTAATTCATTAGCATGAACAAGAGTGTGTGAAGTCTAAATACGGTTTGAATCAATATTCCGAGCGATTATCATTTTAAATCATACCGACAGGAGTAGGTACCTACCTATAACTAAACCACGTACGAATTGATTTAAGTAGAATTTACTAGTAACAAGAAATTTTTTAAATTAACATTAATTAGTAAATAATCGATGCATTCTTAATTTATCTCCTTTCCGCATCCCTAGCGTTAATTCCCTCTAAATATTATTCGACCGCAGCGTTACGATGTACGAGTTCGCCAGGCGCTGGGTATTCTCTACCAACGGGTGACTGGGCAACAGTATTCGCCAGTTATGTGCTTGCGTTCGTTCGGAAGTAGCGGACGTAGGACGCGTATTACCTACTACTGCTTACGTGGCTTTGCTTAAGCTCTTAAAAATACATGCGATGGTTCATTGGATTCGGAATAACGCCTAGAATAATGTATTGAAATATTATATTAACATATAAAAAGTTAGAAAAGTTATAAACAAAGTAAGATGAGAAAATAAAGGCATTTAGTTTTTCGTAAATGACTCAAGAACCATAAGTGATAACGCAATTTGGAAAAAACCGCCCTTAATGGGAAGGAAATTTCCAATAAAAAAGTGCTAACTCCCGAAACTGTATCTCCATTATCACTAATTTTAATTTAACGTTGAAGATAGGGCTCCCCGCGGCTGCTACAGGATGCGCGTGCTGTTGATAGTCAGCACGTTATATAAATAAATTATTTTTTTTATGGTATTAATTATCAATTTAAAAATTTGAAAAAATTATGGTGTATTTTTAACACTTCAAAGAATAAGGTCCCGTTGAAAAAAAATGTTCAAGTCCATTTTTCAACGAATGAGGCAATAAAAAATGTTTAAATAATTGGCCATAAATTTTTCTCTTCGTGGAGCCCTTTCTGAATATATATTTGATAAGATAATATGAAAATAGTTTTTAGAAGTTGTTTATTTTTATGAAAATTATTTACTGAATACTCTAAACAAAAGCTTTTTAAAAAATATGAACCTAGTCCATTTGTTCATGACAAATTGATAGACGAATAGGTATCGTAAAATGTTTTTTTCCAAGTGTTAAGAAATACACCATCTTTTTTTCCGATTTTTTAAATTGATAAATACCTGCATTTGTTTCCCATATCTTTTAAAATATTTTTCAAATTTTCGCTTCTGAAAATATTAATACTGCATTTAAATTTTTATTGCATCCTTATTACATATATTTATTTATATACCAACAAGATTAAATTCATTAATTGAAAATTTTTAATTTTATTTCAATTTTGGGGCCATTTTACAATTTGCAAGTAAGTATTTTGTATGTGAGCCAACAATCTGTCAACTTAATGACGATTGTTTATTTTACTCGCAAGCGAATTTCGTGAAAAATGCTCGGTGCTGAAATAAAAACGGTAATTGATTGGTGCGAACCAAAATGTTTAGTATTGAGTGCAATAATATAATAAATATATACATATATACAGTAAAAGATAATCTATTTTTTCATATGTATTTATTTAAAAAAATTCTTGAATTTGTTACAGGGTCAGCAAGGTACAATGATACCTATGGCGAAACGTATGGGTCCCCATACGACGGTTCCCCTTTTCAAACCGTTCCCAGTGGTAACAATACAGGTCACGATCAATGGCCCCACGGCCACGGACAACCGGATTTAGGATCGCTTGCGGCACACGCACATCATCCGCACACCCACCCCGCTTTCCTGTCCGCTGGACTCTCGGGAAGAGAAGGAATGAACAGTCTGGGACCAGATACCAAACCCATGATCCAAAATGGCATGCTCGGAGGCTACCCGACTGGCGGAAGCACTGGTGGTCCTTGTTTCACTGGTAAGCCATTCCTTTTTTCATTTAATTCACCTGAAGATGGTTCAGTACATACGAAATCATTCTGACGATTGATCAGTTCTTGAAATCTCTATATAAGTACGATTGGATTTGAATTTGTTCTACTGAAAATCAGTTTTTGACTCTTTTTAGACTTAAAATGATATTTGTTTTCAGGTTCTGGTCCAATCCAGCTATGGCAGTTCCTCCTAGAACTACTTACGGATAAATCTTGTCAAAGTTTCATTTCCTGGACGGGAGATGGATGGGAATTTAAACTCACTGATCCGGACGAAGTTGCCAGACGTTGGGGGATCCGGAAAAATAAGCCTAAAATGAACTACGAAAAATTGTCCAGGGGTCTTCGATATTACTACGACAAGAATATTATCCACAAGACTGCCGGAAAACGTTATGTATATCGTTTTGTATGCGACCTTCAAACTCTGCTTGGGTAAGTACCTATAATAGAAATAAAAATAGTAGAAAATCTATTAGGAGACTCGTGAACGTTACGAAGCCCCATTGTCTCACTCAAGAATGTTCTAATATCCCTTCACTTCCAACTTATCCCATTCACAGTATCTTCATCATTTGCCTTAAGCTGTTATAAACATAAATAATTTTGAGTGTTAACTATTAGAAAATGTAATTTATGTTTCAGTAAAGCTTCAATTTTAAATTCTTTAATTTTCTTTAGATATACTCCAGAAGAACTCCATGCAGCGGTTGATCTGAAACCGGAAAAGAAGGACGACGACTGATTTATGGAAAACAGTTGGTAATGGTGAGCGTGTGAATCCGTGATTTTCACGCTCAATTTTTCACATTGGTGCCTGAGAAACACTGCAGTTCGTTCATATCTCAAACTATAACTTTCATGTACTTTTAAGATAATTCAAGTGATAATTTTGTAAATTGAAAAAGTATTATGATCATTGTATTTGTTAGAGACTGTTTTCAATTTATTTCTAAGAGTTGTTACAATGCTCATTAATGTAAAGTGATTTTAAACTTCTTCTCTAAGCGGAATCAAAGCCAAATTTGTTACTTCTAATAATTATTATTATTGGAATCGTATTAATCGAAATCAGAAATTATAACGGACTCCAAAATTAAAGTAGGCATTTTTAAAAGCCGAAACGTCTGTAATTTATGTCCTTAAATGTTTTTTAACTAAATAAGTGTATTAAAAAAAAGTGGCTCTTCTATATAATAAGAATAATACAGTGGTACTTGATAGTGACACAAAAACTGATGTGATGTGATAAATTTATGAATTTGAAATTTTCGGATTGCACCAAGTGAAATTGTTTTTTTTTTTTTTGTTAAAGAGTTCCAAATATTTGTTAAAAAACTATTTTTTGTATTGATTTGTCTTGATGCGAAACCAAAAAACTTGTTACTGTTAAGATGGTGATGATTATGATGAGACATTGTACTTTAACCAGTCTGTGACAATATTTAGGGGTCTAAGATGTAGTCGTTCGATAAAAAACTTTATTACGGTTGATGTGTAAGCGTCAGTTCGAAGCCTGATCCTTTACAAAGTGTAAATGTTGGTTTTTAAGTAACTATTTGAAATGGTCTCAAATTAAAATACGTTTTTAATTGTAAGTAATTATTTTTAATCTGTAAATCGAACATGATTATGGCTGGTGATCTCGTTGAAGGGATTCCCCTGTTTGCTGTATTTATTTCATGTGTTAATTATTCATTCACTGTGTATCAAAATAAATGATGTTCAATAAATCATTGGTTAAACAGAATAAAACGCATTTTTATTATTAGTTTCCGTAATAAAACAGTTAGAAATTTTAATTGTCAATTTTCTTGTCGAGTAGACCTCGTATATAGGCTACAAGCGACTAAAATTTTCGAATTTTGTACCAGGAGAGCATAAGTTGCATGAGGTCGTTTTTGTCCGATTATTTGTTGATCAGACCTCGTATAGGTCGCGAAACTGAAAATTTCTCAAATTTTTCGATTTTTGTACCAGGAGAGCATAAGTTGGTTGGGAAATTTATATACGAGGTCTAATCAAGAAATAATATGACAATTAAAATTTTAATTTTTAAATTGTATTAGGAGAGCATAAGTGAATTTATCTTTTAACAGACAATATTTTTACTTAAAATTTAACTGAGGTTATGTTTTTCGCTTATTAATAATAAAATGAAACACAACCTGATTTCAATTAGTTTATTTATTGAAAATAGTTTATATTTACAATATTTAGTGTAAAATTACACATTAAATATATACTTACATTCAGAAAACATGTATTACAATTTATTAAAAAACATATTTACAGCAATTTCTTCAAATATAACAAATACAACTTCATGCAAATAAACGATATACGGAGTAAAAAATCTCCTAACACCCCATACAGCTACCCTATCTACGCAATTCAATATTAACTAACTACATTTATTATTTCTAGTTAATAATTCTGAATTTGAACAATTTTGCCAAAAATCAAATTAAAAAAAGTTGAACAGTCGTAATAGTTTACCTTTTTGTAAATAAATAAAACAGCAATTTAACTCCAGAAAAAAAAGCAATACAACAGCAGTTTATAAAAAATAATTGTTTCATGTTCTTCTTATAAAGAAAGCTACCTGAAACCTAATATACTAAGACCATGCGAAGACGTTCTGTTCTTCCTCCTGGCCGAGAAGAATGATATACGATAACGAAACGCTAAAAAGTAGAGGTAAGGTAAATGTGAAATGAAGTGCAGTAAGCAATGTGAAAATAAAAGACAACTGTCCAACTACGGGTCTTCTTAGTCTTCTCCAGCGTAAATCTGAAACAGATAGAAAGGCAATTGATTAACAAGCGACCCTTGAGATTTATACAAATAACTTCCCAGTATAATAAAGAGTAATTTTCAGAAAAATCAAAAAATAAATTATCTTTGAGAAGTTTGTGGTGTGATATTTAATTGTTAATATCAATGTTTCATCGTTAATTACACTAATTTATTATCGTTAACAATATTTAATTGTATCAATGAAGATTTATAGTTAAGTTCATAGGATTCTAATTGAAAAAATATCTGATTTTTTAAAAGTATACGAGTTATATCAGAACTAATTCGATCAGATAAATCTTTTTTAAAAAATTCCAGAATTTACTAAATTTCAGTATTTTTGTTTAAAGAAAAAAAACCGATAGACTGGGAAGTTAAAATAACCAGTTTTATTTCTATCTATTTCAAATGTATTAAATACCTTTTAAATACTGCAGAATATCTCACGATAAAGAAGATGAGTAGTAAATGATGTCTGAGAAGAACAACAACATTGTTATTACTTGCATCACTAGAATTTTTTTGAGAAGATGAACAATACCTTTACAGACGACTTGTTTCATTGGGGCTGAAATAAACTTCGATACATTCTCCTTCATCAGTCAACCTGTAGAAACGAATAAGAGCAACGAATTAATGACGTTGATAAACAATAAAACGATAAATAAGTAAAGATAGTAAAACACTAAAATCGTAAAAACTATCATACATGCACACCAACAGAATATTGATGCAGATTTCAAGAACTTCTTCAACAAATTACATTGTTAAAATAGCATATGAAACTACAATCCATATTTTCTAAACCGATCAAATAATAAAATGGAAAATAAATCAGGAAATTGTAAGATAATTTTAATAAAAAACCAAATAAACAGGAGGTATGGTATCAATAATTTACATTTTGTTTTGCTATTGCAAATTTGTAATTTGTTTATAAACCCTTAAAAAGAAATTTTTTGACAAATAATACCAATCCTAAGATAATTCACGAATTGAAAGAATAACGATTATTCTTTAAATAAATCAATTTCAACTACAATGTTCTTATTGGTGATCGTTAATTAATAACAATTTTATTGAATTACGGTCCCATCAAACCGTTTAAAGGAGATGAAACTTATTTTTTTTTACAAATAAACTCATCATTAACAGCTTTGTAAAGTTTTGAGTTGTGAAAACCCCCAAATAAGTTTTGGTTTTTCCCAACTCCACAATTTTAATCCTAATATCTTCCAACTTTTCATACCTATCAATTCCGACATCTTCACACCCCCGAAAGCATCTAAAATTCCCATTTTTAAAACGCGGAGATCTCCGGTTTGGACTTATTCTCCTGGAGGTTCCAAAGTACAATCGACTGACCAATCTGCAAAAAAAAGATGAGAAAAACAAATTAAAGACAATATGTATTAAGTAAATAAGAAATAAAACGTAATAAATGTTTGATGTAAAAGAAAAAATATGAACTAACGCACGAAAATAAAGATATTTTAAATTGTAAAACGATGTGCCGTTACTACGACCTTCTAGAGAGGTTGCTTTTGAAGGGCCAGGATAGAAATAATTTTCGATCTGTTCATTAAAAATTAAGAGGAAGATACGAATTAACGACATAATATAAAATAAAAACGTACCGAAAAGCTAATAAGATACAAAACACAAAAGTACCTTGTAGTCACTTGTAGTATTAATACAGCTGAGTTTGTTGGTTATGTACATGACATTCGCTGACCTTCATTAAGGACGAGGTAATGTTTACATGCAAATACAAACCATAGATACTTGTAAACATAGCCAATACATAACTCAAAGGATTTTTTTCTTTAGAGGAATCGTTGCCTTATCTTCAGTAATGAGCAGACTAATATCGCAAACCGTTTGTTGACTTTCTTTAATTTGTTGTTCAAGCTAAAATGAAATGAACCTCGACGTGACTTTAGCCACTACGCAACCTATAGCAAAGAAACAGATACATAACTTATGCAACCATACACACGCTGGTATAAGAAGGGTTACATATAGTTGCTTCAAATTTTAATATTTAAAAGTAGTTTTCCCGTTTATAGATGCCCAATATTAACTTTTGCATTTTTTTTTTAAATAAAAAAAAAATCGATTTTTACTCTTTATTTTGGTATAAAAGAGATTCACAATGATTGAATAAATATCAAAATTTAAGGAGCGCCTGTTTTTGTTAAGTGTTTTACACATTTTTCTAATTAAAAATTAATATTTCCATTATTTCAAGCCGCATAAGAAAACCGATGGTACCACCAGATTCTACATACAGTTTTACATACATTTGGATGTATCCAATATTTTAAATAACTGATTAACATATCAAAATTTAAAGAGCGCTTTTTTTATCAGTATTTCTATACATTTTTCTAGTTAAAAATTCATATTTTAATTATTTCAAGCCGCACAAGAAAACCGAGGGAACAACCTGACTCTACGTATATTTTTACTGTATACAACAGTTAGAACAATTGATTAACATACCAAAATTTTTAGAAACGCTTTTTTTCTGTTTAGTATTTTTACACATTTTTAATTTTTTTTTTCTGTTTTAAGTTGCATTCGAAAACCGATACCAAAGGCTATGCATATTTTTACATGTATTTCAATGTATAAAATGTTATTGAATAATTAATTTAGAAATTGTAGAAGCACATTTTTTTGGTTTGTTTTTCCTATAAAAAAATCTTTTTATTTCAAGCTAGGCTATTTTAACTATTCCTTTGAATATTCGTCTTCTTTTTCAATTTTATTAATTAACATGTTAACTTTATCAATTTCATTTCATTGTTGTAGTCTAAAGAACCAAGTGCAGGAAAAAAGGATTTTATTTCTGTAGGAATTCATGTTCCCACAAATTTTTTGAGATGCCTCAATGAACTTGAGATTAATTTACTCTAATTAAAAACCACTTATTTAGTCTGTCATTGTATTAGCAAACCAAAAAAACGGTGGTGGTGATTTGTTACTTTCGCATTCCTAAGACTGAAACGACAAGGCAATTAAACAAAGTACAAACAAAAACACTTACATTACGGTTTTTGTTTAGTTATTGTTCTTTTTTTGACATATTTTTAAGAAGTGGTTGTTGTTTAGATAGGCACTAATTTCTTTATTTTCGCGCACTGTCAACTTGTCATCGGTTGGAAACCATTGGCGCCTTTATTCGGCTTCGGAACAAATTAACGTCCCGACGCTGCCGACGCACATTCCGGACCCAGACAAAATACGTGTCCATTTTTAACCCCAAAAGGTTTCCGTTTAACCCTCAGCGTCGTGTATCTTACGTACCAAAAGGCGAAGACGACAGACATTCGTCTTCAGTAGCGTCGTATACGAAGAACAAATTTTTGAAAAACATAATTTTTGATAGTTTTATAAAATCAAAAATTGAAATCGAAACGTTTTTTCTAAATCTACAAAAAAACATTCTGAATAAATGTAACAAACAAATTTTCGCATTTATGTTAAAGTTTTGCAAAATAAGAATTTTAATCTTTCGACGCTTATGCAGCAAAAACCGTTGCAGATACAAAAAAAGGATACAAATATTTTTTGAAGAGAATTAAATTTTCTACAAAAAAGTGCCGGACTGCATCCCCTTATCTTTTACAGATAGAAAATTGGAGCGCTCCAAATTCGACTCAGCGTCACATTAGACGTTTAAGTGCGTCTTTGGAGCGCTGCATTTTTTACTTGCTAAAGGTAGAGGGGCACTGATCCGGACTTATCTATAGAAAATTAAATCCTCTACAAAAAATGTCTGTATACATTTTTTTGTATCTATCACCTATTTCGCTATGCAAGCGTCGAAAGATCAAAAAACGAATTTTGCAAAATTTTAACATTAAATAAATAATAGTAACATTTATTTGCCTATGTCAAAAATTTGCATAAATGCTCTTCTAATCGACCTCTACAAGAATTCGTGATTAAAAATTTTTTTGCACCGTAATGTCCCCTAGCTACTAGATTAAAAGAGTTCTATACATCTGCCTCTATGAATGACGTCAGGCATAAGCTGTTGGGCCTTGTATTCCTTGTATACAATTTACTCTTTTCCGCCAGTTTCTTTACGACATTAACTACATTTATAATAGTCGAATGTTTCCTAATCGTAAGTAAAATTTGGTTACGCCACTGATCCTTTTTACAAATTTAGACCTAAATAGTTGGTGGTAGAAGCGTAGTGTTCGCGCCGTTTATTCCTTTAACAAGATGTGTAGTTGATGCGGCGTCTGGATCAGGTCCAGATGCATCGGTGATTTCTTGGTCTCTAGCGTCGCGACGCTCGCACACTCAGTTAATCACTGTTACTACTACTATTACTACTGTAATTATTACCTACCACTGCCACTAATGTTACCGTCGTTTTAGTGCGTGATTTAAACAATATGACTCACCTTAAGGTTGCTGTCAGAGTGAGACCACTTTCGCAAAGGTAAATATTACGTATTATTATGTATTATGTACCCTAACTACGTATCATTATGTTGGTACGATTGTTTTTTTTTGTATTATAATTTATTTAAAAAAAAAAGTTTTTGTATATGAATTCTTAAGGTATTTGGTATTTACTGTACTCATGATAATGATCGTCAGGTCGAAACGTTTCGTGGAGTAATTAAATTTTTATTTTATAGTTTTACAAATACGTATTTTTATAAAGTATGTATTTAGGGATGTTTATTTCGGTGGAAATAAACAAGGAAAAATAAAATGCTTTTGATAAAGGATCAAAATTTTTAATTTCGAAACCATAAACTAAAAAGGGGCAGGATCGGATTTAAGATTTTCTGATCCTGAAGAGGTAGTCATTCCAACCTCCTCCCCTATTCCTTCCATGGCTACACCACTATATTATTACTTATCTTTTATTTTTAACTATTGGCTAGTTTTTACTAAATTTCTCTTTTATAAATGAGTCTATTATTATTTTGGAAATAAGGGAGGTCTACAAAAATTTCACAGGCTACGCAATGGGTGCAGACCTGTTTTTGTCAAACTTTTGTGTCTTTTTGTATTTACTACTATTGGGTACTAAGTATTTTAAAAAAAAAATTAAAATACTATGTCAAAGAAAAGTAAGTTTAAGTTAATGATTTTACACGTGTGATGAAAGAATACAACATGAAACGTTTCAAAATTGAAACGACAGAATGTGGGACAAAAATTAGGTCGTACGCTTTATTTACGTTAGTTTAATTGCACCTGTTCTCATTACCTAATATACGTATTCACTAATCTATTCGGAGCTTCCCTTTTGTACAAAGTAGTAAACAACTACTGTTTAAAATAGTACGGGCATTCGCCTATTTTTCGCCTGTTTACTAATTGCAAAAGTATAATATGTGCAAAATGCACATGTTCTATCTGTTAAATAAATTTATAATCATCAGTGATGATGTAAATAACGCCCCCTCAGGAGCGCGGTATGGTCAGGGGCGCCCTCAAAGACAAAAAATTATGAAGAGTGCAAAATATTGGAGCACTTTCAGGGCGAACATATACTCTAACAATAAATTAGTTACGCCAATGTTTATAATTATAATTATTTAGTAGGTACCTACTTGAGTTAGCCAATTTCTGCTTGGCATAAAACGTAAAATCTTTTTTTTTGTTTAATAAACAATCATTAATTTCAAAGTCTATACGAGGTGTTCAAAATTGGTAGAATGATTTTCTATGAATAAAAACAATTTGGTAATTATGTACAATACGTAGCTTACCTCCTTTCGATTTTCTCTAAAAAAAAAGTATGTTGTACAATTCGCCTTGCTGATTAAGAATACATATACAGGGTGTTCCACTTAAGCGTATTTCTTTCATAGCTGGCTTAATATTATAAATACGAAAAAAATGTTTAAATAAAAGTTTCATCCGATTTATATCTTCACTTCATAAAATTATTTTTATTTATACAGGGTGTTCCATTACGCCTGGGTGGTATCAGACTTTGTTTTTTTAAATGGAACACCCTGTATATTTTAAAAATTTTGAATTAAGCGATAAATTTAAAGGGTAGTTTGATAACCATACATTGGATCTTACTGTTGCCATTTGGGAGTTATTTCATCATTCTGAAAAAATATTATGCTTGCAGCGCTCTCTACAATCCTCTGTATCTCCGAAAACAAATTAAATAAAAAGCCGCGCTTTTTAAATAAGCTTAAGAAGGGATAATGATTTCACATAATTCGAAAATTTTCATTAGTTTTTTTTTTGAAAAATCAACTAATAAAATGATGTGATTTTTGAAAATTTAAATCAAGGAAGACGACTTTTTTAAATGGAACGATATACAAATTTTTGCATAATCAGGTGTAAAATTAAAATATAAATCGATTTTGTAGAAGTATTTTGGCCACTATTTTTCAGGATATTCGAGAATTTATGCAGCTGTGAAAGAAATACGCTTAAGTGGAACACCCTGTACAGGGTGAACCAAGGAAGTCCTTCGTTAGAACTTTAAAAAGTAATAATCGGAATTTCATTTTAAAAATTTCGCTTTCGTAGTAATTTGATATGAACTTTTTACCTAAAATATTTTCAAGTAAATTTCACTTCCAGTTACACCGGAAATAGACACTTACTTTGTTATTTTAAATGGAACACCCTGTATTTTATCATACAATTAAAATTGTTAGTTAATTTAAATGAAAGTTTCATAACATGAACCTACCCGAAAACTCCATCGTTTAGGAAATAAACGACCATCTTCAATTTCTTTTTAAAAAATAGGGGTTCAAAAATAATTTTATAGGGTCTACAATAATGCTCATTATTTAACCAAATTTTTACTGTAAGTCAACTATTGAATGTTCTTTGGTATCATCTAATAAATAACATTTTCCAAAGTTATACAGGGTGTTCAAAAAATTAAACTGAATATTGGGAATTTCAGACAACAAAAACTTTCCTATTTTTAACGGAACACCCTGTATATTTTTCCATATTCAAAAGCAGAATTTTATTCTGAATCCCTATATGTGAAATTTACTTGAAAATATTTTTGATAAAAAGTTCATATGAAATTATTACGGAAGCGAAATTTTAAAAATTACGATTATTATTTCTAACAAATGACTTCCTTGGCGCGGAAATGAGCCGTTTAAGCTTCTAAATTTTCAAGAATGTCTTGTATTTATCTTGAATGTGTATGTGTACCAATGCGATAATAACATCATTAGTATTTGTATTGTGTTTGATTAATCCTGCGACTAAGCACCAAGAACTATAAAAAAAAAATGATAATTTTTTGTTTCTTGCTTATATATTCAGAAAACCAGTCAACAAAGCGGATTTGGTCTAATGGACAAATTGTAGACAATTCAAAAATCTACAAAATGTTTTCTTTTTTTTAAAAGTCCCATTAGACGATTCTTTAGTGAGAAAAGTCAAAGAAACAATAAGAAAAGATCTGGGGTAATACAGAATCATTTAAAGTAAATCCCTATTAGCTTCAGTAATTTTTACATTATAATATTAGGAATTTAAGTCATTATTTTCTTTATCTCACACTACTAACAGTAAAAGTGCAATTTTATTTTGTAAGCGGTTTCTGAAAGTAGAAATTATAGGCTGTAATTTTTCTATACAAGTTTTTTGAATAGGGGTGTTACCAGAACCAAGAGGAAAACAGATCAGCTTAGAGCCGAAATCAAAAGCAGTGGTTAGGGGTTACATCAGTTACTTCGGTTCCGGGGGCTAGATAATCTAGCGATGGTCGACTCGAGTAACTAACTCGAATTAACTCGAGTTGGGCTTAACTCGAACCAACTCGAGTGGAATTCTCTCTGACTCGAGTTTGAAAACCGAATGAAATCTACTTGGAGCCAACGAAATTCAAGCCAAAAATAAACAAATAATATAAAAAATGAAAGAATTGAAACAGATAAAAATATCATTTGTCTGTTCTATTTTTTTTTTTTCATTTTTAATACGAAGGTGAGGTAAAAAAATTGGTAAAAATTTTAAAAAAACATTAACTTCCATCTTGTTAATTCGAATTACGTAACTCGAATTCAACCCGAGTTACGTGAATTTTAACTCGGGTTAAATCGAGTTTTGTTTTTTCCGAGTTGGCACATCACTAAGATAATCCTTTCCTTCGCTGACTTAGATAGATAGAGGAATTAGATACAGTCTATAATTTCTACATTCAGAAACTGTTTACAAAATTAAAATTGTAGTTTCTCTTTCAATACAATGACATAAACAAAATAATACCTTAAATTCCTAACAAAAACCACTGCAGCTAGGGGGTTCCCTTGGGCTTGTTCGAAAACGCCCCCTATTAGTTACACTTTGCGAGAATATTTTTTTTTAATATTCTACATTACCCGAGATAAGAATTTTTTAAATAATTATCTTTTCTTACCGTTTCTTCGACTTTTCTCTCAAATTCACTTTTTCAAATAAAGCGAAATGAATAATCTTTTATTACACAAGAATAATAGAGAAAGAAAAACATTTTGGCGTTTGTTTATAATTAATTGCCGATATTGTTTCGCGAAGTCCCTGAACGGCATCGGCAGTCGCATGATTTAACATAACATATCCGTTTCCCTTTCCCTATGCGTTTAGTATCGGATGAGTGGGGAGGGCATATAGAAATTGCAGCGTTAGTTCCGTTACGCTTAGTTCCGTTACGTTCACTTGATTTTATTACCACGAGCCTTAAGGAGCAAACTCGAAATCATTATCGCCTGTACTAATAGTTCAACTGGCACTTGTCAAATTTTTTCTAAATTTTTGGTAAAGACACACAGATCTATTAATTTAATGTTAGAGTTAATAGCTTTGAATATTTCAAATTTTAAAATAACAATACCAAAGATATGTAGGTACTTAATACATTAACGGAATTGGTAGCGAGTTGTAACTTATTTTCAAAAAACGACCATCAAATTAAATGTGACAAGAAGAAGTTAATGAAACACCTATTTCCAAATATACGACTCTTTATTGCTTTAACATCCGTTCCGAGAATAGTGATGCAAAAAGTGTCTGTCCACCTTTATACGACTTAAGACTTAACTTAAGACTCTTCACTCTCTAACAGTGGATGAGCAATTTGTACCCTTGTGTGTCGTGCAAGTTATTTGTGGAGGACGGTGAACTTCGTTTGGTTTTTAATTTTCCGACCAGGTGGCTGACATAACTAACTTATTTACAGACTGCACGCTAATGAACGCCGAAACTATTTCGACGACTCCAATACACTTAAGCTATTTACTATTTGTTTTTGACTCTTAAAAATATTAAATCATTTAAAAATTTTATTAAACTTCCTCTGATTAAAAAAAAATTAACTCAAAATTCCTCCTTCCAGAGCGAGACCAAAATCAAGACCATAGTTATCTTGGTCTTGGTTTTGATGACTGTATCTTGGTATTGGTCTTGCATTATTACCTAATTACCTTTAGTCATGCATAAATATGTCTTGGTCTTTCAGAATCGAGTCCTGGTCTTGAAGAGTTGAGTCTTGGTCTTGGTCTTGGTCTTACAAAAATAATCTCAGTCTTGGTTTTAGTCAATCGAGTCTTGTTTTTGATCTTGCATTTTGGACTTTTACGTCTCTCTAAATTCTCCATGGGGTTCATTAATTATTTTCAACAATAAGTCTTGTTATGAGTCTTGATCTTGCGAAAATAAGTCTTGGTTTGCCAGAGTTAGGTCTTGGTCTTAGAGAGTTGGGTCTTGGTATTGGTCTTGTTGAACTGATACTATATTGGTCTTGATCTTAAAGACTAGTTTTGCTCATCACTACTAAATTAGTAGAGATTTTGATACATTAAAAAACTTTTATGTATTTGTAATAACTATTTATTTTCGTTTCTTGAATTAATTTGGACCCAGTAAATTGACTGTTATAAAATTTAGGTAAAAGCTTGAGCACAAACTTAGTTTTGTTGGACTGGTGTGTAGGTATATGTATAGTAAAATGTGATGAATGATTGTAACGTATTAACGCTTGAAATGTTTTAAGTTTGCCGATCTAATACATCGCATTAGGAGTTTTAAAAATCGACTAGCAGTAGCGTCTAAAACACAAAAGCGTCTCGACGCTCACGTATAGGGTACCCATAAACGTTCAGAAACGGAAGTTCTATTTTTGTCCACGCAAAAAGTCACTGCTCCATTCTGATATTTCTTTCCACGTTCTACACAACATTTTAAGATGTATGTTATTCTAAAAATTCTATAATATGTAACTTTTATTTACTTATTTAATTAATTAAGTTGCTAATTACTGTTTTTAACGTAATTTTACATCAATAAGCAAGATAATTTAATAGACTACTGAAATCTACAAATAATGAACTATTTTTTGTATTGTTTCAAAATTCTAGGTTCAGTAATTTCGCTGATATTTTCCATTTTTTTTAATAACATTAAAACTATTTATTTTAAAAGTATATATACCAGAAAATCTCACAATAATCCCTTTCTTTTGATATGTCGCGTGGTATAGTTTGAATAACTTTTTTAAATTTTCTAATTTTACACCCAAAAGTGACCCTCACATTTAAAATACATTTATTCACGTTGCACGAGTGACTATACAAGGGGTCTATTTTTTTATTTAAACGTCTGGAACCCAAAAAATTGCCAAAACTGTTACAGGGTTGTATAGACTGTCTTTTTGGCTAAATATCTAAGAATTTTACGTCTTATATATGATCTATAGGATCTGGAATTAAAAAGTTTTATTGTAAAGTTCCAAAATATTTAAAAAAAACTTCAACCATAAGTTGGATAATCTTTACAATTAGTTATAAGTCCCTAATTTTTAATATTTTGTGTATCAAATTAGGAATGCTACATCTAAGGCTCGTTTTATTTTGATTACAAATTATTCATTATTCATTCAAAAAATTATTTTTTCGTAACCCTTTACTACTTTTGTTTCAGAGAACTTGCACTCAATTCGACTTCTATACTTAATATCTGCGAGAAGTCTATTGATATAACAAATTTGAAGGTAAAATGTTGTTAACTACCTCTACATTACTTGTTCATGTTATTACTAATTTGTAATACAAATTAAAATAACATAATGCTAATTAATGATCTACTAATTTAACTAATTTACAAAAACTGCATGTGTTTAACTTTCACAGGCTCGATGGGGTGAAAATTTGATTACGTATAGGATAAATGTAGTACCTATCGTTTGAAATTTTTGTAATAAATTATCTTGTTAATTTAATTCTTTCAAATGCCTTTATCTTTGCTTTTTTCGTTTTTGGCTTCATAAATAATTTTGAATATTGTTTATCATTAAAACTTTTCATAATATTAAAGTATTTAAATTTAAATATGTTAAAAATAGTGAAAGAACGTTTGAAACAAGGATAAAGAAAATTTCATAATACATTTAAAAAACTTTTCCTTTTCACTAAACATTTTACTTCGTTTTTATTTCTTGATTTAATTTTAACATACTGTTCGTATTTTTATCCATTTACGATACGTGATTTCTGAGTGAAATCCAAACTGGATACTTGGTCTATTTTTTTCGTTAATATAAAGTGTCAACGAACCCATAAAAACTTTCATCAAATGATTAAAAGACTTAAAACTAGTCTAATTATAATGTCCTTAATTTCTAAGGAAAATCACCACATTTTGCCTTTATATATTTGAATATATGTACAGGGTGGTCCAAATTCGATGTTTTTATAGGTAAACTCGGTCACTATAACATCTACAAAAAAAATTAATGGTGTATCATGGATTTTTTTTTTGAGACAAATATCCTGGTGTTTTTAAAAAATTGCTATCGTCTTTTATTTCGAATTATAAACAAAAGTTGGAATCTTCGTGTTTTTAAAAAAATTCCATGTTTTGGTTATTTGTTAAATTAGAAGAAGACGACTTTCACGTTCTTGAGGCACTTTTTTACGTAGAATACAATGGCGTCGAAGAAAATTTTAAAAAATCATGCACTTTTGAGTTGAGTTCAAAAACACGAAAATTCCAACTTTGTTTATAACTCGAAAACAAAAGACGATAACAACTTTTTGAAAAAACCAGTAACTTTGTCTCAAAAAAGAAAGGAATCGAGGATGTATCATTAATTTTTTTGTATCAATATAGAAATTTTAGTTCATACTTGCAATGTTCTCGAACAAAAAATGAAATGTAAACGCTTTAGTCAAATAAGATGGGGAAGTTTTAGCCCCCCCCCCATGATGGGTGCTAATTGTTTTTTAAATTGTTATCAGTGCCACTTAAAAGTACCACAAATGTTACCTTCATATGTTCATATGTAATGAATTGTTTACGAGCAATAACAAAAAAATTAATACATAATTATTGAAAATAATTTTTATCTGAACCTATTCGAATAAAATTAATACCGACTATTAATTACATTACGACACATTTACAAAAAAAATAACATTTCTAGATTTTTTAACCCCTTTAAAGTTCTGGCCATAAATAAAAAAAAATTATGAAATTTAAAATTAAATAAAAAAAAAATTAAGGACGTCTAATCACGTCAGTCCTTTTTTTATGATACCCTCATGACACTTCATATTTTATTTGCAATACTTTGTAGTAAAATGAACAATGAACATACAGTATTTTCCAAAAGGATCAAAGGAAGTTCGTTGGTAATAACGCGTTATTATATATGATAATAAAATTTTCAGCAACCTCAGTACGCATGAACTGCTCATTACGTTGAGTCCTTATTGCCAGTGTCAAACATCGTGTCTAACCAGAATTTCCGTTACATTGTAACTTAGTCTGCATGCAAGGCCAATAATTTCTTTGGATGACATTCTTTGATTAGCTTCCAACATAATTTTACTGAAATAACCGCTTTATACATGGGTGCAGACGACTGGCTTTTCGAAATGAAAATAAACGTGTATCTAACACACTTTTTGTTTTAATATTTACAATTTTTATTCGAATAAGAGTTAATTCTTCCACAATTAATATATAAAAAAAGCTAGCATTTAATTTTAATCATTATATTGATAATTGTATGATATTTGTTGCTTTATTTAACGCAACGCTTAACGAATTATACCCTGACCATATAATCTAACCTTGAAGAAGCCTTGTTCGAAAAGACGAAACGTAGACAGCCGATATTATAAAAAATTAAAAAAACTTTCGCCCCACAATTTTTATTTTATTTTATTTTTTTATTTTGATATATGTTGAATGACCTAATTACAAATTCATGATTTTTCATTTAGTCTTTTATGACCAACTTTAGACGCGTATACAATTTAAATTCTACTATTTAATAGTGTAAATGTAATTGCAAGGTTTTAGGGCCCATAAAAAAAATATGTGGTTATCCTGTTGCAGTACTAGCAAAAGGTACGGTCATGTTCAGTAAAAATTTCAAATTTTGAATTTTCTGGCACCCTATCCAATGAATTTGGTCAGGTGGTCTCGTTGGATTGGTCAGCAATAGGAAATAAGAAAGAAAATATGAAAATTTTCAAGAATATTCTATACTGCTGCCACCCTATATAAACGAAAATTAAAAAAAATTAATTGCAATCGATACAGTTTTAGATGCTGTTAAATAGTCAATTAAAAAATTAATAATTGGTCAGATCTATATAGTTAGAAAAAACAATAAAATATACCCTGTTTCTCTATGTTGCTTCTATGCATCTATAGAACTTTTATTTTTATAAATTTCCTAATGTTGACCAATTAATGGCATCACCTGATTAACTGTGATCAATTACTGACCTATTAGACTCACATACTTTTTTATGCAATTGTTTATGTTTATCAAAAATATGTTTTTATAGACTATTCTGGCAGCTCTATAGATTCATAAAAGCAACATATTGTAGCGAACGCGAGCGTGCTTGTGTGCGACCGGGTACGCTTGTATGCGTTGCCGGCCGGCTCGACTAGCCAAGGCCGGTGTCGGCAGTGTGCGTTGTATTTGTGTACGTGTGTTCCGTACCTGCCTTCCAGGAAAGTAATTAAGCGGTTCGCCGAAAACGTAAACAATGTAAACTAACTTCGAGACTATTCTGGATTGTTCCATGATGCTATAAAAGTGACAGAGACGTTCGCCGAGTGAGGTAGTAATAAATTGACAGTGACAGTGGTAACTTCGGAAATAAATCGACAGTTTTAGAAGTGAAGAGACAAATAAATAGAGACGCGCATAAAAGTGAGTGTGCTATAAAATAGTAAGCTAACTTCTGTATTAATTAATAGTGTCTTTAAGTAGTTATTATTAAATAAGTACCGATATATAAATTGTGTTCCTGTATTTAAGTCTTGTGAATAAATTTTTAATAAACCCACGAACACTACAATATAATGTTTGCGCATGTGTATTGTAGAAACGGATATATTCTTTTGTTTTTTTCTAATTATCTAGGCTTGACCAAACAATAATTATAATTAACCAATTAAAAGCATCTAAAACTCTATCGATTGCTATTAAAATTTTTGGATGTGATTTCCTATCGCTTACCAATTAACGGGACTACCTAACCAATTGGCACCATACTTTGTTTTTTCTAAAATCGTTGGATGGGGTGCCAGCACCCTGAAGATTATTTTGAACCATCTTTGCACAAATTTAGGGATTGAATTTTAAAAAATCCTTCTTAGTACTCGACAATCCTGTATAAGGAACCTCTCTGTATCTATAAAATTTCAAATCCAGACCCAAGGGTTTGGGCTTCGTTTTGATATAAGTTTGTTGGTTGGGGGTAAGTGGAAGAACGATGGTTCAAAAATATATGCATTATTGAATAAGGAAGGGCAAAGTGGACAAAGAAATATAAATAAAATTTTGAATTCTTGATTTTCTCTGTATTTTATCCAATAATGAGAAAGTCAGAAAGTCTTGGGTAAAAAACAGACGTTTCGCCAGCGATTACCAGATTCCTCAGTGAAATTTTAAAGGACAAAAGTCGAAAAAAATGTAATTGCATTTTCGTACCTCAATAGGAAAAAAACGGAACCCTTATAGGATCACTTTGTTGTCCGTCTGTCTGTCTGTCTGTCAAGGCCCTTTATCTATGGAACGCTTGGAGGTATCGAGTTGAAATTAAAACCATATCCTCAAGTCTACAGTCCCTTGAAGTTGTGAAAAAATAAAACTTCTAAGTTAACGTAAAACAAAGATACGGCCGTTTATGCCGCATGTGGGGTATCGTATGAAAGGGCTTCACTGGCACAAACTATGCTCTTTGAAAAATTCCACTGAGGAAGTCTGTAAGTACAGTGGCGAAACGTCTGTTTTTTTTTTTAATTATATTTGCTTTTTCCCAAGAAGTGTTAAATTTTATTTTATACATGTATGAAATGTATCCGGAATGGGGGAGGTAATAAGGCTCAGATTTGATTATTGCAGGGGGGTGGCTTAAAATTTTTCGTCACGTCATTAGCTGTTGATTGATTGATTGACTAAAAGAATAACAATTCTCAAAGAGGATGATCTCTAATCGAAGAGATCCATCAAGGATGTAGTTTTAGACAGGGGTTGATGGTTGATGGGTATATCAGTAATAATCAGTGTCCATTTCCAAACAGCAAAACTGTACCTACGTGTTTTATTTTCATCCCTACATGTATTCATGAATATACAAACGAGGTAGGTATTTACGAAGGAAGATACGTCCTACGCCGTGGATGATTATCTTTATGCGTTAGAATAAAATGAAATAAGCGTAAGTAGCGTGAAATGGTCGCGGTATGTGCCCTTTCTGGCATGCAAATAAGCACCAGGAACGTCTACGTCGAGTTTTGCGCGTTTCTCTTCGGCAATCAGACATAAATCTTTTAGGCGAAGCCATTAGGCAGTTTGTTGACTTTGCATAACATATATGCGCTCCATCTAATGATTAACTGCATTCATTTTCCTCTTTAATTTGACGTTTAACGTGAACCCCTTTGATCTAATTCCGTCTCGTATCCGCCAGGTACCCGAACAGAATGCAGGGGACAGTCGACAAAGGGTCCGCAGGTTCACCTTCGATCATTGCTTTTCACCGGACTCCGACCAACAAGAGGTGCGTAATTGAAATTTCAAATTTATACTCCCGAAATAAACGCTACATTCCTAATACATATTTACCTACGTTTCTTAAAGTTCATAACTTCCTCATGTGATTGAGATATAACAGGCGAGACTTTGGGTCAGACATTTTTTTTTCTTTTTTAAGAAAATCAAAACTAATTTTGTCAATTGCATTTGTTTGTTTGAAATGACTAATTGAAATTTCGGTAATTGTTTACAATAAAGAAATTAAAACACAAAAAATACAATAGATTACCCCCTTTCGATTTTTTTGAAAAAAAAAAAACGATGTAGAGTTCGTCATGCCGATCAAGAATCTATGTACATATGTTGGGCGCGGAAAACACCCCTTCATGGTGTTTTTGAGCTTCTTCATTTCCTATATTTGTCTTCCATGTGTATTGTAAAACACGATCTTTAGTAGTGGTTTGTTGATTTATTCGAACATTGAGATCATGTACTGTTTGTTTATTTCGTAGACTAGATGCGGAATAATTTATAGTCTTTTTCTATAGGTGACACATGATAATGCTTGTTTGTTTTAACTTTGAAAGCGGTTATTCTTAGTCTTTTGCGAATACAAATGTTGGGAAAGGCTGAGGGATATGTAAATGTAAACACACCCATCCTGAACCATAACCTATGACAGTTTTTCGTATTTAATGGCATCTTCATACTGGTTCTGAGCTTCAAAAAATACAAAAAACTGTCGCAATACTTCCGTGTGGATTGCAATAGGTTACGGTTCAGGATGGGTGTGTTTACATTTACATACCCCTCAGGCTTTCCGAACATTTGTATTCGCAACACACTAAGAATAACCGCTTTCAAAGTTAAAACAAATAAGCAGTGTCATGTATCACCCATAGATAAAGACTACAAATTATTCCATATCTAATCCAACAATAACAACAAACCACTACACACAGAAGGCAAATACACGAAATTACTGAAAATATAGAAGCTCTAAAACACCATGAAGGGGTGATTTCCGCGCCCAACATATACTTACAATATTCTTGATCATCATGGCGAACTCCACAACATACTTTTTTTTTTAAAATCGAGTTATTGTAAACAATTACCGATATTTCTTCCAGTTAATTTGGGAAAATAAGAAAATTTCAGGAATTTGATGTGAATAAATGAATGACACATAGTATAAAAATTAACATATTTTTCGTAGGTGTTTAATGTAATTGGAAAAGAAATAGAGGAAGCTTTAAATAAAAGGCATCATTCCTGCGTTCTAGCATATGGACAAAGTTCGACTGGTAAGACCCATACCATGATGGGCACATCTATAGAACCAGGACTGACTCCACGAATTTGTAACAACATATTTTCCTACCTACAAAAGACTGCTATAAGTAATGACCAAGTAGAAAATAATGCATCTGTTAGGTAAGTAGTTAATTGAGTAATGAAGTAAAATTGGGTAAATAATACCTACAGATATTCGATTTTGTTTAATACTTTTAATAACTTCATTTGATTGTGAGTGCAATATTTAGATAAAATCTGGACTGCTCTATAAATCATTTGAATAGCAAGTTAAATGCATAATCGATAATTTCACATTACAATCATTGACGTTTGGCACAGAAATTAACTTTTTTGCCCTTGCGTGCGGTGTTGTACGGTTTCAAAAAGAATCGAAAAAGGAACTTTGAAAAAAAATTAAATTAGATCTACATTAATTATAAAAAAATATTTATTAGCTAAGTCATTTGAATGAACTTATTGTAGACTGATTCAATTACCTCTTGCGTGATATAACTAAAAATCATATAAAATTCCACTATTTAATTGAAAACTCAGTCCCAGGACCGGATGTAACCTTAGTGTCGCTACTGGGCACTGTATAAAAATGCCGCCCTATCACCCAAATTTCACCTAAAATTGTAGTTTCGAGACACCATTTTTTAATAAAGAAAATGACTCATTTATAGCATAAAATTTATTACATATTTTTTCCCGAGTTTTGAACTTCATAGCGGAAGTTAACAATTTGTTAATTTACTTTAAATTATTAATTGAAACAATTCGATAATGAATGGTTAATTAAATCAATAATAAATTGTCAAAATAATGCATTTATCGTAATCGTGGCAGAAAGAGAATACATAAAATAGAAATTTGAAGATTTTGTCGCGGACAATTTTTAAAAAAACTGAGACACTAAAACTTTTTTAATAATATTATTGATGAAACTACATCGTTTAGAATTTTGAACCTACTCTTAATAATAAAACAGTTATTTTATTTATGATACTTTGAAGATGATTCCAAAACGATTATACTTTTTAAAGCATTTTCGAAAATGCCAAGAAAATTTGTTTCTCGCACTCCAAATTTTGCCGCCCTGGGCACCAGCCCCTAGTGTAAATCCTGCCCTGTATAGACGGTGGACCATTACGTCCTTACAATTCTACAACTTTAGTCACTGTGATCATTCCGATTAATGCCTTCGTTTTCGAGTTATTTGTAAAGCTAGATGAGAATTTCCCATCCTGTAGGTATATGTACAGGGTGGGCCAAATTGGACACTTCTAAAGGCAAAGTATACTTAAAAGAGGAGATAGACGAAAACCGATGTCGGTGTCTGAAGATCAATTTTTATGACAAGTTAATTGGTGCAAACCGCGTCTCGTTATCTGTCACCGTTTCAGATATACAGGGTGTTTTTGAAAAATGTACGTTTTCGAAAAACCTCTGTGGGTAACTCTTTTCCTATGGAACATTCCCAAAGCACTTTTTTTACGTAGAATTAAATGGTGTAAGGTGAATTATTGTAAAGTAAATAGTTTAGCTGTAAACAACGTAAACAGCAATTTTTTAAACAGAACGCCCTGTATATTTTAACACGATTTAAGAGTGCTCAAAATTACTCTCCAAATATACAATATATGTACTTGATATTTCTCTCAAAAAATCTTCAGAATGCAGAACATTATAGTAAATATTAAATAGTAGAAACTACTCTTCTATTATTTTAACGATATTTTTTTGTATGTGGTTTGATTCCACGGCCTACTTGTCGAAATTAAGCAATACGAAATTTACAAAGTGCTGTATTTTGAAGATTATTTGAGAAAAATATCACGTGGGTTGTATATTTGGAAAGGTAATTTTGAGTACTCTTAAATCGTGTTAAAATATACAGGGTGTTCTATTTAAAAAATGACTGTTTATGTTGTTTACAGCTAAACCATTCACTGTACAACAATTAACCTAACATCGTTGAATTCTACGTAATAAAATGCTTAGAGAATGTTTTTACAGAAATAAAAAAATTTCGCCAGGAAAAAAGTTATAGATGTTTTACGAAAACGTACATTTTTTCAAAAACACCCTGTATATCTGAAACGGTGACAGATAACATGACGCGGTTTGTACCAATTAACTTGTCATAAAAATTGATCTTCAGACACCGACATCGGTTTTCGTCTATCTCCTCTTTTAAGTATACTTTGCCTTTAGAAGTGTCCAATTTGGCCCACCCTGTACATATACCTACAGGATGGGAAATTCTCATCTAGCTTTACAAATAACTCGAAGACGAAGGCATTAATCGGAATGATCACAGTGACTAAAGTTGTAGAATTGTAAGGACGTAATGGTCCACCGTCTATACAGGGCAGGATTTACACTAGGGGCTGGTGCCCAGAGCGGCAAAGTTTGGAGTGCGAGAAACAAATTTTCTTAGCATTTTCGAAAATGCTTTAAAAAGTATAATCGTTTTGGAATCATCTTCAAAGTATCATAAGTAAAATAACTGTTTTATTATTAAGAGTAGGTTCAAAATTCTAAACGATGTAGTTTCATCAATAATATTAAGAAAAAAGTTTTAGTGTCTCAGTTTTTTTAAAAATTGTCCGCGACAAAATCTTCAAATTACTATTTCATGTGTTCTCTTTCTGTCCCGATTACGATAAATGAATTATTTTGACAATTAATTATTGATTTAATTAACCAATCGTTATCGAATTGTTTCAATTAATAATTTAAAGTAAATTAACAAATTGTTAACTTCCGCTATGAAAGTTTAAAACTTCTCATAAAAATTGATCATCAGACACCGATATCGGTTTTTGTCTATCTCCTCTTTAAAGTATACCTACTTTGCCTTCAAAAGTGTTCATTTTGGCCCACCCTGTACATAGATAAAATTCTGACGACTATTATGTATCATACATTGCAGAATACTTATGTACACAGTGTTTGTAGTTAGTTAGAAAGCGTCAAGTAGTAGAAACTTATTATAGCGTAGTTATTAACGCGGAAACGACAAAGTGATGATAAGGGCTAATTTTAATTGCCACTTTCTGCGCATATCATAAACAATGCCAGGCCCTTCGCCAAAGCTTTCGTGTTTCGCGAACGAAACGCCACGTTTCTACCTACTAAAAACACTTAAAAACTTCGAAAACGAGTTTAAAAGTTTATGTCGTAGAAATCGCTGTTTTGTCGACATTCGTGTCGAAGAGACGCAATCGTTCGACGGTTGTCACGCGAAACGTTTTCATTTTCGCGTTTTCCTTTTCCTCAGAAACTTATGCCATCGAACGGAGTCGAGTGTGTGTACGAAATTTGTGCCAAAATACCAAACGTTCACGTGTTCGACGAAAACATTTTGTTTTCTTCTGTTTCTTTTTTTTTTTTTGATATCTTTTGTGAAAATAAACAACAGGTTCATAAACTTATTTGAACGTAAGTAAACGTTTTATACAAGAAAATTGAAAAGCTATCCCAAAAAATTTAATCAAAGCAAAAATAATTTAAAAACCTTTTTCTAAGAATTTAATTTTGCATGCAAGACCGTCAATTTCGGTCATTTTCAGGGTAACAGTTAATAATATCAATAACTTTTATAATGTCATAATTATAAAGTTAGTCCGATGATGACCAAACTTGATGGCCGAAACGTGACGTAATGAATGTTGTTTATAAGATTATTGGCAAAATTAACTTTGATTGATCTTACACGTATTTTATTTTCAGTTATCTCGAAATTTATAACGAAAAAGTAAGGGACTTACTAGAACCACAAAGTGATTTGGGCAAAACAGGGAAGCGTTTGCTCAAAGTTAGGGAACATCCCAAAAGGGGTCCATATGTACAGGGTAAGCCAAAAAATAAAAAATAACTACTGCACTAAACTGCACCCAATTTTAACGTAATGATTAGGTATTATTATTTTTTTTTAATATTTATTCTAATCTAAATCGAAATTAAGGTTTGACTGAACATCAAGCAAACGACCCCGAAACACTTTTGAAGTGGTTGAACTTCGGAAACAGTAATCGTCGTGTTGCAGCCACCCTAACGAACCCCTATTCTAGTAGAAGTCATTCGGTCTTTACATTGACTTGCTTGGGGGGCTTACAACTGCATTTAGTCGATTTGGCTGGAAGTGAACGAGCAGGAACACGTTGTCCTACTGCTTCAATTTTAAAGGAAGGCGCCAACATAAACAAGAGCCTGGTAGCTTTGGGAAACGTTATCTCAATCCTAGGTAACTACAGGATGTTTTGTTGACTTTAATTTAATTTTCAAAATTAATAAAAACAGTAAAAAATATGTTATATAGCTGACCATTCGGTAAAGCATTCTAAGTCATATCACAGAAGGCGATTTGTCCCATATCGAGACTCTATCCTGACATGGCTCCTAAAGGATACGCTAGGTGGGAATTCCCGAACGCTTATGATAGCAAGTAAGTTCTCTCACTTTATCAATTTTTTTATAGTTCACTTTTAATCACAAAAAAAATCTAGTGACGCTTCAATAGTAGTTATAGTAATGATGACATCAGGTGAAGTAAAAAGGTCATTTTTGTGGTGGAGAAAGAAAATCTTATCTGTCTTTGACTTTTAATTCATTACCTTCTTCAAAAATATGAGAATGGACTTTAATTTTTAGAAAATTATTTCATTATCAAACAATAATTTCCAAAACAAAAAAAAACATTGCGTATGTGCAATGTTTACATATTATTGCGAATTGATCTGTTTCAGCTGTTTCACCTTCAAGTGCATGTTACAGTGAGACAGTAAACACTTTACGATTTGGGCAACGCGCCAAACAAATTGTTTCCCAGCCGTTCGTTAATGAAGACCCAAAAGAAAGGACAATAAGAGAATTAAGAGCCGAAATTATCAGGCTTAAGGAACTACTCAGTCATTCTCAGGTAATAGGATCATTTAAAAAAACCTCCTCTCAGTTTATTTAATAACCAGTTATTAATTTTGTCAAGAATCTGCTCTATCGCATTTCAGCCAAGTCTTTGTTTGGTTGAAACCAAGAATCCGTGTGCCGAAATCGAAGATTTTGAAACCAAAAGTTTACCAAATAACCAAAACGCTTCTAAAGAAAATAATTTCGAATCTTCGTCTGTCCAAACTGATCTCATAGAAAGTAAACTAACTGAAGAAAAAGAACCCAAAAATTTACCAATAGCAATAACCAATAGTATAAGAAAACCACATTCCAGTACAATAGTATCATACTCAGACAAAACCAATTCTACAACTTACTTCAACCAGGAGAAACTCATACCACTCATCACAATCAACAGTACGACAACAGAACTAAAGAAATCTTCAAAACAACAACCAGTAGCATCAAAAATGGAGAAAAGAAAGTCTAAATCCTTAGGTTCTCAGGAATCACTATCCTCCAAGACGGACAAACCCAAAAAACCTCTACTACAAAAACGTACCAACACACTATCAAGAATATCTTCACGAAAATCCCAAGAAAGCTTATCAAAACTCAGCTCAGACTCTACTAACGAATCCAAACAACTTGATAACCCAACCAAAAAAGGAGCAGCTCCCCGAAAAGACATAATAGCATCAGTTACCAACCGTCTTTACTCCAGCAGTAACAAAAAGAAAGACCCTGTCCCAGAAACATCAAATTCCCCGTTACCACAACAACTTCTACAATCCCCTGAAGAAAATTCTAAAGAAGAATCAGTCATCAGTGCAAAAGTTAAACTTCTAGAGTTGACCAGGCGAGCTTTAAAAGCCCATAGACGAAGACACGTGGAGATACAGACGGACCTAATTACAGTAACTCGAGTAAAAGATGTCTGCACTGATGTGGACGATCTTCAGATTAAGTTGGCAGAAGTGAAAGATGCGGGTACTGAAATGGAAACTGTCACATACGCAGACATGGGGGTCTATTGTAGTCCATTTTTGGACAGTTTCGAAAAAGTCAGCAGCGAAGTTGGCACAAACACTTCTTTGATTTTAACTCGGTCGTGTGGAACGCAATCTGCTGAAGATCAAGAATTACTTCAAACTAATGAAACGACAGAACGAAAACAGGTAACACCAGGTTCACTTTCGTTCACGAAATACTTACAAAGTACAGACTCTAACAATAAAAATAGTTCAGGTAACAAAACTTTCACATCATCTCTTAATATAAACGTGTCAAAGAAAGATTCAAATGGAAAGAGATCGGTGGATAGTGCGTCAGACGATAGCCTTGATGATTTTAACCAACTACAGGTGTATCTTCCCACGCCAGACCTTATCAGCAATCATAATTCCCTGGAAACGCATGCACATGCAAGTTCCGCGACTAAAAACGAAAATAACCCAACAGAACAACACAATAAGAAAGCAGAAGAACCCCAACTGGGTTTTCCGTCACTACTGAACGAAAATTTTGCAATAACCACAGAAACGTGCGTTGCAAACTGTTCTGTTACAACAGACAAAAGAGATAAAGTCCAATCAGTCAGTGTGACGACCCTGTACACTCCAGAAATATGCATTACCAAAACCAACAACGAAACCGTAAGACCCTTAAAAAGGAACGATATTCCACAAGCTGTCAATCCAAACATCCTACAGGTCGAAAACAATTTACTGAAAGCCACTTCATGTTCTCCAGAAATTTTAAAAGAACAATCTCTTGGATCAGACGATTTTGGAAACATCAGGAGGGATTCCTTGGAATGGACATCCAAAAAAGTCCGTTTCGCTGACAGTTCGATTAAAACCGAAAAGAAAATGATCGACACCATGTCAAAATTTTTAGAAGAAGCAGCAAAATTGATGACCAACTTGACTCGCGTAGCCAACACCATGGAGGCAAACTGTAGCAATTCTTACGACATCCAGGTCACAGTGAGCGACGTAAGCGAAACACCATCGTCTGGAACTACGTCTCGAATTAAAAGAAAAATATCAAGACCTAAGAGGCGTCATCACACCACGTCGACCCAAACCTCAAACAACACCGAAAACTCCAGTGTTCAAACGAACGACACTACAAATCGTTACCACAATCGATACGAATCGATTTTAAAAGAGTCTTGCGATAAATTGGAACATTGCATAAACGTTGCTTTAGAAAAATCTTCAGGAAGACGTAGAACGACGTCGATTGAAAGGGAAGAATTCCTTCATAGATTTCCGCAACCTTTCACGTGTTATCCCGGAGAATGGAACTTGAGGAATTTAAGAGGAGGGCTAGGGGTCGAGGGAGGAGTTAACCAAGTTAATGTCGAAGATTCGAGTTTAGAGAGTAACCCAACATTTTCTGATTATGGCAGTCTACCAAGACAAAAGCACATTAAGAGACCGGTGCCAAGTAGCAGTCCGAGTGCATATCTAAAACAATTAATGAGAATCAGGCGACAAATTGTCGAGACTTCAAGGGAAGATTTGCTGCAAGAGACAAAGGAGGACAGTTTTTGATGTATGACTTCTTTTCTAATTGGACTTCACCTCTATAAGGATATTCAATGAATGTCTTACGTTAATTAAACAAAAATTAATTATTTTACAAATGATTCCAAAACGGTAAATGTACCATATAGATGTTTATGTCCCACTTATTTTTGTTCAAATAACTCAGACAATCGTTTAAAATATTGAACCATTTTTAAAGGATTACATTAAAAATAGGTTCCTAGTTTTCTAATCTTCTTCCATCACCACAATCGATTAACTGATAAGGATAAGTACGTATTAGATACTTTTTCATAATAGCATTCATTAAATATCCTTGAATATTGCACCATATTTTTGCATTTATTTATAGTTTAGTGAATAGTTTAATTCTAGAAGTTAGCAGTTTAGTTGGTTTTCTTAAACAATCTCAATTTTTAAATATTTTTCATTATATTAGAAAATTTCATACAAAAGTCAAACAGAGACATCGGATTGTATACTTTTTTATATTAATTAAAATTCTAATGAAGAGTCCATTTTAGGGTCTAGTGTCTTTTTTGACATTGATGCTTTTATTATACAGGGTTTTTTATTATTTTTTTTTACGTCGAATTCGAATAAAACCTGAAATTTTAAAGTAAGTTTGATCACCAACTTGTACACGTACAAGGAGCGTTTTCTGAAATCATTTAATTTATAGAAAATTATAAAAATTATAACTTCCACAAAATATGGCTTAAGAGTACTGAAATTTTTACTGGTGACAGCTGAATCTTAGAGAAAACGCCTTGACAAAATTGAACTTAATAATTTATACAGGGCGTTCAAAAAAAAAATTGTAAAGTTTAAAAACTTCAAACACGAATAATAATTTTGTTTATTCAAATGGCACCTACCATATTTTATTTTTTCAATAGATCATTTTTTTATCCTCTTTCTTCATGTTGTTTTATTTGAAAAATTTTGAGTAATTTTGAATTTTTAAAAGAAGTAATTTCTTTAATTTTGGCGTAACAACAATCAAATTAAAATCACACTAAAAACCTTTCTTTCGTATAATTTCTGATAGGAATAGATATTCGAGAAAAATGTTTATAACAAATACTTCAATAGGAGTTTTCGTTTTTTGGTTGTTTTTGTAACATAAATTAATCGAAAGGACGGTTTTTGGCTTGATTTTGCATTGATTACCGATAGTTGTCAATTGCCCAAGGCACATTCTTATTACGCCAAAATTAATGAAATTATCTACCTATTTTAAAAATTCAAAATTACTCAAAATTTTTCAAATAAAACAACAGGAAGTATCAATGTAGATCGAAAGAGGATAGAAAAAGGAATTGATTGAAAAAAAAAAAAAATATAGTAAAAAAAAAAACGAAATTATTCGTGTTTGAAGTTTCTAAACTTTACAATTTTTTTTTGAATGCCCTGTATAAATTATTAAGTTCAATTTTGAAATTCAGCTATCACCAGTAAAAATTTCAATTCTCCAAATTTTTTTTTATAAATTAAATGATCTCAGAAACCGTTTATGTAAAGCTAATTAGGGGCTTTCACATAGCTTAGGTTTCATTTAAATATCTGTTATAGTTCCATAAAACCCCCGTTTTTCAAAAACAAATGAAGGTAGGGGTTTGATAATTGGCCAAAAATTATTTTCAACAAATACCAATATAATAAAGCAGCAATGTCAAAAAACGCCAGTGCAGATTTTATGAGGAAACCTAACAAAACTGTTTATTGAAAACCATATGTTTTAAAATTACTGTAATTATACAATAAGCTAAGAAAAAGCATCCTTTTTTGGTTGTTATCATTAAACATAAATACAGGGTGATCCATTTTAATCTACGCGAAAAAAGTCCTTAATCAAAAAAGTTTGACCTTTAGGTTGATTTTCAAATTTATTGTACCTATTTCAAAAGGTCAAGTTAATTTTCTCAACCGGATACCTCAGATTCAAACATTCAAAAGCTACTTCAGCCTTTATTTTGAAGTTACTCTCAGAGTATTAGATTCAAATAGCCCACCCTGTTTCGAATATCTTCATGTCGCTTAGATTAAAAAAAAAGAAGACCTTTTTTTATGACTTTTCACTTTAATATTGTATGATATTGAAAGCACATTTCCATTCAAAATATATAGGTAGATACTTATACATTTTTATATAAGAAAACACTTTTTACAACCATCATTCACAAATATTTTCATTACACAATACACAGTATTAATGAATTTAACCAAAATGTAGTAAATTTGTTGAGTGAAATAAAAATGAATTACGACTTTTTTGATTTATTATCATTAAAATAAGTAGAACGAAATATTCAAATATTTTTTTTTTTAATTAGCTTGGTAATGATACATATATTTATTTATAAAAAAAATAATAACCCTTGACAAATAGAAAAAAGAGCAACATAGAAAAAACAACTACCAGCAGTTGGAGCCCCTGAAATTTAATTAAAAAATTAACTCATCTCAGCTTTTTCAAATTTACTCGTATATGTTTTACTTACTATTCCAACTTCTCATCTCTACAAAACAGTAAAAGATAGTTTTGAGTTAGATAAATGTAAAATGTAACGTGGGAACTTAAGTCGAAATATTTAACTAAATTACCTAGAGGATAGTACAGAAGAGTTTTTCTTTTAAAATAATTAGCTCCAGGAATTTTCAATTCACAACTAATAACTGACCCAGCATCTAGAGTTTCTGTAAACGCAGATGCAGTTAAAGTCATTGTGAAACGTCCATTTCGCTCTTTAGAAGTAGCCCATTGAATGGGCTGAAGAATTCTAAAAAGTATTGTACCTACTACATACTTGTGTCCAAAAATTGTTAACGAAACGCAAAAAAAGCCTCTATTGGATAATGATTTTACACCAAACATTAAAGTGGCCTCAGTGCAAGAAATAAATCAGGAAAGAACACGTAAAACGATTTTTGAAACGAAAAAATAATAAAATGGAAATTGAAATAAGTGCATTAATTAATTTAATTCAATGCATTTTTGATTATTTATTATTAAATTATTTTATATCGAATAGAACAAAGTAGAAAAGGAAATTTAATTCTGTGAAAAATACAATGAGAGGGAATATATACAGGGTGTTTCACCGGGAACTGCGTTGATCGATTACTGAGAAGTTAGTGATTGGAAAATTCTATAAAAAATAGAGTAGACCTAGTTCAATATGTGCCCTACTCATCTAAAATATTTTCAATGTCGCAGCACTTCCGGTTATACCGGAAACGGACTCCAACGTTCTTATTTTTAATCAAATTCCTTAATATCTCAAAAACTAAGGAGCATAGATAAGAAGTTATGTTATAATAATCGGCGTAGAATTCGATGCTGAATTCGTTTATTTAATAAAAATAGGTGATTTCATTTAAAAAAATGAACTTATGCCATGTTGAAGTTTGCCATTTTCAAAAATTAAATTAAAACACCCTGTATGCTGTAGACTGGCAAAATGGTATTGAATCGAAAGAGTGAAACTTGCTTTATAACTTGTACAAAAAATGAATTCGTAAATAAATAAATAAAATGCGTTTTCAATTTTTAAAGAGTGGAATGAAAATGGCAATTTTAAAAAAAAAAAAAAACAAAATATTTCAATAACCATTGATTTTTATGGTATTGTGTTTCGTATAAAAAGTTCTTTAAATAACACTCAGAATTTGAAAATAATAATGAAAACATGTAGTGCCATTTAAAATAAGAAAGTTGGAGTCCGTTTCCGGTATAACCGGAAATGCTGCGACATTGAAAATATTTCAGCTGAGTAGGGCACATTGAACTTAGGTCTACTCTGTTTTTTATAGAATTTTCTAATCACAAACTTCTCAGTAATCGATCGACGCAGTTCCCGGTGGGACACCCTGTACAACAAACCAAATTAAGTGAATTTAAAGATTATAGAAATGTAATTCTCTGCCACAAAAACTATTAGGTAGTAAACAATTCTTGTACCCATAAACATTATATTTAAGGGAAATTCAAAATACAGTGAAACTTCTTTAACTCGAACTTCCCTAACTCGAATTATTCTCTAAATCGAATTTTCTTTGCAAATAAATACGTTTTTACAACATCGCTATATAATTTTTTCCCTATAAGTCGAATTTCTATAACTCGAATATTTCTAAAACTCGAACTAAAATTTAACAGTAACCGAGGCGGCAACCGAGCGGAACTCGAATTTTTCGGGGAAACACCTACTCCAATTTCGGCGAATTTAGGGAATTATCGATCGGCGAGCCGGCGACAAATAAAGACCATAAACCACAGCCATAAACAGACATATTTTTAGTTTCTTAGATTGTTTCGGACGCGCATTATAAGATTTTATCAGTTATAGTTAGTAACCGGTGAAATTTTGGATTGTGGTGATATCAGTGAGGGACTAAGATGGCATCAAAACGAAAATTAAAGTGTTTAACGCTTAAAGAAAAATTAAAATTAATTGCCGAGGTAAAAGAGTGAAAAGAAAAAAAAGGAGATTGCACAACAATTTGGAATTCCTCCTAACACGTTATCAACCATTTTGAAAAACAAAAACAAACTTTTAAAAAACAAAGGTGACTACAATTTTGACTCCAAACGAAAAAGGCTTACAACTTGTGTTAATAATGATGTTGATGAAGCTATGCTTAAGTGGGTTACTACCGCACGTGACAAAAATCTTCCTCTCTCGGGAACGTTAATCAGAGAAAAAGCTAAGGAATTTGCGGTTGCTTTCGGTCGCGAAGATTTTTCAGCTAGTGTAGGGTGGCTAGATAAATTTAAAATAAGGCATAATATCGCCCAAATGTAATAAAGTGTATGAATTTTAAAATCCTCAATTTGGTCTAATTTCCATAATTCGAATTTTCCGTAACTCGAACTCCACTTCCTGTCCATTGGAGATTCGACTTAGGGAAGTTCCACTGTATGTGCAATATTACATCAGAGGATGTTAGTTTTAATAAGGGGTAGACTTACAGGCACGATTTTTTAAACATTAAATTAGACAACAAATCGTAAAAAGTAAGTTTTACCTATCCAATCTTTTCTCCTTTTTGTTAGTGTATATTATCATTGACGGTTCGGGATAAATATCAGCGACAACACAAGTAAAATTTACTGTTTTTGAATCTTCGTAGGTTTGACTTAAAAAAAATAACTTTTCTGGTTCTAAAAATTATAATATTTATTGTTCTATTTATCAAACAAAATGACTGTTCCTCTCTTAATAATTAATATATTAATTAAGTACAGTGGAGGTGGGTCAATTTCGATGTTTCTGTAGGGGAATTCAGTATGTAATTATAAAATACGTGTGGCACTCGGGGACTGCCGCGGTAAAGCTATTGCATAGCATTTTTTATCAACTTATGCAATTATAATATTCATGAAATATTTTTTTTCTTTGATATTAATATGTATAACAATAAACCTATATACTTTCTCAAAAACAGCTGCTTACGTATTCGTCCGATTTCGGAGCAGCTCGTCTCGATCCGTGCGAGCTTCGTACAGTCTACACGCGGTCGGAGTGGGGGGTGTTAGGTTTTTTCGTTACGGAATTTCTTGATTCGGTCGCCGCGCTCAAAGCTCGCGATAAAAGCTATGCAATAGCTTAATAAAAGACATACAAAAAAATTAATGTAAATCTTTTTTAAAGAGAAACTTACTAGTGATTTCAAAAAATTGTTACCGTTTTTTGTTTTCGAGTTATATACATAAGCTGGAATTTTCGAGTTTTCGAAATACATATGCCCATATCTTCGTTGTCTAATTACAAAAAAAAAAACGACTTTCACGTTCTCCAGGCAGATTTTTAGGTAGAACACAGTGGCATTAAATAAATTTAAAATTAAAGGAAATCATGAACTTCCAAGTAACACATTCTGGACATGTTCGTAATTATCGATAATTTTTAATACTTTTAAGATTCAATAGGCTGCAAAAATAAGGATACAAATTAACATTTTGCATTTCGAAATGACAAAAGAGTATAGATAACAGCATTTTGTTAGAAACAAATATCAACAAACCAAAATAAATCTACAAAAAGATTCATTTTGTTATTCTACTGTTACACAACAAATGAAACTTCACATGTTATAATAAGTAGGTATATGTATTTTTTGAAAAGAGAAAAAAAAATTTACACAAAGCAATTATGTCCTATTTAAAAAACACAACTTTATGCAATAACTCGAAAGTCCATTTTTTTTTTTAAATTTCTTCGACGCTACTGTATTCTACGTAAAAAAGTACCTGAAGACCGCGAAAGGCAATTTTTTGTAATTTAATAGACAACCAAGATACGGGTATATTTTGAAAATTCGAAAATTCCAATTTCGAAAAAAAAAAAGACCAATCAATTTTTTTAAAACACCAGTAAGTTTGTCTCAACAAAAGAGATCGAGGGTACTCCGTTAATTCTTTTGTATGTTTTATACTTACTGAGTTCCCTTATAGAAACTTTGAAATTTGCTTACTCTGTACATGCCATGCTACCTACGCAAGCTTGAATTTCCTTAATTTTTTGTGGAAGCTGCATATATGTAAGTCTGTTAATTTATTATTCTTAAAGATATTAGCTCCACAGGACGTGATGCATTTAATTAAATGGGGTGAATAATACAAATTAGTTACATAAAATATATCATATCTAAACGAATTATCTAAACAACATTTTAGTTTAGGTTTGAATGGCCACAGGGTTGTGAAAATGTAGAATGAATGGCTTTATCTCTTTTGTGCCAAACTGTATGTATTGAACAACCCTATAAAATAATTTCGAGTATCTAATTACTTATTAGTAATAATTAAATACCTACGATACGAAAAATTTTACATTAAGTACCTACGTTCTGCTCGAGTTGGTACAGAACGGACCTTTTTTGCTTGATAAAGGTAGAGGACGACATTAGGTGGTACTAAAAAAAGCTAATACAAATGCGAACGACCGCGAAAATTTTAGTCAGTTATTCGCGACCATTGTATCGGGATGGGTCTGAGTCGCGTCGCGTAGTGTAGTGATTTCCAATTTTTTTGGTATGGTTTTATCAAGAAAATTAGGGCAACACTGGTGTCGGTAGTGGTAAGTACTGAATTTTATTTTATTTTTAATGCTATTTTGACTTTTTTACAATTAGTCGAATATTGTAAGCGAATAATTAAGCAACGTTTCGACCATCAATTTCGGTCATCGTCAGGCTATTTGTGTCACGCAGCGTTAAATTTCCTAAACTTTAGTGAAAACCGCATGTAAATCGGTTCGGAAATAACGAAGTTCTACTTTGAAAATCAGAAGTGGCACTTACCCCTAACCCGTTACATTGTTTACATTTGCGCACCTGAAGGAGATTCCCATTTAGAACAGGTGCACCCGTTTGACCTAGTTTTTAAGTGCAACAAAATGGCCGCCGACGTAGCAGCCAATCAGATGCATCGAGACGGTTAATAACAACAACACTTGCATTTGCATTCCTGAGTTATTCACCCGTGATGCATGAGGAAGGTGCACACTGTTGCATCAAATTGTAGGTTATAATTACGTAAAAACATGAAAGTATTACCTTGTTCTTTGAAATTACGCTGTTACCTTAATAAAAATGTTTCAAAACGTCTAAAAACAATTACTTTTTGTTTGGAATAGTAAAATTACGTAATATTTGTATTAGTTTTAATGGCTAGTTGCTTAAAATAACAATTAGCCAGTAACTAACAATTTTTAAAAATTACTTTAATTATGCGACGTTTCGGCCGTCAGATTCAGTCATCATTAGACAAACAACAAACACCAATAAAACAAAAATTAATCAACATGAGAGTCCATAACCTTTTTATAAATCAAACTATTACTTGGTTAACGTTCTGTCGAAGCAATCTCGAACTGTTGGAGTCTCCTCAGTCTTCAGCGCATCGTAGGTCTCTCCGACAGGATAACCAAGGATAACAACCAAACAAAGTCGTCTCCTAGACAAAACGGATTAACCTTAATACTTTGGCAGTAAGTCTAACGCCATCTGCGTAATTTAGCTACAAAGTAGGTTCACCACCAACAGGGTCCTCCACTGTCGGATGGAGCCAAACAGAGGGAGCTACGTGTAATTTACACAAATCAACACAATCAATTATTATGCTCATAATATTAAATTATTTCATAAATTAATGCCTGGTTAACAATCTGTCGAAGCGGCCAGACGAGAGTTAATCAGCTCGAAATCACGATCCGTGTTAACATAATGTTAAACCGAGCATTAATTCATGAAATAATAATTTATTATCATAAATTATAAGCATAATAATTTACTGTGTTTATTTATGTAATTTACACGTAGCTCCCTCCGTTTGGCTCCATTCGACAGTGGAATTTCTTAAAAAAAATGCCTCTGTTGGTGGTGTGTAGTTAAATTGCGCAAATAGCGTTAAACAAACTAATATTATTTATGTCAATTTTTAATTTGTTGATGTTAGTTGTTGGATGGTTGTTTGTCTGATGATGACCGAATTTGACGGCCGAAACGTCGCATAATTAAAATGATTTTTAGTAATTGTTGTTTACCTACTAGCGATATTAGCTTTTGTTGACTATAAATACCTATACCAATTTACCAACAAACAGGTTCTAATAACTGAAAATTTAGATTTTACATTTACTCACCCCATTTACTTGATTATTCAGCACGTCACACAATAAAAAATGATGGCAAGTACATTTTTGTACGATAATATTTTGTTATTTTTATAATCATGTTGTCCACATTATTTTTATTTCAAATTAAAAACAGACGAAATTATACACTCCCGAAAGAAATTCACACGTGGTTTGCAATAGCCCACTTTATTCCTAAGCGCATTTATACTATTTTTTGTCATATTCATGTGAAAAGTTCGTCATTTAATTCAATAAAAAGAGGTTATGTTACACTTGACAATTGTTATATTTGTGTTAATACGCATGCGCTGAATTATTTCCACACGCCTGAGAAAGCAGTGTTTTCGTTAATGAATTAAGCGATGAAAGACAAACTTTCCGTACGCATATGACAAAAATTAATTTTTATCAAACGGCCGTATAGCACAAATTAATATCTTTTTTCATTTCTGTTCTTTAATTATCACAAAACACGACAGACCACATCCGAATACCTACTTCTTCCCCTACTTTTAAATCCCTCTCACCTGACCTTCAAGTTCGAGAGTAAACGAAAAAGCGAAAAACAATAATAAAAATATTTCATATACTAGTCCGTCCCGTTCAAAACAGAAATATTCGTGGCTATTTCAACCACTGACAAAAAAAATGTTTTAACACTAAAGTGCACTAAATACATACCAAAAACAATTAATTTTCTTGTGGCATAATCTTCGTCTATAGACGTAGAGACGTAACATTTAAATTCACCAGCCAACTCTACCGTTGGATTTTCGATTTTTAATGCCCTGTATCTTGATAATAAATCAGCACTCGCTTCAAAATTTAAATCCAACCTATCTTTCAACAACCCCAACGCTTGAGGTTTGTTCGGTGGAACCCAATGGTAAACTTTCTGTTCATTTAAATACCATTGCAGTACCAGATCTGTGTCATCTGGTCTTAAAGAATAATTGCAATCGATAATTATTGGTTGATTGCTGCTGTTTTGAACTGCTTGAGGGACTAGAATGTAATTGATTTGAACTGAATTGACGATAATGAACCCTAAAAAAAAATCAATAAATTGTTTTATTAGAAGATTGAGATCATCATAACTTATTAGTTTTTATATTTATTTTATTTTACGTAATCAACAGGCTTACGCCGTTATACAATTTTAATACAATTAATAGTTTAATTTCCTTAATTATATACAATATCTAGATTTTTAATTATTGTTTAATACGTTCATCAATTCTTTCATCAAAAGATCTCTCAATTTGACCAATATACAATTTAGTACATGATCTGCCTTCTAATAGAAATAAGAAATTAATTTCCTTTATTTATAAATCGGTTTTTTCTTTAGGAATTAACAGTTCAGTTCGCTCGTAAAATCTACCACTTTGAATTATCTTCCTGTAACTACAAGTAACTATAATTTATACCCCATATTTAGGTCAATGCTTGATGAAGTGTTATAAAGCTTTTCACATAACACTGCACACCAAACGCTCCTACAATTTTTAATTAAACAACGATAGTATCGAAGAAAATTTAATTAACATTGCAAATGTAACGTTAAATCGAATTAAACAGAACTTATTTTTGTAAAAATTATGAAATATAAGAAAGCAATTTTCAATTTTAATTCGCATTATTTTTAGCAGAGATACTAAGTACATTATCCGTACAAGTAATTTTGAAAATTTATTTAAAAATACCTACAAATCTTTTTTTCAATTAATCATTAAGTTCTTAAATTGTTTAAACATTTTGTTTTTTTATTAAATATACAAGTAGGTATATTACGTTTTTCCAAAAAATATATTTTATTAAATCCCTTTTGCAATAAAGCATTTTTAAAAACGAATTACTTACCTGAAAATAAAACCACGATATTACTCATTCCAAGGGAAATTTTCATTCACGTTCGCTCAAAATTATAAATTCTTTCGGGTCTTCAGATAAAATTAAAACAAACTTCGCACGCGCCAAGACGCGGCAATTGAGCGCATGAGTAGAAGAAGAAATGAAATATAAATAATATCAGAAAATATTTTAACAGATAGATACTGTCGTACTTATTTTTTTAAATAATAATTGTTATTATTGTAATAGTTATAAAATTTAAGCATACAAAAGAAAAAAGTTTACATCTTTAATGAAGTAATTACGATCTCATATTTCCAGTTGGAGTAAAAAGAAAATAAATATTAATTTTTATTCAAATATTTGTTTTTATTTCCAAATTAATTACTCTTCAGTTTTAAATTTCTTCTTAGCTATCTAATCGTCGTATTATTTCCCTTAATTCTTCATCAAGTACAATTTTATTAAAAAATTAAATGTTTATAAAAAAGGAAAAACAACTGCAATTTATCAGATATTTATTTTATTCATGCTAAATAAACAACTCAATTAAATTTTTTAACAACCGCATGTTATATAATTTATGACAAATGGGTATAATAACATTTCAATATGTAAATTATTTAATTAAAAGTAGCATTTCATTTTTTTTTTGTTGGAATAGTACGAGAAAATACTGATGAAGAAATTAAGGCTTCTGGTACATTTTATTTATTAATTCAAGAACATGTTTTATTTTCAATTAGACAATAGTAATGTCTCATACAGTGGTTAGTAATAGTTGCAATAAAGATTAAATTATACAAAATATTGATTCAATCTTAATATTTAGTGTTCAGAAAGCTTATAAATCTTTTTATGATTTTTTAATTCATCAAGACTATCTAAGTTATCCCACCACAACTTGAGCCTGTGCTTTAAAATAATAGAAAACCAGGGTGTTAAAGGACCATCTAAAGTCGGTATATAAGAATCTAGCTCTTCACGTGGTACAAAACTGTATGCAGATATTTCATTTGGATTTGGCTTAATTTTTACATTATCTTGAAAAATGATCACATAGTCAATTTCGTGTTCGCCCCATTTACCATTACCAGTGTCTTTGTACCAAATCCGTGTAATGTAATGTAACTTTTCCAATGGAATCTGCTCTTTGGGAATCCCCAGCTCATAATTCATTCTTCTTTGGGCTGCTCTTTTTATTCCAATTGCATCCTTTTCATCATCCTCGCCTTCAAAATCTGCCACAGGATGACTACAGCACGAATTGGTGTAACAATCTGGATACGTTATCTAAAATTTGAACACTTAATTTGCAACTAATTTTTAGGTAGATAAGTACACCGTACCTTATGTGACGATCGTTTCTGTAATAACAAGTCTCCTTTTTTGTTAAACAAGAAGACACTGAATGCGCGATGTAGTGGTATATAGTCATTTTCTTGTACTAAATGACATTCTCTTTTCGAGGCTTGGCCCACAATATTATCATTTTCGTCGACCAAGAAGCATTTTTCTTTCAATGATGCTTCTTGTATAGGATCTTTAGCAGCTTCTTTAGCACTAGTAGTAGCTGAACTAAACAGTACCCGGCTTATCGTCCTTTTAACAGCATTTCGTACACTTAGAGACAACATATTGGTTAACCACAGCTTAAAATAAAAAAAACGACACACTTTGTTCTATTGTCTAAACACTACATGAAAAGTAATTATTTTTAGTAAAATTTAGATATTCAAGATTATTAAAACAGTTCTGTTAAAATAACCTTTCCATTTGACATATGCTATAAAGGGCATGTTCCGATATAGACTGTGAGCACTGGACAGTAATGACAGTATACTGAAATGCGTTCCGATATAGGCTTCCAGTGCACCGTGACAGTGACAGAAAGAAACTAATGACGTCATATTTGCCACCATCTTTGTACTGGGAGCGTATTACCTCTGGGAGGTAAGGCGCTTCCAGTAGTTTCCATTAGATAAAAATGGCAGACATAGCAAGAACACAGACCACACCACAACATGGACCAATATTTTTCTTAAAACTTATAAAAAGCTACAATTCATTAAAAGGATTAAAATGAAAGAAATTGAAACATTGTTATTGCTCTGTTTTACGGTTTTTGTAATTTGTTTGTTACTTAAACCACTAAACACCGTTTTTACTTAAACTTATTCTAAAGGCGGACCTGTTCAATCATGTAAGAGAAGGAACTTTTAATCATTCTTTTACATTGTGTTCAATCCACTAGGTCTGGATGAATTAGAAAATTGTGAAAAACTGAAATAGAAATTTTGAAGTGATATTTACTCTTAAGGTTTCTCTGCAAAAATATGCATATTTTTATTTTAACTTTTCAATATTAATTAGCATGCATATACCTAAGCACAACATATACTATTAACAGTAGTTTTGGTCGGTTCTTTATGAAACATTTTTTGAATAGAAGAAAATAAAATAAATAAACCACTTTTAAATGTTTCAAAACGAGTATTTATTTAACTCTACAATTATTTCGGTATTATAATACCTTTCTCAAGAGTAACAGGATTTAGGTATAAATAGATGATAAGCACCGCATTAAATTTAGTAAAATGCTGTTACTCTTGAGAAATTGTAGTTAAATAAATACTCCTTTTTGAAACATTTAAAAGTGGTTTATTTATTATATTTTCTTCTAAGCACAACATATTGGTCACTCGGAACGTTTTCTTGTTAGTAATTTTCATTAGTTAAGATCATGATATTTTATTAGTTATACCGTTATAAACATTTTTTTATTCTCAAATACATAGTTTAAAAAATTTATTTCCCAAAAATTGCAATATTAAGCCTCATTAAATGTTAAAATCGTGCATTAATACATCTAGCGCCTCTATCGGATAGTGTCTTAATTATTTTTGACAAAAGTACTGAAACAGTACTGAAATACGTTCCGATATATAACAGCCAGTAGTAGATTCAGTGCAAAAATCTAAACCGGAACGGTGTTTACAGTATACTGTGTGACGTAACGTGTCACAGTGCTCACAGTGTATATCGGAACACGGTCTAAGGTTAATTATAATCATAGATTATACGGTAATGTCATAGATAAAATCGAAAAGTTGTATTCAAACTTATTAATATGTGCAAAATAATGTGTTAAGGATAAATTAACAAAAGACGAGGCTAAATTTATTTATTATTTGAGCTTTTGTTTTTTACAATTCCAAACAAAAAGATATCAACGGGTTGTTATTTAAACATTTTTTTAAAGTTGCTATTCTGCTTAGTAAGCTGCGTTCAAAATACAATCTATTTAAAATTCGATCTTTTACTAGGTTAGGTTTGGTTAACATGAACCATAGGTATGTAATAGAGAATGGACTGAGTTTGGACTGAGTGTTCCCTACCCAGCTGTAAAAAAATACAGGCAGAAAGGAGTAAGACAGATAAAGCGATCGTGCTGCCAGTAGTTGTCTTTTTCTAAATCAAGTCACTAGAAAACAGTCATTTATATTTCTGAACGGTTTTAGAATAATCGAAGTCTTTTATTAATTCTGAACACAACCTAACTTTACATTTGCGAAGAATGACATAATCATAACCTATAATATTATTATGTATGCTTTAAGAATACTTTTTGCCATGCACTGAATTTAAATTTATTTGTAACAGTTAAAATAGAAATTTAACAAGTATGAGGACAACTCAAGTATTATTAAAGCAACATATTGGTTGGCATTTCAAAAAACATTGGAAGATACAAGGAAAAAGAACCCCTGTGGTAACGACTGCAGAAAAGATCTTGAAAGATGCAGGGATTCCTGTTTATAAAGCTGAAGATGTTGCTAACGACAAAGGAATTGAACAGTATGTAGTTATTTGAGAATTTTTTATTCCCGTTAATATTTGATAATTTACAGTATTGAATTAAATTCTAACAAAGCAGGTTTACTGAACAAAACTGATCCTAATTGGCATGAAAGAATATGTTATACTTATTCAGACAGTAATGTATTACTGGAAGGGCTAGATCAGGCTAAAATAATAACAAAAACGGTTGAAATTAAGGAAGGACTGCCAGATACATTCACTATAAAAAACGTAGCAAATGATATACATAAAAAAGTAGAAAATATTATATTTTATAGTCATCTTTTTGATGCTGAACAGAAAAAGTTACCTAAACTTAAAGACCCAGAGAGACCGGCATGGAATTTTCCCAGAGTATATGGAATTACAGAAGAAAGAGCAAAGTATTATTGTTACACTTTTGTTAAAATTGTTATGTACTATTATTTATTATTATTTTCAGTAAACTGCTGATAAGCAAAATTTTGCAGCTCACAGAAATGTTAAGCAAACCTAATATTGTCAAGCAAAGATATATTTTAAATGATCTTTGGTTTTCATTTCCATTTGAAAAAGCTGGAGACTTAATACAATTGCAGTTAAGAGGAGATACAATGCTTATGAGTTCTAAACCATTATCCCCTCCATCTGAAAAGACAACAACAACAACAGAATCATTGGATTTGCCTGACATTTTTCCCATTAAACACACCATAACATTAAATGCCGATAACATTTATGAAATTGAAAATATTTATCGTAAGCAACTAATTTTTTAAAGATTAATGAGCTATGGTATTCCTAAAATAATATTTTTATTTAGCTGTCAATTTAAATATACATAAATCTCACCCGCACACAGTTTTCATACATTACAACAAAACTGAGGTAAAAAACTTGTATGAAGAAGAAGTTACTGAATCGCAAATTCTTGGACGTTCCCTAATGAAAACATTTACAGTTGCAGCAGCTTATGCAAAAGAGAAATATGGGGTAAAGTTTTTTAAGTTTTAAAAATAATATTGAATGTAATACTTTTTTTTAACAGGAAAATGTAAAAGAATTGCCTTTCCCTGTGACTCTACAGTGTGTTCACACTGATGGTAGATTATTTCACTTTGGAATACTTCAGTTAAATACTTTAAATTTAGAAGAGGGGGGCATAAAGAATATTTGGTATCAAAAACCTAGAATTCCACTTTTCTCTTCTTGTGAATATAAAGAAGGGCTGCCTGTTTTAGAAAATTACAATAGTGAAGTAATAAATTACGTAACAGCAATGTATAATAGTGTTTAATTAAATATAGGAGAAAGTTTGGAGGAAAGTCGTTCACTTTTTTCAATAAATACTATCAGAAAACCGACTGCGCTATTAATTTAAAAACAATCCAGTGTTAATTCTTTATTTTATTTACTCTTTTATTTTGATATGTTTTCCACTCGCAACTGTAGTTCAATAGTTTGTTAAATACGAAAAACAGCGAAAAAGTAGATTTTTTTTAGTTTTCCAATGATAAAAACTACTCTCAACGTACAATTTTTATACGAACGTAAATATCGATACATGTTATTTGACTATACTATTAAATATAAGAAAAATCTTTTTTGTGAAAAATGTTTACCTAAAATTATTTATGTTACAAAGAAAACTATGTATTTACAAATGTTAGTTAATTTTTATGATTGAATGTAAATTATCTTAATCGGATTCCAGGATCATCTCATTTTCAGTTTCTTGTTCCTTGTCCCAATCTTTCATTTTTGCTCCCATCATGAAATCATCCTTGAGAACACTCCAGGTGCTGTTTTCTTTGACTTTATCTTTCACATTAGTGGTATCTGGATCTTTATCAACATTTTCAGACTTTTTCCCCATAAGTACATCCAAAAATGTCCTCTTATCTATACTTTTTAGAACCCTATCACGTTTGACTTCTAATGAGCCGGCTTCTTTAAGTTTTGTATCAATTTCTTTTTGCTGAGACTTTACAGCGTTAAATAGTTGAACAACTCCTTTCGTTGCAATTTTTTGTAATTTGCGTTCTCTATCTTTTTGTAAAATGTCTGGTTTGACTCTAATACTAGGTATGTCACGTTTCTAAAATAATAAAGACTCCTCCGTATAAAAATATCAATCACTACACTAAAAATATTAGTTAGTAATCAATTAACAAACCCTTTTCCTCGAGGTAGGTTTTTCTTCATCAAAGGCACTGTCACTATCTGAAGATACCCTGTCAATTTCTTCTTGTCCATCTTTTTCAACTTCAAAACCCACATCTTTTAGTTGTCTCTGAGGTAAATCTGTTAACTTTTTAGCTTTACTAAGAACCAAAGTTTTCTTTCCTTTAGGCTTATTTGTTTTGAGAATTTTTGAAATGGAATCTGCCCATCCGGCATTTGTTTTTCCACTAGATTCATCTGCATCACTAAATTCGTTAGTCTCAGATTCACTTTCGTGATTACTTTGTTCATCACTTTCAGGCAAGTCGCTAGCAGTGTCTGAAATATAAAAGATACAAACGTTTATTGACTGCTTTCCAACAAAACTGTACAAGTATATAAACAAACTAATGTTTCGTTTTTTAACGTTAATAATGTCTTACCCTCTTCTACTACAACTTTTTTTACAGCAGTCATGGTTTTAATTACTTTCTTTCACTATTTATTTAAAAACCTTTTTTGGAGGTTAGAGTAGTTTAGGTTATGTACTTTGAGGTTAGGCTACTCATAGATTTTAAAATATGTCGTGTCTAGAGTAGCAACTTTCGTACTAGGTCGTAATGTCCTAATTTCCTCCTCTACCTTGATGACTTAGCGATCGTAGCTAATCGCAGCGACACTTTAGTGTTTTTGCAGACTTTTTTTATTGTCTATGCCCCAAAGCTATGCCCTAATTCCTGGACATTTCGTTGATCACGCACCGCCACTGATGAAGAATGCAATCATAGATAAATCCTATTTCCAACGCATGCGCATTGTTTACCGGGACTTTAGTTTTTGGTTTTTTAATGTCGTCTGTATAAAGCTTTTTAAAATTCGTTTTAATAAAATGGATCTTTTGAGAAACCTCTTGGATCCAAATCAGTCATTAAGTAACATAAAAGTTAAAGTGAAAAGTGCACCAGTTGAAGTTATAGAAAATTATATATCAGACGAAGAAGACGAGTTGGAAGATTTCAACAAGAATCTGGAAGAATCCAGGTCCACAAATTATGCCACGGAATATCAGATGAAAGAAGAAAAGTTATACATGGAAAACATGAAAACGTACAACGTATTTATTTACACTTTTCATATCACCCTATGCACGAAATCAATGTTAAAATGTTTTAGGAGAATGATGGGAATATGTCTCAAGTTGATTATGCAGATGATATGTTATCAAACGATGACAGAGAAGAAGTTGCACGACTAAAGGAGGACCAGTTGGTTGAAATTTATACAAAATATTCTTTTAATAACTATAAAACAGAAGAACTTAGTATCGATCCTTTTCGATCGAAAGTAAATACTTATTGAGAATGTCAAAAAAAAAATAAGTAAATACCCACTTTACAGATTCTATCCTTTATTTATGCAAACATGGTTTTAATAATTCAAGGCCATACTGGCTGTGGAAAATCAACCCAAGTTCCTCAATTTATCTTAGATGACTGCAAAGCTAATAATAAGTACTGCAAAATTGTGATTACACAGCCCCGACGCATAGCTGCAGTCAGTGTGGCTAAAAGAGTTTGTGAAGAGAGAGGATGGGCTTTAGGAACAGTTTGTGGATATCAAGTAAAAAATTGATTTTATTTTAGTCAAATTGCAATGTCCGAATAACAACCCACTTTTCTACATTAGATTTACATAGATATCATTATCCAACATTTTAGATCTTTCTGAAATATCGTAGAACATTGTAGATCATTCTTAAAAATTTTGAGATCACCCTAGAATATTGTACAATATTTTACTACATTTTTAGGTATTCTGAAACAGTAGATCATTCCTAAATATTACAAGTCATTTTTCGAAAATCGGGAACATTTTTGATTATTTTCGAACATTTAAGATCATTGTCAAAGAATCTGGAACATTTTAGATCATTCTTGAACATTCCAAATTATTTTGAAAAATTATAGAATGTTCTATTATCATTTGATATTTTCAGATCATCCTAAAATGTTGTAGATACACAGTAGGCCAATTTCGATGTCTCTTTCTGCGACAAACTTACTATTATTTAAATGGAGATCACAGTTGGCTATGCTTTATTTAAAAATACATTTTTTTCTGTCTTTTCAAAAATATATAACATTTGGGGTTCCTTTTGTTATATAAGAGTAGATTAACAAAAACAATCTTTTGTAGCTTTATTTTTATATAAAAGTGTGATGTTAGAATGTGTTACAATTAGTAATAATAATTCTAATATACACAGTAGTTATCCAGAAATAAATTTACAATTGTAATTGATGAACGAAAACTACCAACATACCAACTAATAGGACGCACCAGACAATAAAAATAAACAGTCTCAACATTGACGGCACGATTGTAATGTTCTTGTTGTTGATAACTTTTTTATTCTTGCAAATATTTATTAATAAAATTGCCTTTCTTAATATATTAGAATTGTTATTACTGAAAATAATACATTCACAATTTCACAAACGAATTTTTTTTTTAAAAAACACCGAAACAAGACGATATCAATTTTTGAAACCAACCAGTAAGTTAGTCTCAAAGAAAGACGAATTTTTGAATATTCTGGAACATTCAAGATCATTTTCAAATATTAGAAATTATTGTTCTTTATGTCTTAAAAAAAATAGGGAAAAAATTAATTTTACAAGTATGTTGTCTGTTTTGCCTACTATATAAGTGGTGGTGTTGATTAAGATTTATTTTTAGCCTTGAATAAGTCTTCTATAATTAATACAAAAACATTAACTTTTTTTTTTACTTTTTTTGTCATTAGAAATTATTCTCTAAAAATTTGGAATGTTCTGGAACATCCTAGATCAATCTTGATCGTTACAATTATCTCTATCGTTTGTAGGTTGGACTAGAAAGATGTGTTTCTAATGAAACCCTTATTACATACGTTACCACAGGAGTTCTCCTTCAAAAACTAGTCAAGCAAAAAAACCTTCATGAGTTCACTCATATAATAATTGACGAGGTACATGAAAGAAACCAAGATATGGATTTTTTGTTACTCATAATAAGAAAATTTCTTTACACCAATGCTACAAACGTGAAAGTAAGTTGAATGAAAGAAACGTTACGATTAAAATGATGTTAATGTTCATTAAATAAATAGGTCATTTTGATGTCTGCAACAATTGACACAGACGCATTTGCGTACTATTTCCGAACACCCAGCAGAAATGCTGTAATTGACGCACCAGTTTTTAATATTCCTAAACAGACGGCCAAGTATAATAACACTATTTATTATGCAGATCAATTAAATCGTTTAGGAGAGGTATGATTGCGGTAGTGGTTTAAATTAATATTTAATAATCGAAATAATTTATCAGATACCCACTTTTAACATATGCGAACCAAAGATACATCCTTCTTTGTATGCAGTAACGTCACTTCTAATAAGAGCCTTTGACCGATTAGATCCTATATCTGATGATACCGCAACGCCGGTTATAGGAAACGTTTTGATCTTTTTACCTGGTATATTGGAAATCGAGGAAGTGCATAAGGAGTTGGAACTGAAGAAAAACTTGTAATAAAATAGTTTTTTAACATTTATTACCCAAATATTAATTCTACTTCTTAAATTTATTGCAAATTTACTGTAGGGGGCGTTTTACAGTTTGATTACATTGTTACGTACTTTACTTTACTTTTATACTTTTTATTATGTCTAATAAGCCTTTTTTCTGCTAAATTAATTGGTTTTGTTGTTCTTTTCAAGTATGTATAAAGCTGCCGAAGGACAGGAATCTAAATCTCCGCTTATTAAATGGAGCATTCTACCTCTTCATTCTTCTGTTACAATGGAAGAACAGAGAAAGATATTTTTACCGCCTCAGCCCGGATTCAGGAATATTATATTATCTACAAATATAGCTGAAAGTTCTATTACTGTACCTGGAATTACTTATGGTAAGTAAGCACTTAAAAATTAATTTTTATTTTTTATTAATATAATCAAACATTAAAGCTATGAAAATACGATCTTGCTTTTAAAGCTCTTGATTTTATTGTACGTAATTTCAAAATTGTGTATTTACTATTTCAGTAATTGATTTTTGCTTGACCAAAACGATGATAATTGATCCTCACACACAATATCAAAGCTTACAGTTGCAATGGGCCTCTCACGAGAATTGTGAGCAGAGGGCAGGTCGTGTGGGTCGCGTGGGACACGGGAGAGTCTATCGAATGGTGTCCAGTGGATTTTTTTCGGTAATAAAACGTTACATCCACCGTTTTATTGTTTAAACTATAATTGGAAATGTTCTTCAGCAACTTTCCAAAAGTACTGTTCCTGAAATATTAAGAGCGCCATTGGATAGGGTAGTTTTAGCGACAAAACTATTAAATCTTAACGAACCTCCCAAAGCAATTTTGGCATTGGCGATGGACCCCCCCGATTTGGCAAATATTGAGTCGACTATTTGGAATTTAAAAGAAGTAATTAAGTAACGTGTTGATTATGTTGTTTATCTAATTAAATAAAATTTACAGGCTGGAGGTTTGTTAATGACGTGCAAAGGCCAGAAAATGGCATCAGATGGAGATTTAACATTTTTGGGTCATGTAATGGCAAACTTACCCCTTGACATTCATTTATCTAAGTTCATCGTTCTGGGGCATATGTTCAGTTGTATGGACGATTGTATTGTAATGGGTAAATCTTTTTTATCTAATAAATACCAAAATTATTAAGTATTAACGCATTGATTTGATATTTTACAGCATGTGGTATGTCATTAAACCGGATATTTTCGACACCCTTTATGGAATATTTAAAATCTTATACAAATCGTTTACAATGGGCTGACGGTTCTAGCAGCGATTTAATTGCATATTTGAACTTGTACAGGGTAAATAAATGTTAATAAAAAAACTGATATGTTCTCATTTTATTAAATTATTCATTTAAGGTATGGCAAAAAATGAAACGTACTTCTTTAAGAAAAAAACAAGATGAAGCTCAATGGGCCCGGAATAACTACTTAAGTGTTAGGGCGTTAAAAGAGTGGCAATACTTGGTCGAAGAGGTGAGGGACCGAGTTAAAACAATGGGAATGAAAGATACATTCAGTCCTTCACGAGTGCTACTATCGCCCATTGAATTGCCTATTGTCCTGAAGGTGTTTAATGTTATTTTTATTTTTCACCGGCAAAAAATAAGAAATAATCGGTTACAGGTTCTAATCTGTGGAGCTTTTTATCCAAACTATTTCAGAAGATCAGCTGATGCTGGACAAGTGGATGAAAGAGAAGCAGTTAAAGTTTTAAATGGCCAAGATCCATGTAATACGGTTTATTTTACTGGGTTTAATTCTTATCAACCTGGTCCTCTTTATGCCCAACGAATCAAAGAAATTTTTACGAAAAATTTAATTACTCATTTGACTTCAAGCATTAAAGTAACCTTTGACAGCAGCAGGTAAGTAGAGGGTGACTTATTCTTACTTAAATGTAAAATTAGCACATTTAAATAATTAGTAATAATTAAGTAGGAAGTATTTTTATATAAGTTTGGACTTCCGTAGGCACAATCAAACGCATGTTTATTTTTAAATGAAAAATATTCCTTAGTTAAATAATTAATATCTAATTTAATTTTTATTTGTTTTTTTATAGTAAAGTGTACGTATCGTTCATAAATAACAAAGAATCTATGTATACTGTTGTGGAAAATCAAGAATTTGTATCAAAAATGCCGGGAAAAATCGATGTGAAGGTATATCGTTCTCTTCGAATGAGGCAATTAAATATTAAAAACGTCATTAAAGTTCTAAGGTAAGTCATTAAATAGGTTGTAGGTTATATACAATATTTAAAAAAGAAATTAATGTTAAATTAGAGACTATTTTCCACATACAAGTCAAATCTTGAGCTTCAGTTTATCCTTAGTTATCTACTTTCTGTAATTTAAACTTAAGAAGTTATATTTATTTATATAGTTATATTTTTAGATAGCATACGTTGTAGCTGAAAAAAAAAATAAGAAATTGTGGTTTAAATTTATTTTATAATTCTGTATGTTTTTATAAAAGAATCAGGTTCATCTGCAGAACTTTGCACCCATTTAGATCTCAATTTTTTTGTAAACTGTTTCAACTTTTGTTAATAATATTAAAATTTGAAATGATTAAAGTGAGTATAAAAACAAAATCATTTCAATTTTAGACCTGAAGAATCGTGGAAAGTTGCCAAAAAATTTGGAATTGATTCAGAATCCCAACAAAACGGCTATGTGAACTTAATAAAAAAAAATAATGCGTTAGATCAACCAATTTTACCAAGCATACACAACAAAATTGTAAGAATTAAAATATCAGAGGTAAGTTAAATGTTTCAATAGAATCTTCTTAATTAATAGCTGTTTAATTAAAAAAAAAAAAGCATTTTATTAAGTTATACAAAAACTGTTTTAGGCAATTGATGCAGGTCACTTTTGGGCACAATATGCTGATGATAGCGCTGACCACACACTTCAAGAAATTTTTCATTGCTTAAATCGAAACAAATTGAAACCTGCAAACACATCAGAATTAAAATTAGGTGAAATATATGCCACAAAATATAGAGTAGATGACTGCTTTTATCGGTGTAAAATATTGGGATTTAAAACTTCTATGGGATCCAAAGGAAACAGCATCACAAGGAAAGTGAAGGTAAATTGCGTATATACAGGGTGTCCACTAAAGATGCGGCCAAAATTTAAGCGGTTATTCCTTGGACTATTTTAAGAATATTTTGTCCTTTGGTGATTTTTGAAAAACCGCTTTGTTTCGATGATACAGGGCGAAAACTATTTTCGACAATAACAACATTTTATTCTGAAAGATTGCAAGTAATTGTTTATAATCTACAAAAATTGTTGGTGTCCCCATAAGAAATAATCCAGAGGGTTTAAGTCCGGGGAACGAGCAGGCCATAAGTGAGGTCCACCTCGACCAATCCAGCAATCTCCGTATGTTGTTGTCAAAAAGTGACGAGCGACTATACTAAAATGTGCTGGTGCATCATCGTGCATAAACCACATTTTATTTATTGTTGCCAATGGTACATCTTTCAAAAACTCAGGGAGCGTGTGTTCCAAAAAGTTGCGATACACTTCGCCGGTAAAATGAATAATAAAAAACCTGCAGTTTTTGCATCGTACAATGTTTTTGCATTCGATAAAAATTATCAACATTGATTTTCTCGAAAATGGTTTTCGCCCTGTATCATCGAAACAAAGCGGTTTTTCAAAAATCACCAAAGGTCAAAATATTCTTAAAATAGTCCAAGGAATAACCCCTTAAATTTTGGCCGCATCTTTAGTCGACACCCTGTATAAGAGCCTAGAAAATTTAACAAATAAATAAAATTGTTAATAGGTAATCTACATTGATTACGGAAATACTGCTGTTGTGACAGAGAACGAACTGTTTGTTCTTCCTGAAGATATTGACAAAATATCTCCACAAGCAATGGAGTGCATGCTAAGTGAAGTGCAGCCTTCTTTAGTATTAAATCCAAGAGGCATTTGGACTGATCAGGCCAGCAGAACTTTCGATCATTTCACTAGAGATATCGTATTAACAGGATTGGTAAATAAAACAATATTCAATTTCTAAAAGACCTTTTAATGAAAAAATTCCAGGTTTATTCGGTAGTTAACGGAGTCGTTCACTTAGAATTGTACAGAACAAATAATCTTAACCAATCGTCTATAAACAAATTTCTGATTGATAAAGGATTTGCTCAGAAGGCCGAAGAAAGTTTTCTTTCTAAAGTGAGATATTTATAGTATGTCAATTTGATAAAATATCTACGTAAGTGAGTTTATTTTCTCAGGAAAATCATCTTAAAAGGATTCAAGCACAATCAGATGAGGGTGGTGTATTATCAGCTGAAGATAACGATATGTATGAAAAAGTTATGGAAGACATCACTCCACCTTCAGAAGAAACCTGTTCTGTAAAAATAGAACTGAAAGGACCTTTCAGCCCGTTGGAAATGAAAGTTTACAGTACCATAGCCAGTGGTATTGATAAAAATGTTAGGATCGATGGAAATTCAGTCAATACTGTTCTATTGGACACTGATCCCCAAGATCCTCATGAACGGTTAGTTTTTTGGTTTTATTTTAAAAAAATTTCGTCCTAAGTCATTTAGATATTATGATTTATAATATGTATTATAGATTAGTTGTGGCTTCCCATGTGGACCAAAACGCCTCCGGAAATGCTTTAATTCTACGCCATACTACGGTCATGCCGAATATTCATGGTTTTCCAATGCTTATGACCCTCTTATTTTGCCCTACAATGGAATGTAAGCCAAACGCAGATGGTACGAAAGTTGCTGCCGTTTTATGTGGACTGGGAGCTCACGAGGTCACTAATAAATCCCTTTACCCCCCTCACGATTTATTTCTAATACTCGACACGGAATTAACCGAAGTTGACTTAAATATGGTAAGATATTTGAAGTTAATTGTTAATTGGGATTTAATAATAATAATTTCTGATTTTTTTTAATTGAAATTGATTGAGTTTCTTTTTGTAGATAAACGAACTCCGATTCTGGATGAATTTAACAATGACCACTATGGAAGATCTGTATAATGATACGGTACCTTCAGTAGAAATAGAAAACTGTCAGTCTGAACTAAAATCTCGTCTATTTGAGTAAGTATTAATTATACTGGAAAAACGTTAGTGCTGAAGTTAATTTCCGACTTGATTAAAAAAAATTAATTTCTTATACCTAACTAAAAACATTTTTTTATTTTAGTTTACTTAAAAATCCACGAAAAGACACCGAAAGAGAATTTGTGAGATACGCAAACGTGTGGGGCAAATTATTGTATGATGCTGAACAACTTAAACCCGGAGACGACGGTTACATGACAGATGATGTTATTTGGCCCCTTCACTCGTTTATTCGATTAAACAAAGAAACCAAACAGCAGGTTCAAGTAAAAAACAATTTAACCGAAATGAACGACATGGCTAGACGGTAAGATAAAAAAAATTCTGTACCTACATAGCAAGAAAAAATTGTTATGTTTCGTATTTCTTTTACAGAATGACTCAAATGAGTACGATTACTTGTAAAGCATGCGATGTACCTATTTATAGCATCGAAGAATTGAGAATTCACCTCACATTAGAGAGCCACAAGACGAAAGCTCTTGCATATGCATAAAAATGAGTTTATGTTCTTATTAACGTTTGTGTACAATAAGTTTATTTAGTTTATAGTTGTTCCATTTATGTCTTTTTTTACAGTTCCTATGTTAAGTTTTACGAATAACTAATTCCTTGATTAAGTAAGCAATCTGTGAATTTTTCTTTTTTAATAAAATTTCGTTTAATTATAAAAGAAGTTGCAGTAGAATAAAGTCTAAATAATCTTTCAAAAACGACAAAGAAAATAAAATTTCAATTCAAATTCATATCCAAGATGCAATTTGGTTTTCGTAGAGGCATTGGAACAAATAATGCAATTGCAAAAATTACTGAAAAATTATATACAAATCTTGATAATGGTATTCCAACTATTGCTGTCTTTCTCGACTTATCAAAGACTTTTGATACTGTCGACCACTGCATACTGAAGGACAAAATGAGAGCATTAGGTATAAGGGGTGTATGTTTAAAGCTACTGCTTGACTATTTGTCAAATAGAAAACAACTGGTAAAAATTAATAACGTTAAAAGCTCCTTGGCGGATATAACTATTGGAGTTCCACAAGGCACTATACTTGGGCCGTTATTGTTTATAATATATATGAATGATTTATTTGAAAATAATACTCAAAATAGCGAAATTTATTCTTTTGCAGATGATACTACTATAGTATGTAACGCTCAGTCTTGGGAATTAGTTAAAATGGAATCAGATATTATAGTATACAAAATTAGTGAGTGGATGAATGACAATCTTTTATCTCTAAACATTGAAAAAACGGTATTCATAACTTTTGGTAATCACGTTGATAGTGTGCCACTTAATTTTAATTTATATATAAAAGAACAAAAGATAAAAAGAGTAGAATCCACGAAATACTTGGGTGTTATCATTGATAAATCACTGAAATGGAAAGAACATATAACATACATTACTAATAGAATGAAATATATTATATATACTTTATCTAAACTATCAAAATTATTGTCTCCTAATAATTTGTTTTCAGTAATGTATGGTATTTATTATAGTATAGCAACATATGGAATCATTGCCTGGGGTTCTGCTAAAGAAAACGCTCTAAGTCAACTTACTAGAGTACACAATAAAATAATCAAGATCCTCTTATCAGTTGGTTCGAATAAGAAGTTACCTCTGAATCTTGAGAAAAAGTACATACTTGAATCAATTAAATATCACTACTTGAATTTAAAAGACACTTGTATAAACAGTGCTTCCAAAACTCGATCTAAACTGATACAGTTACCTAATTGCAATAAAGATGTTGGGCAAAGAAATCATTCATTCACAGCTACAAAATTTTTTAATAAATTACCCAACAATCTAAAAGACATGCAAACTTTAAAATACAAAACTAAGATTGAACAACATATACGAAATGCTGAATTATAAAGAAAAAAGAAAATACAACACAAACTATAATATTATTTTTAGCTTTAAGTTAGTTTTAGGTTTTTCATTGCTTTCTATCCTAAACATCCAGGCTGCTTACAGGTGCTAATAGCTGCATCTCTGCAGATTATACATAGTTATAAATAGTTATAATTTTATAAGTATGTATACTTATAAGTAACTGGAATAAATAAATTATATTCTTTTGTGCTATCTTCAACTTTTTAATTAATACCTAAGGCAATATGTTTAAATAACGGGCGTGGTTAGTTGCAGAAATTCGTGCTATGACTTTCATAAAAATGGAGGCTATTTGTTGAACCAGCGTGCATGATTGGTTGCAGATATCTGTTCTATGATAATTTTTTAGTATAAACTAAATTAACGTGCATTGTTGGTTGTAGGATTTTATTTTAAATAAATATCGATGTTTGGGTCATGTGATTGTAGAAGAATGTTACGTGGTTAACTGTCCATATTCTTTCTTAATATTCCCCGTATATACCGCATTTATTCTCTTACGTTGCTAATAACTGTTGCCAACATGAAAATATTTACTATACTGACAATTGACATTTACTTTTAGTTGGTTGGGTAGGAAGCAAAAATTCTCAGATATTTGTTTTTATCGTAGAGGTGCCAAAACTTCATAAAGGAAAAGTCAAAAGTGTAAAAGTGTTTTTTAACATGGCAAAAACCTACGATTATTTATTTAAACTTTTGTTAATTGGTGATTCTGGTGTTGGGAAAACGTGTGTACTTTTTCGATTTTCGGAAGATGCTTTTAATACAACTTTTATATCCACTATAGGTGAGTCATTTTGACCATTATTAAAGACACCGTTCTCAAAAATTACAGGTTAATGATTCAGAACAAAAAATTATAGAATATGCTAATCTGTTACGGTTATTAAAAGTAAAATAATATATTCAATTTGATAGAATTTGTACACCACACCTTCAAGTTCATGAACTTTCCAATGACAGTTTATTTTATTTAATATTAATTATGCAGTTATATACGTACCCTTTTTAATGTATAGTTTAGAAGCTTTTGTAGTTTAATTCGATTTAATTCAACGGGTACATAAATTGCAGAAAATTTCAAACTGTCCACACACTAAATTAGAGATGTGGGAAATGTAACAGAATAAGCCTACAATTGCTTTAAAATTAATTAGTATTTAGTCCTAGGCTGATCGTTAATTAAAAAAATTATCGAAATCATCATGGAATTTTGCATATAACATTATTATTCTAAAACAGTTTCTAATGTTTTAGAACGTTCTAAATTATTTTCGAACGTTCCAAATCGTGCTGAAACGTTATATAATTTTCTATAATATTTTTTAATAATTCTACACCACTATAGATCATTCACGAACATTTTAAATAATCGTTGAATGTTGTAGAACATTTTGGAAAATTTTTAAACATTTAGAACTATAAATCATTTTTGAACATTGCAAATAATCCTGGAAGTTTAAAAAACATTCTGATTTTTTTTATAAACCAGAACATTTTCGAACATTTCAAAATTGTTTTAAACGTTTACTTTAAAGCCTTTTATATTTTAATTAACAGCACATAGATTATAGAAAATTTAAATAATTCGTTCACATAAGAAATGAATAGTGATGTGGAAATGTAACAGAAAAAGCCTACAATTGCTTCAAACTTATTTTAACTACTTTTTAGTCTTACTGTTAGGCAGTTCATAGCCGCAAACAGGCCGTTAATTAAAAAAATTAACGACTTAATTATTCATAATGTTTCTGCTGTACAATCTAACAACTCATTGCTTTTTAAATTAATGTACACTTTTGAATAGCAAATGTTCATTTTTGATATGTTTAAATAATTTTATATGCTCTTTAATAGGATTACTTGTAAGTCATTTTTTTTTTTAAGTTTTACGAATTCTTATTATTGTAATTATAAATTTAAGGAAGTCATAAAATGAAACAAGAACAGTTGTATTATTGTTTAATATATGAGTACTTAATTTAAGAGATAAGTGTGTAGAGAGTGATAAGCGTTACATTTCATAAATATTAAAAATCAGAGGGTCAAGACCCCATATTAATTTTTATCATTTTTTAGGCATAGATTTCAAAATAAGGACAATAGATTTAGACGGGAAGAAAATAAAGCTACAAATATGGTTGGTATACCTACATAGTATTCGTAAATATTAGGGCGAATAATTAATTGATGTTTCTTTAGGGACACGGCTGGTCAAGAAAGATTCCGGACAATAACAACTGCTTACTACAGGGGAGCAATGGGAATAATGTTAGTGTACGATATAACTAATGAAAAAAGTTTTGAAAATATCAAAAACTGGATAAGGAATATTGAAGAGAACGCATCTGCTGATGTGGAGAAGATGCTACTTGGTAATAAATGTGAACTCGAGGAGAAAAGACAAGTTTCCAGAGAAAGGGGCGAACAGCTCGCTGTCGAATATGGTATTAAATTCATTGAAACTAGTGCTAAAGCAAGTATTCGAGTTGAAGATGCTTTTTTCACGTTAGCTAGGGATATTAAAGCCAAAATGGAAAAGAAATTAGTAAGTTCATTTTCATTTTGTTATTAAAATTAGTGTATAATATTAATAATGCACTTAGCTTTTATATTATGATTACTGTAAAATTCTGAACCGTTCCAGATCTTTTTTAAAACCTTTTACATTGTTCTTAAAAGTTATGAAGACTTATAAATAATTTTCGAACATTTCGAAACGTCTTATATTATATATTTCGTATAATGCAAAACAGATTCGCCTGTAGCACCATATTTTAAACGCTTTTAACTTATTCTTGTCTTCCGTGACCACCCTCCACGTTTCTGTGCTCCAAACATACACCTTTATTTATTGATCTAACTTAATTATGAAAAATGCACCATCTACCTAAATCTTGTAAAATATACTAATTGATTGTTTTTTCTTTTCATTCCTTGTTTGGGTCTGCAGAAGGTAAACAAGGTTTTATATCTTTAGCATGTCTCGCGAATGCACGTTATTATGTATAATGTTCCGCTTTGTTTGGCAATTTTCATGTTTAATGGACCTTGCATGATTCATTTAACACTTTAATAATCGTTTATTCGAATGGTACAAATACAAAATGACTTCAATAATTGCTTAGTAAATCTTACATATCTAACTGACATTGCAAAAAAAAATTACATTTGTAATAAATGGAATATTTTTGATTGTAGTCAGCGGTTTCCGAATACTTTCCTGTCGATTAAAAGTGCATGACTTTATTTATTTATGTGTAAACTAAAGCTTTTCATATGCACGATTTCCTGTAATACGAAACCTGAACATACTTAATCATGCTTTTGGTGTAAATTAGTATTTTAATTTGTTTTTAATGTGCAAAATTTTATTTTATTTTTTGAGGGATTTTATAAATGCTCTTTATTTTGCACGAATAATAAGGATTTTAATTTTTTGTTTTTATAAGAAAGACTTTTTTGTTTTTTTGTGAAAATATAAACTTGAATTTTTAAGAATATTAAGTTAACAAAGAATTAACAGCAATTTTTTTTTATTTTTCTAAGAACTAGTACATTTTGTTTTAACTTAAGAAACATAAAAACATCTTAATAAACTTAAAATTTCAAGTACGAGTTTTATAGTGTCAGTCATATTTATTGATATAATTTTTGATAATTATTTATCATTTATTTAGGAGGCAAGCAATCCTCCAAAAGGTCATCAGCTTAAGGCAACCGAACCCCAACGAAAACCAACGAACTGGCTGTCAAGGTGTACAATACTTTGACCTATTTATACATATTAATCACCATTAAAGAATAATACATCACAACAGTCAAAGACAAAATTCGTAGACATCAATGAACAGGTAATTTTTTTAATCGAAGAAAGATACAAACTTTACTTATCTTAATAGAAATTAAAATAAAACGACAATTTTGACTAAGGACAAGTCGGTGGCGAGTGAAATGGTGGTAAATTAAAATTAATTTCGTTTTTTAAGTGGTGATAAATCAGTGCTTGTGATGTGGAAGGATTCAATTAAGTATATGTTAGTGTATCACTGATTTGTAAAAAAAGAAACAGTTCTGATTTAATGCAAAATTAAAAATATTTATCCAAAAAGGAACAAGATGCTCTTAGGATCAGATGATTTTAAAATTTATTATTAAAACCTTTTACAATTCGGTGGAACACTTCTGTAAATAAGAGCAACCGCTTTATGTGATTATCGTATAAAGATGAATTTTTTACAATTTATACTTAGACGATTATTTATATTTATGACAGATAAAATAGAACGAATTATGCACTTCAATCATCTCTATATTAAATCTAATTAAAAAAATATTACTCATTATTTGTGCTTAATCGTTATTTTTTTGTATTTTAAAACAATTTCACGACAAGATTTATTTAAATGCGACGATATTTTTAATTCCTTCCGTTTACTGTTAGATATTATTGATCTAAAAATTTTATAAATAAACATTCATTTAGAGCTGAGAAACTATTCATTTGACAATACAATTATATGATAATAAAAATTCATTAGGTTTAAGCAACTAACCTTACACTGACTATTACAAGAGCGCGCTTTCATTCCCATATACAACTAGGGTGTATTTTATTTCATTTTTACTTTTTAATGTGGTCCAAAAATAGCGTCATACTTTATAATATAATTGAAACGCAATATGTTTCAAAAACGGTGTTTTATTGATGTTTAAGGCAAATTATGCGTTAAAAACAAAACGTGAAAACTTTATTACAAGGACAAAATTTATTATTCGCTGCTTTCATTATTAGTCTGTTTTACCCTAAAAATATTTTACAAATGTAGTTTGTTTTAAAGTCTTAAAACATTCTTTTATCTTACAGATTTTTAAACACTTATATTCCCCATTACAAACAGGATGGTAAAAAATACTAAATATATAATAAATTATGTTCATAATGAAATTTTTCACCAAATTCACACCTTATCACAGGGACAAGCTATTAATTAAAAATGACTATTAATAGTCAAATTATCTTTTAGATATTTAAAAGTACACTATTTGGATATTGTTTTCACTTCAAATTAAAAAAGAAATACTTTTTAAATTATGTAATCACTTTTAATTGCTGAAGTTCTGCTTTCATTTTCTGAACTTTGGCAAGCCATACATCTACCAGAGGACCCCTTACAGGGCCCACAAATATTGGTGACATTAAATTCATTGCTGCTTTCATTGCCGGTATCCAATCTCCTAATAAAAAAATATTAACGAATTAATAAAATTAACGAAAAACAGAATGCAATCAAAAATATAAATTTTCTTACCGTGGCGACAAATAGCATAAATAGTGTTTGTTAAAAGAAGCTGAGACTCCCGTGCCTCCTTAATGACGCCCAATTTCACAGCTTCGTGGATAGTTTGAGCAACTTTCGGGAGAAAATTAAGGGTCGTACCCATCAACGTATTAAAACCACTTGCAAAAGCTCCTACCATTATCTAAAATTCAGAAAAAATAATGTAATAAAACTTGTTTTTTATTATTAATTGAAATCTTACTTCATCACTACCTATAATAACTGTGAATTTATTTTCATTAACTTGAAGAGCAGACACAGCTTCACTGAGGTTGTTATCGCTAAATATTATTCCAACAAATGTGTCTATTTCTCCAATTATGTCGTTTAAAAGTTTTGTCATATTAACTGCGAACACAATAAGATTTTTAATGCCTTTTTTAAATAAAATAACCAACTTACTGTTGATACCAGTTACTTCAGGATTGTGGTGGTACAAAAGGGGTAGCGTATTGGCATGATCACTGACACTTTTAATGTACCTCATGAGATCCAAATGGTCTTTTGGTTTATTATAAGCATCTGGTAGAATAACGACCGAATCTGCACGTTTTCTTTCCGCATATCTTACCTTATAAAAATAAGTTAATTGTACAAACAGTGAAGCAAACTTGTGAGAACATTAATTTCAAATTGAGAGAAACAACAATAGTAGAATAAAGTTAATGCGGAAATTAATTTCTGGCTTTCCATCTGAAGTTTAAAGTAAGATTTATTTAAATATTTGCAATTAAGGAAAGGTACAATTTTAATTAACCACATTATTGTAAATCATACATTTTTAATAGGAATATAATAAAAAGTTGCTCTATTTTTAAACATTTTACAGTACGTAAAGCCAGAAAATCATGTACGTTTTCAAAATTTTTAGATATGAAAGTAAATCCAATGTGCAATAGTTGAGAAGTAAAATTTTTATTCGATAATATCATTGAATTTTTATGAAGAAAGTAATAAAACGACATTCGTCGTCAAATTTGCGATCCTTTATAGAAAAAATATTGTTGATGAATGAAATTAAAGATAGTGAATATTAAATCAAATTACATAAATTTTAATAAAGAATTTTGACATTAGTAATGCTGAAAGTATATGATACCAACCCACATGTACTTATGGGATGGTTTAGAATCAACAAAAAATCTTAAAATGACTAATTTAAAAAAAATCGATAAAAGTGAAAGTTAAGTAATTAGTTAATGTGGATCAAACGAATATGAATTAAATTGTTTTAGATAAAATTTTGTTAGGATTTAAAGTCTTTTTGGGATGGGACAATTGTTTGATATCAATCATTTCTGAAATATTTGAGTAATTAGTTGTAATTAGGTTCCCAGTTCCTAACATGACATTTTTCATAAAAATATTTGGATGTAATAGTCAGGTTTATTTCTGATGTTTTTCTTTACCTTTTAACATTTGGTTAATAGCAGCTCAACCATCAGTTGAGTAACACTTCTTTTTTCGTTTTAGAATTACCTTTATTTTTATTTTAGTATTTCAATTAATTATAATTAAATGTGTCAATTTGCTACATTTTCGTTAGGTATAATTAATTCGTTCCTTACGAATTTAAATTTTAATTTACTTATCTGCTACTTTCCATTATGGTTAGTATAATTAATGTCAAATTTCTTTATCAAATTTTATCGCATTTGAAATGTAAGAATCCTGTGAATTTAATCTAATTTTTGGGTATTAAATATCCAAAGTCCATTCATCAATTTTATTTTTTTCTGTAACTTGCAAATTTGATAATCGAAACGTCGTTTTAATCATTTGTTAATAAAAATTGATTGGTATTATCAAAGAAAATTGTTTTAAAATAGTTAGCGTTAGTCTTTTCCAAAAATAATTTTTTTTCTTGCTTATTACACTCAATTCCTCCTTCAATTAAAAAATTAATAAGAAAAAGTACCATTTCTTGTACATCTTTTAGAGGTGCTCCTCCAACTTGTACCATAAGATGTAAATTCAATTTTCTACACACATCAGCCCATTCTTCTGTCAATCTCATTCTCTCATTTTTCCCTAATGACATTCCTTCGCCCAAAATATCATTAACTAAAACAAAGGTCTGTGTCATTTACAAAAACATATTAAAAATCTCAAACCCCAATGCCACTACATTACTAAAAGTACTTCTTTCCGACAAAATTACCATTCCCAGAGAGTCATGGCATTGAGGTGAGTTTGTAGTACACTATACAACACTGCCAAAACTTGCCAATTTTCTCATTGCTCTCTTAAAATTCAAAATTTTTCAGTTTTATAATAAAAAAGACTGTTGTTTTATACTTTTTTTTTTTTGAACACTTACTTAATACTCCTTTAACTCCACATGCTTTGAGATATTTAGCATAATCTGGAATTGCAGCATAATTAATTTCGGTTTCCCTAAAAAAATACAAATATTACAAAAAAAAAACATTTGGCTTTATTTAAATATGAGTGCATGTACCTTCTATCTTCAAATGGTGTAAAAACTGGACACAGCAGTCCTCGGAAAGTAAACTTCCTCTAAAATAATAAAGTTTAATAAGTTTACAAAAAAAAAATAATATGGAAATATTTCACCTGTACTTTATTCTGTTTTTGCACAGAATTTCTTATATGTTTTTGAGAGGTCATATGCTTTTCTATCACTAATTTTCCACACTTATTGTCTTTTTTACAAAATTTACAATAAAAATACAAGTTTCCTCTCACACTCTCTGATAGCCACGGTTTATAAGCTGGGATGTTTTCCCATTCTTTACGATACCTTTGCATATAAATTCGCTTTTTATTAGCTTTATCATCAGTCTTAGATGTGTTGGCTTCACTTTTCCTACTCCTTTTTCGTGGTGTTTCATTTTCTAACTCTTCCTCTTCTTCAAACTCATCATCTTCCTCTTCATTTTCATCAGGACTCCATTCGTCATTATCAGTTTCTTTTTTCGGTTTAAAACCGGAAAATATTTCTTTTATTGTTTTAGCGTCTCCTTCGTGAATTTTACCCGATTCTTCCTCAGAATTGTTTACCACTACTATTTCTATTTTATCTGCGTGATCATCAACATCTGAAGTGTCGTCCTTATCACTAGCCATTTTTAAATGAGTGCAACTCTAATTTTAAGCCACAAGTTAGTAAACTTAGCAATTATTACTATTATATTTTTATTAAATTTGACTCACAGGAAAAACAAAAACATAACCTTATTGTTCACAACTTTGTTTAGTGTACACTAACAATCCTACATTAAGTAATTATACTAATCATGATAATTAATAGAATTGGTAAGAAAATCTTTTTAAATTTTACACTTCAACCGAATGCATTCATAAGCAATTGTAATAAAAAAATTGTTAAAGTATTTGCGATATTTCACCGCCTCTAATTGGTTAGCATTCGTTAGTTGCATAGATAACTGAAACAGCTAAATATAAAATATATACCCTTAGTCCCCAAAGATATTTCTAGTACGGTAGGAAATTGCATGCATAAATATAAATGAGCCCAAGTAGTAATTATGGTATAACAAGTACCTATGCCTAGCATTAATATTTTTCAAATTAGCGATCTTTTTAAAGCAAAAAAAAAACGATTTTGTATTAATTGATTTTATCGTTTGTGACATACTGTAGTGTTTTTTGTTTGTTTTTTTTTGTATGCTTCTATGATACTTCATTGTTGTAATGTTATAAATACCATAATTTTTCCAAAATTTGCAGTAGTAACGTGGTTCTTGTGGAAGTTTTGTTATGCGAATAAGTGTTAGGAGTGCCAAGTTTGTCGTTGTCTGAAAACGAAGATGTTATAGACTGATGGCAAAGGTATGAATATACATAAAGGTACATAAATATAATTTTAAAATTGGCTACTTTATTCAAATGCCCTTCCACAAAGCAAATTATTCATCTATTACTTTAAATTATTCGTATTATTGTAAGGTTAAGGTTAGGTTACGTTACGTTCCCGATTTGTGAAGTATCACGAATTTATTTTTAACAACATCGTTGTTTAACGTTTCATATTTCATTTACCTAATTAATTAATCAAAGGTAAATAATTTTTACTTTCTATAGTGTTAAGTACGTTAATAATCAACGTAATCTTTCTGAATGTAAAATAAAAGAAAGGGTTGCGTAGTGTTCAAATAATGTATTTTTAATGAAGCTGTTTCATATCAAAATTACTTTAATTTCAATTTTCTTAAATCAGATTCAAAACTCTTCAACTGTTCTGGCGTAAGAGTTAATAGGGGATCCCTTGGTACACCAACATTTATAGGAGTAGTTAAGTTCATTGCTGCCTTCATTATTGGCACCCATTCTCCTAAAACAATGAATTCCCATATGTTATTTCTAAAAGATACTCCATATTTCCGTAAATGTTTCATCAGAATTATTGATTTATATATCATTTCGAAAATTATGCCTATGTTTTGCATGAAAAATTAATAGTTGCGTTCAACGATTGAGCTTGAACTTTCCGCGCGGATGCGACAAAAAAGATCAAAAATGCTTCTATAAAAAAAAGAAAAACGTTTCTGTTTTTAACTTTTTTTTTAACAATAAGTATTGAAAAGAAGAAAAACAGAATTTACCGTATTGAACTGCATATTTTATTGCAGCGCTCAATTCTTTTTGTGTTTTCAACGCAGCGACGACGTCATTTTCTTTGACTTGTTTTAAAATATTAAGTCCATATTTTGGCCACATATTTAAAGATGTTGCGATTGCAGAGTCGAAACCTAACGAATATGCTCCAACCATTAGCTGAAAGTTGATAGTTTAACAAACTTAAATACACCTTGTTTTAATCATTTCTTATTATTTTTTTTTTCAAAAAAATTTTTGATATCAATTAATAATTAAGCTACGTAAGTATAAAAATCACATAGTTGATTGAATTTTTTTTATTATACGTGCATAGAAATAAAAAGCACTTGTTAAATTTAATGACTTACGTCATCAGCCCCTAAAAATACGGCATAACGTCCACCACTTGCTCTGATTGCTTCCAAACCTTCATCTAATACAGTTGATGTAAATTTGATGCCCACAAACGTATCGATTTTACCGTCGACTTGATTTAAAAAGTCTCCCATATGAACTAAAATTAATTACATTGTTAAATATGTTTTAAATTTGAAAATTGCCGCCTTCAGTAGTAGGAGGATACTTCCGTAATAGACATAAGGTGGTTGGAACGTGTAGGGAACGAGAAAGAAAAAGTATCGGTTGACGTCTCTGTCTTTATCTGTCAACTTGTAATTGGCGCAGTCAATGTGCGAGTAAGACTCGGGAAGTCTAGAGACCAATTAGAAGCAAGTAGACAAAGACAGATAGAGATCAATCGAGTTTCTTGTTCGTCCTCTATACCTGAGGTGTGTTTTCTATATCTTTTAAGTCATTGTAGTTTAAATAGTGCGGTGGGAAATATAAATATAAATAATATTTACAGCGGAATAATTTTTTTAAATTTCGTACAAATTTTACCTGTAACTCCACTAAAACGTGGTATATGGTAGTAAAGTAGTGGAGTGTTGGGGGCAGCTGCACTAACCAACTTTAAATAATGGGTGAGTTCAGCTGGGTTTTTGGGTTTGAAGTATAATTCGGGAAGGGTCATAATTGAATCGACGCCGATCGATTCTGCGTGACTTGCCTTAAATTAAAAATGTATTCAAAATTTTTTTTCAGTTTTTCAAAATTTGTCGTATTTATTACCAATTCTAAGACGTCTGGTAAAGGAGCACCCCCAACTTGAATCATTAAATGCAACTTTGTTGTAACAGTGGCTTTTTTCCATGCTTCAGCAACTAATTTTCTTTCTTCAACATTCATTGACATACCTTCTCCACTAGTTCCATTTACTATAAGTACATTATTTACAAAATAATTAATAGAAAGGCAGGTTTTAATTTGCTACTATTTTTGTCATAACTGTATCTACATATGTATTTACATTCATTCAATTTGAACGGGTTTAACTAGTACATAAAGAAAATTTGATTTTTTTATCTTAATATATGTACATAATTGTTGATATTTCTTTTTGTTTTGTTATCAAAGAGGGTACAAAACCTTTGATATCTATATTTACTAATTACTGTATTGTTACATAATACAAATCAAATGAATTCATTTGGCCCATGTTTTCCTAATTATATTTTTTTTTGTTTTTGTTATTCAGTTATCATTTTAATTGAAATTATTCAAGTTCATATTAAATTACATAACATAATACATATATTACATTTGATAATATTATTTAATTTTGTTTTGTAATCTAATTTTTTATTTTAATTTTATAATTTCTAGTAACTGACGACTTTTTTTTGAAAACTATCGTAACTATTAAATAATTAACTAAATAATTGATACATTTGAAGCACAATTTATTTTTAATTTACAACAAAAATACTAAGTACTGTCACAACTTAAAGAGCGTAATTCCCCTAATAATCATTGTGCGCATGCGCCCAATTTCATTGAGTATGCGCAACAGCGTGACATTTATACCAATTTTACTACCGACTTTCAGCAAATTATGATAAAAATAGCGTACGTGTACCTCGGTTAAAAAATTGGTTATAGCTTTTACGATATAATAATCTATTTTGAAAATGTACTCACCAAGAACGCCTTCAATTCCCACATCTTTTAAAAACTTTGCGTACCGGGGAATATCCGCCAAGTTTAAACTTTTTTTTCTAAAATAAATCTCCATATTTAGTCTTTTTTTTTTATAGAGGATATGTTAACTTACTTATCATTGTTGAAAGGGGTTAAAACAGGGGCGATAAGTCCTCTGTAGGTAAATTGTTCTGGAGTAATAACAACCTACGTAAAACAATAAATTAAATTAAAATTGTATTAAATCATTTTATATTATTGCTAACCATTTTATTAGATTGCTTTCGTCTACAAATACAAAAACGTTTCAGGTTGAAATAAATATTTTTAGGTACACTTTCTGTACTTATAAAATGATTTCGTTTATTTGATTAACTTTGTAAGAATGGACGTAAATCATTTTGTTTATGAAATTATGTACATATTCTTTGATATCTGTTATCTATTAGTTAACAGTATTTCAAGGCTATTTTGGATCATCTCATTTTCAAGTGCTATATACCTATGCTAATGCTATGTAAATGACAAACTAGTGTGCAAATTTTTTTTTATACAATTATTATACAATGTAAACGCGATATTAATACTTTAACAACGTTATTTTTTAATTTCATTATTCGAATATTTACGCTTGTTTAAAGAACTCGTATAATTTCTAAAGGAAAACTTACAATTAGTGTTTCGTAAGTAAAAGAGTAAATAAAAATAGATTTTGTTCTATTTTTAAAATTGAAATTACGAAACAGAACTATCAGTTCTCATAACAATAAATACCGGGAAATTACGTTTATATATTTCGAGATTTTCAATTATTTTGGAAAGGCGCATTTAATAAGAACACCCTGTATTTATTGTCTTCGTTTAGATGTGACAGTCATAAATAATAGATCCCAATTTAATTGCATCGTTAATAAGGATTTACGAAGAATCACAATATTAATTTTTTTCTTAATTGCTCAATAATTTATTTAGTCCTTTGTTATTCAGTATACCTATGTTAACTAATTTAACTTTAGCCTCCAAGAGCACCTCGTACCTCATCTACCTATTAAATCTTTGCAATTCACCAAAAAAAGAATTTTCTTTTAAAGCATTGATCATTTTCAGTAATTTTAAATTGAAATTTGTACTTTAAAATTGAAATATGTTACTTTTTAATATTACGGTGTAGAATACGGCGCATTTTCTATTATTTTTGGGTAGATCAGGATCAAATTATTGAATGCATCCTATTTGTATAATTTGAAATTAATTTATATGCAACCGGCTATGCAGATTTTGACGTTTCTGACCTTGTAAATGAATTTGGTTATAGTACAAGTAAATCCTATAAGAACAGAATGTCGTTAATAGATCGTGTTCGTGTTATGGTGTTAGGTGATTCAGGTGTCGGAAAATCATCATTTGTACATTTAGCAGCCCATGGGGAGCCGATAAAGTCCCCCGGTTGGACCATAGGATGTGTTGCTGAAGTGAAACTTCACGAGTACAGAGAAGGAACTCCAGAACAAACAACATATTTTGTTGAATTTTGGGATATAGGTGGAAGTAACAACCATCGAAACACAAGACATGTTTTTTATAACCCTTGCCACGGTGTAATTTTGGTGCATGATTTGACAAACAGAAAGTCTGAAGATAATCTAAAGAAATGGTTACAAGAGGTATTAAATCGTGATAAACCAAACACCCCCCTTTATACATCTTGGGCTAGTAACTATGATGACTGGGATGCCGAGAATTTCCTTGGTTCAACTCAGTTACCAATTTTGGTTATTGGTACTAAATTAGATATGGTAGAAGACAGAAAATTCGTCTCTAGGTCTTCCAGTTTGGCAAGTCAGTTTGGGGCTGATGAAATTGTTCTGGATTGTAGGCAAGCAAGATATTTAGCTGCAGGAACAACGAATGCAGTAAAACTAACAAGATTTTATGATAAAGTTATAGAGAAAAGGGATGTAACTGAAATCATAAATTCATATCCAGAGAGGAGCTCAACAAGTACATCTCCTCTACTGTCTTCTAGATTTTATTCTGTACCTCACCAAGACTGAAGGATCTAAAAGGACCCTGTGAATTGTGATAATGATTTATTTTTCTTTCTTTGTAAGTTAATAATTTACTTTATTTAATTTTCTTGTACATTAAAATTAAAAATATAAATAAAACAAGAAACTGAATTATCAAAAATATTTATTCTATGGTATTTACAATTGAAAATGAATAAAATAAAAATTAGCTGAAATTGTTTCTTGTGAGTTCTAATTCTAATTCCTTTTCTTGATCTTCAGATAAAGGAGTAAGTGGTTTTCTTGGTATTCCTGCATTGACAGGGGTAGAAATCTTCATTAAAACTTTTAAAACTGAAATCCAATTTCCTAAAATTTTTAATTAGATAAAAATAATTAACTAGCGCTCCACGCGAATATTTCGCAAATCGGTTTCTGTTTGCTTATAAAATATATGCAACCAATCATGATGCATTTTAATTAAACATATTACATAATTTCAAATTTTTTGCTTTTCTTCTGTCAATATATAATCTTTAAAACGATATTTGGTGAAGTATTAACAGAGATATGGCATGTGATGACAAATATCTTAACAAATAATATATGGAGATTGTAATTTTTTGTTTTTTGCTTAATTAAAGTCTTACCGAATTTGCTTATAGAGTCCATGATAGAATTTAATTGATCCTGTATTTGAATGGCTTCTTCTGTTTTTTTCTTTTCGATTGACTGATATATGTTCTGTCCAAATGTTGGCCACATATTAAGTGTTGAAAATATTCCAGAATGAAACCCCAACATAAATGCTCCAACCATTAGCTATTGAGAGAATTTAACGAAATAGTTATTAGTTAAGAAATATCTAACTAAATTTTATCTTAACTTGCTTTATCCACTCCTAAAAATACTGAAAATTTTCCATCATCTGCTTTTAAAGCAGCATATCCTTCGTCTAATGCTGTTGAAGAAAATTCTATACCAATAAGCATAGGCACTTTGTCAGAGACCTCTTTGAGAAAATGGCCCATATGAACTGAAAAAATTAAATAAACTGATTAAATACATTTAATTATTTTTTAATTGAAACACCCACTGTTTACGTTTGTTTTCTGAGGAATATGTTGATACAGGAGAGGGGTGTGAGGTGCCGCATCACTGACTAATTTTAAGTAGCTGATTAATTCTTCAATAGACTCAGGTTTAAAGAAGAGATCTGGAAGGCACATGATGCAATTGACGCCAATTGTATCTGAATGTTTTGCCTGAAATTGGTTATTTTAAATATTAAATAAGGTAAATATTTCTTTTTAAATAATTTTTATATTATCTTACCAATTCCAAAACATCTGGCAAGGGGGCTCCTCCTACGTGGATAATAATGTGCTGTTTTGTTTCCATTGCAGCATCAACCCAAGCTTCAGTAACAAGTTTTCTTTCATTAACACCCATTGACATTCCTTCACCAATTGGTCCATTAACTGTTTAATGAGACAATTCATTTTAAAATTTAACAATTTATAAACCAGACATTTATAGACATTGTCACCTAAGATTCCTTCAATTCCGTTATCTTTTAAAAAGTTTGCGTAAGTTGGTATAACGTCTAAATTTAATGACTGTTTCCTAGAAGTCGAATTTTAAAGACAGTGCATTTAAAAAATCCCATTTTACTTACGAATCATCGTTGAACGGCGTTAGGACTGGTGCCACCAAACCTTTAAACAAATTTTCTGTAGTCAGTCCCTGAAACAATGAACACTGTTTAATGAATGCCTTGTTTGATAATGGTGAAATACGTACATCAGTTCGGTATTCAAAAATTCCATCACATTTTGGGTCCTGAAAAAATTCAAATCGAACATATTTACTTCATGTCTTACTAGTTTAGAATAATAAAATAAAAATACTTACTTGTAGCATTTGCAACAGATCATTTGATGAATCTTCTCCTTCTCCTTCTTGTTCGACTTCGACATTACCCAAGGCAGTGAGATCTTGTAAACGTTTGCTTTTAACTTCAAAATCATCTGCTGAAAGAAGTCTTTTTCTTCCACTAGCTTGAAAAGATCCTCTTTTTTCTGGCTATTAATTATAACATTCAATTTAAAAGGATTATAAAAAATTATCTTAAAAAATCTTACAACTGTTAGTTCATGATTGTGTTTAAAATTCATAGCTACCAGTTGTAGGGACTCTCCATCTTCAGAAACTTTAAAACGTAAATAAGACGGGCAACCATTCGATTTTAAGCTACTGCAATGATAAAAATTAATAAAAAGAGGATGCATTTTGTGCCAAGTGTGGATAGTTACGGGCAAGATTTTCGTCTATAATGCGCCCTAGATTTGAATTCTATTCCACCGTAAATGCACGTAAACTTTAATTCATAATAAACAAGGTCTGGATTCACTTCTTTTAAATTTCCTGACGATCGACTGGCACCGATTGTTCTCGCGTCCCGTTTCCAATATTTTGTGTTTGTTGCCTCGCAAAATTTATTTAAATATTCTTTTAAATCTTCGTACGAATCGAAACGATACCCGATATCCAAATCCATTCTTTTAAACGAAGAAATTGGTTTATATTTTTCAAAAACCGGACAGGTTTATTTAGATACTACGCGTTTTTGAGAAAACATCAACAAAAACTAACCTAAAAAACAAATGGTAACTTTATGTAGTTTAAAATTATTTAGCCACTTTTATCCATAGAGATAATATAATAAATCGATCATTATATATATTTCACGAAGTATAGTTATCTATTTGAACAAAATATTTGTTTAGTTCATACTAAATAATAAACTTTGTTGCTAATAGTGTTGTGGCCAACGAGCCAACAATTATTTATATCAACATATATTATTGATTTTCTGTCGATAATATCCACTGTGTAATCAGTAAAAATTATCTTTTCATAAACTGTTATCGATTGTTGGCAATATTAACTTTACTAATTATACAATTCAATACAAGTATACAAAATTATAACAGAACAGGTAAGAAACCAGATAACAGAAACAGATAGGCACTCTAGGCACGTTCATTGTGTTATGAATTATTATCTCTATGATTTTGTTGCATATATTTGACTTTTGACATTTCTTTAGGTTAGGTTCAAAGTTTTGATGTTTTGTTTTTAAGTTTTTCAGCTTTTTGATATATAAAAGGTATTTGTGTGTTATTTTTGTTTTACAGAAAGTGTTAGTAGAGACGTAATTAAAAATGCAAAACGTGGTACGAAGATCAAAAGGTTACCAAGACATTGAAGGCACTTCATCGGCCTCTACATTAAACAAAAATGCAACATTACCTGATCCGGACTCCCATACAACTGATGAAATAGAAATGGCTTCAGTTTCCGTTGTTCCGGATGGTAATAAATTAAAATTTTAAATTTTTTTCATTATATGGCTGGTATCGTATTTGCAGATACATTTACTGTTACTCAAGCAGTAAATGCTTTGGGGTTTGGATGGTTTCAAGTAAAATTGTCTTTGTGGACTGGTCTCTGTTGGATGGCAGATAGTATGGAAATGACGATTCTTTCTATTCTCTCACCAGCTTTACATTGCTACTGGCATATAACAAGGTATATATTACTTTTTTTTTAATTATGTATCAGTTAAATCAGTATCAGTCTAGTAGGAAGTATCCATATGATTGAAAGAGGATAAAAAAAGGAATCAAATAAAAAAAATATGGTAGGTACCATTTGAAAAAACGAAGTTATTTGTGTTTGTTAACTATAGAATTTTTTACTGAACGCCCTGTATAAATTATTAAGCTTAATTTTGTCCAGATGTTAGCTTTGAGTTTCAGCTATTACTAGTAAAAATTCCGACACTGTAAGTCTTATTTTGTGAAAGTTATGATCTTTTATAATGTGGGTTGTGATAGCGTTTTTTCCTATAAATTAAATTATCTCGGAAATCGCTCATCGTAGGTGTACAAGTTGGTAACAAAATCACCTTAAAATTTTGTGTTTAATGCGAATTCGCCGTAAAAAATTCATTTAAAATAATGAGTTGATATTTTAGTTTGAAAGACTGTTTCGTTTTGTACTTTAGGTATCAAGAAGCATTGACCACTACAATAGTTTTTTTGGGAATGATGTTGTCATCAACGTTTTGGGGAAATTTGAGTGATAGATACGGCCGTAAATATGTAAGATTATTAATACATACATACTTATATGAATAACTGTTTAAAACCAATAGTCAGTTTCATATTTTTGCTATTAGTTACCTTTGTCATAATTTTCATTTAGGTGTCTTAACTATCCTATCCTTTTTTTTTATATATAATTTGCGTATGTTTAAAGTTCCTTTACAAAATAATTAATATTCGGCTTGAAGGAGTAACGGTTCGATTTGACTTGCAGTTAGTTTAAGCATAATTTAACCATTTTTTGTACCATAATGTTTATTTTTTTTATTTGTTTTAGGCTTTAACATTGTGTGCAATTTTGTTGTTCTATTACGGACTTTTAAGTGCACTAGCTCCTAGTTTTATGTGGATCTTACTATTAAGAGGATTAGTTGGATTTGCCATAGGATGTACTCCCCAATCGTATGTTTAAATTTATGAATAACTAAACTAAATCATTGTCCATTTTTTCCATTTATTTCGTCTGGATTTATTTGTTGTTTTTTTGAATTTTTTTAATGCATTACATTTTAGTGTAACATTATATGCAGAATTTTTACCTACTAAACAAAGAGCTAAATGTGTTGTTTTGCTTGATGTAAGTGTGCTGAATTTTGCGTTATCTCATAGTACCATGTATAGTTTTTTTAGTGTTTTTGGGCACTGGGAGCGTGTTTTGAAGTTGTTTTAGCTTTAGTAGTTATGCCTACACTAGGCTGGCAGTGGCTTTTAGCCCTTTCTACAGGGCCGCTGTTAATTTTTATGCTCATTTGTCCAGTAAGTTTTATTTTAATAATTTTTTAATGTCGATATTTTTAGCAAAATTGTTTTTTCTTTTGTCGGAATTAAGTTTGCCCCCGAATTAATTTCTGACTTTCTATATAAAGTTTAAAAAACCGTTTCTTCAGTTGTAGCATTGCTCCAGTAAAAAAATAAATAAACGTTTGCAACTTCATATGGAAAGCTGGAAGCTAATTTTGCGCGCTAACTTCTTTCCAGTTGGTTTTTTGTTAAACTACCGCAGACATCAAGTGAACGCTATATGTGATGATTTGCTATAAATTGTAGGTTCACTGATTCACCGATGGTGTTCACTTGATATATTGTGAGAATTAATAACTAATTTGGAAATTACGATCTGCGTTTGGTCGCTTCGACGTAATACTGTCCAAAAATTTTTGTTCCGTTTTATTTGATTGTGTTTGTATAAAAAAAAAAAAACTATTTGCAGTGGTTGCCGGAGTCTGCTCGGTTTCACATTGCCAGTGGGCAGACAGACAAAGCTCTTGCGACAATCGAAAAGATCGCAAGTGATAATGGTAAGCCGATGCTTTTGGGGCGTCTAGTTGTAGATGACGCTCAGACCCAGTTGCCTCACAGAGGCCGTTTCAAAGACTTATTAATTCCATCTTTAAGGATGACTTCGCTTCTTCTGTGGTTCATTTGGTACCGTATTTATCACCCAAATTTAATCGAATTTAACGTTCATTTTTGATAACATTGTAGGATGGCTTGTGCATTTTGTTATTATGGTTTGGTATTAATGTCCACGGAACTATTTGAACCATCATCAAACACTTGTTTAGAAAATATCGATTCTCGGCCTCCAATAAAGGAAGAAAATTGTGCTGCTAATTGTAAGCAGTTGCAAACCACTGACTACATTGATTTACTATGGACCACACTTGCAGAATTTCCTGGTATTTTGTCGGGTCTTTTAAGTGAGTTATATATTTTAATGTTTAACCATTTTTAGGAATATTCGTCACGATTTTTATTATAGAAAGGTTTGGAAGAAAAAGGACGATGGCAGTACAATTCGTTGTGTACGCTATTTGCTGTTTATTTCTCCTTATATGCCCACAAAGGTAATATATATTCGCAAGTGTTATTAATTTATTAGAAAGATAAAAATTTTAGACGCAGTGCCTTAACGTTGGTGCTATTTTTCGCTCGGGGAATTATAGCTGGGGTATTCCAAGCTGCTTATGTTTACACCCCAGAAGTGTATCCTACATCATTAAGATCCGTGGGGGTAGGTTCCTGTAGTGCTATGGCAAGATTTGGTGCAATGGTCACCCCTTATGTGGCTCAGGTAATCTTTACGTCTTTAATTTTATAGTCTGTAAGGTATTTATGTGAGCAGGCCGTACCTCCCCCTTAATACTTTACTAAACTTAATGATTACGTTATCTGCAATTGACGCAAAATCTTTGGTGCATGAGTAAATAATTTATCACTAGACATATTCTAAACGCCGAGTATTCGAATTCGTATTAAATTAATTAAATAAGAATGAGAAAGTGATTTTTCTTCCTTATTTATTTTATAGGTGCTTTTAAAGACTTCTGTTGTCTTTTCTGTTGCTCTTTACGCAGCAGGGGCCCTATTGGCTGCTTTAGCATGTATATTATTACCTTTAGAAACGACTGGAAAAGAACTGACTGATAACGTCGACCAACAGGCATCTCAGACAAATAAAGACTAATTTTATTATTTCCAATAAGTATTAATTAAACAAGGCTGTTAATTTTAATACGTACTTAAGTATTGTATTTAAAACCAAAGGTCTAATTTATTTAATTTAATGCAGCTAATAGTTTTTTTTATTATATAGATAGTTTTTATCGTACAAGATATATGTATTTATTGCTATATAATTATGATATCAGTGTGTTATGAATCGATTTGGTGCTGGTTTTTGGTATTTTAGACTAATTTTTAGGTACTTATATTAACGTTAGACGTTTTTTAAAATGTTTTACTAACAATTTTGGTTAAAAAATTAAGAAATTTTTTTTAAATAAATGCACCATAAGAAAAAAAATATAATTATTAAATCTGACGATTCCTTGCGGACTATTTTAGTTTTGGACCTTGTTCTATATTTGGTGCGTACTCTTAAAGGTCATATGTTCTTTGAATCTTAGTTTGTATATACATCTATGGATAATATCAAGTGAATATAATTCTTCATATGTAGGAAAAATTAAGATAGGAATAAAAGAATACAAAACCAAAATATGAAAAACTAGCCGAAACATCGTGAAGATTAAAAGTTTATAATAAAGACAATGAAAGTCCTAAATGTGTTGTTGAATATTCAGAAATTGTGGAACCAGCATTTTTAATTTTATTTTAATTAATAATTGAGGTATTTTAAAGATTACGTTCCCCTCTATCGTACATTGCTTTATATAATCAGACAGACTGAAAATAAACTGGGAAAACCGTTAAACGACTTTGCTAATAGGGTCAATAGTAAAACATACAAAATGATATTGTTAAGTAATTGCAAATATTTAAGTCGTGATGTTTCTGCTGGAGCAATTATATTTTCTGGAAGAGCATTTCAGTATCACTTTTTTAAACTTCAAATGAAAAGCTAAGAACATGCCAGAAATTAATTTCCCCGTCAACGTTATTCCAGATTTCTCTAAATTCTTTAATAGGCATTGATAGACAATTTGTTTAACCGACATGTATGATTGGTTGCAGTTTTGCAGTAATTCTTTTTCGTTTGTCTTTAAAAATGTTGTGAATCAAAATAAAATTATACTTAATTAAATCTTGCGGGTTGGAAAAATTATACGTATTCAAAATTATTATATATTAATTGTTTGTGAACTCAATGGTATTTATGCGTACTTAATGGTACTTAACCTTCAACCATCTTTGAGTTAAATATTTCTTTTGTCAATTGAATGTCAAATTTGACAAAAATTGGAAAAACTGCACCTAATAATGCTTCTTTTAATAGCTAAATAGTATAAAATTCACTCCATTTATATCGTTTTTATGTTATGTGTTAAGGTAAATTAGCCTTAAAATTATCGCGTTCTAGTTTTGACGTGTTAATTTCAAGTTTCGATTCGATTATATAAATAACTAATCAGCGTGTGGATGTAATAGCTAATAATTTATGTTTATTGCAGTCTCGGTCGAATAGATTCCGAATTCAGAATGTCAGTAAGTCAAATAACTTCGTCAAGTAAAGTGCTCAAAGGCAAACGAAATTCCATGACTAGGCCACAGAGCACTGTTGATGACATCTACTCAAATTTGAGAGGAGACTTTGAAAATGAAAACATCACTCCTGCTTTCAAAATCAGGTTACACAGTTTGTTTAGGCAAATCGAAAAAGAATTCGAACTTTTATATCAAGAAAATCAAACATGTAAGCACTTAATTTTATATAAATACATTCTGTTTTAGTGTGACGCATAACATTAACAATTTTGATTTTATAATTTAATAATTTCTGTTTTGAATTATAAATTAAGATCCTTGCAGAATTGTAATTTTTTAATATGTAGTTAGAATTGTAATGCAATTTTTACAGTGCAAGAAAAAATTGATATTTTAAATGAAAAGATTGAAAACCAAACGTTTGACAAACAAAACTATGATTCTGTTGACTTTGATAACAACGTTTCAAAAGCTCTAACAAAAAAAGGTAAGCCAATTTTTTGTAGATTGTATTTTTGTGTTATAATAGTGTTAATTTTATTATTTTATTTTTACAGTAAGTTCTTCATCATCACAGAAGTTAAAAACAGCATATAAGTTAAAAGCCCAAACTAGTAAAATAGTTTCTAGCTTTAAAGCTCCTCATTTAACATGTAATGCTGTTAAGGAATATGTGGGTCATAAAGATGGTGTCTGGGAGGTTTCAGTGTCAAGAGCAGGGCAACCCATTATGGGAACAGCATCAGCTGGTAAGTTGTAGCATCAAAAATATTTATGTAGAGTCCGTTATTAAAATTTCTAAATTATAAAATTTGGGTCGGGGAAGTTATTTATAATATGTAATTATTTATAGCAATGCTAAAGATTATTATTTTCTTTTTCACCAATTAACATTCAGCCTTACTTATATACAGGGTGAGCCAAAAAATTAATAGGGCATTTTCTGTCTCTTTTTGAGATGAACTTACAGAAGTTTTCAAAAAATTGCTGTCGTCTTTGTTATTGAGTTATAAACAAATGTTGGAATTTTTCAGTTTTCGAAATATGTCTATATCTTGGTTTGTCTGTTAAGTTAGAAAAAAAACGACTTTACGTTCTTCAGGTACCTTTTTACGAAGAATACAGGGGCGTCGAAAAATTAAAAAAGTCGTGTTTTTGTAAATAGGAATTATAGTTGGCAACGCTTTAGTTAAAAATGTATTTTTTTCTTTTTTCAAAAATATATAACATTTGGGGTTCCTTTTGTTATCTTAAGAGTTGAATAACAGAACAATCTTTCTGCTTTTTTATATTTGTTTCTAACAGACTTCTGTTATTCATATTGTTTTGTCACTTCAAAATGTAAAATATTAATTTATACCTTCATATTTACACCCTATTTAATTTTAAAACTATAAAACATGGTTGAAAATGACAAAAAATGTGACATGTTAGAATGTGTTATTAATAATAATAATAATTGTAATACATATACATAAAACGTATGCTTCAGTTGTTATCCTGTAAGAAGACAATTTTATAAATTTACAGTTGCAATCGATTAATGAAAACTACCAATGTACAAACGTACCAACTAATAGGACATGTCAAACAGTAAAAATAAACAGTTTCGACATTGACGGCGCGGATGTAATGTTGTTGTTGTTAATAAACTTTTTTATTCTTGCAAAAATGAATTAATAAAATTGCATTCTTTCTGGATAATAATTGAAACATGTGTCTATATATATTATAGTTGTTATTGCTGAAAATAACACCTTCTAACATGTCACACTTCATAATTTTCGATAATGTTTTATAGTTTTAAGATTAAATAGAGTGTTAATATGATGTTACACGTTAATATTTCGCATTTTTAAATGAAACAAAGCAAAAAGAAATCTACAAAAATACTGTTTTTGTTATTTTTCTCTTACACACCAAAAGAAATTCCCGCATATGTTATATATTTTTGAAAAGAGAAAAAAAAAACGTAACTATGCAATAACTCGAAAGTGCCTACTTTTATTAAATTTTTTTCGACGTCACTGTATTATACACAAAATTTCCGTGAAATAACGTGAAACGCGTTTCCTTACAAAAAAATCGAAATTGGCCCACCCCGTGTATTTACTATGTTTAAAAATATTTTTCTTGCAACATTTAAAAGTGAAGTAAGTGATTTAAATTTTGAGTTTATTTACCAGATGTTTCTTTTTAATCGACCTAGGTTATTTTTGAAAGAACGTTAATTCAAGTGTATGAGTGATATAAAACTTAAAATAGCAACAGAGATTCAACTCATATCAGTGCTGAATAAATACTTATTTAAAGTACGTTTTTAAGACAGAATTAAACTTCTGCTTTTGAGTACTTTGGAAAATAATTTTCCAGTTTAAATTAAACATTTTAAGTCTTGTTAAGCATGTTGTTTAGATGTTATTACTTAATCGCGACCTTCATTTCAAAAATAATTATATAATCGAATACTATTAGGCAAATGGTAATTCACAGGTGGTTATTACATAGCAAATAATCATAGATCAAAGGTCAGTGCTACTTTGAGGCAAACGTTTATTTTCTGTTTAATGGGTTTGCCATTTATTAATGTGGTTTAAGCTTTTTTTGCTATTCAGTAAATTTATGTAAAGAACATTTGTTTACTAAATGTTATGAAAGTAAAACACAATTTATTTAAAGACTTATGATGAGTTTCTAACTGAAAATGACTCTTTAGGTTGTTTTTTTAAACGTTTTGAGAATTTTTTTGGATTTTCGCTTCGATTTTCTTAATTTTCTACCAAATTAAATACTGGTATTTACGAGAAAGTTTGAAAAATTCTTTATATTCTTCTTAATAAGTATAAAAATTTCTAGGAAGTTTTCTTTTTATATCAGAAACTCTATCAAAAACTGTTATATAATTTTTTTTGAACTTTTTTAAAGACCCCAATGAATACTTCTTTCATATTACGCAATATATTAAATTAATGTGTCGTTCCATTGTATTGTATTTATTCCAGACCACAGTGCTTGTATCTGGAGTATAGACAATGCAAGATGTCTTTTGCAATACAATGGACACAATGGTTCAGTTAACTCTGTCCGGTTTCATCCTCAGAAAGATTTAGTACTCACGGCGAGTGGTGATAGTACAGCTCACATTTGGCAAGCTGTCGTTAGCTGGGATTTACCGGTACATAATTATTTTTATATGTAGTAATTTCTTACGTTCTACATTTATATGTATTTAGTTTAATACGTATTACTGTGTGTATAAGTGTTGTAAAGTATATTTTTATTTAAGAAAGGACATTCTTCTGAGGAAGAATTAGAAGGGGGTGAAGAATGCGACGAGAGCAAGTCTGATACAAAACTTGCCACGTTGAGGACCCCCGTGTGTGAATTGGTGGGCCATTCGGGACCTGTTTCGTCAGCTGATTGGCTCGCAGGTTTTTAAAAATATATTTATTAATATTTTTATTTCTAGTGTTTTATAATTTACAGGCGCTGATCACGTTATTACTGCCAGTTGGGACAGGACAGGAATGTTACATGATATTGAATCGCATACAACAGTCACAACTTTAACAGGTATTTAAAAAAAAAAACGCGCAATACCTTAAGTAGTTGTAAATAAAAGTAGGAAACAAGTTAAACGTAGTTAGAAATAATATCTAAGCAGGTAAATTGTTTTATTTTTTAATTGTGTAGCAGATAATTTAATTTGGTTTAAAATTTGAGATAACGTTTTAATATCATTAAAAAAATCTCAAGATTTTACTACGTTTTCCTTTAGAAAACAGACATTAAGTGTTATTATTATTAGGATAGGGTTTATGTCTGATTATAAATGCTGAAAATGTGCTTTTTGAGTATGTCATACCTTCATTAATACTTTATCAAGATTAATGATTGACATCATTTAAAAGATTTCGTTCAGCGTTATTTTTGACAAAAATAAGCAACAGGTTTAAAATCACCATTTTTGTTAAAAAACTTTATTTTAAAAATTTCTAATAGAAAACAAATATCAGTACATATTTATTTCTAGAGTTTTACAAATAAAACACACATTTTTTTGTTTTTTGTTTAATAGGTTCTTAAGAATTTTTTCGCGTAACATAAGCATCTTTAGAAGAAAGAAATCTGTTTGATTAACGTGAAAAGATAAAATAGAATAAACTTCTTGTTGTTATAGGCCACGATTTAGAGATCACCCACGCTGCAACGCATCCTAGTCAAAAGTTAGCTGTTACATCTTCAAGGGACACCACTTTCAGGCTGTGGGATTTTAGAGAAATTGTTCAGTCCGTCTCGGTTTTCCAAGGACACTCAGAGTAAGTGTGTTTACATAATACTTAATTTATTCAATATATATGTATGATATATAATATCCGATCAAGTTCGGACAAAAGGGCACGCAATTGCATGAACTGCTGACGTCCTGATTTAGGTCTAATGGCCGTCATCAGTTGGAGTTGTTTCCAAAAGTTTCCTAACAGCTCCGTAACTTTCTGTAACTGAAATTTCCCACCTTAATGCAATAATAAAAGCGTATTTTGATAGCAACTGAATTAATACTTCAATCAAATCCGAAGGTTTTTTGCCCTGGGATTTTGAAAATTGAATTCGCGTGAAAAGGGTTTCGTACGATGAATATGTTGTCTGTCATTTTTTTAAAGTTACCCAAATTTATGTGTGGGAATCGAAAAAGGTACTTATAATGTCTAGAGGAGTATTGCTGAATATGTTGACTGTTTTTGAATTCTATCTTGTCGTATATTCTTGACTACTTAGACTAAGACCAAGTGATGGTGTTTTGATATTTCATTCTTTAATTTGTACTTAAAATTAATATTGAAATCTGCTGCAGTAATAATCTTTTCGCATTCTAATACAATCGGCGGCGATTTTCGGGTTGTATTTTGGTGATTAATACAATATTTAGAGATTTATTTTAAGGCTACAACTTCTTATAGGTGTACATATAATCTATAAGTAAAGAACGTTTTGAATTCAGTGAATTTTCATAAGATTTTCGGTGTAGTTTCAAGCTTTCTCTATAAAGCACAGCAGTCTAGTACGTACACAATTTCAAAAACGTGTTAACTCTTGTTTCAGCTCATAAAAATACATGTGAACTTGAACGTGAACTTTAGGAATTTTTAATTACAGTATTATAATAGGATTTATAATGCGCGAATCTCTCTCAACTCCTAAAAATGTGTTTTTTTTTATTATTTACAGAAGTGTCACTTCGGCAGTGTTTGCCAAAGAGGACAAAGTCGTATCGGGTTCAGACGATCGTACCGTAAAAGTGTGGGATTTGCGAAACATGCGGTCCCCCTTGGCCACTATACGTACTGACTCGGCCATTAATCGATTATCGGTATCGTCAACAGGTGTGATAGCCATTCCGCACGATAATCGACAGGTTCGTTTATTCGATTTGACCGGTCAAAGACTGGCACGTTTACCGCGATCTAGTAGGCAAGCCGGTCAGGGTCACAGTCGGATGGTGGCTTGCACCGCGTGGGCAGACGAGCCCTCAAATAATGTAAATTTATTCACTTGCGGTTTTGACCGAAAGGTACTCGGGTGGTCTGTGCAGTCCGTTAAAGACAAAGAGAAAGAGAAAGATATTTAAATTTATTTAGGGTAAGACTAATAAAAATCAGTTAAATATTATTTTTCGATGGATAGGAACACTTTTTTATTAGTTAGATAGGTTCATGTCGGAAATTGTGATAATTACTTACTGTAATTTATTTTTTTATTATTAAACTTTTTTTTGTTTGTATTTAATGCATTTATAGGTAAAGACGATTTATAAGGGACGGAAAGGTCCAAAATCTGTTTGTGGTTTGTTACATCCCTTTTTACTTATTTTAGTTTTTTAACAATACGTGAAGGTTTTTTTTTAATTACTGACGTTATCCGTTCGTTCGAAATGGTTTGTTTTTATTAAGATTGATATTAATACGGTTAATTATTTTAAACGAATTAACAGTTTCAGTTTCGTGTAAATAGAAAATATAAATATAGTTGATTAGCTGTTCTCGTAAGAAAAGTAATGTTTGATTATTATTTTTTATCAGTCGTTACAAAGTAAACGAAAATAAATATCAAAAAAGTACTTTTAAGTAAATTAACTAAAAATTTTCGAAACAGGGAAATAAAATTCTGTTCTTAGGATAATAATACTTAACAAAAACTATAGCTTATAGGTTAAACAAGTATTGTATAAAAAAAAAAGAAAAAAAAAAGACGCGGTACATTCCTGGAAATGTGCTACTACTACTACTACTTCCTCGATGTATGCTTCCTGTAGAAGTTTGTTCTCCGTTGTTAAATTAAAGGAGCATATTTAGATAAGCACGAGAAAACGGCCCTAACACGAAACCGATATTTTTTCTATTTAATAATTCTTTTTAGTCCTAGAAACATTTCGAAAATTACGAAGACATGATGACGGCAATATTTTATTTTCTTACTCCCAAACCAGGGGCATTACACTACCAAAATTTTGCAGAAACGGGCTAAAGGGCATTATATATTAAAAAATATCAACTTCATGCTTATCAACCTATGTCTTTTATTGAATGCACCTATCATTGATTGGTTTGATCACCGCTTTAATAAGTAATTAAAATCCAATGAATTGCAGGTGAAGATATTAACTTTTCTTTTCGTATAGCATAAAATTGACTTATGATTATATAAATGTGATAGTTTAATATAAACGTGTACAATCAATATTGTTTACTGCTTATCAGAATTAAAAGTGGACATAAGGTAAAGGAAGGGGGCCTTAAGAAATTTTTATCTAATTATTTCTAACATTCGAATACGTAAAAATCTCCATTTCGAATGTTATTTAGTGTTAAACTCTTATGAATGTTTGAGGGAATGTTATTTTCGAAATTAGAAGATACGTAACTCCAGAGAGCTCCCTTCACAAAGATTAGTCATTAATCAAACAGAAAAACTTGTGGTTGTGATAATCAAGAAGTAGATTACGTTCCAGCGTACGTAGTCTGCCTTTTTTCTGTAAATTTGCTGTGTAGTTCGCTATGTTAGAGAAACATATATTGTCTCTGTTATAAACCAATTAAATCCTTTTAAAGGATCTGTTGAGATTTATTATTTATTGTCCCTTAATAAGCCACAGCTAATGCTCTTAATTTGTAGTAGGTACAAAATGTCTAAAATAAGTGCGAGAATATTTTTATTTTAGCGAAGAAAATCTTTTTTACATAAAGGACATTTGAAAGAACTTTGTAGACACATTCGAAGACACTGTGGATGAAAGAGGTGGTTGCAGGGAGTGATTCTGGCCCTGCTCATTCGATTAAGACAAACTGCGCAAATATCGTCCCATTCCTGGATCTCTTTGCTTGTTGCAGTCTTGAACGATTGAAATGTTTCCATTTCCAGTAAAAGAACGGTCACGTAGTTGTAAAGCAAATCTTTTAGGCGCATATACAAAATGAAATACGTACCGAATAATGTATACCACGACAACCGTTTTGTTAACATCGAACTGACCACTACAAACCCCACAAATATCGAATAAATATACATCACAATCGGAATGTACAAATGTTCCATTGAGTCAAATATTTCGAAGTTAAAATAACGAATAATTTCAGGAATCAGTTCCAGAAACATTTTCTCGGTACAAACGTAATAAATAAAAGTCACGATGGTGTAAAGTATTTTCGGTTTGTAGACAATTCCTTGTTCTTTTAAACAAATGACGATTACTATTGCTTTGGCCCATTCGAGGATTATTTTGAACACCCATCGTACCAAGTCCAATCTGGAGTAACTGCTGTGGATGCTGAAGTTATTTGTTACAATGTCCCGGACTTTGGACACGAAGTAGGTGAAAACGGTGTAAAATAGGAGCGTCGTCGGACCGGTGATGGGTTTCGTTGACGTCAGTTCTTTCGCATAAGGACGTAACATCACCATGTCGCACAAGGAAAAGAAGAAAAGCTAAGGTAAAATTAAAGAATTTAATTGACTATTTCTTAGTGGAATGTTTTGCTTTAGTTCTAAGGGTTTCATATAGAAAGGGAAAATCTATTCGTCAATACAGCCGTTTTTTTTTTTTTTTTGAAACACAAAATTTAATATTTTGATAAACAACGCATTTTTCAATAGTTATAGCCTAAAGATATTTACATATACATAGGGAAACTCCCCATTTCCCAACTTAATTGACCAAAACTGACTTACATTCTATGAAAGAGATCAATACGGGTATTTTTTTAAGACTAAAAATGATTGACAAATGGCTTTTGAAGCCAATTGAAGAGCTGGTGATGTCCTATTTCGGGTCTAAAGGCCATCGTCGGTTAAAGTTGCTTCCTAACGTTTCAGAGGTCCTCCATCTTCGATGCTAGATGTAGCGATACGTTAGCAAGCAATTCCAACTGATGACGGCCTTTAGACCCGAATTAGGACGTCAGTTCTAACTATGACTTCTATTTAAAAAAATTAAATTTTATTTCTGATAAAATTGGCTTAGTATGCCACTAGATTTCTCTTAAAAATGCGTTATATTTTATTTCAATATTCTATAAAATAAAAATGTTAGGAGCAATTTTCAAAGTTGCGGGAAAATGAAGAACGCCCTGTATGGGATTGGTTTTCCTATGTTAAGTTGGGAAACAGGTTTCCCTACCAAAACTGATCAATTGGGACCTAAATGTACATTTTAGAGCACTTTAATTTTTCTTGGTGTCGTTGATTATAATGAATTTTAAATTATTTTCGGGTATGTACGTTAAAAATAAATACCCATCCTTATTTATTTTTAGAATTTCGAAAAAGAAAAAAATTGTTTAGAGGTTCATAAAAACTTATAGAAAAATATCAGAAAAGCATTTTAAAATTTCTGTATACCTGACATATAAATCCGTATAAGTTACTCATTTTCATTAGATTTCGATCTAAAATATCCACTTCTTCAAAGATAAAAATTAAAATGGAATTCGTGTGAACCAGAAGGCGCATTAATTTATCTAAAACAATAATCATTAGTGAGCACATTTATTTTTTGTTTAGTTTTTGTAAACCTGTTGTAAAGTTAAAGACAGTCAGAAAAAGCGGTTGGTGAAGTTCGACACTTTGCGTTCCTTCCGTTTCGGATCCGTGACTTTCCATTTTTTATGAATTCAAAAAAAGTGGAGAATATATACTAAAATTTTGTGTGACAGTTACATAAGTGATTAACATAACACATAACCTTTCCAAAAAATAATTTTTTTTATTAAACATTTTTCTAATAATATTCTCTCTTCATACATGCATGTAAAGTATAATAGGAATGGGACAATAGACGCGAAAGAAATTGTTTTTAAGTAAAATTATCCGAAATGTTATTATTTTCTACTTTCAAGGTAACGCGTTATTTTTGTACATTAGATTACTGCCAAAATTTATGCATATACAGAAACGGTGCAGCATTATATTTTAATCTTGTTCTTTCAACATCTTAATAAATTCGAATATTTATAATTTTAGAATAATATTTTAAGTGGCATATAATAAGAACAACGTTTGTTTATAAGTACAAAAAATTTAAAATGTGTAAAAAAATACTAAAAAGTTTTCACAAATCTAAAGCAACATTTATTTTTTTAATATATTTTAGAAATCGGGTTTTTGTTATCTTTTGCAACACATCTTTTAATATGTCGATCTAAATTTTTTAACGTGTTACTGAGGGTCTAGCCGTGAAAACTAGGAAATTATATGAATCCTTTTTCTTCTTATTTCCTTTGTACAGGTCAAAAAGGAATATGTATAAGTAAATTGCTTAAAATAATGTGTGACATTTATCGAAAAAAACACATTGTTTAAACAATTTAAATTAAGAAGTCCATTTAATAATTTTGAACCATTTGTATATAATTACGTAATGATTTACATTCTAATTGTATTTGCCCAAATTTGGAACACAATTTACAATTACACGAATGATTCTCTTGTATTATCGTATAATTTATAGAAAGGGATCATAATCTCGGAACATATCCATTTTTCGTAGTGATTTTTTCTTGTTTACGTTGGTAAGAGAATTAGACGTTTTGTAGCTAGCTTCAGGTGAATAGTTTGTTTTGACACTTCAGTAAGTTGCTAAATAATAAACCGCGTTTTATTTTAATAAAGCAAATTTTATACGTATATTAGGTTTAGTTTTGTGTTTTTTTGTATTATCAGTGTAGTTTATCACTCAAGAAAAAACAACGGGAAATCCAACAGCAAATAAATCTGTTTTTTAAGACTTCAATGTTACAAAATTTAAGGTTAGTGTTAGGTTTTAACTCGAGCTAATGTAAACTGCATTTTTGATACGATGAGGGGGATCAAAATTTTCCAATTTTCTCATTTACCTATACTCTTTTTCTTCGTGATTTTTTTTAGAACATTAAAATCAATCAGAGCTTTGCGTTTTCTTCTAACACAACTATCCATGCACATTTATTGAGGGGCATCAAAAGTAATGGAGATTAGGACCACCAGGACAACGAAAGACCGGATCAGTAGTCCCCGGAATCTGAATTCTCCGGGTTTGGAAGACATCGGAAGTTGAGAGTCTCTACATACAAGAACTTCGAAGTTCGAAAATCGCGGAATGCGAAGACATCGGGTTTGGTAAGTCTGCGAAGACTTTAAGAAGTTTTTTTCTTCGAAAATTCCGGAGTTAGGGCACACTAAAGCATGTTTGGTGTTTTTTGACTTCGAAATTTTCGAACTCGGGGGAATTAAAATTACTTGGTGGTAATTTTCAATCCCTATTGTAAGAACATTATATTGATTTTATTCCATTAAAAATTTCACTTTTGATGTTGACAGAATTAATAAATAAATAAAATTATTGTCAGTAGTCACCAAGAACAAGTAAACATTAATAGAAGATTGTGTGGACAAATTTAAAAGCCGACATACAGTATGTAGTCGTTTTCGACATGGCAATGGTGTTTGGTACAGACTAAGATAATGAGATACACGAAATCTTATATTAATGCCTTTTCTATATAATTAATTATTCTCAATCCCAATTGGATCTTGCGTATTCATGTGTTAAAAATTATTTTAACAATATCCGAATTATTTTCTGTATTTCACTATTTTATCATTGTAGAAATGGTAAATAGTAATTTCGCATATCATCGAGGGAAAAACTGTTTAAACATTGTTGTTTATTATTTTATGTTTTATTTGATATTGTTGCCGTTTTACTATTTTTTCTTCCTGGTGCATTTTCATTGCCTCATTTTAATTATTATTCTTTAACAATGTTATTAATGCGTTCTTGTCCGTTTCTTTAGGTTGACTAATGTCCACAACGATATCAATGTTCCTGGACTGGAACTTTCTTCACTTATTTAAAAGTGATTGATAGATTTGATATAAGCAGATGTAAAACCCGTTATTAATCATTTACCACCGTAGCTGTTCGAGGTCTACGCTAGAGAAGACTAAGAAGACCCGTAGTTAGAGTGTTTTTGTCTCTTATTTTCAGTACAGTGTTTTTTCTTGTGTGGTAGTTGTTTATTTCTATTAATTTTGCGTCTCTAGTATATAAGTTATTAGTATTTGCCTCAATTTTTGTTGTAGTTAGCCTTATTGAGCATATTCTCATTCAGGTAACATATATCATAAGAATAACACGATGAATTTTTTTTGTATTTCGTTCAAACTTCTTTACTGTTGCATTTCTTTTTTGTACTTTCAGTTTCAGCTTAGTTAAAAAAATGTAAACTTTTCAAAATTGATTTTTAGTAAAATTGTGTTTATGTTTAAATTATTTAACTATTAACTTAGGATAGGGTGGCTGTAAAGGGAAATGTGGAGACCAACGTGTTTAGGGCACTCATTTTGATGTTATTTGTTTAAAAAAATGTAGTTTAAGTATATATAAAGTAACGCTGATTTACCAAAATTATTGTTCGAAGGAAGGTTTTTTAATCATTTTGTGATGAAAATAGCAACTGTATTGTAGTGTTCATTCACAAAAATGATGCCAGGATTGTTTATAATAATGCCCAACTAGCCTAAATATAAATATTCACCCGTTTATTGTAAAAAAACTATTCAGTGTATTCCTTTTTGTATTACTGTAAAAAATAATATAAATGTGATTATCTTATCATATTTTATTAATTTCAAATAGTTCATTGTCTGTAATGTATTCTGTAATTTTGTAGATATTTTCCAATAAATATATTAACAGCAAAAATTGTTTTAATGCCTTGTATAACAATTTATTTAATTTCGATACTACTAGCGCCATCTCCTGAGTAGGAGCTGAACTATAGTTCAAAATGTAAGAAGAAAACTGCCGTTACATTGCTTCCATATACGGGGGTAAATCAGGAAATAAAAATATATACCTCGTGATACTTATGCTCTCCTGATACAAAGATCGGAAATTTCGAAAAATTTAAAAATTTCTTTATATACGGGGGTCAATCAGGAAATTTTTGGAAAATACCTCATGACACTTATGCTCTCCTGGTACAAAATTAGGAAATTTCGAAAAATTTTAAATTTGTTTTCATATACGAGGGTCAATCAGGAAGTAATAAAATATACCTCCTGATGCTTATGCTCTCCTGGTACAAAATTCGGAAATTTCGAAGATTCATATACGGGGGTCAATCAGGAAATAATTGAATTTTCTTATTTAAGATTTATGTTTGCAAATAAAACACGACACATAATAAAAATATATTTATTTGATGTGTTGGATAACATTACAATTTATATAAAACGAATTAATTAATAACAGTTTATTAAGGCAGTAAATAAATTCTTACACACAAATAAATTATAGAAACGACAAGTATTTACATCAAAATAATTATTAATGGAAAAACAATATTTCTATAAAAACGGCAACTTTAACAATTAGTATGAACAAAAAATAAAACCTCCAAATCTGTGGCGTCCACATTTCTTTATAGCCATCCTTTCTACACAAATTAACAGAATTCATCAATAGTTGAAAAGTTGGAATTTATCTTTAACAATTTTGCCAAGATACAGTTTTAAAAAGTTAACATTTATATTAATAAAACATTTTATAAGGCTGAAAAAAGGAATTCAAAAAAGAAATGCAAAAATTAAATACAAAAAAAAACGATTTCTTCATGTTCTTCTCATGATATCTGTTATATGAAAACTAATATGCTAAAATAAGACTAACTACAATAAGAACTGCAGCAAAAACAAAGCGAGCGACAAGAATAAATACATAGCTTAAGGAAAGTATAACTTTAAAACAAAACAACCAAAATGCTAAGGCAACGCGAAGTCATTTGGAGAGGCTCTCCCTCCTCCTTTCTCCCAACTGATACGTCTTGTCTCTCTTCGCTTCTCATATAGTGGGGGGTACTGCAACTACATTAAAATGGTTAATTTGGAAAAAAGAATCAACAGAAGGATTATTTCTATTTGTTCGTACAGCTTCCTGGCCCACACGTAGGTTGGTTTCACTTCCTTTTGAGCCTGAACCAGTCCCTCAGTCTTTCAACCGTCGTTATATAAAGCCCGCTGCCGGGATATTGTTTCTAAACAGTTTTGTTTTTTTAAATCAATTGTTTAATTTTTTTTGTCATTTAGGTACTTACTTAAATTTACAGGAATGCCATTTTAAAACAAGGTTTAATTACGTACTTGCATAGATGAAACCCAAGATAAAATTTCGATTGGTTACAATTTAATTACATAGAAAGACATTAATATTAATATAATACGTCATTAACGTAGTCTGTACGAAACATTATCGCCTAACGTATTGTCCAATTTGAATGGTGTATAGCTATATTATATGCTGTATGTCAGCTTCTAAACTCGTCCACACGCAATCTTATATTAACATTTAGTTGTTCTTGGTCATTACTGACAATAATTTTATTTAGTTTTGATTCTCTCAGCCACATTAACAAAATAATAAATATTTTTTAAGATAGAAATGCAACAGAAAGGATATATATCAACGAATAAATTTGTCTTGCTACTGTAAGTTTGTAATTTCATAAATCATTAAAAAGAAATTTCATAAAAGTAATGCTAAATTGATGAGTTGAAAGAATAACGATAATTCTTTCAATTAATCAAATATTCAACCTCTGAAAAGATCAATAGTTTACAGGAATTCAATTGTAAAAATCGTTTACAAGTCTAATTACGTACATTGATTAATACGCATGATCAGATTGCGATTGATAATAATTTAATTATATAGAAAAAGCATTAATATAAGATTTCGTGTACGTCATTAACGTAGTCTGTACCAAACACCATTGCCATGTCGAAAAAGACTATGTACTGTATGCCAACTTTTAAATTCGTCCACACGCTATCTTATATTATGATTTAATTGTTTTTGGTCATTACTGACAATAATTTTATTTATTAATTAATTCTGTCAACATCAAAAGTGAAATCTTTCACGAAATAAATCAACATAATGTTCTTACAATTGCTACCAAGTAATTTTAATTACTTAATCACTAAAAACAACCTTACATAATTTTGAAATAAACGAGACAGCAATATATTAATACTGAGTACTTTTTCTGTTATTATCAAATATATTAATGTAAGATATCGATTCTCAACCTACTTAAATGCAGAATATTCCAAGGTAAATAACAGCATGTAGACAGAGTATACGAAAAACTGCGTAATTATAGACTTTCAGACTGTTTGTCGACAGACAGACAGTGGGGAGGAAGTGTACCTAACGTGCTCTCATTCAAAGGCCAGCCTGCAGAAAAACAGAAAAACGAATTAATAACAATATTAAATAAACAAGACATAAAATATAATAAATGATTTATTAAAAAGACAGAAATATGTTACTGAAGGAATGTATTCTCACCTTATTTATTTCCAAGACCAAGAAGATCAGAACGAAAAGAAATGCAGTATAGAAATAACTTTCAACCTATAATAATACAAATAATGAAAAGAAAATGAAATTAACGACGCTGTTAAGAGACGTAATAAAATATGGAAATGAACCAATAAGTGATTTAATTGAATCTATGGGATTAATGTGTGAATTAATTAAAAACTGTTTTTTTATATATATCTTAATAGTTACATCTTTGCACGACTAAAAGAAGCGTTAACTTTTGACGAATAGCTATCTAATTTTCACTTTTATGTAATAAGATCAATACAAAACGAAACTTGTACAATTTTCAATTCCTTTTTTTTTTTTTAATTTAAAGAGATAGTTATACCCAAAACGTTTCAATATTTAATAATACAAGTGACAATGATAAAAGACTTAACGAAATGTAAAAAGAAAATAATACCATTAAATAAGACCCAGAACTCTTAAAACAGAGAATCAAAAATGTACTTATCAATTTGAGATGAAACTAACCTTAAATTTTTGGCACCTTTGAAAACAGGGAGATCCATTTACCAGTGGATTTCCTGTTGTTTTGTCTTGAGTGATTAACTGCACTTATAATTTGAAATTATACGAAACTAAAATTAATAAATGCGTGAAACTTGCGTTTGTAATAACAAAAAGAAATAATGCGGATGAAAACAAAACGAAAAAAAAACTCATCTGAAGCAATCTGAAGATAGCTACGGAACTTTTAAAGCAGTAGTCAACTTCTCACACCAACCTAAATAATGAAAATTACTAAGAAAAATGGAGATGTTCAAGAAGTATGATAGGTAACTGAAAGCATTTTATGAATATCACGAGTCGTTTGTGTAATTGCAAATTGTATTCCAAATTTAGAGAAACACTACAAGACTGTAAATCATTACGAATATGCAAATGTATAAAAATTTATTAATTGGTTTTTCCATTTAATTTCAATATTAAATATTGCTTTAAACTCTTCTTAATAAATAAATTATAAAATATTGTTCATTTGTTTTACTTTGAATATTCGGAAAAGGCAAATTAATAAATATTATAACAAAAAAAAAATAGAATAATATGAAACTAATAATTAAATGTAGCTATTCTAGAACAAAATTGTTAAACAGAAACTCAATAGATCCTAAAAATAAATAAATAAAAAAACAAAGTGGATCGTACTTTGTTAATATATATTTTTATTACAAATGTATTATTATTAAATGTATTAAATCGTTTACATACTGTAAATGTACAAGAAAATACAATCTAACATAAACGTATAAGTAATAACTGTAATACAATGCACAAATTACATTTTTTTTTATAATTGAATTGTAAAGTAAAATAATAAGAAATATTTTAATAAGTAAAATAAAATTATTAAATAAATAACTGTACGTATCGTTTCTAAAAATATTACAGCTTCTATGGAGCACATTTAATAAGCAAAACACGTACGTATATTATGTGTACGATTAATTTTTGTAAATTTATATTCATTCTAAAAATACATGTGTATATAAAAGTAGCGCAAAATAATAACATCAACAAAGAAATTCAACAAAAAAAATTTTTTTTTTAATAGTTTAGTATTAACCAAGTTTCTTTTTTGTGGGTCTAGTTACTGAAAATTTTGTTGAATTTCTTTCAGAAATAAATGTAGGTATCACACTTACATTACTACATTTAAATATAATTATAATAGCAATAATATAATCTCTTTCGACAGGTAATTTAGTTTATAGATCAGTCACATGAAAGAATTTTAATTTCTGGACTTGCTAAAATCCTGGATGAGTAAAAACTGGACGAAAAAGAATCGAAAATAATATTACAATTTTTAAAACGATTTCAAAATAATTTGGATCTAGTTTTACTTTTATTTTCTACTTCGTTTATGAAAATTGAGAAAAAAAAGAATTTAATTAGCAATTTTAAATAAATAGTTTAAAAGTTATGACTCATTGTTATAAATTTACGTTGCAAATATGTAGATGTAAATATTTATATGAAACAAAATTCATCATTATAAATCATGATAATTTTCTTTTTTATGTCAATCATTATCTATACATAAGGCACCAATCTTTTAAAACGGTTTTCTTTTAATAGATATTCCTGTATCTAATTTCAATTTATTATCTTAAATGCAAACTGTATATGCGATTTATTAAGTTTCCTTTTTTATTTTAATTACTTAAAAAGAATGTTTATATACATATATCAATAAATAAACCGATAAAAAATAAATTACCCGTTGAGACATAGTAATGCTTTTAAAAATTCGCTTTTTCTGTCAGTCTCCAGTAAACAATAAAGGACGTTAAGGAAAAGTGGAAAAACATTTTTTTCCCTAATTTATTTAGGTATTTATCCCGCAGAGAAACCGAAGATTTTTTATGTAAAAAATTTGACCTGAAGATATTTTTGAAACAAATAATAAAAATTTGACGCATGGTACACAGTGTTTGGTAAATGTCTTCATGCACGAGAACATATATACAGGGTGTAAATTTTAACATAATTTAAATCGTTTAATGTACCCATTGGGTCATTTTAATCTATATTTGAGAATAACTTGAAAAAGGCACTTGTAGGATTTTTTGGGGATCATCTTGAGTTTGGTTTTGAGGTTGATTTTCAAGGTTATTTCAAGGTCAAGTTGATCAAAAAACGAATACGTATATTTTGACCTCAGATTTAAAGAACATCATCATTAGGTTAGGTTAGGTTAGGTTAGGATATTTTAATTTTTGATTTTCAAATGATCCTAGAATGACTTTTGACACCTATCGTGATACAAACGACTGAACGTAGAATTTTACTGCCTCTTTAAATCTGGGGTCAAAAAAATAGTTTAAAGAAAGTCAAGTTGATCTTGAAACGAGCTTAAAATTAACCTGAAAATCAAAATCGAAATCATCACTTTCTTCCTCGAAATCCTACAACTTTTTTCTATTTAGGCCTTTGTTTTGGACTTATTTTCAAAGAAAGGTTAAAATACATAGTCCACCTTGTGTACCTACACAATTATCGTATAGGAACATAAAATAACAATATAAAAGACAATTTTTAGACTTACCCCTTTGTACTTTCGTTGACGAAATTGGAAACGCCCTGTATATTCGAATATTCCCCACTATTTCCTAAAACCGTCCCGAATAAGCCTCTTACTTATCTACATTACAAAAGTGTATTCCCTTTTGCAGATGGGACAATTTCTCGAAGAGTTGAGACACTGTCTCAAACAGTCGGCGTGAAAGAGATGCTGGCAGGGTGTGACCCTGGCTCTTTTCAACGGACTGAGACAAACAGCACAAACGTCGTCCCAATTTTCGATCTCTTCCAAAGAAGCCACCCGAAACTGGTTAAGTACCGTCTGTTCGTTCTTCAGTTGTCTCAACGAGTTACTGACCAAATCTTTAGTCCTCAGATAAACGGTCAAATAAGTGGCTAAGAGAGTGAAACGAAACTGACCGTAAAACAGAAGGACGAGACCCATGAGTGCCGCGACCGTTACCGTGTAATATCGCAAGAGAACCGGCGCGTACAAGAACTCTAAAGCTTCCAAACAACTCAGTCTCAGAAACACTAAAAGGGATGGAAAGAACTGGACGAACACCTTTTCAGTACACATGTAATACGTCCATGTGACGATGGTATAGAAGGCCGTGGGCTGGTAATGTTCGAGACCCTGTTCAAGACCAAAGACCAACAGCATGAAAGTGACCGTTATTATGAATGTCACGGCTTTCGTCCATTCCAAAACTATTTTGGTTGCGGACATCGCGACGTGTTTGAGATTGCTGTGGTGGGTCATGTTGACGTAGGGCGACCAGTCTTCTTTTTCGATTAGTTCTTTAATGTACGACACGCAGTAGGCCAGCACGTTGTAAAACATCAACGTGTAAAGGCCCGTCAGCTTTTTTTGGGGGCAGTTTGTACCCCCGAAACTGCAAAGCAGCACTCTGTCGCACATCATGAAAAACATTAACTGGAAACAAAAATATTCAAACTGAAAAAAAAAATAAATAAATTCCCACAACAGGAAAAAAGGCACAACCCACACAAGTCTGAAGGGAACTTCAACTTTACCGCACTTTTGTATTTTGTTAAAAGATTGTCTGAAGGCAGGGGGTGGTCAAAATATTGTTTCGTCACTTTAGAAAATTACAGAAAATTTTCTTTACATATTTAAAATATTATTTCAACCCTTTCGACACTTTCAGCACTTATGCCTAAATTTTTTTATCACAAATTCAATACTTTCCTATCGATTTATGAAAGTGGCACAGAAGTTAGAAAATCATCTCAGTTCACATTATTTTTTTGAAAATGGAAATCGAACTTTTATGGGGAACGCCATACGGGAATAGGTTAAATTTCTTCTTCTTCTACTCAACTTTACGGTATATTTGGGTGCTCTTCGTCGACTCAAATCTGTTACTACATCCCGGTTGTGCATTAAATAAATTTAAGCAACAAATTGTTTCGAAAAAGTGAAAATAACTGATAAGGTTAAATCAACCATATATACATTGTATTTAAATCCCGAATTCCAACGATAAAATAGTTAGTTGTTTATAAATATCGAACTTTGGTTTTCTGATCCCGAAGGGGAAAATCCAGACCTAATTCTCACCCCCGCCCTGTTTGATTTAAATTCTATCACATCGTCATGAAAATAACTTTTGCTAGAAATGCCTTGTTTGTAATATACAGGGTGGTTCTGATATAAATACGGATTTTTGGAGGGTGTCAACTAGATGCAATATATCATCGAATGGTCACTACAGCAGCGCGGTGAAGAAACAAAAAAATTTTCAAAATTTTTGAAAAACATCTTAACATGACCGTACTCGGTTTTGCCTGTATTTTCACATATGTTTTTCTCGAAAACGGTAAACTTTAGGACCTGCGAAGTTTTGCTTAATTTTCTTATTTTCTACTGCCCTATCACCTCCTTAAATATCCGCAGTTATATCAGTAACACCCTGTATTTAATGAAAGTTTCTTACAAATAAAACTAGCATGTTGCGAATTACAATTATAAAATTATCAGAGAATGAAGTAGAACGATAACCTCGTCCTTACAATCCAATAGAGCAACAAAAGGCGTATAAGTGTAACAATAACCAAGTAGAAAGTCTTAAAATATTTATTTTCAACCCGGCGCCTCCATTAGAAAAGCCAAAAATAAAATTAATGATGCTTTCTTAAATTTTATCGATATAGAAACATTTTTTTTTTAAATATACCTGAAAAGCTAACAAATATTATAAATTTCAAAATTTTTCTTAAAATTCTGAACGATAAATGCATCGGAATCAATCAAATTACGCTCTTTAAGTTCATTCATCAATTTTAATTTACAGTGTAACTTGATAAGGATCACAAATTTGTTGAAATTTGAAATTATAACTTAAATTTCGAATATTTATGATCGCTCTTACTTATAGTCATTAATTTTAGTTTTTTTTTGACTTACCTGAGTTGCCATGTTAGAAAGGTTACTCATTTTTATAAAGATTTTTTCACACTTTTCTATGGGGGCGTATACTTTAAACACTACTGCCGATACTGGTCCAGATACTCTTCTAAAAAGCCCTGAAATAAAACACCTAACATAAACCACATACCTCTAAAGTACCACATGATTAAAATTAATGATTAATCTATTTTTTTTTTTCGAAAGCAAAACGCTGAGGAATGCATGATATCATTTAATTTAAATAATTATGATTATTATTGCAACCAAAATGATTTCGCGAGAAATAGGAAAGAGAAAGAATAAAATCACTTTTAATTAGGTTTCTAAAATACTTTAAATTAGTGTTAAAAGTGCTAAATTCAATAGGTATTATATCAGATTTAAATTTAAAATAAAATAGAACAATTTCCTTTTCTTTTCTGTTATAGTTCGTCAAAGACACGAGCTGTGAACGCTTTTTTCACCCCTCTAACATTTCTCAACTTTTACCTGACCAAAGCCATCAGATATACATAATTATCCCTTGTACGCTTATTTCACAAAATTTTGAGTGTACGCTTTTTTCACATAAGTACTCTTATTATTTTTGAATTTAATGAATTCACGGTTTGAATTGAAACACTATTCCATCGTTCTATTAGTTTTTGTATTTTTTGCTACTTACAAATTTGTCTGTGAATTATGAAAATTTATGGTGGTAATCTTCAAATCTTCACGTGTCTGTTTGGGTTATTTGGTATCATTCAACCAATTATAATAACTTTTAATGAGGCCATTTACAACATTTATATTAGTAATTAAGCATCAAATTGTTTACGCTTTTGCATTGTTTATGGATTAAAACTGAATAACCCTGTGATATGTGGACACATTTTAGAGCTGTTGTAATCAAAACAATGATGTAACTAATAGAAACTAGTCAAAATAGACCTTTTTTCGTTAATTGCTTATAGTTTCGTAATTAGTTGAAAAATAAATAAATAAATAAATGACGAAAGTAGAAGAACAGCTCGTTTTTATTGGTATGTATAAATAATGATTCTGAAATTCAAGAAGAAGTTCAGGAACCAACTTGAAAACCTCCCCTCAACCATTTTAAACAAAATGACCTGATTAAGGATTAATTTTAAACAAAATTAATTATATAGAAATCGAATGAAGACATCCATCATCATTGGAAACTTCTGTTTAACCACAACCTGCTTATGATTTTAGTGTTGTTTATAAATGTAAGTATCTATGGAATACCCTTCCAAAACAAAACTAATATTTTTGCAATGTCGTGATTGATTCCTAGAAATCATGCAACATTCGTTATGAAAAAAAATTTATTGTTTTTCCTTTTGGTGAATAATAACTCCACTAAATATGCTAATTTGCTTTTTCCAAGTAAAGAAGAAGTTATTTTTGTATGAAATTTTCGAATAAATTATCTTTTCAATTTAAAAATTTTATTAAGAAATTTGCGATAAACAGTAAGTAAGCTAAATAAAGAGCTTAATAAAAATATGTAAATCCCTTAAGACGTCAAAAACTTGTAAAATAATTAAAATCAAGTTAATTGCTTTTCTATTAAAAGGGTATTTTCTTAATGAAAACTGACTTTTAAGGCATTAAACTAGGTATATAAGTCTCTGTGACACACCACTCGATCTCAGTTTTAGTCTTGTTAGTTTTTCTAGTGATACTGAACGACCCTTGCTTGGTAAGTTATTTAAGATTTTTGAGACACGTATTCAGTTTTCAGTCCGGTACTTCCCCATTTTGTTTTTTTTTTGGAGTAATACTGACATTCCATTCATTAACTAAGAAACTACGTAAAATTTTTGACAGTGCCTGAACATATTTTTATCAAATTCTTATTTTAATGCAAAACCTGCACATCCTCAGCAAATTTTGAAATGAAATATTTCATTAAAATTGCCCATGATATGTGTTTCCTGACTTTTTCTTACATCTTCAGGCATATTAAACAAATCGGGACATTTTACTAATTATCAACCCTAAGGAGCATCCCTTAAATCTGATGTTTAATTGTTTGAAAATAAAATTTTGTGACTTAAAAAAAGTAGCTTTTGATGCTCTTATCATTTCTGAAAGAGAAACATTTTATTGTTTTTTTTTTCTCAAAAATATTTTCGTGCTTTTTATGCGACACATGTTAACTCATCTATTGAGAACACTCCAAGAGATTTATTTATATTCTGTCAATTAATTCTTGGCTTGCTTAGTGTTACCCATATAAAATACATAAAATTAATTTTTGCAGTTGAAACTGATTTGAAATACTTACAGTCTGTTTAATATTACTTCGCTATTTTAAGATTCTTGTTTATAAAATTCCCAATTTTTGATACGTATCGAGCAGAGATTCCTGCATCTGGCACAATCCCAAAGAAAAATTACGAAGTAAAAAAAAGGAATTTATGTTCCACGCGTTTAACCTTTTGATATTTCGCGAAATTTCTAGGATTATGTACGACGAAGGGAGTAAATATTTTCAAATTGAAACGGAAATCGTTGTCCAATACCTACATGGGCAGGTACTGCTGGTGCTGTATGGTATGAGTATTCGACAAACATGTTTTCAAAGGTTTTTAATACTGTTTGTTTTTGTTTACTTGGCAAACAACAATTTATCACTTATATTATAATTTGAAATTTGGATAAGTATTTTTTTTAAAAGTGGAGTAGATACATACATACAGTTAAAAGTACAATGGGAACTTTAAATAATTATTTCACGTATATTTTCAAATTGTCCAATTAAAAGACTGAAACTAAAAAATTAATTAATTTTACTGTTAGGGGGTAAAAACGAACCTAAAATTCTAATGAGTTTTGTAATAAAAAAATTAACTATTTCCTTCTTCTCATTTTAACACCTACTTTTATTCCCCTAATACAGTCTCTCTAATTAACCCCCTAATCCTATTTTTTTTGTCATGGACATTTCGTACCCGAACAGAGCCGTGCTCTAAATTCCTTAATCTTAACGTATTACGTAGTTTTTTATGTATTTGTAATTAAAAAAAAAATAATAAGTAATGAAAGCACAATATTTGTGGAAATCGTAATTAATAAACATACCCGGTAAGTTTACCAGAAGCATCCTTAACCATCGAACAGGATATTTATAATTGGCACTTATTAGTACTGGAAGAACCAAACAGGAGTAAGTAACTAACCAAACTCCTCCAAGTTTGAGTAGAAGTGGTGTGTGACCCTTGGAACAATACGGAAGTAGGAATAATACCGAAAGAAGACATACTGTAACAAAACAAAAAATAAAAATAAAAATTACGTCCTTTTTTTAATTAAATGCGAAAATCTGTCTGTCTGTCTGTCTGTCTGTTTGATACAATTCTACGCTCAAACCGTTATACCGATTTTGATGAAATTTCGCATAGAGATAGTTTTGCACGAAATAACGGACATAGGATACATTTTTTAAGAGGGTGAAAAGGGGAATCAAATTTTATTAAAAAATTAGACACGAACATGTTATGGTTATGACAATGGTATTAAAATTTTCGGCCTAAAGGTGAAACAGCTGTCACAAAAGAATTTTCATTGATAAATATTTTAATCGAAGGAAACTTATAATTTGGGCCATTGGACTGACCTGGGTCAGATTGGGATTCTTTAACAATATAGAACCTACGTATTTTTAAAAATGCGTTTGCTGTTTAGTTTTTGTTAAATTGGAGGTGTGTCTGCTTTTGGTTAATTGCCAATGTTTATCAGGTCAAGAAAAGGTCGACACAACAGTCAAGGTGATTGATCATTTGGAGCCAAAATTTACAAATATATCTGTCCTCAAAATAAAGCCTAACTAAAAAAAATTACGTGCATATCTATCCCATTTTTCAAATATAAATATTTCAAACAATATATTTCAAAAAACGATTAGTAAACAGTCAATGTTCATTAAAATTTCGTCACCTTATCGGTTGTTTTTTAGTCTTCCCACAAAAAAAAAATAGTTTTCAGTAAACAAAAATTCGTTGCTATTTTAGAAATATGATCACACAAAAAAAAATCTAGTCCAAAGTCATTTTTGAAAAACGTTCAAAGAATGTAGGGATGAACGTAGGAAGCCCATAGTAGAAATGAAGTAGATTTTTATACTCTTTTGCTTAATTCTATAGATCATAAAAATAACTAGAGTAAAGATTATGCAAATAAGAAAATGTCATAAAATTTTGCGGTAAATTCATGTGAAAATCAATTTGTTAAAATCGTAATTCGTGTCGCTCTATTCGTGAATAAACAGAAGTTGTTTGGATTTTCTAAAAGGTAATTTTAGATTTGAATCAATGTTTTTCAATGTTCAAATCGATGTACAGGGTTGGGCAAAAGATCCGGAACACCAAAACTTTGTTATAATGAAAAAATTATGCCAAATAAATTTTTTTATAGTCGTCACAAGTCGCACACCCACCAAACCGTTCATCATTGCAATTGGTTTATCGAAAGACTTAAATGTATACAGGGTGTCCCATTTAAAAAATCATTAGTGACGTCATATCTCGAGAAACATGATAGCTTCTTATGAGCTCATAAAGTTATTCTAAACCCTTGGAAGAATACTTTATGCAAACCACTCCTCAACCTCGTACGACTTCATTATTTGTGTTGAAAATCTTCTGCCCTTTGAATGTTTTTTGAACTTTTTTGGTAAGTTTTTCGCACCGATTTTGCGTAATTTAGTGAGAAACTCACTAGAATATAACTGTCCTATATTGTTTAATGAAATCTAACAGAATTGTCCCATCTTTGTCCCAAAAAACTGAAGCAAGAATTTTACCATCCAACTTTAGCACACCTAAATTTTTAGGCTTGTGAAAACTCGGAATGTCTCCGCTCCTACCCTATTCTCCTGATTTAGCGCCGTCAGATCGTTGCTTATTCTCAAAGTTAAAAAAACATTTGAAGGGTAAATAATAATGAAGTCGTTTGTGGCGTTGAGGAGTGGTTTGCAGAACAAGATAAAGATTCTTTTTGCAAGAGTTTAGAATTACTTAAAGGAAATTGTGTTGAATTAATTAGGTAAATTTTAAATACGAAAAATACGAATGTGCAATGGTGTAAAAATATTAGTAAAACGAAGTTAATTATTGTTGATAATACTATTCAACTTCTTTACGACCCTTATCGAGTTATAACAGAATGAATGGAATAATGAAATTAAGACCTAAAAAATTAGGATTACAAAATTTAATTATGATTAATTTAGATAAGAAATTTTAATAAAATAATTTTTTATACTAACCTTAGTACATATATGGCGAGCAGCAGTTCACGTGTATTTGGTTGAGATAATCAAAAATAAATTAAATCCTTAGAGAAAATTAATAAATTGAGATTTCAGAAAATACAAAAATAAAACCGAATTCTAAGAAAACATTTAACTCACCCAACCTAAGGTTGAGGTACTACTAACCATAAAATGTCAAAAGGTTAGATGGGTTGAAAAAGATTAGTGTTAGTTAGGGTTTCGTTCTTTTCCTAAGGATTTAATTAATTTTTTTGCTACCGGTCATATAGGATAGTAGAATTTTTTTTTGTCAAAATTTCTTATCATAACTTAAATTTTAGAACCCTACATTTTTCTTTAGTTTTTTAGGTTTGAATTTCATTATTCTATTCATTGACTGTAATTTTGTTGTAACTTGAGAAGTGTCACAAATGTTTTAAGTCCCAATAAAGAAATTGAATTATCGACGATAGGTAAACTTAATTTTATTAAATTGAACTTTGTTTTAAAAAAGTTTAGCCAGCCAGAAATCCAGTGTTCTAATGTTTTTGCCGAGCCCTGTATGCATAATTTATTTTTGTATTCGGACCACAACAAATTGCGTACTTGCTCTAAATGTAAGCCTTTTGTTTTCTTTTTATCGTCTCCTTTGTTTTAAAATATTCATTGCCGGGGCAAATTCGAAACTTCAATCGACATAAAGTTTAAAATAACTTCTCGTTGTCGACGATCTTCTTTCGTTGTTTTCACTAATAAACAGATAGCTGTCGAACGAAATTAGTTCGTGTGGGCACGAATGAACAACGTATCGTAATATAAACAAATTTGGATTCGTTGTATTCGTCTGCGCATTGCATTTGATTTAATTCGCATTTTGTACAAAACAGTTGTATCCTGTATAATTTATTCAGACAATTGTTTATTTTTATTAGATCATCAGGAAGTAAGTAATTAAAACCAGATTTAAACAGGAATGTATTGTTTTCGAGAATTTATTGGAATATCTAACAGTATATGGTCAAGAGGTGCAAATAGAAAATCTGCAATGAAAATTTTGAGAAATTATTATCAACGTAATAAATTTATCTTTTTTTTTTTAAACCACTTAAGAAGTGATTGAGCTTTTAAATTCTATTATTAGCTAATGTTGATTTCCAAAAATTAAACATTAATTTTTTATTATTTATGTTAGCAAAAATGTTTGTTTTGAACCGAAGAAAGGTAATAAAAGCGACAGAGAAGTTTGTTTTTTAGAATCTTAAAATGAATAAAGTATGTCATCACGTAACAAATCATCCTGTCTCCGAGAATATGTAAATCATGAGTGCCACAATTTCCCTTCCTTTTATTAATAACTCTATAGTTCAAAATAACATATTCGAGGCTTTATCAGTATGTATTTAGCTTGTTTTCATCGAAAATTACAGTTACAAATATCTATTAATAAAATTTCTGAAGCATTTTAAGGAAACTAATAGAAACGTCGTGAGATTTTTGATCTGTTTGTAAAAAGAAAAATTAAATTCTCAAAAATGTATGACAATGTAACCAATAAGATATTTATGTATTTATCACATATATCAATTTTTGAACGCATTTCTCACCTCTTTGGTAATTGAAAAATGCAAATATAATTTACACTGTAAAGTGTAAGCTGGCAAAAGGATTTTTATTTACAAAATCACGAGTTTCTAGACTGCAAACCTTTCGGCACTCTACTGATATTCTGTGGCAGAGTGCTATTTAAAAAAAAAAAAAAAATAAAGTTATTGGTGTTTAAAGTTTAGATTTTTTTTCTAAACACCCTGTATACATTATTAAGTCCAATTTTATCAAGGCATTAGATTTGACATTCATCTATCTCTAGTAAAAATTTCAAGTAATATTTTGTGGAAGTTATGATTTTTTATAATTTGAGTTGCGGTATCTCAGAAACCGCTCATCGTATATACCATGCCTTTTTAAAATAACAAAATTGGTGTCGACTTCCCGTATATACGGATGTAAATCAAACTTGAAAATATTTTTAAAAGAAGTGACACAAACAAGTTTCAGAATTAAATCCATTCTACTAATTGATACAGGTATGTACTCCTAATAGCCGATCAACTTGAAAAACCCTGTATAGAATGGTACTATTACTTCTGTTTACCTATGTAAAACTTTTACCCTCCGTTTTGCCCTATTAGGGTGTGTTACCAATTTAAAAAATTTATTTTATGCTGTCACATACAATTTTGGCTGTGTTTTTACTGATTCCCTTTTTCATTCTATTTTTGAAACATTTATTTGTAATTATTTTTACCTGTTTCGGCAATCTTCTCGTCTCGTTGTTCAGGTTGCAATTTTGGAAGCGTATGTACACTTCGTAACCGTCCCCTAACCCTGGTTATCATTCCCATCGTTTCAACAACTTCACAACATGCACAAACCAAACCAAAAACTTTATTTTTCAAACTTTCCCTTTCGACACCTCGATGAAGACAACTTTTTGATTTAAACAGACCGCGAAAACTAGTACCTACTTGGTGTTATTTATAAAGTAGTTACTTGGTCGGTATTCTAGAAACTTTCTTCCTGTAGGTTAGCACGTACGTAGTTCTGGCTGGGAGAACTGGGAGAAAATGGAACCAACAAACAATCAACTGTTGATCGCGGTGATACAGGTACAGGGTGAACGTATTCTGGACACGCAACAACGTTATAACCACTTTCCTTTTATTTCTAAAAATTCGTGTGTTTTCACGCACCTTTCCCCACTTCTTATGACCAAATGCGTCAGCGGGAATTTGGCAAGTTACTCTGTAGGTGAGGTCGCTCCAATTCATATTTTCGTTGAACCTCCGATGCTGTTTATATTAGTGGTACAGGGTACGAAAATAGAAATTGTAAACAAGTGTTTTCGTACATACGAACGGACGGAAGTTTGAAAATTTAATATTGTTTATCAGACAATTTTCTGTGTAGGTACCACACAAATTTTGTAGATATGTATTTCTATTTGTTCGTAATAAACAAGGATTCCTTTCTTCCTTTTAAGGATTCTACTAGATTTATGATAGATAAATCATCCTCATTACTCAGTAAACATGAGGCTGTACTTGATGAATCAATTATCAACGCAATCAGAAATATTTGATTGAATTACATAAATGAAGTTTAAAAATTTGGTTTATTTTTGCCAAAAAAACTAATCAATATTAGAATAATATTTTTCGCCACTTATCGATTATTCATTCTTTTTAAGACATCACATGAATAATTATTATTAGAAGGATCGAGTAAATCCAAATAATAATAATATAATTATTAGTAAACCTGATATTTTGCTAAAATATGAGAATATTGAAATAGTGACCAAAGAACAAATTTTATAAGCACGATAAGTGATCGAAAACATTAGGCAAGTTGTTATAAAAATGTTGTTTGCGGGTGTCAAAGGTGGTATTATTGGCAAACAATTTTTTTTGTAATTGAGCCTAGGTTAGTGTTTCAAGCAACAAAAACTATAAAAAATGGACTTTCTTTGGAATTTTTTTATAACGGCATCGTATGCTTTTGAAAATATAGATACATTTGGGGTAAAAACTAACTTAGTGGAATAAATAATAACGACCCCTCAGACTTCGCATTACGAGAAAAGGGGTGCAACAAAATAAGAAACATTTTAAAAGCATCAAGGTGGATGAAAGAAATAATAATACATATACAGGGTGAACCACGATGGGTGGCCTATTAGAGATACATTGAAACTAAGGCTAGAATAATTTTGAAAAAAATCTCGTAGTAGTTATGGCACATGGTCTACATTTTTAAAATTTTTTCAATTTTGTAGAACTTGATGTTAAGTTTGATAAACTACTAGGATGAACAGTTTCTGAGATAATTCAATCTATAGAAAAAAATTCTTAATCTCTTAAAAAACATACTTCTTCCAAAAATGTGACTTATAATAATGAAATTTTTATAGTAGAGGTTTAAGCTTAATTTCCTGCCAAAACTAAGCTACCGAGCGTTCAGAAAAAAAAATCCAAAATATACTTCGTTTTACAAATTGCATCTACCATATTTTATTTTTTCATTAGATTTCACATGGATACTTCCTATTGTTTTATTTGAAAAGTTTCGAGTAATTTTGAGTTTTTACAGAAATAGCTAATTTTATTTTTGTTATAATAAAACTGTGCTATGAATAACTGACAAATAACAATAATCAAAGCAAAATTAAACCAAAAAACTGTTCTTTCAATTAATTTATATTACGAATACATTTGAAAACAATATTTATAACGAATTCTCCAATTCAAATTTTCGTTTTTGGTAATTTTGTAACGTAAATTAATTAAAAAAACTGTTTTTAGTTTGATTTTGCGTTAATTATCGTTATTTTTCAGTTGTTAATAGCACATTTTTGTTACACCAAAAGTAAAATTAGCAATTTTTGTAAACACTTTTCAAATAAAACAATAGGAAGTATCCAAATGGATCAAAAGAGGATAAAAATAGGAATCTAATGAAAAAATAAAATATGGTAGGTGCCATTGAAAAAAACGAAGTCAGTTACGTTTAAAGTTTTTGTATTTTGGATTTTTTTCTGATCGTTTTGTATACATTATGAATCTTAGTTTTGGTAGGTTATTAGGCTAAGTCTACAAGTGCTAAAAATTTCAACACACTAAGTCATTTTTGGCGAAAATTCTGGTAGCGATTGAGATTTTTTTTTCTATAAATTAACAGAAATTGTTCATCCCAGGTATACAAATAGGCCATCAAACTTACCTTATAATTTCACGTATTATCTGAATTCGTCTTAAAAAATATACCATTTTATTGGAAGTTGGCATCAATTTCCGGTATAACCGAAAGTGCTACAAAATTGAAAATGTTTTCAAAATATAGACCATGTTCCATAACTACCACGTTATTTTTTTCAAAATTATCCTACGCTTAGTTAAATTCTTCTAATAGTCCATCCACCGTGGCTCACCCTGTATACACAGGAAAGATAAAAATTATTTCATATTTATACTTCCGGTGCATGGGACATATTTGTTCTATTTTTTGTGGTATATTTATTCTTGCTTTGATCATTGGTAATCTAAAATTCCAGATCGTATCATTTTTGGTGTTTTTTTGTGAATAATATTATTCGAAGACAATTTTAAAATTAATGTTTCCTTTCACTCATTTTTATTTTGCAGTACTTTTTACCTTTGTCTGAACAGATCGCATTCTTAGGAAGTAATCCATAGAAAAATACATTAATGTCCAATTTCCTTGATTAAACGGTCAAAGCTGTTTCTTTTTGAGTGGTATATTATTAAGCCTTTTCATTTTTTGAGTACTTTAACATTAACATTAAGTGTAAGCAGTTGCAGTCATCGTCTTCTTTACGATTTCAGCAATCCTTAACGACGCTGCCGTTTTGGTTTGCGGCCAACCATTATTTTTGGTGTTATTGGCAAATAAAATTTATGTACTTACAACGTTGTGCATTGTAATTCAACAAAATCAGTAAAAAAACCACATACACAATTCAACTCAAATTTTGGTATTTAAATTTAAAAAAATGAGTAACTAAACTTTAAGGGTGATTTTTACCTTCTTAATAGTAAATTCGATTCCTTTCAAAAACAGTCTCTATACTTTTTTATGTTCCTTAAAGATTCTTATCGAGATTCGAGAATTCAAAAAAAAAAATCTAAAATTAAAGAAAAAACAGGTTTAGATTTCTAATTTTTGAAATGGGTTCCAGCCCATAGAAGCTTACGATTAGCTTCAAAAGCTAACCAATATTTTATGCTATTACGTGGTTTGTTAATTTCAATCGTCAAAAAAAAAAAAAGGTGTCTATTAAAACAAGAAATGGTCGAGTTAATTAGAGGACGTCTTGCAACGTGTATGATTAACGTTGACATAAAAAATTTGTTTTAAAACGATAAACTTTTTTTAAATCGGTAAACTGTCTCGCGCTTCTATAAATAGATGTAATCAAGTTGGCTTTCAAAAAAAGCGGCGCTAAAAATAGACTGCGTTTTAATAACCTCCTGGGTAATGACCACAAGGATATGCAAGCATGTATCTCGTTGGAATGTCCGATCATCTCCATAGATGGAGATGTCTATATTTAGAAAGATCGTTATTAATACACATACAATGTATAAGTCGATAAATAAATTAAATAACAATTTATTTAAATCATAGACAAATTTCTGTCTATGGGTCGTCTTTCCGGTTAACTTTTAAAATTTTGTTAACGCCGAAAGTCGTTCATTATATTTTTATGCCACACTAGATGTCATCGTTTGAAAAAAAGCACAAGAGAAAGAGTGTATCATGTTCGAAACGTTAAAGGTTCTAAATTTTTAATAATTTCTTATATTTGTCTTCAATGTGTATGTGTACCAACGCGATAATGAGATCATTAGTAGTTGTGTTGTGGATTTATTTTAATATTGGGTGCATGTTGTATTTGTTATTTTTAGATTAGATAACGAACCATAGGATATACGGTAGTAGGTATGAGTTCGTGTAAATGCACACGTCCACGCCTACACTATATAACCTACGTAGTACGCTAGTATAAATATAAACATTTCTTCGTCAACCGTTCCTTAATCTCATCTTAACAAAAACAGTAAGTGCATGGTCGCAAGATTAATTAAATACAACAATAAATGTACCAATGATGTCATTATCGCGTTGGTTTACATTCACATTAAAATAATCCGAAAACGTTTAACCGAAGCAAGATGTCACATTAGTTTGGTTGTTTACCGATGATCACATTATTATTAAATATTGTCTGAACATCCATCGTACTTATCGTATCTAATAAACAATAAGATTTACATTTCTTATATTTTAGTTCGTGTTTTGAACGTGGCGTTATCAGAATATTTATAATATATCGCATCAGGAGCCAAGCGTTGATGAAGATGAAACCATTTACTCTATCAAGTCTATTTTTAGCCACATTTGTTGATTTTGTTTTAGGAAGCGTTGATTTTACTAAATAATAAAGGCGCCGACCACACTCCAACATCATTATACACGATGTACTACACATAAAAGTACACAAAAGCACGTGCGTACGGATTATACAGTGCGCATCAAAAAAATATCTGTTTTTATATATGTACATACATTAAAGAATATACTGACATATCAACGCACATATTTTGTTCTAATTGGAAGATTAGAAGAAGACTTAAAGCAGAGACAGTGTTAGAAAGATTCTTTTATTCATGTAGTGTGAAAATTTTCAACCGAGACTTGAATTCGGTCAGATGTAGGAAGACCGAAAGGCTGTATTATTTAACCGACACCCAATCACGTGCAACTTACCTATCTGTATGTCGATACTGGCATATTTCATAGGCGCGTACTTGAAGGAAATAGTTAGAGTGCCTGCCCCTTCCAACATTGTACTACCTTCTTTGGGCGGGGTTTGCTGGTGCGCATTTAGTCGTTAAGTCTCGGTTGAAAAATTTGACAGTACCTATCTATAAAACCAACATTTACGTTTCGTCTTATATGCTTCTTCAGGTCTACAATAGCAAATGATAAGTAAGATTCCTTCTATAACGTAGACAAACACTGTAAGGATTTTTTTTAAAATGCAACGCCTAAAGGGGGTAAAAAGTAGGTTCACAGTTTGATGCACCGACTAAGGAATTTTGCACAAAGGATCTCTATAGCACAATTTTTTATAAATATATTTAACACTTAAAAAAACTATAAAAAATCATAACTTCCACAAAATACGATTTAGGGCGTTGAAATTTTTAATAGTGATAGCTGAATGTCAATCAATCTAAAGGTTAAAAACTTTAAAAACGAATAAGGAATCTAATGAAAAAGTAAAATATGGTAAGTGCTATTCGAAGAAAAGGAAATTATTCGTGTTTGAAATTTTTAAATTTTACAATTTTTTTCTAAACGTCCTGTAAAAGCCATTAATGTCAGTTTTGTCAGGGCGTTAGCTTTTATATTCAGCTATCATTAGTAAAAATTTCAACACCCAAGTCGTATTTTGTGGATGTTAGGATTTTTTATAATTTGGTTGCAGTAATGATTTTTTTTTTCTATAAATTATCTCAGAAACAACTCGTCATAGGTGTAGAAGTTGGTTATCAAACTTACCTTAAAATTTCACGTTTTATTCGAATCCGTCGTAAAAAATATACCATTCTATTTTAAATAACAAAGTTGATGTCGACATTTCGTATATCCGTATGTAAATCGAACTTAGTAATAGTTTTAGAAAAAGCAGCATAAACAATCACAAGATGAGCTCAAGTTTTAGAATTGAATTAATTCTTCTAACATATATATATATACTTCTAAGAGAGACAATCAAGTTGAAAAACCCTGTATAACGCTTGTATTCAGTGTACAGTAACATTCAATCTTAATGAGGTACGATAAGCTCTCAAAAATTGATACATTGATCGATTCTGCTGAGACTTAAGATAATATCCACCATAATTCTTTATAAGTACATTGTTAATATCTAGTTAAAAAATTAGACAAAAAAGGGTAGGTAGATAAATGTTTGTTTTTGTTCCGTACTGTACACAAGTCTTGTTTTGTGCACTATAGTGCGTACAGTGTAATTACGACAGGCACTTATTCGTCATAAAAAGCTCTTCAAGCCTACATTTACATGACTGTCATCGTGTGCAGACTGTTCCTATTTTGATATATGTTTACTTGACCTAATTCTCGAAGATATCCTTAATTGATTGTATAAAAGAGCCATTAATCATTAGAATAGCCCCCGTTAAACGTAATTTAGCAAAATGATTCTTATATAATCATCTCATGAAGCGTGTAGGAAAGGTGCTGTCGTAACCGGTCAATTTGTTAATAATCTATCTACAGATTTCTATCAACAACAGTCAAAATAAATGGTTAAATTACCGGGCAACGTATAATTACCCTCTTCCCCCAAAATTGTTATTGCACTAGTATTAGAAGCCAGCAATGTTGTAACGTTTTTCTTTTACAGCTCAAAAGAATTTTAGGTGACCTATTGACCTATAACTGATATAAGATATTTTTTAGTTTTTTTGGGAACATTTCGCACGTTGAACATATTATCTAATATAAGCTATTAATAATTTACATAATTATCTTTATCATTTTTGCCTATTAATCTAGAACAGTTATTTTGAAAATTGTTTCGCAACAGTTGACTATAGTGACTATATATCCGATTTTTGAAGAAAAAAAAACAGATAGGTGTCACAATTTATTTTTACCTTCCTATGTTTTTCTTAAAATAATAATTAAAGAATACATTGTGAGAATTGATTTCGAAGTAGGTACCAAACGTTTCGTCTATAACTTCTACAGACATCTTCAGTGGCGTAGTGTAACGAACGTGATACGAGATGCTAATTTTCTTGCCAATGTTCATGGTCTTCTCGATCCTTCGACCGCGCAATCGCCACTGAGGATGTCTGTAGAAGTTGTAGACGAAACTTTTAGTCCCTACTTCGATCAAGTCCCGAAATATTTTCTTTAAATACTGAAGCCTATCTACTTTTAATGGAAACTTTTTTAGTTTTCTTGACACTGGAAAGGCAAAATTCCGGGATTCAAGTTCATCTCTTGTCATAAAAAATCTTTGATAATCCGATGATACTTAATGAACTTTGACCCCGCATATCGTTAGTGAAGACATATGTTTTCAATTTTCCAAGTTTCACGCAGAAAAAAAAAATATCATTTAATTACTGTCATTTAATTAAACGAAATGTGAATTTTTTATTGCTTCTCGTGAAATGAACTAACTACTTATAGAGTATAGCAGTTTATATGTATGTATTTATGGACATTGATACATTATTATTGTTATATTATTTAACAACTTTTGAGAATAAAAATTGAAGGTGACTGCACAGACAAACTGACAATGAGTTATCGACATATCAGTTTTCAACGTTATCAAAGCAATTTATTTTAAATTTATTTACTGTTATACTATTATGTTTAAGTGTGCATACATTTTAGTAGGATTATAGTAAATATAAAAATGAATTATTTTATGGAGTCAAGGGCAATCCTCATTATACATATCACGACTATTACCACAAACCGTCTCGTGATAAATTAAAATTATCCTAGATTAATCTCGTTCAATTAATACCAACCGCGAAAGCCTACAAAAAACTAGTACTAGATACTTACTTACTACGATAATTTCATAACAAACCTAGATCTTGTTATGGAAAACAGTTTCTATTTTTTCTTTTTAATGATTAAATAATTAATTAATAATCAATTTAAAAGACTGTTTTTCGAAACACTTCTCTAATTACATTTTGCGAATAGATTGGCATTAATAAGAAGATTTCGACGTTTCGTTTATATTCGTATAAAGTTCCTCAACTTGACATGTCATCAATTTTCGAATAACAATAATAATATTAAGATTAAGATTATTTAAGTATTAATTATACTTATAAAACATTTCAAAACGGAATTTTATTGAAATCAAACTCAGTGATAAGAAGTCAGTTACATTGTTTATTTTTTTACTATTGTTGTATTAGGTCAATTGGTATGTATTTCCATAGCAACAGTTATTGGTCCTGACCAAGAAAAATATAATACTTTGTATACATAATTATATCTGCAAAGAACGTCGTTAATGCATTAATATACAGGGTGTTTCAACTAACCCGTTCATTAAAAGTTAATGGACTTCCTATCGGAATATTTTTTTGAAAATTTGCTATCAACGGTTTTCCATAACGTTATATTCTGTTTTTCCAGAACTTCCGGTATCTGCCAACTTTATTATTATAAATAAAATGGTATATTTTTTAAATAGAATTCGAATAAAACATGAAATTTTAAGGTAAATTTGATAATCAACTTGTACATTTACACGAGAAGCGGTTTCTCAGATACTTTAATTTATAGAAAAAAATCGCTAGATACCGAAACCTAAATTTGATTTTTCAAATGGCACCTACAATATTTTTTTTTTTTTCGATTACTTTTTATCCTCTTTCAATCCAAATGGATAATTCCAATTATTTTATATGAAAAACAAAGTTATTCGTGTTTGAAGTTTTTGAAATTTAGAATTTTATTATAGACGCCCTGTATAGATTATCAAGTTAAATTTTGCCAAGGAATTAGCCCTGACATTCAGCTATTATCTGTAAAAATTTCAATACTATTCGTCGTATTTTGTGGAAGTTACGATTTTTTTTTGTAATTTAGGTTGCGGTAGCGTTTCTTTTTCTATAAATTAAATTATTTCAAAAGCTGTTCATCGTAGGTGTACAAATTGGTTATCAAACTGACCTTAAAATTTCACGTTTTATTCGAATTGAGCGTAAAAAATATACTATTGCATTTAAAATAAGAAATGTGGTAGCTACTTCCGGTATAACCGGACGTTCTGGAAAAGCGAAAATATTTTAATTAAGTAGAACGTTATGGAAAACCTTTGATTCCTAATTTTCAAAAATACATTTCGATGGAAAGTCCAAAAACTTTTAACGAACGTGTTGCCCCACTAACACCCCAGTCCCTATATCATCGGTGGGGGTGGAGCATGTTGGGGGTGAGGTAAATGAGATAACAGTTAAAAATTAAAAAGGAAGGTGGAGTTTTTTTTAAAGATGAAACAGAAACTAAAATAAAAAAATAATATTTCCAAAGTTTGAACAGATTTATAAAAATCGTAACGTTATTGTCGATAACTGTGATGAAAGATGAAGGTGGTTGTATGTATATGATGATTCTCGTCACCTTTTTCGTGTTAAAAATTAAATTTATTTATTTACTATTTATCCTGTTTGTATAATTAAGGACAAAGATGAGGGTAGGTTAGGAGTACCGTAACTTTAGAGAAACTTCTAGGCATCCCACTCCTCTTGCACCTTGTTCCATTCACCATTAAATTGTATAATTGCCTATAGAACATATGTTTTCCTTTTTTGGTATTCAAAATTTTGAAAAAAAAAATTGGATAGTATAAAAAAAATTGTGAAGGATTACTCGTGGAAACTAATTTTTTCAGAGCAATCAAATCCAAAAAACTATTCGAAATCCGAAATTTAGATAACTTAAGAATTTTTATCGAATATCCCCAAAAAATCGGCATTATATGAAAGAAATGGTTATTATGCAAAATAGCTTCGTTTATTTTAAACGGAACGAACTGTATAACATATATTTTTTTTTTCAATAAAATCGAAGGGAGTAAACTATTGTGCATAATTATCGAAAAATATCATGCAAATCTATCAAATTTTGCATTTTTTTATTACAAAAAAGCCAAGTGACCACGAAACTGTACAATAACCAATATTCAAATTGCAAAAAAAATTTTTTTTTATAGTACCTACATAAGTATTTATAGAAAAAATCTTATACCTTTCACACGTTGAATGCATGATAAGATTGCATGTCTCGTTCTCTTAAATTACAACAAATAAATTAAAGGCGTTAAGTCTGTCTGCCTATCCACAGCGAGGGACAAGGACAAGAAAATGGTTTCGTTTTTCTTTTTAAAGTTCGAAAGCACGCGTTTGCCAGCCGATTCTACATACAGATACATTGTTTACTTAATCAACAACAACAACAACAACAACAACAATAATTATTATTATAATTACACTATAATCACAACATTTTACTTCATGTATTAGTATGTACGACATGAACTATTTGATAACAATATTAAATTCTGTTGAGTTACTAAGTGGAAGCAGTTCGTAGACAGCATCTGACAACTGCACACCGCTTGGTGTTTGAGTTTCAGTTGCAGAATCCTTGCTGACCTGATAGATACGTCTTCCGACAATATTACGATAATTATTGTTAACGACAAAGAAAACGATACTTAACAGCAGCACCGTTGGTCCATCAAAAGTTGCGGTTTTAAACGAGAACAATTGGTGCACAATTTTTTCTTTTTCTTTCGGGATGAAATAACAACCCCCCGTTCGGGATAATGTACTACGTCAGGATTGTTCTTCTCGTATTATTGGTTTTTTGAAAGTTCTTTAACAGAGTAACATAATTTTGTGATTCGAAAAATTGCTTAGATGTGTTTTGCTGTCAGTGTTTCAATCGGCCGTTTTTGCAGAAGTTTTATTTGTTTTTTACGGACTTCACCTCTACAAGCATTTATGAAAAGAAACGTCCAGAATCGAATTGTTAGGTAGGTCACTTACTTATATATTCTTTCTTTTAATAATAAAAGACATTTTCTCAAACGATTTGCTAATAATTGTGCATAATAATAAGTCTCTTTTAACCCCCTTAAGTTTCTTTTAAATCAGTTACAGTGTTTCATATTTTAGGGGAAGAATTACTAATAATAATTTAGGCTAATGATTGATGCAAAATTTACATCAGGAACTCGATTTCGTTTATAAAATGAGCCCAAAACTAACCTTTTAGTCAATTTTTCTGAATAGTTGCAGAACCAGCATTTATAAATAAATTTTCACTTTATTGTATTAATAAACTTTCATATAGTTCATTCATGTTAAAAAACGAGAATGAGTTTGTTTAATCTTTTAATCAGAGTACCATATTTAAATATAAATAAAAGAATAAATCAAATCTGTATTATTAGACCCAATAATAATTCAAATTATTTAAAAAAAAAGAATTAAATTTTATTGTGTTTATTGAATATCCATTTTTTCAGGAAAAAATATTATTTAAACATGTAATACAAAAGATTTTCCGCATTTCCCATGATGTCAGTTTTATTTCCAATAAGCTTTAAATAATTACCAACTATTATTGTTAAACATTGTACTTTTACATAAGTAATGGGAAATCGTTAAAATTTCATAAAGCATATTTTTATAACAATGTTTTTAATTTTGTACAGTTTGGGTGGAAGCAAACAAAAACGTACAAACATCAATAATCTTGTTTATATTAAGCAGGTATCCTTTTGGTTAAATAATTTTAAATTTAAACATGTTTACGATGCAATTATAATAATGACTAATTATTGTCTTAAAGTATTCGATTTTATTTTGAATTATCCACTATTACCTGTAATAATATGTAAAATGCCAATAGCAGTTTTTACAACTGCACCTCCGTTGTGTTCTGTTTACAAACAACAATTTGTTTATCAAAATTTAGAGGTCGAAAATATTTTTAATGTGATGACTGGATCACGGAAATAGCATTAGAAATTACTTAACATTAATGTTAGGTCCAAATACCGGACCATAAACGCGTGTTACATAAGTTATAAATTAACTAGTGTTTCTCTGCGAGTTGCGATTTAAAATTACTAATTGTAAGAAAAATTCAAAGATCTGCATATTTGTACAGGGTGAGCCAAATTGGACACCGATGGCGGTGTGTCTGAAGCTCAATTTTCATGGGCAGTTAATTGGTGCAAACCGTATCTCGCTATCTATCACCGTTTCAGAGATACAGGGTGTTTTTGGAAAATGTACCTTTTCGAAAAACCTCTATAACTTTTTTCCTGGTGAAAATTTTTATTTCTGTAAAACATTCCAAAGCAATTTTTTTTCGTAGAATTCAACGGTGTTAGGTGAATTGTTGTTAAGTGAATAGTTTAGCAGTAAACAACATGAACAGTCATTTTTTAAATGGAACACCCTGTATGTTATAACAGGTTTTAAGAGTGCTCAAAATTACCTTTCCAAATAAATAACACATTTGATATTTTTCTAAAATAATCTTCAAAATATAGAACCTTATAGATACTAGCACTCCTAAAACGTGTTATAATATACAGGGTGTTCTAATTAAAAATGACTGTTCATGTTATTTACAGCTAAACTATTCACTTAACAGCAATTCATCTAACACCGTTAAATTCTACAAAAAAAATTGCTTTAGGAATGTTTTACAGAAATAAAAAATTTTCACCAGGAAAAAAGTTATAGAGGTTTTTCGAAAAGGTACATTTTCCAAAAACACCCTTATCTCTGAAACGGTGACAGATAACGAGACGCAATTTGCACCAATTAAGCTTCAGACACCGACATCGGTTTTTGTCTATCTCCTCTTAAAACGATTTTATTTTCGTTAAAAAGAGTCCAATTTGGCCCACCCTGTACAGCATAATACGCAAAGTATACCGGATTGCCTATACTGTTTTTTAACAACACACGTGATATAAGCAAAGAATAGAGTAGTAACCATAAAAAACGATTTTCCATCACTTATTCTTGGTTATCATTCTGTCGAAATTTTAAATTCATATATTTTTGTGACAGGATTAATGAAAGTTTCTTAGAAATTGAGTTAATAATATCAATTTTAATTTTAAGAGACAATTTAAGTGTTTTCAATTTTCTTGCGTAGGTACGTGTTACACCTACCACTACCACAGACAGTGTTAATGCAATCTGTTGAAGAAACACTTAATTAATTAAACGACCTTTCTATTTAAGGTCGACTACCTGTTAGACACTGTTACAAATCACTAGTGTTATTTTTAGTAAGTCCTAGAATAATATAAAATTGCGTTGGTAGTTATTCAATAACACGTATCAGAGTGTCTATTTCACAGTGTCTATTTTTTTACTCCTTTCGCAAGAGCGACAGTGAATAATAAATTAATCTGAATAAAAAAATTTGTAGTTGGTAGACTTATCGTTAGACCTTTTTAGCTCTTTACCATATAAGGCATGCTATTGTTGTTAAGTTTCAAAGCAAAATCTATAAATATTAATTTGATATTTCTTTACATTTGGGGTAAGATAAAATTGTCCTGCAAAAAAAGTGAAACATTTTTTCTTCTCTGAAAGTTTTCAATTTGTTTGTTGGTATTTTTGAAACCTATTTTTTTAAACTTACTTTTTCATTACGATATTATAAACTTTAATATATAAAGCATTGTAACTGATCACTACAATAATAAATAAATAAATATTTTTTTGAGAAAAACAACTTTGACATACAAACAGACTAGCAAATTGAAAAACTTTGGCGGTGTATAATTAAATGGGCTCAAACCTCAACCCTAAAACTGAAACGAAAACGCCTTGATACTAAACCTAACCTAACCTAACCTAACATAACCTAACCTAACCTAACCTAACCTAACCTAACCTAACCTAACCTAACCTAACCTAACCTAACTTAAACCTTGTCACCGAAAAGAGAACTCTTAAACAAATCTATAGAATTAATTCTGCCTGTCTGTCGTCTGTATGTCTATCCGGAATAATCGCCGAAACGGCTGCATAATTTCTATGAAATTTCAATCGTTTTTATGGTTATTACTATTTTCTTTCTGTCTCTCGTTAATAAATGGCATATGCAACCCGTCATACATTTGCGTGTTATGCTATACGATTTGTAGATTTTTTTTAAATTGTTTCGCAATTCAAATATTGTAGATTCTTCAGAGACAGACAATCGGAGACGTGTTAGATGAAAATTTGATGGTAATTTATTTAAATAAATTCAAAAATCAGCTTTTATTTGAAGGGTGTTTAAGTATTTATTTTTATTAATCCTTCTTAAATCTTAGGTCGAAGTAAATTTGTCGAAATTCTCGGATAAAATTTTTAGTGAAACTACGCTTTTTTTTTCGTCCATTTTTTGTATTAATCTACTGATTTATAACTGTCAAGTTGTCGTAAAATCTTTAATAGTTATTTTTTTATAAGATCCATTTTTTATTAATAAATGACAATGAGATTCAATCCCATTCCTGTACAATTATTCATAATCGTAGACTAGTTTAATTTTTGTTCATTTTCAAAATTGCATTTAAAAAAGCATGAAAATTTTAGGAAGAAATATCTAATTTAGTTTTTGAACGCAATTTTCACCCTTCAGTGTTTAAAAATATGCGTTTAGGGGTGCTGTATGTTATGTATGTTGTATAAGGGATAACCCCTGTGCAAAATTTCAAGCCTCGAAACTCAAGCTCAATTTGAAATGTACCTATATCGATATATAAAGCTTTAAAACTTCTTTTTTTAATATTTCAAATTTCAATCATCTACCACGTAGAAATTTATAAAGGATAATAGGTAATTAATATCACAAATCTTTGTATTTTAATTTGTAATAAGAACTTTCTTGGAATCTTTTTGAGTAAATGTATACTTTAGTTCATTTAATTTTATCACCATGTTTTATTATTGAGAAAAAGAGAGTTTTATAGCTTCCAATAGGTAGCTTTACTCAAGAAAATAAAAAAGGTAACAGGTTGTCCGTGACGTTGACGAATAAAATGGTTCTAGTGGTAGTAAAAGTCAAAATAATTTACTGGAATACTGAGTGCAAATTAACGCAATAAAAGGAACTGTAATACGATCTATCAACTTTTCGATTTCTTGCTGGATTAGATGGCAAATGGTTTTACATTCTTTTTCTCTGTACAAAAATACAGGGTGAACTAATTTCGATGTTTTCATATGGTAACTCGAAATACAAAAAAAAATATATAAATGGCGCACCCTAGATCTCTTTTTTTCATATACAAATTTACTGGTTACAAAATTGTTATCGCTTTTTGTTTTCGAATTATAAAATTTTCTGAATTTTTAGTAATTTCGTGTATTTGTCTTCTGCGTGTAGTGTTGTTGATTAATTTTAAATATTCGATGCTTGTTATACTTGTTATTTTTAGATTAGACATGGAATAACGTATACGTGATATAGGTTACGGTTCAGGATGAGTGTTTTTGCATATCCCTCATTTATATTCGTAAAAGACTAAGAATAACCTATGGATAAAGATTATAAATTATTCCATATCTAATTTACAAAATAAACAAACAGTACATGATCCGAATATTCGAATAAATCAACAAACCACTACTACTAATCGCGTTTCACAATAGACATGGATGACAAATACAAGGAGTGAAGAAACCCAAAAAAAACTAACCCAGGAAGGGGTGGTTTCCGTTTTCTGCAGCTTCCTTTTTTTCTCAAAAAAATTATAAACAATTATTTATTATCTAAATGTATTAATTAATTTATTTTATTGGCCACCACCGAGACAGTTATCTTCTTGGCATCTTCAAAAGCTCCTAAAGATGCTAATCACTCATCGAAAAAAGAAGTCTCCAAAGGAGCCAATTAATTAAGCGATAAGCTGGACAACGACTGGGCAAGCCTATCGTAATTAGTTAATAAATAAATAAATTGATAGCGCTTTCGTTTGGTCGGTTCGCATGTACTGAAAACAATGCAATAAAGAGTAAAGACACTGGATTGTAATAGTTAATTATTTTATCCCTCACTTTTTTCTATAATCAACGATAAGGCATCATTAACCTTAGACTTCGAACGCTGTTCTAAATTCCATAAGATCTCGTCTACTTGTGGTAAACGATACCAGTGGGAAAACAACTTACTACTTATATGAGAATAAAAACAAGATGTGTAATGTGATGGTTGTATATAAAATAGACATATGACATGTAGTGTGTAAACGCGTGCGAATGTTAATGTTAATCAGACAATTTCCATTTTTATAAAACGAAGATTTCGCTATCGCGACGTTGTTTATTTTTAGAAAATACGGAAGTTGAAACTTGGTTTTTATAAAATAATACCCCGCAACAGTATTTATAGATTAATGCCAGACATGTGTCAATCAAGAAATAATAACTTTGTTTACACATGCAATTCAATTAATTATTTTTCTTTTATAAGTATAATAAGTACTTCCGTGTTTATAACATCATTGGCAAAGGGCGTGAATAACTGTTAAAAATCATCCATTTATAATAAATTACAAAATTTAAGCCTCGTCAGAATTATAAAATTAAAAAAATTCCGTACAAATTTGTACAAGTATCATAAATAATTCAGGGAACGAAATTTGGTAATTATGTACAATACGTAGCTTACCCCCTTTCGATTTTTTTGGAAAAATGTTGGGCGCGGAAACCACCCCTTCGTGCTCTTTTTGAGCTTCTTCATTTCGTGTATTTGTCTTCCATGCATATTGTAAAACGCGATTAGTAGTAGTGGATTGTTGATTCATTCGAATGTTCAGATCATGTTCTGTTTGCTTATAGGCTAGATACGGAATAATTTATAGACTTTATCTATAGGTGATGCATGATACTGCTTGTTTGTTTAAACTTTGAAAGCGTTTATTCTTAGTGTGTTACGAATACAAATGTTGGGATAGGGATGGGCGGTATTTAAATGTAAACACGCCCATCCTGAACCGTAACCTATTGCAAAACACACGAAAGTATTACGAAAGTTTTTTGTATTTTATGCCATCTTCATACTGGTTTCGATCTTTAAAATAGGTTACGGTTCAGGATGTGTCGTAGTATGAGTCATAGTCAAGTTGATGACGGGCACGCAATTTCAAGATAATGTCACTTTAGTTTCGAGAAACGTATACCTTCAAAAATATGCATAAAAATGACACATAGGTAAACCTCTTGAAAAAGTGTAATCGATTTTTTTGTAAATGTAAATTCTAAATAACAATTTATTGTCAGTTTTTCTAAAAATGCATCCTTTTCGAGTTATAGGCGTTTCCATTGTCATCCTAAAATTTTTTATCGAAAAATAAATAAGTACCTACTTATGTTTTTCTTTCTTATTTCCGCTTATAAGGGATAATTATGTAAAGCTATCAAAGACAAAACATTCCCTATGTAAAAATTAAAGAATGTTTTTACATTTTGGTGAATTATGAACACAAAACTTGGTATTATTTGACTTTTTTAAATTCATGTATGTATTAAATGCATTTTTTTGTGATAAAGTATAAATTATATTGTTATTTTTAGATAAATATGTCAATATGTATATCGTAATTGTCGAAAATAAAAATGTAGAAAAATAAGCAACAATCGGGGATCGAAAGTTTGGTTTAAAGTACAAAATTTACTATTCAAAACATTCATGCATGCATTATAATCAACTGCTACAATTACCTAAGAATTGCCAAAGAACGCGTTCTCAGACAGGAATCTATCTATGTGCTCATTATGTTTATAAATTTTGCAATAGAGAAATGCCACAACATTTGACGTACTTATATTATTATTTTGCACAATATATAATAAGGTAATGGTCTTCAAAAACTAATAAACACGTTCTACTTTCTATAGATTGCCAGTTGAATAAAGCACATGCTCATAAAATGAAAAAGATTAAATATTTTATAATAAAAGTTAATCACAAAATATCTCACGTCAAATAGAAATTGAACACTCAATATATTATCGTAAAAAGGGATACGTTTTTCTGTTTGTCCTCATTATTATGAAAGATTTTGATCGAGGTGGGTGAAAATAGGTAGGAATGGGTTTTCCAGAATGTTCTAGAATTAGCAGAAGAGTTCCAGAATGTTCAAAGTAATTCGAAAATTATTTGAAATGTTTGAGAATTGTGTAGAATTTTTTCAGATATTTTGACAACGATTTAGAATGATCTGGAAAGTTAGAAAATGACATAAATTGTTTTACTTTTTTCGAGAATTACTTGAAATGTTCCTGATTTTTCACGAATATTACAGATGTTTTAGAAAGTAATTCAGAATATTCTCGATTTTTCATGTGTACTAAATTTTTCGAAAATGATTTAGAAAATTCCATTTTTTTTTTTAATGAACCAGAATATTCTAGATTTTTTAAAAGTAATCGTCGGTTGTTGCATGACTTATCATACATATCCGTTTCCGTATACGTTCTGTATAAGATCGGTGGGGAAAGCATATCTATGGAAGTGGCAGCGCTAGTTCCGTAACGCTTACTTCCGTTACGTTCACTCGATTTTATTCCATGTGATTTCTTAATGATTCTTAAGGAGTAAACTCAAAAAAAAATGTTTCTGAAAAACTTCAGGGTTGAAGATTCTATTTATTAGTTAATTGATCTTTATCTATTGTGACAGACAAGTATATAATAAAGGTAACCGTCCAATTGAAGTTACTGTTCTTGTTATGTGAACTTTGTATCGTGGAGCTTCCTACAAACGGTTTAACATAATTGCAAAGTTGGTCTGTCCCAAGTCCCACGAATTAGATAGAAGTCGTCAGTCTCTTATTTATACTGACAATACAACATATAGCGCTCATATGAGAGGATTTCTATTATTACGGGTCGCGGACGGTCGACATCGCATCGACAGTCGGCGAGACTTGTTGGCCACTTATTGAATCAACGAATTTACTACTCCCTATTATTATCAAATATAATATTTCTCCGAAGGGAAACGAACTAACGCTTGTTGTGTTGTCTCTCTAATGTATAATTTAAAGCTTAAAGAAACTGACCTCGAAATCGCTAAAAATTAACTTATGGTGGGTACATATACCGCGTGTTTTCAGACCCCCACACAATTAAAATTTTATTTATTGACTAGTCAAACCCAAAATATGAATTCAGGATCCAAAAATAACAAAAATCTTCCTGTGGAGGTATGTCTAGAAACGCGTCTGGAATATGCAATTTGTTACATCCCTCAAAATATGGAGGCATAAATTTAGTTTTTTTTTTTTCTCAATTTGAAAAAATTAATTATGATAAAAAAAATTTTACTTGCAGAAACACATCCAAAAGACATTCTTTTAAACATCCCCTAATATTACAAATAGTGAAATTGGCAACCTCCATTTGCACTAAAACTTAATTCAGGTTAGGAAATAGAATAGAGAATGTTAATTTCACTGTTTTTAATAATAGGGGATGATTTACAAAAGTATTCCTGTCAAGAGAAATTGCCTATCAAGATTAATTTTTCCACCTACAGTAGACTTGCGCTAGTATGAACACAAAAAAAACCGGACGTATTCATATTATCGAAACTGTTACTAAAATATACAAAATTGTGTAAATTGAAGGAAGCAAGCTCTTTCCTATATGCTATCCACACTTACAATTCAAGAAAAAAATGTATGTTTTTTTTTTTTATTTGTTAAAATAATATGTATTTTAATAATCTAACCTTAAACTTTTGAAATCAGTCTTCGCTTACGTTTAATGGTTTCATTTTTGGATTACTTTTATTTAAATATCTTTTCTGTTACAGTCAAATTTATTTCTCTTTGGATAAGAAACCATTTATTAAGGCATTTTCCATCTTTGGAAATTCGGCTTCTTTGAAAGTGCGTTTTATTTGATTTTATTTGGCTTAACACATTGGTTCACAACTGTTATTATTTATTTTTTTATTTTTGAAACAAACGGTATATTCGAAAATTTTGTATTTCTTAGATAAATTTTTTATTCTGACGTCTTGCTGCTAATTGTTGACTTTACATAAAGAGGTGAAAACGACTCCTTTACGTGGTTTTTACGAACAATACTATGTACAAAATAAATTATTCTCCTGCATGCCTTTGACACTTTACTATATTCGGGGGACCCCAGAATTGAACCAAAACAAGAAAATCACTTACAACTGGACAAAGAACAGTAAATAAGAGTTTAAATTAACTGTCTAACATCGAGGGTGCTGGGTGTATAGTGTACTGTATCTGGCTGTGGCGTATTACTAGGAGCTTCACATTAGCGCGAGTCTACTGTATTACCAAATTTGTAGAATAAATTAAAAATCAAACTTTGGCTTCCATGTTTAAAATAGTGTAACTAATCAACAAAGAGTTTCTAGACTTGCCTTCATGGGAACTTTTTTTGTTGTTTTGGAATCCTGAATTCAGAATTTAAGTTTGAGCATTTAAACCTGATACATCCTGTAAATGTACAGAGTGTCCGAAATTCGAGCCTCATCACTAGGATTTCGCTTATTATTGCAACTGCAAAAAAGCTCAATTGGAGAAAGATTTGGGGAATTTCAAAATCACTTTTTTGCCACTTTCATAATGCCTGTAGTAGGTTTCAAAAAATTGTACAACTTTTTAATTGGTACATTATAAGGGCGATTTTTTATTAAAAAAATCTGTGTACGAGAAGTCGTATAACAATGTTGACGAATTAAGGGGTGTTGTTTTAGGAGCATGCATTAACGTTAATCGCCACCACATGTTACAATAAGATGCCAAAACTCTGTTGACGTAAATAATAGACATTTCGAGCAATTATTGTAAAGCTATTAGTTTTGTTTTGTGTTAACATAATATTATTGTTATTGTCTTTTGTTTAAGTTATAAAGTTGGTTGTAAAAAACAAAACTTGGGACTATCACAGTAATGATCAACTAGTGAAAATTTGAAAAATATCATGATATCTACCCAACTCCTATAAATTAGCAGTTTGGACTCGTATTCCTTTGAGAAACCCCTCCTCCTAATTCTTAATACGACCCCTAGGTTGAAAAATGCTAGGTGAAATTTAGAAATTCCGTTTCACCCCCCTAAAGTTTCAATTTTCAAAAACGGTTTTCTCTATGAAAAATTTCAAAGTCTCTATTATTCACATCCCTGTCTAATATGTGTATAAATTTACACATAAGCTTTCGAACGATTAAATAAATCCTACAGTTGTTTTTTTTTTTTTTATTAAAAACACTTAGGTACTTATAAAATCTAATAAATAATTCTGCTAATGTTATTTTATGGTTTTTGTTTCAGAACACTACCACCCTATCAGCTCCTCTACAGCTGTGCACGAACTCGAGATGCGTAATACTGCTTTAATGTCCATGGTATTCATTTCTTCGGTTATTTTCGCATCGTTAATTGTCAAGTAAGGAAAATACCTAAATATTTGTTTGTCCTTTTGATTTTAACCCTCTTTCAATTCAATCTTAACACAAGTAGACACTGAAGTATTCTTAATTATATCCTAAGAATAGTAATTGCTGTTTAAATTTTTTTCAAAATAATTACTAGATATGTAATAATTATGCATGTACCATCCCTATTGCTACAATACTGAAATAGTCCCCGTAGATAATGCGTAAAATAATGTGAATTTTAATACCTGTTAGCACACCATGTTGAATTAATTAATTAATAATAATTTCTCGTTTAGCCTATTTTCAAACTAATTTTGAGAAAAGGGTTGTAGGGTTATTATTTCTTAAATTAATTTTTTCTCAAAAACTACAACTGATGCGAATCTTTAAAAATTCGTTTAGAGGTTATTAGATAGGTGTACACTTTTTTTCAGACTACTACATAATTTTAAATGATTAAAAAATTGGAAAATAATAATTCTCATTATGTGTTTTGTCAAAGCTGTAATATATTTACACCAATTAAAAATTAGAATACCCTTTCGAAGATGTACTCTTAGCATTTACAATAATTAGTTTTATTGTTTAAAATCAAAAATATATTTTCATAAAATCAAGTAAGTAAAGAGTCATTATGCCCATAATCTCTTTTTGACAATTTAAAATTATGTGAAAATCTGGAAAAATCTGAAAATTTCCCCAAATATTTGCATTAGTTTATTATGGTTGTAGTTTTTGAAAAAATAAAAAATAATAAAAAGTCGTATGTGTATAATATCGTCCTAATATTAAAATTTCACATTATCTTACACATCAGCCATGAGGACCGTTTTACCATACTAATCCGGATAGACCCACAATCGTAATTATTAAATCCTGCCAACGTCTTTCACCAAAATTTTGAATATTAATTTTTGAATCAATCAATTTATTTTATTTTTCAACACATAGAAAAGGAAACGAATCGACTAATTAATTTAGACAATCCCTAAAGTTTTTGACAAAAATAACATAAACAAATCGGGTAATTATGCACAATAGCTTTCCACCTTTCGATTCTTTTGAAAAAAAAAAAGTTGTAGAGTTCGTCATAAGTACTAATCAAGACTACAGTAGAAATGAACCGTTCATGGTGTTTTTGAGCTTCTAAATTTTCAAAAATGTCTTGTATTTGTCTTCAATGTCTATGTGTACCAACGCGATAATGACATCATTAGTACTTGTATTGTTGTGTTTAATTAATTTTGCGACCATGTGCTGTTTATTATAAGACGAGATTAAGGAACGGTTGACGAGGAATTGTTTATATTTATGTAGGCGTGGACGTATGCATTTACTCGAACCCACACCTACTACCGCGTAACCTATGGTTAGTTATTTTATCTAAAAATAACAAATACAACATGCACCCGATATTAAAATAAATCAATTTTTTGGCTGTAAATTATTTACGATGATATCGTTATTTAAAATTTATCTTTCTTTAATTGACCAATATTTAATTAAGATTAATTTTTTTGCTGTGGCAATTATTAATTCTGAAGAAACATTTCAGAAGCGTTTTTTTTTAATCTTTGTATGGAAAACCGGAAATTAATTTCGTGTTAATTTCAGTTAAAAAAGCCCAATGACATACAAAACTTTTTCAACCTGCAAGCAAGCGCGACGCGGCGCCATAAAACTTATGCAGCTATTATTTCAACATGGAAAAGGTGTAGGTAGTAGACATGCAGACATTGTTGCATAAAGTTGCACCGGTATTTTTTACCCCGATCAGTATGAAATTATAGGCTTTAACCGCATCGCATGGAACCTAATACTTATTAAAGTATCTACAACTGGTCTTAGCTAACAGCTAACATGTATGTATTTAGAGAGTAGTAAAATATTAAATAACTACTCGTTAAGATAACATAACGACCAGACATAACAATTATTTTATTTCAAACCCTGTCACCAATTCTATTTTTAGGCGGCTAGAAAACTGCAAATAACTAACACATGTTTTTAGGTACGTACATAATATATCTAATTAACTGCAATAAAAGGAAAGACAGGACCCAATTAAATATATAGGGTCAAGAACAACAATAAAAACGCAATTGACTAGTTCCAAGAAAAGATTAACAAAAGTAGAAAACAAAATTTGGCATAGATACTAGCAATAGATAAATATCAAAAACATCCTCCCCTATCTTAACTGACTAATACATAAATCAACGGACAGACCAAACCTCTGGGGTTTGAGGTTCCTTATACAAAGTACTTAACAGATGAGGTCTTAAAGAAACGATTTTTTTTTAATTCAATTTCTAAAGAGAGTAAAAAAAGTGTTAAAAGTATTAATAATGAAAAGATATATCCTTCAAAGCGATTGAACGAGTCAGGAAGCTTGAAACAAATACTTATTATTTTTCAAAATACCACTTCTATATAGGGGTGCGGTGGTTAAAAGAAAAGCGTAATTTAACACCATTATAGAGTATTTAATTATTTTTATTTTGTCCTTCATATTCTACCCCTAATTTTTTAACGACGTCTTCATTGTCGGTTTTCTTTTTCAACTAATTTAAGTATAATTCTTTCTCTAATTGCAATCATTGTCTAAAAATTTCGTTATATTTATTTATTTAACATTTCTTTGCATACCCAATAGGGTTTTTACAAACTCCTCACATATAAATATACTACTCTACAATTCAAGACCTATTCTTAAACACATCTTCAATCACTCTAATAAACTCACATAAATTTTCATTGATAGAACCATTTAATTCTTCTATAACCCACTCTCATCTCAATTTCACTACAATCACCTCTCCACTCTCTCAAAAACAACTTTACCTCGTCACTCTGTATGCTAATTGCCTTAGAGCAACATAGCAAATGCTCTAACGTCTCAATCATTCCATCACACAGTCTACACGTCCATTCCTTAAAACCCTTAAAAATTTCGTTATATTGACATACCTAGGTACCTCATCTTTTTAATTTTCTTGTATTTCTAAAAATATTTAAAATATATTCAAATATTTTTATAACATTTGTATATATTTTTTTCTAATTACTTTTCTACAAAAGTATCTAATATTTGTATTTGAATACAATTTTATTTTTATTTTTATAAATACTTCTGATAATATTTTTTTAACTGTTTCATAAACAATTCAATATTTTTTGAAATCGTTTATAGAAAAAATATATATTTTTTTTAATTTACTGACTGAGTAGAATTTTATTTTAATTTATAAATTATAAAATGATTACTTCCTGTAACAAATAATAATAGTTTCTTTATATATATTTCAATAAATAAATAATTATTATAATTTGCCTTTTTCTCTCATAAATTATTTGTTTCAATAATAATTCAAAAATTCCTCATTTTTTCTCTTTCTGAATTATAATATTTGTGTTGTTATTATTTAAAAATACATTCAAGCTAGAAGTTGTATGATACTTAAGTACCTACATAGTAGGTATATTTTGGTAGCAAGACACTAATTTATTTAAATAGATCGGAAATATTTATATTAATAGAAAGTAAATGTTGAAAACATAGGATCAAATTTAAATAGAAATATGTTAATGGGGAAATTAAATTATAGCTGTTTTTATAATAGATAATATCATTAAGGCACAAAAATTAATTTTTCTTTTGTTTCAGTGCTAACGCTCGCGTACCCTGTCACTGTTTTGGTGAAGAATGTGATCAAGATCCTGGAGACTGTAAATTTGGCGAAACTAGAGTCTGCGGTAGAAGAGTTTGTGCAAAGGTGCATATCAAAAAAGTTTTTAACAACTTCCTTTTTATTTCAAACTCATCACCACACAAAAGTTTATCTCAAACGTAAATTACCAATACGGTCGACTTTTAAAAAAAAAACATCTTTTATTTTTCAAATTTAATTTCCACTTATTGAAAATAAAATTTAAGCAAGAACAAGGTTTTATTAAACTAGGGAGCATAACTACAGCGCCACCCTATCTTTCGCAGTGTTTGTCCCCTTAACATTAAAGTGGGATAGCATGAAGTGGGGAGGTAAGAAAAAAGTCTGAATTGTTGCAATGTTTTCTGGGAAATTGATGCATAAATTGAGAAAACCTCCTAACTTAATTTACATCCAACAAGAATGCTTGCTGGTCACTTCAATAAATCAACTTCATTCCATCGGAACGACTCCATGGACGCCAACGCGAATTCGAGCATTGTCTTCCTGGAACTCGAAGTCAGCATTGTTGTTTTAATTAAAAACAAAAGGGTAGAAAGTTATCTCGAAGCACATTAGTTAGTATATTCTCAACTACTCACACGTTTTGATGTGTAAGCTATAATAAAGACATTTGCTCTTGAAATGTATCAAACACCATAAATGCTCAATTTTCAGAGAATTTCAGGTAATAGCACTGAAATCCATTTGTACCATCAAGTTAAAATTTCTTTTCATCAGAAAGGATCACCTAAAAGGATTACTTTCTAATCAAGAGCAAATGTCCTGACCATAGTTTATCCATCAATACGTCTGAGGAGTTGAGAATATACTGATGTGCTTCAAGATCACTTGATACCCTTTTTAAATTAAAACAACAATGCTAACTTCGAGTCCCAGGAAGACAATGCTCGAATTCAGGTTGGCAAAGAGTTCATGGAGTTGTTCCGAGGAAATGAAGTTCATTTATTGGAGTGGCCAGCAAGCATTCTTGTTGAAAACTTCTGAGGAATTATTGTTCGATGGCTGTATTCCAATTATAAGAAGTACGATACTCTTCATGAACACAGTAAAATCTTTGAATTTCTTAAAAAAGATTTATTTGATCGAATTGCTTCTGATATAACTCTCTCTATACATTAAAAAAATCGGATATTTTTATCTAGTACATACTAGCAAAAAAACTTTTATATGTAGTTTATTCTAAAAATAAAGAAATAGCCAAATAGTTGATTTTAATGACAAAATAAAACGATGAATCGAATAACATCAGATTCATTAAGTTTCCATTTATTCTTCTGTATTATCATCACGAGGTTTATCATTAAAAATAATAATCAAATATTATTAATAACAATAAAATATATTTAATAACAATTAATTATATTTAAAAACAATTAAAATCCTATTACTCTTTATTATACCGAGAAGTTATTGGTGTGAACCTGAAGGGTCGCTTGTTTAATTCCTTTCTTTTATCGTACTTTCTTACGTCCTAAGTTCTTGCTACCCCATTTTAATGTCAAGTGGACAAACACTGCAAAAGACGGGGTCCCTAGTTTATTAAGGGGTACCTATGCATTCCCTTAGCAAAATTGCAGTTTTAAGTCGTGTTATCTACTATTTAGAATTTTTTTATTCTAGGGTCCAGGCGAAAGATGCGGGGGTCCCATGCATTTTCTAGGACGTTGCAGCGACAGTCTCATGTGCTCATCCGATGAAAGATGTCACGGATGCATCAACGACAGAATGACAGTACTTTGTTTCTCAAACAATGGCTATCTTTAATTATTATTTGTGATCTCGATCAGTATTACAAGTCCGATGACGACGTTTCGTTTGTTGTTGTGAAACCGTCCGGCGTTATTGAGATATTATATATAAGTATATAATATATATGTAAATGCATACGTTATATTTTGACGACAAAGCCCATGTGATAGGTATGCTATACTATTTTAAAACAAACCCTTGCTTATTATTGCTTTTGTATATATTTATTTTACGATAAGTTGTACGGATCTCAAAGTAAATGTCGATTATAGAAGAAATAAAATTAATTAATAATCGAATACAAAAATATCGTTTTCTTTATTTAAGATTAATAAGAGAGAGAGGATAATAGGGAGAATAGCTTCAAAATATTGTCGACGAAATTTTCACTTTAAAAAGTTAATTAAAGTAATAAAAGAGAAAAAACAGATATTTTGATGATCATCCCAATTTAACCCTTCAAACAGGTGCTGAAAGGCAAAACAATTATATCAATTAGATAAAAAAAAATTAAATATGTTAAAATAAAACCCTTAATACAACTAGGTATACTTTTATATTATATAGTAATAATTAAAGTACATTATAAAACTACCCTGGAATATATTCAATACCTAGCCTATTATTATATTAACAAAAATATGTTTTGAAGTATGTATTATATTACGAATACGTACCTTTTATTTGATAAATAGGTATTTTATGTCTTTTCTTTTTAAGTTAAAAAAATCACAATTAATTATTTCATCAAAAGAAAAAAAATATATGCAAATCCTGTGTCTCAATACCTTATTTTCTGAACTATAAATAATATTCACCAGTCCTTCAAATTGTATAAGTACCTATTGTACAGTACATAATATGTATATTTCAACTTTAACTCAAATGTGCTTCTATGTACTACGAAGATCCTGGCGTGGTGTTAGTCTTATCCTTTTTAAAGCGTCTTCTTACGAGGAATCCTCTCACGCCAGCTTGTATTTTGGTCGCAGAACGTTCCTCAATATCGGCATTTTTTTTCGGGGGTGAGTTTTTCGAAACGGCTGAAACGTCGCTGGATCGCAACTTTCCGGAATTCTTACGTCTTCCGACTCGTCCCTGACTTATGGCTTCTGTACCGCCATTCTACAATTTACAAAAGTCTAATGTTAAAAGTACAACAAATAATGAAATATTAGACACACTTCAACGTAGTAAAAACCGCAAATCTTTTTGCAAACAACATTTCAAATTGTTTAAATATTTTCTATATCTTCTAAAGGTGAACTAAATAAATGTTCGTTAAATCGTGTAATCTAAACATCGTATTTTTATTTCAATAAATTGAATTTTTGTGTTTAAAAGTATAAATTCCAACCTTTTTTTGGTTTTCAACTTTACAATTAGGATGTACCGAACAAAGATCATTAATTTGTTCGAAAACTATAAAATTTCAAAAACTAAGTTTTAAATTTTGATTAATTAATTAATATATGTAGGTACTCGAAAATTATTGTACTTATTTAATTAATTATGTATACCTAATTGAGTTCAAGAAAATGAAATTTTCTCGAGCCAAAGTCAACTTAAAAAGTCGAAATTTTCAAGAACGAAAAGAGTGCCCTTGGTGTCGGTTATTGTTCTTAAAATAACCAAAATTTTCATGACGCGTGCATAGCATTCAACAGTTTCACGCCCAACTTGATACATACAACTCAAATTGCGTCAACGCACTTGATGCCTTGTCATTAGAACTAAGCGACAAAAAAATACTGATTTCTTCTTAGAAAAAAAAATTAAAATTATCACACAGCATGTTATTGTATTAGTTTCAAAAAATAAAATTAAACAATTATAGGTCTGTTAAAAAAAAATTATTTAAAATCATTGTTATATCGTACATTCACATTACCTACTCATTTCTTTTTAAATGAAAATATACTAGTCGTGCTAGAGATTTGAAAATTTGACAATAAGGATTGTCAGGGATGATCTTTTCAACTAAAATAATTCCAACTGTCCGTCAGTCACTTCTGGCTTATACGAAACGTCGACGCCAATTTTGTTATTTCGAATGGACTGAATTTCTTATGAAAAATTCATATGAAACAAATTTAATTTATAGAAAGATTATTAAAAAAAATTACTTTAGAGTGCCGATTTTTTTAGAAGTTATAGTCAAAACTAAAGGATAACGTCATACCAAAATTTGGCTTCATAATTTATACAGGACGTTTCGAAAAACAAATCCAAAATGTAAAACCTCGTACACGAATCACTTTTTTTAAATAGCATCTACTACATTTTATTTCTTCTTTCGATTCCCCTTATTATTCCATTTTGATTATTGAGTTACTTGAAAAATTTTGAGTATTTTTTTTTTAATTTTTACTTAATAAACTTAATTTCAGTAATTTATTTTGGGAAAACTAAAGTGTGTCATAAGTAACTAACAAATCAAAAGCAATTATTTTGACTAATAAGATTTGATTTTGAAAAACTAAAATACCTACTACGTACATTTGACAGAATTTCATTGATTTAGACTTCATAATCTGTACAGGGCGTTCATAAAAAAAATCCATAATTTAAAAACACGAATCACTTTTTTTAAATAGCATCTAACTAAGTATATTTTATTTCTTCTTTCCATACCCTTATTATTCCATTTCTTTTATTCATTTATTTGAGTAATTATGGATTTATACTTAAGCTTAATTTCAGTAATTTATTTTGGGAAAACTAAAGTGTGCCATAAGAAACTGACAAATAAAAAGCAATTCTTTCGAGTAATAAGATTCGTTTTTGAAAAACTTTGCTACATATGGCAGAATTTTAGGTAATACTTATTGTTTTTTGGTTTTTTGACCAAGAAAATTGGAGAGCCTTTTAACATTGAATCTTGTCGTTAACGAAATATTTTATTATAGTCATTAGTAATTTTATAAAACTAAATTTTCTTCCAGTTTCATTTGTACCTACACTCAGATTAAGACTGGAATGTTAAGCGCACAATGTCCAAAATTACTTTTAATAACTGTTACAATCCACATGTGCTCGTTGGAATGTTTCCAATGTTTTAATGATTCCAAGGACGAATTTTCGATCTTTACATGCATGTTTTTTTTTCGAGCTGCATCTTCATTTATCACATTTAGGTGTGTATTGACTGGAGTTCGGAAACCAAATGCAAACATTTCAAATTTCACTAATAAATAGCAAACACAATTTTTTACTTTCAAAGTCTAAGTGCGTCTGATAATAACGTATCTGTCGTTATTATCATCATTATCTATAAGGCGTCAATTTTTAAAAAATACAATTTAAATGGTAAGTATGTTGTTTATAACAAACACAAATATTAAACACTTACTGGCAAATTAAATTAAATCAGCTGAATACTTTACAGAATTTTGAAATTACAAGAAAATTAAACCAAAACATCTACGTACATACATATAGGTACCAAAAATGAAAAACCAAAACTGTTTCTTATTTCTTCTAATAATAAATTTCGTTTGTTGTCATTAATTGTGTATATTTTTACTTAAAATGAAATTTATTTGATGTATAGAATCCAAATATTTAAAAAAATAAATTTTTAGAAATCTTTTCTGCAGGCAATTTATAAATTACAGTAATGGATGCGCTGTACCTACAGTTGTGAAAATTGGAGATAATTTGGAACAATAAATGACATAAACGAACGCAGAAAATGCGTCAAGTTTTTATTACTACTATAAAAGATCTGAAACGTCGCATTTCTCTTTGTTTGAATTTTATGTGTTTCATCTATAATAAAATTAATAGATTGTAAATATAATAAAAATTTACCTACTCATTTGGCGTATGTAACTTGACAATAATATTTGGACAAAAAAATATTGCAGCTATCAAGCATTTAGGGAACAATGAAAAAGTAATAATTCTTTAAATCCGTTGACCTGAATAGAAGACACTTTTATATTGTGACTGATAGTATCTTTTATTTTGCGACTGGATATAGAACTTAAGTGGTTAATTCACAACAACAATATATTATTGCCATATCTAATAAAATTAATTCAATAAAAACGAACAATATAATAAAAACTTGACAAAATACGTACTTTCAAAATAATTTGATTTAATCTATTATTGTCTGATAAAACCCTCCCTAGGTACTTATAATGAATACAGAAAACAAAAACAACGTTATCTTCAAAAGGTGAATCCCTATCGTGTCGTTTAAATTTAATATTATTTGATTTAATTATAAGTTGAAGTTGTTAATTTTTAATATATATTAACAATGAAATATTGGTGATTTTAAATACACTAATATGAATTAAATTCAAGAACCATCTACAAATTTCCTGATTAATTTGAGGTAATTTGTAGATAGATGGTTCTTGAATTGTATTTTTTTATTTTTCTGATTCGAAACTTACTAAAACATGAGCAAATAGATACCTTTGATTTATTTATTCTGAATTAACTTTTGTAACTGTAATTAGTTTTCAGATTTTGCATTTTAGACACGCTCATGTAGCGCATTACACTTATTAATAATGTGCGCGTATTAAACCATGATTGTCATTCATAAAAATCACGCGTTGTTAATACAAGCAATAAACACTTTTAACGACAGCGTACTTAACTCAAGTTTATACCAATTTACTTCCCTCATTTAAACGGCAATAATTTTTATTAGGCACAACCACAATTTCGTTTACATCAGTTAATTAAGAACAACGTTTTCTTAGCATCATCATAATAGACTGTTGAAGATCATCAACAACAAATTTTAATTTCGATCATGTCTTTTTCAATTAATATTCGCCAATTGATTTTTAAGGTCACCTGATTTTTTTGCCATAAAAAGAATCCAAATTTTGATAACTGTACATGATTTTTTTCTTTAAAAAGTCCGTTTATATTGCAGATTTCTAATAAAAAAATGTTCAAGTTACCTAAATTTCAGATTTTGAATAGTCTTTCCACGAGTAATCCTTCATAACCTTACTTCTAAGTACGGAGGGAGAGTTTAGAGGTTTGTATAAACTTTTACTACACCCCCTAACCTAACCTAACCCAGCCCTTATGAAATCAAGATAAATAGTTTTTAAAAACGAGTAAAAATAAACGAAAAATCTAAAGATTCTTCGGTGATTTTGCCATTTAACAGTGACGTCGTCTTAAAATTTTAAGGTTAAATCAGTTAATGTTAGATTAGGCTAGGTTGGGTTACGCTTTTGTTTGTTTACTAAGTAACAAAACTATTAGCTGACCTCTAACCAATTTTAATTTCGTTTACCTTCTTGACGTAGGATTTTAAACAAACCTCGTTTATTTTGAAAATGTTATGCAATAAAATGCCGAAACGTTCCATTAATTCCATTAATTACAAAACAGATCATTGTTAGCCTCTTTGATTCTGTAATATATGCAAATATATCGTAAATACAGGGCAATGTAATTCGCATTAAGAAATCTAAAATCCAAATTGATCTGTAACTATAGTTAAATATGCAACTAAATTTAGCTATTTTGTTTTCCTATCGTTACAAGTACAATTTTTTACATTTCACTGAAACAAAAAAAAGTTCAACTAAATTTGTTAACGCAATTACTGTAGTGACTCGTTCAAATTTAGATAATTAGACAACTGTAAAAAAATACAAAAAATGTGCCAAATGATACAAAGCCTTTTCAACAAGTTTTCAAGATTCACGTGAATAAATGACAGTTTAAAACAAATATATCTTCAAAACTCCTATAAACAAATAGTAATAGATGCCAAATATGCATTAAATTATCACATTTACACTTTGGTTCTGACGTACTAAAATCCAAATAACAACTTTCATCATATATAAATAAATAAAAACAAATTAGGGTACATTAAATTTATTTGGTTACTCAGGGTGAGCCACGATGGCACTTTTGTAATAGTTGATGCCAACTTTTTTATTTAATACGTGAAATTCTAAGGTAAGTTTCATAACCCACTTCTACACCTATGATGAACAATTTCTAAGATAATTTAATTTATAGAAAAAAAATATTCTCAATCACTACCAAAAATATAAAAAAAATTATAATTTTTACCAAAAATGACTTAGGGTGTTGAAAATTTTACCAGTTATAGTCGGGACTTAAGCCTAATTTCTTACCAAAACTAAGCTTTATAATGTATACAGAGCTTTCAGAAAAAATCCAAAATTCAAAAACTTTACACATGAATAACTTCGTTTTTTCAAATGACACCTACCATATTTTATTTTTTTCATTAGATTCCTTTTTTTATCCTCGTTCGATCCATTTCGATACTTCCTATTAATTAATTTGAAAAGTTTAGAGTAATTTTGTGTTTTACAAAAGTAGCTAACATTACTTTTCGTATAATAAAAGTGTGCTATGAAGAAATAACGATAATCAAAGAAAAATCAAACTAAAACTTAATTAATTTATGTTACAAAATTACCAAAAACGAATATTTTTATTCGAGCATTTTATTATACCAAAAGTAAAATTAGCTATTTTTGTAAAAACTCAAAATCACTCGAAATTTTTCAAATAAAACAAGAGGAAGTATCCACATGGATCGAAAAAGGATAAAAAATGAATCCTACCAATAAATCAAATATGGTAGGTGCCATTTGAAAAATCGAAGTTAATCGTGTATAAAGTTTTTGAATTTTGGATTGTTTTCCTTAACGCTCTGTATACATTATGAAGCTTAGATTTAGTAGGAAATAATAACTAAGTAGTAAAAATTTTAACACCCTAAGTAATTTTTGGTAAAAATTATGATTTTTTATAATTCTAGTAGCGATTGAGATTTTCTTTTTATAAATTTAGTTATCTTAGAATTTCACGTATTATCTGAATTCGTCGTAAAAAAATTACCATTCTCATTCTATTTAAAATAACAAAATTGGCATCAATTTCCGGTATAACAAAAAGTGCTAGAAGATTAAAAATATTTTAAAAATGTAGATCATATGCCACAATTACTACGTGACTTCTTTCAGAATTTTCCTAGCCTTAGTTTTCGATATACTTCTAACAGGCCATCCACCGTGGCTCACCCTGTATATCATAATGATAACAATATTCCTCAGGAGAAAACCCGAAAGAAATATCTTAATATTTTCTTCCTAACCCAACCTAACCTAAAAAATTTAACAACAGCCAAGTTTCTTTTTTTCAAAAGCAATTTTCAAAAATTATTTTTGTTTATTATTGTTAATGGGACCATATTTTTTTTATCATCCAATAACTGTCCGACGTCTGTATTCTATTTGAAAGTCACATCTTGGTTCACATTCACGTTTATAAAAGCAAGACGTTGTCCACTTGGAACGAATTACAAATATTGGTGCCAAATCAAAAATTTAACTTTTACATTTACGCAAATCTCCCTCGCAATTTTGATAAATCGACGAGTATATCAAATTTTGCTGTGAACAACAACGTCGTTATGATTTTCGCACGACGTTACGAATTTTTATTGGGAGACTGTTGATTTATAACACATATACAGGGTGATTTGAAATAGTCTGTCCATTTTTAACAAAGAATTATTCAATCAGAAATTTTATTAAGAAAATAGACGTTCTTAAGAAGTGGATTTTTTTTGCAACATTTTTTAGCGTAGATTTCGCTGGTAAGATTTGGCAGCCTACTTACGAGACACTCTGTATACTCACAATATTTTGTATCTTTTTAAAAGACTATAAAAATTCAATGTAATTATCTTTTAATGCTTTTTTTTTCAAAAATATAAAACACCAAACTTATTTTTAAACATATATTGATTACGTCATTTGTTGTTAGCCTGATGATGACCGAAATTGACGATCGAAACGTTGCAAAAATTTTAATTAATTTTAAAAAAAATTCAGTATTATGGGGTTAATAAACCTAAAGCTAATTTGTAGTATCTGCTACGATATCTTAGCAGCCCATTAAACTTTGACACTCAATCACTCATCATATCATCAAATCAAGAAAGAGCTCTCTCAATCTGTCAATCCTTCCGGTTTCCGATACCTGTGAGGTATTTTACTCGAAAAAATAACAGATCCGATTCGAAAACTTTGTGGAATTGTTTCTATCAAATTTTGCAGTTACATTAAAAATTGCAATAATTAAAATAGTGTCAGTTTCTCACTTTCTCTAAAGTTGTTAAAATCAACAAAATGATAGGATATTTTTTCACCGAAAATTGAATCAGAAACAAAAAACAAAAAGAAAACCAAAGTCTACTTACGATTAATTTTAAAAGCAGTACGCATGTACTCACTTTAGTTTTGAGTTGTTTCCGTACTTGGTAACCTCGGAAACTCGCCTGGATCTTAGTTGCGGCAACTTCCTCCATATTCTTGTTCTCCTGGCGCGCGATTGAAGAATTGTTGCGTCTCGATTTGCTGTTCGCGTCCATATCCTGCTGCGCGACTGTCGACGAACCAGTTGCCGAGCCACGCGCTCGTCCTTCCCGATTCTGCGTCTGCGTCGGTTCGGCGACGCCGGTTCCGACGCCGACGACGTCACCGACGTCCGTGGGCGTCGTTTCTGACGTCACTCGCGCAGCACCTGCTGCACGGCGAGGATAAAGGACGACAATAATTAGGGATTATTAGTCAATGGAGATGTCGTTAACATCGTATGTAGGAAGTCCTTCTTCTTTCTCACTTTCTACCTCTCATTCTATACAAACAGGTACAGTATCCATGTATGACACAGACACAAACAAAAATACACCTATTTGTCACACTACATATTCGTCCCACTTTTGAATACCGTGAAGTATTTATGAAATTGCAATATTTGTGTTACGTCTTTAAGATCCGTAATCACCACCCACACTTTCTAACAAAATCATTTCGATCTCAATACCACGACAACTGAATCACGTATAAATAAATAATTAAATTAACAAAGACCGAACAGGAAGTGATATTTTGAAAATTTTCTATTTTAAATATTAATATTCAATATTCAGGTAACTATTAATTGATATTTTAAGTTTGTTAATATATTAAAAATATCCAAAAAAACATGTAGGTAACAAATTACTATACTCTAATAGCAACTATGTATTTAAAAAAAAATTACAAATATGTACTGCTTTTCTACCACCAACAACAAGTCTACAAAAGTTGAATTAAAACTCGTCATATTTCAATTTTGTTTTTTATATCTGGAATTTATAAGTATACGAGAAGGTGTTTTGATAAGTATCTGGCCAAAATTTTAAAACAAAATTTAATTTATTTAACAATATCCTTTAAGACTTATAAGTACATTTAGCATAAAGTAAATTCTAAATCCCTGGAAAACAAGCGAATAACTTCCCAGTATAATAAATAGTAATTTTCATGAAAATCAAAATTTTCTACACATTTATATGTTTATAGGTCACTACTATATTTATTTATAAATTATCCTTGAGAAATTTATGTGTGGTGGAATATTTAATTGCTAATATCAATGTTTCATTGTGAATAACACTATTTATTTCAGTTAACAATATTTAATTGTTATTAGCAATAGTTTTTAACAATATTCAATTGTGTTTATTTTTTTTTATTTTATATTTTTCTTTACAGTATCAATGAAATTTATAGTGAAGTTCATAGAATTTTAATTGTTTTTAAAAATATTATTCGATTCACCGTTTTATTTATCATTAATATCAACTATTGATCGTTTTTTTGCCATTTCTTTAATGTTAGAATAAACTATAAATTTTTTTTTTGCTAGTACTCGATAAACGTATCTGATTTTTTTAAAGTATAGAGTTATACCAGAACCAATTCGATTAAATAAATCATTTTTAAAAAAATCCCGAATTTACTAATTTTTTTTTTAAAAAAACTTCTTATCCAAATTATGTTATGATGCTTTGCGCACTTTCAAATTTCAAAACATTCCCGATAAGCTGGGAAGTTAAAAATTCTTTATCTTGGCTTGCAAACCGCTCCTCAACTTTAACGACTTTATTAGTCGAAATTTTTTTTACCCTTAAAATGTTTTTTAAGTTCAGGGAATAAGTATTAGCAGTACGATGGTACTAAATCGGTAGTCATCCAATTAAAAACCAATTGAATGAATTCTTTTCAATGCATTTTTGGACCCAGGGGCGTAACTCGAATCTTGTAAGTAAAGTAGATACACTTTTGGCAAGTCCTCCGCAAATCTTTTGGGTAATTTAGTCAGTAACTTACTCCCGTAGGAAACTGTCCTATCTTGTTCCAAGAAATCTAACAGAATTATCCCATGTTTGTCCCAGAAAACTAAAGCAAGAACTTTGCCAGCTTACTTTTTTGGTCGTTATTAAAATTAGTTTTGATTTTGTTGACCACCAGCTCCCATCCTATTCTGCCGATTTAGCATTCATTCCCAAAGCTCAAAAAACATTTGAAGGGCAAAATATTTTCGACAAATAACGAAGTCGTAATGTATTATTGAGGTTGAGGGTTTTCTTTTTCAGACCAACACAAAGAATTTCTTTCTAAAGGTTTGTAATTACTTGATGATGGTAGACCAGATCGCCAGAAACTTATCAATACCTCCTCGTAAATGGATCTTTCAGTCGTACCAAGAAATTAAGCACCATTAACCAAAACTATTGCAAAACCGTTAATACGAGATCGTAATAGTTGATTACCTTAACCCACAAGAGGTTCCAAAGATAATCTTCAAAGAGCTTCACATAATTACTATTATAACACATTAATATAAATGTAAATTAACAAAACTGATCGAGCATAAGCGCAATTCGTACCCCACGGTTAACGTTTCTGTTTCATAACTGGATAAATTTGGATGCTGTACTAACTTAGCTTTGATGATCGCTGTGCACAATTACAAAATAAACTAAATTTTGAAAATAATAAACGTTACCATGCATGTACCAAATATAATTTCAGTTAAGAAATGAACGAGAGAATCAAGGATTTGTACCTAGGTACATGTTTTAATTATTGATAGTTATTTCAGACGAAAATTTTAAATTTTCCAAATGGTAAAAATTTACCTAATCTGCGTAATTTTGTTGATAAAATTTCTATTAACAGGATTGGCATGTTTGTTTCCAATATCTATAGATAGAATACTTAAACTCTCGCACAAATATTTTCATGTGCGCATCGCACATTTTTTACAGAAAATTGAAAAAAATATATATGATCTTGTAAAGTGGATATATGTACTTAGACTGTCTAAAAAAATACTTTAGGTGTTTTTTGGCTTGTTTAAAAATCAGAAGCGTAAACCGTTTACGTCTTTAAAAATTGTAAATCAACGATGATGCCAGAAGGCAGTAATTTCAAAAATAGAATTTAATAAACTCACTTCTGTATTATGTATCTGATTTTATTACACACCGACACGTCAGTGACTCCTTTTGTATGTTTTTAATTAATTAAGGCTTAAGAAAAATTTATTGTACAATTTCTTTTTGCAATAAAAATATAAAATCTTCATGTTTTTCAGATTTCGAATAGTCTTTTAGCTTTAATTAATTAACAACAATTAGAAAAAAAAGGAATCTCAAAAAAGTTAATTTTTTAATATTTTACAACCAAAAAAACCAGGTGACCAACATAAGGAAACGCCCTGTAGAGTAACAGGTACATAGTTACGTGGTTAGTAAAGCAACTAAAACTTTAATGTAAATATATAGATACCTAAAAATGTAGTTCGGCTGATTATTTTTCTTAACTTTTACGAGTCAACATGGCACATTTCTGATGGTGTTTGCGAAATATTTTGTTTCCCAGATGCGAAATTTACCTACTGCATGCATGACGCCTCGCGTCCTAAATATGTCGACGAAATCAGAAATTAAGTGAAACTGACTGTATATTTTGCCATTTTATAAAATACGTACAACATTTATGATCCGCGAAGATAAACATCACTGATTATGTATAGTGCGTCCAAAATTGGACACACTCAATTATTGAGCTTCAGTATGTAACTAGCATCAAACTTTAATAGCAAGAGAATATGCACAGTTATGGCCACAATTTGGCGATTTTTTACTCGACATATGTTGCAAAATTGGTCTCTACGAAAAGCCTTTTTTTTAACGAGATAATAAATTCAGTTTGTAGGTCCACTCTAAAATTTAGTAAATCTTTTTCGAAATTTTTCAGATTACCGCCAACATCCAAACCTAAACTTTAGGTTTATACAGGGTTTTTCAGGTAACGCGTTCGTTAAAAGTATTTAAACTTATAATACCGGTAAATGGTATAATTAATTCAGAATTTGTAATTAAAAATCGCTAATTTTGACATTTCCAAATTTGTCTTGTCAATAGACCACCACCCAAATTTGAACAGGTTCAACTAGTTATACGTATATAATATAATCTGCAATTTGCCGACTATTACAACGTTTAATAAAAAGACCAAAGCGTTGCAAAGGCCTACTGTCTACATCTATGATGTTTTCGTTTAATCAGAATTTGTAATTAAAAGTCGCTAATTTTGACATTTCCAGATCTGTCTTAAAACAATTGCAGACGGTTGGTGTGTTGCCTATATTCTATTGTACGGACATATACGTAGAAATAAAAAGAAGTTCATAAACAGCAAGTGAGGTTATGTATTAATTTGACGCCATGATTATAGTTTCTTAAATCTAATGTCAAAATTTGGACGGGTTCAACTGTTAAATGCCGAAACGCACACTAAAGTTCCAATACAGTTTCTAAAAATGGACATTTTTTTCGGTCGAGGAAAAAAGTAGAAAAAAAAAACTGTAAACAAAGGGCCAGTCAAATTCATTAATATTCTGCCTTGTTTGCGGGGCCAATTTTAAAACTGATCGTTACTCGTCTTACTTAATTCAGTGTAAACAAAAGAGCATTCATTGCATGTCACCCGGAATTATTTTTAGACCTCTTCAATTCTTTTTCCGGGATAAGGATGTCGAAGAAACTTCTAATTACTTTTTCCGAACCAAAAGGGTCGACCTTGTCCAGAAACAGACATTTTCAATTTATTGTTTCTTTAGATTTAATTCTACCTAAATTCACTCAATTACTTCCCTTTCTTTACTTTTATTTCCGCTTAAAAAGAACAAGAAAAAATAAAAGAACTTCTGTGCGTACATTGCGATTATCTTCCATTTATGCAATTTTTTTAAAGCCAGTTATTGGAGAATGTTAAGAAAATTAGGAATCTGAATCTGCGTAGTTGCAAAAAAGTGGCCAACCGACAGTTTATTTTTTATTTTGGTTGAAAAGTTTGACCCATTTACCCAGATGTTAAATCGAAACAAACTTTTGAAAAAATGCTTACATTAATTAAATTTGATAGCAACTGCAACATGAGTATTAATCAGCATCTGACATTAACAGTCTAGAGAAGAGGAAACAGGATGTAGCCAGAATTTTAAAAATACCTATACTTCCATGATTTATATTTTAATCTCATTGAACAAAATTTTATAAATTCAAGAAATGGTCATGATCTAGGATAAGTAGTATCTGTGTAATAATATTAATTTCTTAATACTTTAAAAGGATAACTAAAATGATATTAAAAGAAATTGTATTTTTTTTAAATAAATGCCTCAACAGATACTTAATCACTTGTCATCAGTAAAATGTTCCAAAGATTATTTTTGAAACAATGCATGTACTGTTTTGAGAGTTCGAACAGGTGCCGCTATTGATATGTTGCACTACATAATAAAAGAGATGTATTCTTTCCCGAAAACTGAAGATACAAAAATTTATTATTTCAGTTATTTTCAGTACAAAAATGTATGTACCTCAATCTCAGTATCATGTAATCCGAGGTTCAAAATTCTTAGAACAAAGTTCAAAATTTTTTATTCCCTATATGACAACTGCAATCTAGAATATCTGGTAGATACTCGACGCCAAGCCCTCATTCATCTCTTTCTCTATCTCTACTACATCGCACTCTCTTTGGCGCGTTCGCCGAGTCTATTTGTACTATATACAGAAAAAAATATTGTGTAACGTCATCAGAGAATCTTTAGATGCAAATATCTCGCTAATTACTGCATATTGTTGGTATATCTTTTATAGGTAATTAATATCGAGAATAACCTTTCATTTGGTGTAAAAAATGGATATTTGATTGATAGGATTTGATTTAATAGGACTTTAGGGAATTTAAAAGCAACTTTGATTAATAATACAAGTTATCAATTATTTTATCTTAAGTGAACACAAACAATTGAGCCAAATCCTATCAAATTTTACTCCTAAAATTTTTTTTTTATTAAAATATTAATTTTATTCTATAAGCCATAACTACATTTAATTTAGTTCCCAAATAAAACTTGGTAAAATGTTGTGGTTTCAATTCATTTTTTTTTTTTTTGCAATATGGGAATAGGCATCATTTGAGAATGCGGAATTGGTGCAAATTTTTACAGACATGTCCGTTTTGTGCGGATAAACCTTACTTCAAACAACATACGCATATATTTGAATTATGGCTTTGTAAGTCGAAATTATACCTGTTTAAATCATTTGTATCTCGAAGAAACCACTTAAACTGTTTACTGTTTACGAAGAAGAAAAACTAAAGGCTTTCCTTAACTATTAATGCCATTTTCCCTGACCACTTTTCACGCGAAGATCTTAAAAGACTACGAATTTCATTTTTCACGGAAAATTTTTAATGTTGATGCCTATATGATAACAAAAATAAATAGTAGCAGTGCCCTAGTTTATTTAATGTCAGTTTTTATTCCAGAAGAAAATATTTCCTTTTTAAAAATTCAAGGAAAGTTTTAAATTTAACCAGTATTTATTATTCGTAATAAGATGTAACATCAGTGTCTTCTGATTATAATATGTAGCCCATTATTTACAAATATTGGGTAAAACTTCACTTGAGGTTACACCTTAAAGTTTTTAATCTTCTTTGCTACTGAGCTTTCATAAATTCTGACTCATTTTCTAGAATAGGGATACCGAAACTTCAATTCTTTGATATTTTTTATTATATTTGTTTCATTTTAATAAGTACTTTCAATTTCATGAATGATTTTAATTTTTTTTTTCTATTAGTTACAGATATATCTCAAACCCTTTAAACTAGGTATCTATTCTATTGTCATCAAAATGGTTAATGTCTTGAGAAATTCTTCAAGAAAATTACTTAAAGCATGATCCACAAAATCTATAGTAAGCCAAGTCGATGGCTGTGCAAAAATAGAAATTTTTAAAATATCAACCGTATGATGTTCGTCACAAATAACGTCACTGGTTGGTGATTTGGAGGCCGTTATATTTTTAACACTGCCTTTCATGAAGCTCCGTTCCCGGTATTTGGAAAATACGGTACACATTAACAAATATTTAAAAAAAATTAAAACATACAAAATATCCACTTCCTGTTAAAAGACCAACTGTTTACCATGAAAACCCTTCGTCGAAAGAAAGTCCCAATCATTCTTATGGATCTTCGTATCGTTTCAACAAAAGCATTCTAAAGCTTAAAAGCCCTTAAGAACATGTTGCAATATTCTGATATATATCCGTTCCCCTTAAAGAATTTTTACCCTATTTTTGTACCACACACGACGTAGTTTATAACCCATTCGTTCCCATTCTCTAACGCCCAAGTTCAAGATCAAAAAGTTCGTTAACACACCAGTGCTCATTGTCTACATTCTATGCATGAAAAATTAAGCGTAAACTCTGTGGATCTACTACACCAAAGGATGAACAACATCTCGACTAAAATTGCGTGATACTTGAAAGTGAAGCTTTTTCGAAGCTTCTTTCTACAGGGGTGCATGGACACAAAAAGGACAAGTGAAAATATCAACTTACTATTATAACATATACTTGACCTGGGTCTTGGTTAAGAGGAGCAGATATTGGAAAACTTGATGCATTCAGCTGTTCAGTTTGAATAGAAATAGAATTGCTACCATCGGAAGAAGCTGAAGACAATCTGCCATCATAAATCACGTCACTTTTAACGTCTTTGGATTGATTTTCATTGTCTTCTGTTTGATAGTTTTGCTCGTCATTTATGCGACTGGAAAGTAGCTCTGAAGACACTTGATCACTTGTTGACTGATCGCTACTCAAAACGTGTGGACTTTCTATTTCTTTCTGCTCAAGAATATTGGTATGAGATAAGTTATTTGTATCTGGCTGTTTTTCAGTTTTTGAAAGTTTTTCGTGTAGTTTGTTTTCACCTTCCAATTTCATCTCCTTTTTTCCGCTACCAGTGGCCATCCAAAAGAGCCTTTCCTTCTCTAGAAAATCTTTCAAATCAATATCATCAATTGTAGAAGAGGATTTTTCCTTATTTTTTTCTTCTTCTAGTGTATCATGACCATTTGCAAGAAGTATGTCCTTAACATATTCGTCAGGTATTTTATTTTCAGGCAATAGTATTGATTTCGAAGTTTCAGGCAAAGAAGTAGCTTTTCCTACAACTTCTTCTGATATGGCAATACTATCCGTTTTTGATTTACTGCTGACTTCGTCTTTTACTTTTGGACTGAGTTTCTTAGTGCTGGAACCTAATGACGTTCTTCTATTTTGGCTTTTTCCATTCTCTTGCTTTTGGTTACCTGAGTCTTCACTAGGAACATCAGAAGATTTAGAAACGTGCTTTTTATCTATATTAGAAGCTTTTTTCTCTTTTGTGTAAGAACTTGAAAAGCTCTTTACAATTGGTTTTTTGTCGCTAGTTTTTAAACTACCATCTTTCTTTTTATTTTCTCTAGTTATACTCACACTTCTGGTTTTCTTCATTTTATTCTTTTCTATTATTTCAACGGGTTTAATTATCAACGATTTGTTTTGTTCTGCTGCATCTTTACTAGTTTTTTGACTTTCCTGTTTTACGTTTTTATCCTTCTTACTAGTAGAACTATCATGTTCAGGGTCTTGTCTCTTATTCTTCACGTCTCCATCGTTTTGAGAATTTTTTTGTACACTTTTTACTCCTTTTTCTCCTTCTTCAAGAGTTTTCTTTGGAATTGCTGCATTCTCCTTATTTTGTGATTTCAAATCCGTTACGTCTTTTGTAGAGTTTATCACAACACCTTTAGTTGTGTCTTCCTTCGTTGTTTCAAGTGACTCACTGAGTTCCAATTGTCTCAATAACTGTTTCGACAACTCCACTGCACTTGCCATTTTTTCTGCTACGTTTTGGGAATCATCCTTCAAACTTATACTGACATGATCTGCAACTGTCGCTTCTTTATTAACTTGAGAAATATTTGATTTTTCACTTTCGATTTTTTCTATTTGAGACATTAAATTTAATTTTGAACCGTCATGGTTCGATTCTTCTGTTATTATTTCCTTCTTTTCAACATTACTAACTTCCCTCTTCTCTCTTCCACCATCGCTATTCGCCATTTTCTCAAGTTCTTCTTTGTCCTTAATTTGATGTTCTTTTAATATATTTGTATTTCTCAAAATAGCATTTTGCTCCCCTTCGCTCTTCGCATCATTTGCGATATTTTCTCCGACATTCTTTAAACTTGTTTCTAATTTTGTTGTCAAATTTTCGCCATCATTTTTTACAATATTAGTACCCTCTTTAACCGATTGAGTATCTGCTTTTATGTCGTTTATTATATGTTTTATAACACTTGGTTCTTGCAGTTTCCCATATACTTCAGTTATTGAATTTTCTTCAGCAGTTGGAATCGTAGTTGTGATTTCTGATTCAGATTTTAACTTATTTTCAAATAAAATCTCATGTTTTTCTCCTTCCACAAACGAACTTATTGCACCCTTTTGGTCATTATTTTTATCGAAAATATTCAATAATTCTTCAATAGATTCAACAGTTCCTTCAATTTTTTTCTTTATGTCAGTACCTGCTGCAGTTTCCTTTTCCAAATTTTTATTTTCAGTTTGTTCTTCATTTAGTTTTTGAGTTTCGAGATTTGTTATTTTCTTTTTTTGAGACTTTTCATCTTCATTTTTATCAGTGAACTTCATTTCCGAATCAGTATTTGCTACTAAGGAACTAGAGTCTAACTCTTTTTCAACTATCAATTTTCCTTTAGATTCATTATCTTCACTCTGCTTCTTTGAATCTTCATCTGCCACTTCTGGTGTTAACTTCCTTTCTTCCTTCTTCCCATTTGCCTCACCCTCTTTAATTTCTTCGTTAATTACAGTTTGTTTTCTATTGGACATATCAGCAGAAGTCTTATAATGTATTTCTGAAGGTAATTTTTCTAAAGCAATGTAATTTTCCTCATTAACTTCCTTTTCTGTTTCCTTTGTATCATCCTTAATAGGCTTTATCTCACCTTCAACTATGGTTACATCTATTTTCTGTATTTCCTCTTCAGGAATGCCTACATTTAGTTCGGTTTGTTGTTTCAATGCTACTGGAACTTCTTGAATAACCATTACATTTTCTTCCTTTTGACTATCACTTTGATCCTTATCAATAATGTCTTTCTTATCATTATTTGTTGGATCAATTGTATCTTCTGCATCGCTTTCAAGTTTTAGAGCTTCTTGAGAAGAGTTTACGTTTTCTTTAGACGAAAATTTTGATTCTTCAAAACTTTTTCCTTCATTTTCAGAAAGAACTTTTGCATGATCATTTGCACTTTGCTGTTTTTCTAAATCAACTTTTTCAATATTTTCATTAATAGTTTTCTCAGTTCCTTCTTCATTTTCTTCAGTAGCATGAGCCACGTCTGCTGACTTTTTAGTCTGTGGAACTACAGTATCATCCGCATGTTTATCGATGAATCCTTGTTCAAATCTGAGGAACATGTCAGTTGTGCTTTTTATTTCTTCTTCCGAAATGTACGGTTCTTCACTGTTTATTTGATCGGTGTTTTTGTTTTCATTTTCTTCAAGATTTATTTCTAAAAGGATGTTTTTCATGGTAGCTAAATGTTCCTCTGCTAAATCGTTTTCCAAATTAGAATTCGAACACGTTAAATTACTATCAGATGTCTGTAGTTGATTATTTGCTGTAATATCTTCATGTTTATCGAACCCGCTGCTCCGTTTATTTTCGTTTGGAATGAGATTCCCTGCAATGTCAGATGCGGCAGGTCTGGTCGTTACAATATTGTGTACGGTCGTATTTTTAGATGAAATGTTGGATGCGTCACCTGAGGTATGAAGCTCAGAGACCGTAATCGTCTGTCTGTCGCCATTAATTTCTTCTTTACCTTCGTGTATTGGAAGTAGACTTTTCTTACCCTTTTCCATTGTTTTTTCGTCTTTTGGTGTAATTTCGACTCCGCTACTAGATATTTCCAGCTGTTTTTCGTTCTCTTTAAGAGCTGTTTCGACATCTGTTTGGCTAATTTTCTCATTTGCTAAATGTTCGGTTTGTAATTCAAAATGTCTTTCGTCCTTATGATCAATTAAAGGAGTTACGATGACCTTTTCACAAGGAATTTCTTCTACTGTCTTCATTCGTATTAGTTGCTTATTATTATCTTGCGCAATATTCAGCTCTTCTCCTTGTCCTAAATTATTTACCAGATTTGATTCTTTGTCTTTTTCAGGTTGATTTTCCATTTCATCAGTTTTAGATACATCATCTGCTTCTTTTTTCTCGAATGTCACAATATCTTTATCGTGCTGTTGTTCAGTATCCTTTATGTCTGCTGTCTCTATGTTTGAATCATTATCAACTTTTTCCTTCGTATTCACAGTATCTTCATGGTGATCCTCAAAATTTCCCAAATTTTCGTCTAAATGATGACTCTTCTCACCCTCTGGCTTGCTACTCAAACTTAGCACAGATTCTTTTCGTATCAGATCTTCTGCGCTCCTTTCCTTGCCGTTGTCTTGCAGTTTTGGGCTAGTGTCAGTATTGTTACTTTGTACATCAATTGGTGTATTTCCATCCACCTTTTCTTTTGCTATGTCGTCAGAATAAGCTCTTATTTCCGTATCCTTATTATTCATCAGTTTGTCGTTATTTTCAAAGACAACATTAACCTTTTCTTTGGTCTCAGGCATTTGTTTTAGCTTCTCAGCGACTACGAAATTACTTTTAAAATTATCTGAAATGTCTAGGTCGTTACCTTTCGGCGTATCCGTATCAATTTTTTTGATTTCTTTGACATCTGCTTCCGTACCTTCGGTGACCTTTTCTTTAATAATTTCATCATTTTTAGACTCACCTTTACCTAATTCTTGACTTTTCTCAGAAAATGCTTCTTCCGTTTTGTCATTTTGTTGTAACTCTGCTGGAAGAGAATCTGCTGTGTGTTCTACTGTTCTTTCTGGTTCTTTTTGAACTTCAATCTGATGATCTATATTTTTGCTGCCTGTTACTATTTTTTCTTGGTGAATCAATAAATCATGAGGATTATCTTGATCTTTTAAGTCAGGATTTGTAGTTTCTGTAACTGATGTAATTTCTTTAACAGCTATGTTTTCATTATTGGTTTTGTCTTCTTTCAATTTTCCCATAATTTTTTCGTCTTCTATATTTAATTTACTTTCCTGTAGTATTTTACCTTCTTGTTCTTTTTCCAAAGGCAATTTTGACACTTCTGTTAATTCAATTGTCTTCTCGTTTAAATTTTTATTTTCTTCATCATTTGTATGATCGTTCTTAACCTGATTTTGTGCATTTTCTTTGCTTTCGTAATCATCTTTCTTATCTTTTCCTAAATTAATTTGATTATTTTCTGTATGTGTTGAATCCAAATCATGTTGATTATCCTTTACAGCATAAAATCCTTTTTCTAAAAGCATACCAGACCCACCCATTAAATTAGTCCCTTTAAATATTTCCTTATCTATATCCACTTTTTTAATACCATCCTCGTCTTTTTTAAAGTCACTATTTTCTAATTTTTGATATTCAAGTTTCCCATGTTCAGATTTCAGAAATCCTCCTTTATCCTGGTTGTCTCTTTTATGCTCATCATCCTTTAATTCTTCACCTTTTTCTTTCTTATGGTCGCCATCTTTTGATCTTTGATCTTCACCTTTTTCATGTTCAGTTTTTATTTCTCCATTATCTTGATTATCTTTTTTATGCCTATCATCCTTTAATTCTTCATCTTTGTTTTTGCTATGGTCCCCATCATTTAATTTTTGATCTTCACCTTTTTCATGTTTGGTTTTTATTTCTCCATTGTCCTGATTGTCTTTTTTACGCTCGTCATCCTTTAATTTTTCATCTTTGTCATTATGATGGTCGCCAGCTTCCAATTTTTGATCTTCGCCTTTTTCATGTTCAGCATTTATTTCTGCATTATCCTGATTGTCCTGCTTATGCTCATCATCCTTTAATGCTTCATCTTTGTGTTTGTTACTGACGCCATCTTTTGAATTTTGATCTTCACTTTTTTCATGTTCAGTTTTTATTTCTCTATTATCCTGGTTGTCATTGCTATGGTCACCATCATTTAATTTTTGATCTTCACCTTTTTCGTGTTCAGTTTTTATTTCTCCATTATCCTGATTGTCTTTTTTATGCTCATCATCCTTTAATTCTTCACCTTTTTCTTTCTTATGGTCGCCTTCTTTTAATTTTTGATCTTCACCTTTTCCATGTTCAGCTTTTATTTCTTCAATATCCTGATTGTATTTTTTATGCCCATCATCCTTTAATTCTTCATCTTTGTCTTTGTTATGGCCGCCATCTTTTGATTTTTGATCTTCACTTTTTTCATGTTCAGTTTTTATTTCTCCATTATCTTGATTATCTATTTTACGCTCACCATCTTTTAATTCTTCATCTTTGTTTTTGCTATGGTCCCCATCATTTAATTGTTGATCCCTGCCTTTTTCATGTTTGGTTTTGATTTCTCCATTATCCTGATTGTCTTTTTTATGCCCGTCATCCTTTAATTCTTCATCGTTGTCTTTGTTATGGTTGCCATCATTTAATTTTTGATCTTCACCTTTTTCGTGTTCAGTTTTGATTTCTCCAGAATCTTTAACGTTAAGTTTATTACCTTTGTTCTGTAGCTCTTCATTTCCGTCTTTTTTATTTTCAATTTTGACTTCTTCGATGTTCAGAAACTCCTTTTTATGATCGTTGTCTTTTAATATTTGATCTTTATTTTTTACAAGCTCAGTTTTAATTACTCCAAAACTTTGAACTTCTTTTTTATGACGATCATCATTTAATTTTTCATCTTCGTTTACCTTACTATTATCATCATCTTTTAATGTTTGACTGCCATCTTTCCCATGCTCAGCTTTAAATTCTCCTTGTTCCTCAACATCATGTTTATGTTTATCATCCTTTAGTTTTTGATCCTCATGATTTTTATGTTCAATTGTAATGTTTTCGTCATACTGAGTCTCTTTCAGTTTTTGATCTTCATATTTTCCATTTGCAACTTCTTTTTTATGGTTATCGTCATTTAATTTTTCATATTCGGTTTTCTTACTATTATCGTCATCTTTTGAAATTTGATTGTCATCAGTTTTAGGTTCTCCTTTATCCTTAATGTCTCTCTTATAGTCATTGTCCTTTAGTTTTCCATCTTCATGTTTTTTAGGCTCATTTTTAATTTTTTCATTGTCCCGAATCTCTTTTTTATGATCGTCATCTTTTAGTTTCAGGTCTTCTTCTTTACTAAATTCGATTTTAGTTTCTCCAAGATTCTGAACATCTCTTTTATGACCATCGTCCTTTAATTTTTTATCTTCGACATTTTTATGGTCAGTTTGGATTTTTTCGTTATCCTTAATGTCTTTTTTATACTCACCATCTTCTAATGTTTGATCATGATATTCATTTTTAATTTTTTCCGTATCCTGAATCTCTTTATTATTTCTTTCATCTTTTACCTTCAGTTCAGTTTTAAGTTTTTCATTTTTATCTATATTTACGTTGTGTTCTTGGTCTTTTAATGATTTGTCTTCTACATCCGTTAGTCGATCGAAGGTTTCCACCAACTTGGTCTTTTGATCACCAGACTCTTCTTTTTTTGTATTTTCCTTGACTTCTTCTTCTATTTTAATTCCAACATTTTCAGTATGATCAATTCCTTCTATTTTTTCACTTTTATCTACCGACAAACTCGATGTTTTCTTTGATTCAATATTTATTTCATGAAGATTTTCATTCTTTTCTTCTGCTTCTTCTTTTGATGTGAAATGTGCCTCAAGGGACTTACCAACGTCTTTTTCCTTGTGTTCAATTTTAATATCTCCACTCTGCTGTGAATTCATTTTATGTTCATTATCTTTTAATAGTTTATCCTCATTTTTTCCTAGTCCAATTTCAACTTCATTTTTGTTACTGTTCGATACATCAATACGTTTCGATTTTACTCCTTCATCATCTTCATTAGCATTTTGATTTTTAATATTTTCTTTTTCAGACACCAAATTAGATGCTTCTATTATTGTTTCAATATTTTTTGTTTCAAAGTTTTCTTCTTTTAAATTGTCAAAATCTTTGACCGAATTAGTTTTATTTTTGTCAAAAAAGATTTCCTTATCCCCTTTTCCTTTTTCAATTTTAGAATCTTCATCTAATTTTTCATCTGATTTTTTATTTTTTTGTACTACTGCCGGAACTGGTACAGAAATTGAAGTAGCTTCTACTAAACTGTCTGACTTTTTACGAGGTTTTGGAGCAACAACAGCCAACAGACCACCTTTCACAAACGTTCCTTCTTCTTCAATTGAAGAATTTTTAGGTATAGATTTATTGGACATTTCATGGTCTACTTCAGATTCTGCTTTCGGTTCAGAATCTGTTCGTTCAGATTTTGAAACATTTCTCTTAGTTATTGTTTTTGTTTTGTTAGAAGAAGGTTTAGACGAAATGTTCTTTTTCACGCCCTGTACATTCTCATTGTTGGATAGCGAGTTATTTTTCTTACTTTTATCGAAAATTGCTTTTTTTTTCGTTTCATTTTCACGTTTCCTTTTAATATAATTATCGACGAGACCGTGATGATCAATTTTCTTCGAAACAAGATCCACATTGGTCACATGTAATGACACTTGACGCGCCAACTGCTCCGTGCGAGCGTTGGTTGTCGATTTTTCGAGGGGTTTGGTTACATTTTTCCCCGTTTGTTGTTCTTTGCGCGGAGTTAACTTAATTGCACTTGATTTGGTACGCGTCCGAGCGAACCCTGAAATGAAAATAAACAAGGCTTCTCGTTTACTATTCCCGTATTTTTTTTTTTTTTTTACTAAATACGGGTCAGTAGGTCATTCAAAACATCTGTTAGAAACAGGTCAATTACTACAATTTTAACGTGCAGTTTGTTCTTTTTTTTACTACACCATAAAAGTTAGACTCACGTTTTCAATTTTAAATTTAAGGTAGTCAATGCTTAAGTTATTTTTAAATACATTTAATAAAATTTAACGAACAATAATCTCATAATCAGAGAACGATTTGCCAGTTTCAAATTTTAACAGATTTATAATTTAAAAACGCTAAAAATCTAAACTTGATGTGTGGTTTTTAAACAAATATTAATGATTAATTTTTACTAAATTTATTTCATTTGAAAATTACACCCTGTGTATATATTTTTATTAATTTCTAAATAAATCTTTACTTCAGGATTTCTATTACTATCGAATGAATATCCCACATCAACCCAAAATTATGTAAAACCTTTGAAAGAAAATAAACTTCAACAAAATGTGCTATGAATTAATTTTAATTTAAGTATTTTTCCAAAATTGCATCTATAAGTGTGTGCTAATGTGCTTACGTACGTACCAGTATAACCCTCGTCGCGAAGTTTTAATAATTTTGAAAAATATTCGGACGCAAAAAGTATAACATCCTTCGGTTGATTTTTAAGGATCTCTTTGGTAAGACCATTCATCAACTCTTCCAAGTGCATGGGCACGCTAACCCTTTTAACTATATACCCTTCTTCCATTATAATCTAAAATCAATTCGAAAATATTCGAAAATCGATATTTAGATACGAAAAATGGTTACATTTTTTAAAAAAAAAGTTTTATTTAAACAGAAGTTTTAAATGGTACAATTAAGAAATTACTACATACGTCAGAATATTTTTAACATTTTTCTAAAACGGATTTTTTAAAAGAAATGAAAGAAAGAGAAACTTTTCTCTATAACTTACCTACGTTTCTTTTAAATAGAAATTGGTGGACATTAAGCAGTTATATTGCGTTACTAACGACAAGACTAAATTAACCCATACGAATTTTTACCAGTAAGTTGCAAATGAGATGACGCAACCCTCTAATGCATGGTAACACAGTGTTGATATTTAATTCGTTGCTAGAGAAATTATTGATCTGAGTATATTTTTGGTCTATTTTGTACACACAAAATTTGCAAAAATATTTTAATCGTTTCAGATATTACACATAATTCATGAAGAAAAAACCATTACGGTCCTTCTATCTAATATTATTAATAGTAAAATAAACAGGAGTAATTTAATTGTAGATAAAAAAACGCTTCAATTTTTTTAAGATTATGAAAATACTTTTTTGTTTATTTTCTGTATCATAAAGATGTTTTTTCGATAAACCGTATTTATTTAAATACTGCACGAAAATTAGTGAATTAATGAAAATATACAAAAAGTTTAAAATTAATGTTTTTGTAAAAAAACAATCATTTTAAAAATCTAAAGCTTGGACACCATCTATTGTTAATTTGTTGAACTAACATACAACACATACGCTACTGTAATATATCAATCGTCAGAGAAACCAATGTTCAAAGTACGAATGCGATATTTTTTATTTTTCTAACTGAAAACTAAACGTTATCAAAATACAATGTGGTAATTAAAAAACCATGGATGAAAACTTTAAAAATGAAGTGTCAGAACAACTGCGAGAACAAATGTTACTAATGTCACTGTTAAATAAATTACATAAAACAAATATTAAATTTTAAAATAATTTATTTTACGGGAATATGCAATTCCAACTGGTTGCTCCATCTGTAGAGAATCTTTTATAACTTACAATTCACTTCTTCAAATTACAGAAATCTAATTTCACTTGATAATCCGCGATTTTTAAACTTAATTTAATACGAGTTCAAATACCTTTAAAATTTTCGTAATAAATTTGTTTATACATTTACTTTAGGAAACAATGAAAAATAAAATAACGAAATAAAAATATACATGTGTATTAAAACCTTAAATACATAAACGCTTTATAACTTAAATTGCTGTAAAAATTCCTGTTCCAAAGGATGTAACTCTGGTCCAGGAATTATGAGGGAATGAAGTGGACCCCCAAGATCTACTGTAACCATTTGTAAAAGGGGACATGCTACAATTTTCTGCCTTTCTGACCCAACTCTTGCCAACCCCACACATAATGTGTTAACATCTAATTCTAAAATAAATCGAGTACGTATTCAATTACTTTAGGATTTACCAGCAAAGAAAAGGTACCCTACCACTGTTTCTACTTCTGAGTATTTCCAAAATTTGTCCACATGCTTCCCTAACTGACATAAACTTTGGAGGCATATATTCTTTCTTTTTCTTTGTTAAACTTTCTAAAGTGGGCTCTTTAACTTTGATATCTAAAATGAACAAACTTTATTGACTTCTTTAAGCGATAAACTAATTTCTAATTATAAATCACCTAATAAACAAAGTGTATGCAATTTTCTCTGAAAATTGGAAAGTATTTTATCAAAAAAACTGTCAGGCTTCCACGATTCAGTCCAATAAGGTATCGAAACAGTTTCCCCAAAACTATACAGCTGAAGGCCACTACAACCAACTGCATTCAAAATAGATGCATTATGAACAACTTGACATTTGACCTCCTTTTCTTTGGCTCTTAAAATTAAATCTGTGTGAGTTGTTGCCCCAAATGGATCACCAACTACCAAAAATGCAATGTCAGAACTTTGAGCTTCATTTAGAATATCATCAACCCCTTGTTCAACAAGTTCTCTGTCAGCAATAATCAATTTACAACCATAAAAATTTTCCTAAAATTTAAACTGTTGTATGAACCTTAGCAAAACTTAAATTCAAAGTTATTACAAGCTCCTCCAACCCACTTGATATCAAGACAGATGTGTATGATTCCAAATAAACCTTAGAACATTTTTTTATAATTTCTAAGCCCTTAATTGTTATATCTTTACTATCGCCTAAACCTAATCCGATAATGTAGAACATTTTATAAAAATTTAATTCAAATTAATAACCCTAATTAATATGCGGCACGTGATGGCATTTAAATTTGATGACATAAAAATAGTATGTCTCCTAGTTTTAATACAACAAAAGATTTTTTCCTTGTTAAAATAAATTATATACTTAAATTTGAAATACAACCCTTAACATTTATTTTCGCTGAACCAACCTCAAAGACCAACTTTTCTACAACTACCCATAGATCTAAACACAGTAAATAGCACAGATTGGAATTTTTAGATAAGTAAATATTTTCAACCTTCACAGATGGCGCTAGCAGAAATTAGGGATTTTAATTTCAAATAATTCAAAATTTCAAAGAATACCATGCATTGATTGGCTGAGACAGTTTCAAAAGGCTACAACGGCTGATGTTTTCGCTTTACTGTAAAACAGTGGTAAAACCCCAAAATGGTGTTTAGCAGTGTTGTTAATCACAATAAAAAAATTTGAAAAAATGTAAACAGCGAATTATGTATATTTTTACGATTTTGTGTCTTCACTGCACCGTGGTGATTTGAGTTTACTTGTATTTACATTTTCTTTTATGTAATAATTTTAATAAATTCGTGTATAAAACCATTAATTTATTTTCTACTTCTCTTGTTTAATAATTGTGTTGAATTAATTTTGACTTATATTTCATATCTACAATTTCAATATCAATAAGCTTCAGTAATTTGTAATAGTTTTTACATTCATTATTCAACTTTGTCATGCCAATTTTGTATTATGATTTCTATTAAACTCAATAATTAATTGTTGGTTTATGATTTTTCAGTATAGGTATCGATTTTCTGAAACTTCATATGTTTTATTTTGAAATACTCTTATCATCTTACCAATTAACATTAATATTAAAACAAACATTATATTTCTCCTATTACTAACAGTTCACTAAAGTGATGTTTAGTTAGCTTTTGTGAAATAGAAATAAGAGGTTTCAAACTAAAAAAACTATACAACCGTTTAAATTTGCCGCCGTAAACATTTGCAAAAAAAACTTTATACAGTGTTCTTTAGTATTTTCTTTGAATCTAATATAATGCGGATGTAATGTATGCACTTATATTTATATTTTCTTTCAGTTTAAAAAATGAAAACTTACACATTATTCAACTACTTAATTGAATTCAGTACTCATTTTCTAATCTATTCATATATGCGCTGCAAAGAAACGAAAAATTAAGAATGTTATATTTATTAATTTTAATTGATGTGTATAAAACGAGATGGCAGCTTACAGCCCTAGTGCCCTAGACTTACAGTGAAAACAAATGAGTAAACAACTTTTTCTATGAGTTAAAATAAATGGCGAAGTTAATCGACTGGCTGGCTGGCTGTCTGACAGTTAGAATGTTGCTATTTGTTATTGTGTCTTGCAAAAGCAATAAGTAGTTAAATATTGTGTATAACTAGAATTTATTATACGACGCATAGAGAATGTGTTCATATTTGCTCACCATTTTATGGTATTCAAAATGTTTTCTAGAAGTACAGTGTGTTGTTCATCTTTCTCGTAAAATTACATAAAAAATAACATTTGTTTGCGTAAATAATTATTACATCTCAAGTACTTCATCGACTAGTGTAAAGACAAAAACGTTTGCCGTCAATTACAATTTTTTTGGTGTATGTGGTACAAACAAAATGGTGAGTAGCACCCAATTTAGTTATTTCTGCTTTTGTGAGAATTACGTTAAATTTTTAGCAAGGAGACGATCCTCCTTATCTTTCAGTTGGCACTGCAGTAAGTGCTAAATATAAGGGAGCATTTTGTGAAGCCAAAGTCAGCAAAGTAGTTCGACTTGTTAAATGTAAAGTAAGTCAGCTTTTAATCAATTTTAAGTTTTTTCATCAGACAGTAGTTTATAAATATAATAATCACTAATTTGCTTTAATATTTTTTATAACGTTTATTTTCTAGGTGACCTATAAAATGGGCTTAGGTATAGCAACGGTCAGTGATGAGTTTATCAAAGGTCCATTAAGAATTGGACAACCCGTTCAGGCTAAACATCCTGATAAGAAAGACTTTGTTGAGGCTACAATAACCAAAATACAAGATTGCAGTCAATATACAGTGGGTATGTAGTTTCATAACCAGTTTTTCAAAGTAGTATTATATCATTTGTCATAGTTTTTGATGATGGAGACATCACAACATTAAGACGCACAGCTTTATGCCTTAAAAGTGGCAGGCACTTTAACGAAAGTGAAACATTGGATCAACTTCCTTTAACTCATCCTGAACACTTTGGTAACCCAGTTGTTGGAGGAAGAAGAGGAAGGAGATGCAGACAGATTAAGTAAATGAAAACAAGGTGATTTTAAAAAAGAATTATGTTTCATATTAACCCATCTTACAGGGAAGACAGCAGTGAAGGTGAAGTTGAAGAAGAAAATGAACCTGATTTGGAACTTTACAGTGGAGACATTGGTCGTGTTGTTTGCATTGAAACTAGTGATAAGAAACGTACAAAAGACAATTGGTTTCCAGGTTTAGTTGTCATCCCTTCTGCCCAACCGACTGTACGAATAAATGCAAAGGATGAATTCCTTGTTAGATCGTTCAAAGATGGAAGATAGTAAGTTATGATGTTAACCACCAAATTTTATATTTAAGCCCGTTACATTGATTTCAGTTATACTGTGCCAAAAAAGGAAGTGACAGAATTTACCAGAGAAATGGGAGGTAAAGTGGAAAGTTCTGTGTTGGCAGAAGCAGTGGAAAAAGTAACGCGTTATTTAGACAATGATGAACTTCCAGCCCATTGGGAAAGAAGTTTGCTTTTTAACATACAATCGCCGACGTCCGAATCAGACGAAAATTATACAGAGGTAAGTTACTGTTTTTGTTTTCTTTTTTCTTTCAGTAATTATTAATTCTATTCAAGAGCTCCGATGACGAAACTTGCGAAGAAAAAGACCACTTCGTTGCCCAGCTGATAAAATTTATGGACGACAGTAACACTCCCTTGAACAAGAGCCCCATGATAAGTAACAAAGATGTCGATCTACATCGTCTCTTTCGTATTGTCGAAAAATTGGGCGGTTACAATCGCGTCACTAACAAGAACAAATGGCGTTCTGTAACCCTACGAATGAAACTACCCAACACCCATGTCACTTACAACCAAGTTAAGCAAGTGTACAAGAAATGCCTTCTCAGTTACGAATCATTTTATCGTACTTTGGGAGTGACCATGTTGAACCATTCGCGATCGATCAAGAAGAGTAAAGGACGCAGTTTAATAAGAGATAAAGACCGCACTACTCCGGTGAACAGTCCTAAGCCGGAAAAAGAAGACGAATTGGTGGTGGAAAAAAAGGAAGAAGAAAAACCCGAAGAGAAACTCAAAGTTGTCAAACGATTTGATTTTAAACCCAAAGAGGAAGAAAAGAAGAAAAAAGAGATGGTGGAAATAAGTGATACAAATAGTAGCGATGCCACTGATCAATCAGAAGCTGCATCTTCATCATCAGTTGTTAGGTCGAGGAGATTGAAGCTTAAATCAAGTAAAGAACACAAAGCAAAGGCTACATACACCGACACGCAAGCAAAAGTTGTAGAAAATATTGAAGAGACAGTCAAAAAAACAGAAAAAGAAGATGAAAAGGTATATTTAATGGCAGACAATAAGATCTGATTGTAACATTTAGTTTGACTAATTTTAAGGTACTTCAACAACAAACTCGTTCTAAAATACAACAGTCAAACAAAATTAAAGAAGTTGCTATTCCTGATAAAAAAGTTCGAGAAGCCAAAACGCCTGTAAGGGAAACTCCATCTAAAACTGCCAAACCAATAAGGAAACCAATGGAAGACGATAAGAAACGTGGCCGAAAGAAAACTATATCCGACGAAAAAACGTCTGACAGGTAAAAAACTTAATGATTACATTTTTTTTTTTTTTTTACTAATTTATTATAACATTGAATCCCATTTCGGCAGCGTTTCTGAAACACCCAATACTCATAATATCGTCACGATTGGAGACAAATTAAAAGTATATTATGGACCTACTCACGAATCTAAAGTAACTTACGAAGCTAAAGTGATAGAAATAGATAAAGATACTGTCGGACCCATTTATTTAGTTCATTATACCGGCTGGAACACGAGATATGATGAATGGATTACACCCAATAGGATTGCAGAAAATTTGAGTGCGAATACAAAGGCCAAGAGGTTGAAACAACAAGCGACTGCTACCCCTCCTTTAAAAGTATTCTTATTTAAATTTTATATCGAATACTTAGTAACGTGTTTTTTTTATTTAGACAACAACTGTACCTATAGCTAAACCACCGACTAAACGAGGGAGAGGAATGTCTATAACTGGTCGCAGTAGTGTACAAGAAGGCCCACCACGTTCATCTACACCGTCCATTATCCCTTCAACATCCACCAGAACTAAAAGTCCTGCCACTCCGGCTACTACAAGGACTTATAGATCAAAACGTCAAGGTATTTTAGATAATACTAAAATAGACAAAAAGTAAAGCTTTTCTTTTTAGTTGAATTAAATCGACGTACAAGACTCACATCGGCTCAAACCGAATCGCTGAATAATTCGGAGTCTGAATCTGAATCTGAGATAGAATTCGACAATGCAGGAAATAGATTAGACAATAAGGGAGAACAAGTAAATGAAATTAAAACCTATAGAAGAAAATTAGTACGGACACCATCGGCAGTAAGTGCTTTCACAAAAAAAATTAACAAAATTTTTATCACTTACTTTTTGTACAATCATTCTTTATTTGTTTTAACCTGTATATATCTAATTTAATATTTCAATATTAAGAAAGCCGAGAAAAGAAAAGAAAAAAATGATGAAGGGACTGAAAGAGAAGAGGACAAAACCAAGCGGTTGAAGAAAATTAAGAAAAACATCGATGAAAAATCCACGGAAAGTGACGATGACAGCAGTAATCCTCCAAAGGGACGTGACTTTGATCTCAATCAGATACGATCTGAACTAAAAGGATTCGTAAAAGCCGTTAAAATTCCCACTCCAGACTTGGCAGATAAAGACAGTGCTTCGTCTGACGAATCGATGGGTACCGTCAGTGATGCCAAAGTGGTTGCTGAGGAATTGTACGAAAATGAAAAACCGGAAGAGAAAACGGTCAATTCAGACGACATTTATGAATTCAAAGAACCAGAACCGTTCGAATTTGAAACTAGAACGAAAACAGTGGACGACAAAACAAAGAAACGACTTGTGCCTCGTATTTTTGACGATATGGATAAAACCCCGAGAAAGAAAGGAGGTAAATCACCCCTTAGTAAGCCAGATGATACAGTAGAAAACGATATTAAAAGATTCCGTAGAACACCGCTGAAAAAATCTCCATTATCCAGTGATGATGATAACAAACCAATCGCAGAAGATCCCTTCGATAAACTAATTGAATCGCCTTCGTTCCACAGTGGCAAAGAAAAAGTTCCCGATAATAGAAGTACAGTTACAAGGGTCCTTAATTTAGACGAACCTCTTAGCTTGTTCCGAGAACTCCCGGAAACAACCGAAGATGACAGCAGGGATATTCTCGACTTGTCAGACACCGAGGAATCCCAAAACGAACCCTTATTTACTCGAAATGAACAATTATTTTCCGAATCGAGCTTCTCAAAACCATCTCCTGACAACACTCTAGACGATAACAAACAAAAAGACAGCGATGACGATGAAGCTATCAGAGCTTCAATTCAGAACGTAATCGAACAAAGTTCACTAGCTGAGTATGACAGTGGAGATGAATTGGTAATAACTCAGCCTACACTGAGTTACCAAGCCAAGAAGAAAGATTACGACAGGAAATACATTCCCACTTTAACAGAAACAAGTGAAGATAAACAAATTGCTACAACATCCAAACAGATTTCACCGGCCCTTAAAGAGACCAACCCTGCACTTATGGAAGCCGCTTGCACTCCTCCGGAAATATTGATCAAACCAGAGATCAAAGAAATTTCTGTTGTTAAATCTGGCCCGAAAATAGCAGATTCCATTCTCCAAAAGTTCAATATGATCAAAACTAAAGTAGAAACCAAATTTGTAGATTCAGAAATTAAAAAGGAAATTGACAATAGTGTAAAACCAACATTACCAGTTACCGACGTTAAAGCAACCGATGCCGATGCTGAGATTGCTTCTTTGACAAAAGATGCGAAACCATTGTCCGTTGACATCAAGAGTGAAACCTCCGAAATTAAACCTAAACAACCCGAAAGTTCTCCTGATTTGAACCAATTTAAACCTATTGAATCTGAAATTAAGACACCAGAACCTCAAACAAAAGTAAAAATCAATGAAACTAAACCGAAAATAGAGGATAAAAGTCCAGAACCCAAACCCAAATTAATAGAATCAGTTAAAATACCCCAAGAGACCAAATTTAAAGTTGAACCCAAACATGAACCGTTAGTAGAAAAATCTGAAGTACTTTTAAAACCCAAATGTCAAGATACTTCCTCGAATATTCCGGAAATGTCTCGAACAGAATCAAGCTCGCCCCAAAACGATATAGTTTCAGAGCTAAAGAAGAGGTCAACTCGAAAAATAATAAGCAGAGAATTTATAGAAGATTCTGACACCGACAGCAGCGATTCAGAAAAGAAATTAATAATTGCAAGATCTGACAATGACTCGCCCTCCACAGACCCTGAAACGAAAATTGACGCAAAAGAAGAAGAGACATCAAAAGCAGAAGTTACAGAACAAACTGACGATAATTCGCAATCGCAGGAACCTCCTAAAGAAACAAGCGGTACTTCTGAAAACAACCCTTCTACAACTAACACAGAAAACGAACCTAAAACGGAAATTAAAATCGAACCTACCGATGATAAAGAAGAAGAAACAGATTCGCATCTTCATTCGTTGTTATTGTGTGAAGAAACTATACCAGGAAGTCCGACACCACCTTCGGACGACTCAGAAAGCGTTACCAAACAACAAAGCAAATCCGTACTCGAAATGCCTTTCGCGAGTGCCCCCGGGAGCAGTAATAACACCAGTAAGTTGCCTTTACATAACGAAAATAAAAGTCCCAAGCAATCTGTAGCACTTCCAATGGAAAGTAGGAATGCATCTTCTACAGTATTAGATAACACACCTCCTACAACACCTGAAAGTACTCTAAGCAACTTATCGCCTAGAGGGTAAATGGATTTTTATTAGACGTATTTAGCTTATGCTATTAACAACTTGTATTACAGAGATAATGAAGACTTGTCTCCAAACACTGCAGATAATGACAGTTATAAGTCTACAGAAGCAGAGGGTGAATATTCAAACACACAGAGACGTAGTTCCGTAAACAAAATCACATCATACAGTGAAGAAGGTATTGTATAATAATTTATATCTACAAAAAATAATTTTTCTTATTTTTAGATACTTTAATGAACGCAGAAAATTCGTCTTTAGGCAAACGAACTCGCGACGATTCGACAACTCCCGCTCCTTGCAAGAAGCGTCGACGTTCGTGCAAGGGCGCCGACGAAACTCTGCCTGTAAAACGCGGTCGGAAACCGACGAATAGGTCACGACATAATACGAACAGCGACAGTGACGACATGTCGGAGAATTCCGTTTCGAGCAACGTAGCGGTCGGAGCAAACGTTGATGCCCGACCTGCGAGGTCGCCCAGACCCTCCAAATATAATTTTTTCGTAGAGCTAGGCAAGTCATTAGTTTTACTATGAAAAACTTATTTAATTGGGGAATGCGTTATATGTTTCAGATCCTTCTTGGGATAGTTCACGGCGGATAGCGTTGTTACAACAAAAGTTGCAAGAGTTACGAAAGACGTATGCAGATGTAAAGGTAGAGTTAGCAGCTATTGAAAGAAGACGGAAGAAAATACGCAGAAGAGAACGTGAAGGTAAATCATCAATGTTTTAAAATCGTAGATACTAAGAAAAAGTTTAACTAAACATTTTCGTTCCCAAGATTATAAAAAAATAATAATAACTAAGTTTTTTTTTAGCTAAACTGGCAGCTAAACATCAAGAATCGATAGCTACATAATCAAAATTTGCCACTTAAGTTAATAAATACATGCCACAAGTTTGCAATGTTTTTAGACACGTCTAAATATTAATAAGTTGTACAAATTTTATAATAATGAATAAGCGAGGGCCTATTATTCATATTCTAATTTAACTGTGTTTTTTGTGAATATTTTGTTGTAACTAAATGCAGAATGAAACGATTTGTTGATCTCTTATCATAATTTTAATTCGAGTAATTTGTAAAAAAATATTTATCGTCTAGGTCTAATAAATAACTTCTTCAGTGCGTATATTGTATAAAGATACAAAAGCGCAACAGGATTTCACGGAAAATCCTCTAGATATTGTTGAAATAAATTAAATGTGTATTTTCTCGATGATCTTTTGTGTACTCTAAAAAAAGGTGAATATATTTTTATACATAGATATTTTTTTATGTTTCGGAATATGAATATTGGGTCTTGAATAGAATTCAGATAACTTAGGTGAAATGTGTAAATACCTATCGCTCTGTAACATACAGGAACTGTGAATTTTATTTTACAAGACTGATGATAATTTATTATTAAAAATAGACAGAAGAAAGTAAAAAAATCGCTGTAAATAATTTTGTGTTGTTCCATTAATTGTTTCGTTACTTGTTTAAAAAAAACGCCAAAAAACGATTTGGTAATTTTACTGATCATCCTGTATATTACAGAAACTATGTATATATTAAGAAATTACATACTAATTGCTACATAGATAATTCTTGATTTTTCGGTTATATAATGTAAATACATATAATAGCATTTCATGGTGTACTAATTTTGTTATTTATATATTTTTTTGTTAAATGTTGTAGTTAATTTGAAAATAATTTTCAAATTGAGTAATTGTAATTTTTATATTCTTAATTCTCAAAATTTGCATTTGTACTCAATTTTTTTAAATACAAGTAGTCATTATTTGATTTCTAATATTAAAGCATTATTTTTTTATCGTAGTTGTTTTCTTCGTATAATATTCGATTTTGTAATTGCGACAGCTCCGTGTGTACGTATTTTCCTATCAAGTTGCATTTTACTCCAAAATGACTTTTTTAGAAGTTATTATTTAATTAATATTATTTTTTTTTAAATTCCTAGAAACAGAATATGAAATCAATACACGTTTCGGCACCCAAAGTTCCATCCTCATTCCATTAATTGGGGATATTAAAGGTTTTGTGGAATTTTAAGAAATGGTCCTCTAAAGTCCCACAAAATTTTTAGAAATATAAGGGACGTTTCGACACTACTCAATGTGTCATCCTCAACTAAAGTTCCCAACCTCTCCCAAAATTCCTCAAAACATTTAGAAATTACAATTAGACTACACTTATTTTTGACAACCAAGGAAGGTATCATCCCTCATAAAAATATTTAATACAATCTAAGCCGAAATTCTGCGAATTTTTTTGAAATCTAACACGTCGTCTCGGCACTCATGTGTCATCCTCAGTTAAAGTGTCCTACCTAACCTGAGATTAAACAAAGCATTGAAAATCTAAGACACTTCTTTTTGACACCCTAGATGTGCTTCTCTATAAAAGTCTTTCATCCACATTTAAGCAAATTCTTTAGAAATCTAGGACACGTTTCGAAACGCAGTGTGTTACCCTCAGTTAAAGTTCCTAACCCAACCCAAAATTCTTTAAAACATTAAGAAATCTAAGACTTTTTTTTGACATTCAAGATATAATCCTTTGCAAGTGTTTAATCCAATCTTACGCAAAATACCACATGTTTCGACACCCAATGTGTCATCATCAGTTAAACTTCCAAACCTAACCCAAAATTCCTCAAAATATTCAGAAATCTAAGACCTTCCCTTTTAGCATTTAATCTAAATCCAAAAACCCAACAAATTTTTATAAATCTAACAAATCTACTCTATAAAAATAAAATTTTCGTTAATTGTATAACTCGTTCAATTTTTCCAAGGAAAACTAGTAGCCTAAGATCTAATAAAATAAACATAGAAATTTTTTAACGTAGTCGTTATAAAAATTATGCGGGTGGCAAAGCTGAATTGAGACGCGGATGAGGGATGAGTCAAGGCGGTAAAACCCCAACGATTCCAGTCTGAATACAGTGGTCTAGGTGTTTGTTCGTTGCTTTCGAAGTCAACTCGACGTTGGTTTGCTACTCCACGTCCTGTTCTATGACCGTCATCGTACCGTTAGTAGGTATATAGCATGCTGCGTCATCGCAATAGAAAGCTAGCAAGCAGGCAGGCTGTTGTACATTCCAGGGTCTCTGCTATGTTAAGCCTAGTAAACGGATTTACATGCAACCAACGATTTTGTCTGTACATCGATTTATTGACAGAAGTATCTAAACAAACATTTCGCATTTCTTTTTATCATCGTTATTATGTAACAATAAATAAAGACGATTTTGAAAATAAAACTACATGAATAAATAAACATATCGTGTGTTAATTACATATTAATATCGGTCTGCCAATAATATTTAATTAAAAATTAATTATTGAATAATCAACACACGTATTCACATTTTTTTTTAAGGGTGAACAAGTAATAGTGAATGTTGAATAACTTTTTGTTAAATTTACTGATACTTTTTATTAAGGCATTAATTATTAAACTATTTAAAAATGTAAATACATATTTACAAAATTAATTTTTTAAAAAGCATTGTTCAATTCGTTTGAAACTTTTGCTAGTGACCAGAATAAATTAAAAATAACCCGAGATACAGAGTTGAACTTTGCGCCTGTTATCCAAAGTTAAAGTTGACATCAGCATCAGTTGCTTTATTGGCGGCAATTAAAATTATCAGTCAGAAGGACGTAACGTAATATGCATCGTGCTTACAGATGTACGGCGAGACGAAAAATTTAACGGACGCTTTACAAATTATTATTTTAATTAAGTATTCAAAACGAGAGAGAAATTGTTTTAAGTACGTAATTTAAGTAATATTTATTTATTTATTAATAAAACTTAAATTGGATTATTATCGCTTTTGAGTTAGTGGACTGAGAAATCGATTTTTTTTTGTAATTAACTACTATAAAAAAAAAGCTTAACGTGATTTCTAGTTTCGCACATGTCGAATCGACTCAATTTTTGATATTTAAAGCTGGGAGTAAACTTTAAGGGTGATTTTCTCGAAATTGGTTGCATATTGTGCCCTCGGCTTTTAAGGGCGCGTTTCGAGCGCTGCACTTTTTCATCTGTTGTTCAAGATAGACAAATACTTTTTTGCAAAACTAATAAATAATTTTATTTGCCAATGTTAAAAATTTGCACAATTGCTCTACTTTTTTCACCTCTATCAAAGAAAAAAAAAAAATAATCGATAAAAAGTCAGATTCTGTACTTCAGTAGCGTGAAGACTTAGCAGTTACTTTCCAAAAAATATCTGATTTAAATATACCTATTCTAATGTGACTACAAAAACTTTCAACCAGTTTCATTATTCCGAAAAAACAGGATTATATTTAAATAATTTGCCTTTGAATAATACTTGTGTACCATATGGTATATTTATAAATAATTTATTTTATTTATAACGCTGATTCGCTGATTACTTGTTGCCATCATTTAGAAAACATTTTTCCAGCTCGAGTGCGAAGTTATTTGCATATTGCTCGGCATTTCGCTACGAAGACCATCCGGCTTACAGAACAACGCGGCTTCGCTTTATTACGGCAATGTTCACTGGCCTGTTTCGACACTCTGCTGCCATAAGTTGAGAAAAGGTGGGATGTTTCTCTAGAAATTCATTATTTTACACGAAAATGCCAAAATTATGAACTTAAGCAGACCTGTATATAGATATCTACAACAAATGCCTATATTTCACTTTTTTTTTAATTTATAACCCGTGCAACTATACCTCATAAACATACGTAAACATACTTTTCAACAGATTTTTTAACCCCTACAATCGTAATTTCATGGCTTCAAATTGGTTTGATGGCGCAATCAAATTTTACGTAAACTTGTAACTAATATGTTTTACTTATTGAAGAAAAATACAATATACCTACTAACGGACACCCTATATAAATTAAATTACGGTAATTGTTTAGTTTAGTATCGGGAAATCAATTTTCTTGAAAATACGGTAGGTTGTAGATGTAGAGTTCGTCTACTGATCATGTATGTATGTATAGGTACCTATATGTTCCAAAAATTGAAAAAATCGTAATAATTATTTCAATTAATAATTAGTTAAATTATTGATTTGTTTTACTATTGGAAGCATGTACTGTTTCTTATTGCTAGATTAGACAAAGAACCATTGAATATGTTTATCTCTGTATTAGGTTATGGTAGTGGCTGTATGTGTGTGTAAATGTAGAGATCCATAAACTCCAACCGTAACCTACTATCTAATCTAGAAAACAAACACAACACGGTCGCAAAATTAAAATAAACACGTCAATGTAACTACTAACGATGTCGTTATCGCGTTCGTACACACACACACATTGAAACAATTACTACATATTTTTGAATTTATAGAAGCTCCAAAAAGAAAGTAAACGGCTCATTTAGCAGCGTCTTGGGCCAGAAAAAATACAGTAGTTGCAAAAAAAACGTGAAACTCATCTAGATCTCTTTCTCTGTCCCTCTTAACTCCTGTTTCTGCCTCTAATATGTCTAGCAGGCCCCTCGTGTCTCAGAAAGTTTCCTGCCACCCTGTTTCTCTTTTTCTTTACCCTCTTGTTTTGCACCCTTTGCTCTACTACATTTTCCAATACCTCCTCATTTACAACTTTTTCTGCCCATGGTACCTATTTTCTACACCACCTTCCAAACGCTTGTAGCTTTTTTTTTCTGCAACTCCCATCATTCACGTTTTACACGCTACAAATGAACGTTTTCTATTTTCCAGTTTGACCCTTTTCGAGCACTTTCCATGTTTTACTTCTAAATATTCGAAAATTTGCGACTTCTTCTAGTTTTACCATTTTTCGTACTCAATTTTGGTATTGATTCTAACCCTACTTTCACCTACTGTACATGCAAATATTTTCTTCCAATGCTTTTCATTTAATACCGTTTCCAAATTATTAAAAACTGTCCCTAGCTCTTCCCTGATGAATTCTAAAAGCCTAAACAATCCACAAACTTCAAGAAGTAATTTTATTTTAATTTTATGATTTAAATTTTCGAAGGTTTTTCCTTTTTCTTATCTAAACTACTCTTAATATGTCAGATCCTCCTTAAATTAAATATGCAAAATTTATTAAACTATTATACAGTAATTTCCAATTTTTTTACATTGTTTTTCCCATCGATAGATCAGTTTTGTACTTTACATGTTTACCAAACTTATCTTAACAAACTCAATAAAACAGTACTTCTAATAAGTATAAAATAAATGTACATTATACAGTACGCGTTTCTGATGCTGACAAAGGGACGGTTCACATGTAGCACGACGTGCGCGTAAGGGATAGGGAGAGGGTGGCAATAAAGGCCCCACGAACGGGGGTTGCAACCATACTGTTGTTGCGTTACCAATTTAATTTAAAATTAAAAAAAAAATTTCACAAACGATCCTATCTTAAAATATTTTATTTTGGCCTTAAGTTCCGCACTTCTAAAACATGTTTTCCCTCTTAAAAAAGAAAAATTTTGTTCTTTCAAAAATTATTTTCTTTCCTGTATTGTTCCTCAAAAAAGAAACCTATTTTTTCTGCCCCTTTTTACTCCTGTTTCTTCTTCTAATATGTTTCTAATTAGCCCTTTATTTTTCCTTTCCTTTATTAACTTCCATAATAGATCACAAAGCCCTGATTTTTTTTACACTTATAAAAGTGATTATTTGTGTATTTCAATTAAAAAAATAATTGCCAAATTGTCAATGGAAATTATTTTCCATAAATAACAAAAATAAATGGTTTCTGTTATACCTATACGAAATCTTCTAAAGTAGGTAGGTACGCGCACGTGTTTGAAAAACAAGTTTTTTTTTTATAGCAGCAAGCCTTTCAACAAACACAAGTTAAGCAACCAAAATAAAATCTTAGAAGTGTTTACCATTCGCGAATCTGCTGAAATAAAACAAGTATGATATACCTACCTGACTTTATCCAAATCGTAAACAAACACTACAAAGGACATTGATGCACATTTTTTTCAAATAATAATTAAATACTTATTTTAGTGATGGGTATTTATGTATCTAAGCGTTTCCATTTAGGTTTACCAACCCTTCGAAATAATTTAAACAAAAAATGACATGATTCCTAAGTTTTTAGTCTAACAAAAAAAAAATGCAGATGTAATTAGTAATTTTCAGATATAAGAAATTTTCAATAATAATATCGTATAGGTAATTCAAAATTATCAATTCGATATATGTAGGATAGTTTAGTACCTATTTATACACAAAACCTTAAGTTGAAAGTAGAAGTAGGTATACAAAACTGTTATCACTGCAATTTTGATAAATGTAATCAGCATTTAAAAGTTAAGCGTTGATATCATGCTTATACCTATTATTGTGATAATAAAGTAGGTAAATTAGACCGATGTTCTTAAAATATACTTGATAAACGGAAATTATTGTCAATTACAGTTGTTGATCATTTTTTAAAAAAGACGAAACTATTTGTGATTTGAAATTAGTAACATTTTTTCAAACCACTAGCTAGAAATATTATCAGGAGCTTAACTCAAGAGGTATTAGAAAAAGTAGGAGAACATAAGGCGCTGTGGAACTTACAATTATTGATGAAACATAGATCTTTCGAGACGTGAGGCATTAATTTAATTTTCAGGTACCTATAAGTAAAAATGTAGTTCTATTTTTTTTTTTTATTAAATTTTTTTCTCTAACATTGGAAGACAAATATTTCGCAGTGGAACCCTTGAATGAAGGTGATGGGGGGAAGGCTGTTTGTATAAACTTTCGAAGTCACGTGGCTCTTTGCCTAAAATTTCTATCTATCTAATATGAACTAATACCTCAGCCCCCCATAGCCAAATTACTTAAAAAATCCTATCTCTAGTTTTTTCCTATTGATACAAAATACTTTTTAAAAAAAATTCGAACTTTGCGGTTGGTTAAGTGAGTAAATTTCATATCATTTTCTTTACCTATAAAATTCAGTAAATATTAAGTGTAATTAATCATTATTAATACAAATTACGTAAAAATAGGGATCGATTTTTAGACCTTGTCGACCCCTAAAATCAGTTTTCGTTTATGTCGATCCCTAGGAAACCGATATCGACCGCTTAGGAATCGTTGTTGCTGAACAAAAAATGTACCTATGCATCTTGGACGCATAAACAACCCCATTTTCAAGATTCAAATTCGTAACATCTTAATGGAGTTTTATGAAAATTAAGAGCTTTGAGAAGGAGATAGAGGACGGTGATGGTGTTCGGCGAAGGTATGGTGTCGTGGTGGGAGTTTGGATTGATACTGCAGGTTGGGTATGCGTTACGGGTGAAGTAAACGTTAATAAGAATAACATTGACCTCTCCCCTAAAATCTACCCCACTCCAAATACCAACCCCCACCCCCTATACGGCCCCTTGAGCAAATCCACTTCCACCCCCGGATTCGTAATGTTTGAGGTGGTGTTGTGAGTTGAATGAAAATGGTGGGGCGGTAAGGGGTTGGGGGTGGGGTTAGGTTACTTTTTTCTTTTACGTTTGCCCTACTCCCAATATGTATCCCACCCTCAATAGCAACACCCACCACTGTCCCCAAAAATCCATCTTCTACTCCACCCCACTCCCAATACCAACCCCCTCTATCCCCTGCCCAAAGCACTCAATTTTCAGAAAATTCAATTTAGATGTTATGAATTTTAATCTCGAAAAGGGTTGTTTCCACGCCCAAGATGCATACATATTTTTGTTCAGTGTAACATGCTTTAATACAGCATTCTACAAGCTCAAGATAATCGGGGGGTGGGGGTGAGGAGTTAAACGATAATTATGCATTTGTGGTTCTTTTTCGTTGCTCTTTTCCACATTAGCAGTTTTTTTTAATTATCTACTATTCATCTATGAAGGGCAAGAACGGATAAATGTGAGGGTGTGGAGAGCTTAAAAAATGTACACAAACTTTCTAACACCTCCCTCCCCCCACCACTTCCTTTGTTCACCATTTAATAAACATATGTATGTATATCAAAAAATCGTTCGTCTATTCGGCTTAATTTAAAAAAAATATGAGAATTAGTTACATTCTACAAAAAAAAAATTGTTCAAATACTGAGCGGGTTCTTCTGTTTCATCCTCCCTGAATCCGCAATTGCGGGGGTGTCTGTTTTTAGGTTCAAAGAGTTCGAATTAAAATTTTACACTAATTAGACATACCTATACATATACATTCATATCAAAGTACAACCCCACAGACCCCGCATGATGAGTTGAACCCGACCCGTCCCAAGAGACAAAAAATAAATAAAATTTATCCGGAATGGGGGAGGTAACAAGCCCCCCCTCCCAAACTTAATATTGCGGAGACGAAAGTTGAGATTTTAAGATTGCGTTGCGCCACCGATCAAAAATAAATAAAATATATTGAAGTAGTAAAAAGGATCTTTAGCTAATTTCTGATTTTTCTTTCTGTTCATTAACAAATGAAATACAGTATAAGAATTTATTATGTATGTATTTTGTGGGAAAAAGTTTTGTTTCTCGACAACTCATTTCGTTTCGCTTTTCTCGGGTTGGTAACAAACAAAAACGTGGCGGTCGACAGCAGCCACGACGAACACTTCGACGGGCGAATGTAACCACGTTGGACGACTATAACGCTGCCTCACAATGTGACCGGGGCCGACGTTCCTTCTCTCTCCCTCCTCAATCGTTCCGTATTTGCCCTCCCTTCGAATGACGTCAACGGTAGATGTGAAGGGACTCGGTACAAAAATAACTGCTATCGCGGTTCTCTCTCGGCTCAGCGCAACCCAACCAACGCGCTACGCCAGCTACGAGTTTCGATGGAAGGAAATTGTTAACTTTGTATTATTATTTCTGTCTTTTTGTACAAGCTATACTACGTATTTACGAAGCTCTATAAATTTGATGAATAATGGAGGAAATATTTTACAAATCGAGACATGTTCGATTAGTTGATCGTTTCGAAAAAAACAAATGTACGTACCTATAATCAAACATCTCATCGTCAGTTCTTCTTCCCCTTACGATTAGACACTTCATGTTTCGTCTTCAGATGGTCAGAAGAGCTGCGAAACTGGGAAATTCGATGCGAGATGAGCCGGACAACTTAAGTACATCGAAAGTAGAGAGCTTTAACGGAATTTTCTCACCCAGAGTAGAACCAATTGTTAACCGGAGCAAAATTGTACACGTCATACTAGTCTCCGTTAAAATTTCACCAAAATTAATGACTACGGTTACATTTTGAAGATTATGTTCCTTAGTTTAAAAAAAAAAAAATACATTAAACGCTTTTAATGACAGTTGAATACTCCCAACTTATAGGCAACCAATATAACTAACATGCATGACAGCTGTTTGCATAAATACAACCATAATTTATCAACAGAAAAACCGATTTAATCACATTTTATAAAATACTTAGGTAACTTTACTAAAAAACAATTATGTAGGGTGTCCCATATTTCATTAATTATAGATAAACTTGCAAGTAACGCATATCAATTGGCAATTATTTCTTCCAATGTCACAGAATGCGCTCAATTTTCTGATGCAATATGCACAAGATTAGTTACTTAATTAGATATAGAATTGCGACTAAAATAGAATAGAAGAAAATAAAATTTAAGTGTGGGTCTAAAAAAAGAAATACAAAATCCAGACTCTAAAACAAAAATTTTAAATATCTATGTACCTATAAAAGAAACAGAATTTCATAAAATTAAAAAAACCTGCCATTGGGATGTTTCCAAAATAGTAAACGTTAAGGTGAAAGGCCAAGGATATTAGTTCCTTGCCACACCATCGAAAAGCAGTATTTCTACTATTAAACAACTTATGATAGTACCAAAATTTGTTTAACTAAATACTTATTAATTTATTTTTAATGAATTTAAATTATTTTTTAAAAGTGAACATGGTGTACGCACGTACGCACACGTACATACCTACCCATACAATTAATAAATATCTGATAATGTTTAAAAATTATAAGTATATTGTAAGTACCTATTATATATTTTGTAAAATTGTCATCCAAAATTAAAGAAGGGTAGAAAAATATTTTCTCAATTCAGCGTTTAAATAAGCAATGTCATTAATGGCTTTCTACAACAAAGAAGTTCCTAATATGCTTTCACTGTGCTAAAAAGAAATTTAACAATCAATCTCAGTATTCGAAGATCTTGATGATGGTTTCCTGAAAAAGCTAGGTGGGTAGGTACTTTTCCATATTAAATTTTGAAATTATAGCTTATTTGACAACAGTATTCATAACAATGCAATCAATTCGAAAAATATAGACCTTTTAACAAAAAAATTAAACCAATGGAAAAAGAAACTGGAAAGCGAAAAATAAATTATAAAGAGAGAGAGAGAGAGAAAGAAAGAGCATTATAAGAACTATAAAAACGATTTTCCCATTTTGAAAATTACCTCGAACAAACAGACAGAACTCAGATTTTATTTATACCGAGTGTTTTAAAAGTAACAAATACTCGCCATTTTTGGAAAACATGTTCAATACAATCACTGGCTGCTCTTTGGTGGCCTTCCATTTGACCTTAAACATGGCCTTTGAGGTCATTTTAAGGCCGAGATCATTCTTTTTAAATGGGACTGTAAATTTTTGAAAATAGCAGAACAAGCCACAACGCATGATGACATTCAATAATCCTATTTCCCATTACCGTAACTTCTGTATTAAATATGTTTTCAAAAAATGCACTCCTGACTCCTGGCGAGTTACTGTTACTGCGTTCTTCCGGTACATACTTTTAAAACACTCGCTATATATAGATAACTAATTGTAAGCTCGTTAAGTACGTAATACATACTTTTTTACTTATTAATTTTTTATCTACCCAGTTCCGATAGAATCGGCCTACAGATAAAAAGACAATTGTATCCTATGTATTTCTGCCCTTAAAAATGTATTTCTTTTTTTCAAATTTAAGTGGGACTAACTTAATTCACCGTTTTAGATATAAGTTCAACAAAAAAAATTCAAGTGTTAATAAAAGTTTTAACAACACATTCGGTTAAAACATTTTTTTTTTTCAGTATCTACATCCTTATTTGGGTGTCCCCAGTTTCAAAAGAGGTAATGTCCCCATTTCGTTTTTGTTTTTTTAGTATGAAAGTGCGACTGTTGTGGGACACAAATTTAAGGAAAAATCAAATCTTAAAGCCCGAATATTTTTTTTGTGCTTCATGCCCTCAGAAAAAGTATTTCACGTTTTATTAATTTTTTTAACGTTCTCTTGCTCGTAAAAATATGAAAAAATTGCAGATACTCTGCATTAGGTAATACTTTTTTTCAGAAATTAATGGAGGGGAGGTGAACAAAGTGCAATTTTACCCACGTTCTCATAGAGGGACAATATGTACATATTATCATTGAATGCTGCAGAGCGAAAACTTGACCATTTGTATGATTTTTTTTTTAAATTTTTTACCATTTGCTGCTCCATAAGCTAATATCCTAAAAAATGTATTATTTAAGTTCTGTTTTCATAAATGAGGGCCTTGAATTCGCTGTAAGTATTCATTTTTTTTTCTTTTTTACATAATAGGTACCTAATATCTAACCACTAAATCAAAGTAGACCTACTCCATATTTTTAATTTTTGATATGGAATAAAATTTATTTAACAGGTAGGTATACTTTGACTTATGAATATTCTTATGCAGAAGAGCAAAATAATAAGTAGGTAAGTATAACAATGAATCCAAACGTTATTGAAGGCCAGAGCGCTAACGCGCAACGTCATATCAAGGAGTCTTCGTAAGGAACTGTTTTAATCTTATAGCCGAGGTATTTATCGTGCCAAAAATTTTTTGATCGCGGATTCTTGTAGAGGAAGATCAGAAGAGCATTTGTGCAAATTTTTAGCATTGGCAAATAATTGTTACTATTTTTCATTTAACTTTAAATTTTGCAGAACGTGTTTGATGACATTTGGAGGCTTACGTTGCCAAACCCTTGATAGATATGAAAAAAGTATACACACCTTTTTGTAAATAATTAAATCTTCTACAAAAAAGTCTGGGACAACTCCTATCTACTTTTTACATGTAAAAAAATACAGCATTTCACAGACGTGTAATGTACCGCCTAAGCGCTCATGTAGTGCTGTTTTTTTTTTACTTTTAAAAGATAGAGGGGTATTGTCCCGGACTTTTTTTTATATAAAATTGAATTATCTATAAAAAGGTCTTTATATACTTTTTTCGTATTTATCACGATTTAGGCTACGTAAGCGACGAATGATCGAAATGCACGTTTAGCTAAACTTAACGCTAAATGAAAAGTAGCAACAATTATTTGCCAGTTTAAAAATTTTAACAAATACTCCTCCGACCGATCTCTACAAGAAACCGCGATCAAAAAAAATTTGGACGATAAAATCTGTTGGCTATTAGATTAAAACAGTTCTCTCTACGAAGAGCCCCGTATATTACACTGTAACTCAGCACTCTGGCCTTCTTTAACGATAGTAACGATTCAAACCTCTTTAATACGAATACAATTAAATAACAATTTTTAGGATCTCAGGTTATGACGTACCAAGAGGAAAAATCTACAAAAATTCAAATAAGTGGCAAATTCTTCGCTTTACAACATTTGAATAAAATTGCGAATAAATACTTTAAAAAAAAATAAGGTTATGTTCACTTACAATAACTCTTGAAAAAGTTGAAGTATGAAAAGATATTAAAAAGATAGATATATACTGAGCATGTTCTTTTTTGGCTAAAAAGACATTCGACAAAAAATTAAAACGTGAAAAAAGCAGTTTTTGAAACCAAAAACCTTACAATCGCATTTTCTAATCAAAATACGTAAATAAAAAATTTTTTGGTCATTTCCATTGTACAACCAAGGGTAGCCTTAATATAATAGTGACAATTGTATGTCTGTCTTATTAAGATAGAGCCAGCGAGTTCCATTAATTAAATTTTTATGTTCGTAAAATTGAAGTAGTAGGTACGCGACTCAAAAACAGCGTCAGCAAAGCCCAGCGCAGAGCCAGAGCGTTGAGAATTATGTTGTATTCCTCATAGCATTTCGAAGTCGAAGCGAACGACGAAATCGAGGTCTGCCTTGGAAACGCGAACTCTCTCCATCCTTCTCGAAACGATTCAGCGTCCTTCCCTATAGCCTATGTGGCAACTGTTGTTTGTTCACTCAACCGTTATCAGCCATCTCTTTTTATGTTTACCGCCCCAGCTCGCCGGATATGTTGGAAATAGGCGGCAAAAACTTTTCGAGAACGAACCAAGTAAAATAACGCCATGGACGGACAACGAGGCTATGGAGGCCGCCTTTCATTTTCTCCCGCCAAAATACCTTCTGTTCTGCGTCGAACGTGTGCTTTTATTAATATTATTTTACCAACCTATACTTATCAAATGAAAATAATTTTTTTTGGCGAAAAAATAGATTACTAAACACACCCTCTGCGTCTTTTAGTTACCTCATTTCTCGCCGTCACTGGCGAAAACGACGGAAAAACTTGGCGCTGTTTTTCTTACGTACGTTTTCAAACGCCTGCACCAAAATTTCCTATAAGGTGGGGTTCTAAATTCCGATGAACCCTAAATAAATTAGATTTTGATAATTGCTCGGGATTATGGATAAGGGTTCCTACATCTAATTTTTTTTTATAATAAACAAGAGCAAAAAGAATTATTTTTTTTTACTAAAGTATAGCCAAGACACAACTTTAATGTTATAATTCGAAAGTGCATGAATTTTTAATATTTTTTCGACGCCACTGTTTTCTACGTAAAGTGCCCAATGATGAACGTGAAAGTTTAAGTAAACAAACTATCAAGATATGGGCATATTTCCAAAAATCAAAATTTCAATTTTTTATATCCTTTTGAAAACAATAATGAATTTGTCTCAAAAAAAAAAAAGAAATCGAGAGTGCGCCACTAATTTTTTGTGTCTCTTTCGTTTGCCTTATACAAACATAAAAATTAGCACACATTGTACAAGGTGTTTCTTTTTCGAATCTATTACAGGGTATCTCCCTTATTGAAATAATTTTTATACACCCCAAGCAGAATTTGCATAGCCCTCTTAGTTTTTGAGATACTTACAGGTGAAAGTAAAAATTATCACTTTTTTGGCAATGCTCATATTTCAGTTAACAAAATGGTACTTAATAAACGCTACTTATGGAGTTTTTCACGTGGTATTCAGTGGCGTAGTTAGTTTATTTTAAATGATTTTGTTTTTTATTAGTCACGTAATGATTCTAAATTTGATTATTTTTTTAATGGAACACCTTGCAAATTTTATGTAGGATTTGGACCATACAATGAAAATTTTATATAAAATTATCCCATAGTAGATATACTACATTGTTTACATAAAAAAACCTTCATTTTTCAGTTCTTCCTAAAAATGTAAAATATTTAGCAAAAAATAATTAAACAAAATACAGCAGACGCTCGATAACGTGAATTAATTAGCACTAAGCGTATTCGCGTTATTAAAAAAAAAAACTTGCTGCTGTTCAAAATTTGCCCAAATGCTCTTCTCATGGACCTCTACAAGAATCCGTGATCAAAAAAAAATTGCATTATCGAGCTTAAAGTTTTTTAACTTTATCGAAGGATCGATCCTTTTGATCCTGTATCATCAATTTGGTGTTCACGTTAGCGCAATGTTTTCACTGTTTACGTTACCGAGCGTCTGCTGTATCAACTTTCAGATAATATTAACGCTTCTAACTTCCATGTTCCCACTCGTGCAAACTAATGCAAAAATGGCACATCATGAAGCATAACTCGAACTGATTAGGAATCTTTCAACTTATTCCACTTTAGCTGCTGAATCATTATATTTTCATATAAAATAGTACGTATGTAGTACGTAGTATCATGCCTGCTTTACCTTACCTATTCCACTATGTGCCACCAAGTAAATAAAGAAATAATAATGTTTTTAATTGGAAACATTGAATCCACACACAACCACAGTCTACGTCATTAGTTACCTAATAGCAAATTGCAACAAAATACCCTTTATTAAAAATAATCTCAAGTATAAGTGTAGATAGATAATTATAATTTTAAAAAAATCAAATTTGCTGCTTGTTTATTGCAAAAAATATTCTTTAAGAATGGATAAAATAAAAACAATACCAGTGAGGAATAACGTTAAGTAAAGTTAGAGTATAGGGTTAATTAAATATTAATTTACAACAATGCAAAGTGCAAATTTTATTTCAAGGTTTTTCGAAAAAAGGATTTCATGATTTCAGCTTCAATTAAATAAAAATGACAAAAAATTAGTTGTAGAATGTCCTCCTCTAAACAATACAAAAGAAGAATACACAGGTAATTAATATTCTTGTTTAGCAGTTAAAAATTTAGTTTAAAAATCGAATGTAATTAAGTACCTAATTTTAATTTGGAGTGAGACAGCAGAAAAGAAAAGAAGTTAGGATAGGTCAGATCAGGTAAATATATCAATCAGATCAAGCAATAGGTATCCGTAGAAAGAGCAGGAATTTTTGTGGACTCCCTCCCATTCCCAAAATCCTTAATTCGCCCCTTTTAAGAATATATTTCAATTCCTAACAAGCATACATTCAACGATAATTGGTATTGCTAATTTGCGTAAGTAGGAAATTAATTTGTGTTATACTAATATTGCCCATCTCTTTACCCATTGACTACGCCACTGCTAACCTTTAGACGACGCTCCACGACGCGCTCTTTTTAAATGGTCTCTATAATTCTACAGGCTTTTACTATATAACATTTACCATAATATTCACATTTTCTAATAAATTAAAATAGAAAAGTTGAACCAGTGCCTTTTTTGTATTTACTAATTCAAAAAAAAAAAAAAGCAATTTTACCACACACTTTTGCGTTACGTGCTACATCATAGCGTCAGTCAGGAAAATTGAACGCAAATGTTAGTGTGACTCACAAAAATAACTATTTACCGCCTATGTAGGTACACATAGAACAGTATGTACAACGTATTAGAAAAATCCTGTAGATATAAAAGCTGGAAAATATTTTGAAAATTCATTCCGTAATTGGCAATGCAGTTTTACAAATTGTTGAATTAAAAGCAACATCCCGACTCTTATTGGATGACATAAAACAACAATTTTGTAACGATTTTCCAACGAATTATTAATACAAAGTCTAAAAATAGCAACTGTTGAATCGGTGAAGTGGGTGATCGTTGTGCCCTCTCTTAACGATTGGTTGTACTGCGCACCGTAAGCAGAATTAAAATTATTCCTCATTTCTGTTCCAAAAACGCACCGTTCAAATATTGAAACGACACAAAACGCAATTTCAGTGTCAAAAATGTTTAGATTATAATTATATGTACTTATTTTGTATATAGTTATATATTATAGTAGATTAACTAATTTAATACGTATTAAACTCATTTATTTTCAAAATGAAAAAATATCTGTATGAAAACAAGTTATTGTGTACCTTAGGTAGGTACATAAACTTTTTACGAATAGATGCAATTTATGTAATCATATTATATAATATACTTATATGCATTATATTTCAAATTAGATATCCATGTAGGTACATAAACTAAATACTAGAATTTTGCTTATGAAAATTTATTTACCTACCTACACTTAAGTATTATATTTTAGAAATTTATTTAGGTATGTATCTAATGATTTGCGAGACTTGTACGTACAAATAAATGGAGTACCTACCTAGACGATATTTTTTATATTAAAAAGTTTCTTTTTTTTGGGTAGAAAATAAAAGCTGCGCGTCTTCGAATACGTACAGTTTTTATGTACAGTTATATGCACATAAACGAAACTTTACCCACGATTAAAATATTCTATTAATTATTGTGAGTTATCAGTAGGTACCTATGTATCAAATTCCTGCAACATAATTATTTTCCCCCTTTTTCCCAGTTTCCATTTACAACTTTTCAAAATTGCGCCTTTAAAATACATCAACGGCGTACACATACCCGTAAACGCAGGGTAAAATTTCGAAATTATCTCCATTGCTGTGTAACTAACGAAATCGCCCAACAAAATTGTGCACGGTTACAGCTTTGTTGGTTTCCTGGAGAAATACGACCAGTCGCAAATTGGGCGACTGTTCAAGAGAAATAGACGGGAGGGTCAGAATCGTAGTGTGCCGTGAAAGCAGCACACTATAGCGTTTCCATCCCGGTCGGCCGTGGCACGTCGCCTTCTCGGAAAACGTTGATTGTTCAACCGTCGAACAGAAAGAGAAGGAAATAATAATGAGCGAGCGACGTGAACGACGCAGGAGGCGGGATGGAGTATATTGCGGCTTGGCAAGGGGGGGAGAGCGAATGCCAGAATAGACAGAGATAGGTTATATTTTATGCATGGCATTGATTTGAAACAGGCTGCGAGTGGTTGACTCACAGTAATTATTGTAATGATAATTATGATAAAATTTATAATATTCAGTTTTCAAAATTTGAGTATAATGTACAATGTTTTTCCCAAAAATCAATAAAAAAGAATTTAAGAACTACAAGACTTATTTAATATATTTTCTATAAATGTTTGATACCAAAGTCTTTTTATAACAATATCTGGCATTATATTGGTTGATGTTATTGAAATGCGACTTTTTTCTGCTAAATAATACTAATACGAGCAAAATATCGCGATCCCTGCTGAAAATAGTCTTTATTATAGCGATATAACCTAAATTTCTCATTTTATTACACAAAAAAACTCCGCTACTCTACAAAAGCATTAATTTAAAATGACTTCCCGCTTCGCTACATAGAGCCGGAGAACATTTCCAACAAACCTAACCTTTTAGCTGTGGGTTCAAATGCAGGTGGAGCGATCATGACCGAGTGTAGCCGAGGACGAACGACTATTTTGAACCGGTCTCTCTGCGCGTAAATGTCTAACTCGCTTGTACACTGTTTAGACAGTGTAGTACTTCGTAGCATTGAGTTCTGTATGTGATAAGTGTGTTTCGTGCGACATGTTGCGTTACGCAACAATGACACCCCCTGGCGCGCTTTAATCATGTGGTTTGAATCACAAGTAAGTAAACTAATCTTTATTTACCCCTAAACTCCGAAAAATCTCCAGAAAACTGCAAAATAAACATTTTTTTAGTCAGTCTTTCATACCCAATTGTTACAAGTTTTTTGTTTTCGAACAACTGAAAAAAAAAAGTTATTTTTCTTTTCGATGCAACTTTTTTATTTTTGTATTTAAATCATTAGCGTTTGGAAAGTCGAAGAAATTTAGACGGTAACTGTTATAAGAACACCCGAGAGTAATATACAAGGTGTTGACAACAAAATTTTCAAAAGTTTTCATTGAAAAACTTGAATGAATCTTTTCCACGTGACAACTGTCAAACTCGATCTAGTTACCTATGCTATCTCCGCATGTGTTTTGTTTTGAAACGAGCGGGATCGCGGTGCATTGAAATGGTTTATGTACAGTGGACCAGTTCGTTCGGCAGTCGTACGCCGCATGCTTGGCTACGGACCAACCGTGTACGCTACTTGCCTGGTCCATTGGACATTAGTCTTGTAACGAAGACGGAAAAGTGGTAGGGGCGGCGCCACAGTTAGACGGTTTGCTGTTTACGACGCTTCGGCTTCTCTTTTTCCAATAGAAAACGTATCGGATAAATTCAAATACTCCCGCGATTGAATGCATATTGAAACGTTTGAGGTTAGACTACTGTTACCTGTAGGTACTCAAATATAAAAAAAAAATGGTATTTTTATTAAGTATCTAATTTTTTTTCTAAACCAATAAGTTGTAATAATTGAACTTAATTTTCAAAAAGATTTTATTTTTGGAAAAAATATTATTTTTTTTTGATTAAAATAAAATAATTAGGTGGAAAATGTTACAAATAAATTTTAAAAAAATCTACGTATATATACAGAAAAAAGTATTTTATATGATAGGTAATTAATGTCCAGTCAATGTATTGGGCGTTCTTAGTAGTGCGCCTCGTTAGCGAAGGCTTTTCACGAAAAAACTTGGCGGAACTGTCAAATTTACAAAGCTCTATTCGAAGGTGTCCCGCTTTCTAAAAGTAGAAGCTGACTATGACTATGACTATTTGCCGCTTACCATACCAACGTTGCGTGTCCGCTACGTTCTATGTCTATGTACAAGTCTAATAAATTATACGAGGTGATCTCGATAAGTATTTAGCCTTACAAATAAAACGCCACAATATTTTAAAAGAAAGTTTAATTCATTCAACATACCTAATATTTTTTCATGAAGTTCAAAAAACATTTTTTTAAATGTGTACGTCTTAAAGGAGATTATGTTATGAATGAATTTTGTTTGAATATACACGTTACGGTAGGCCAAATACTTTTCAATATACCTCCTCGTACAAGAACTTTTTCTTTGTTCTACTAATTTTATCGAACTAGGACCCATATCGGAAGTTGCGTCTACACGTTTTTGAAGCCAAGATCTAAACCGCTCGAACTTCTTATAATATAATTTTTAGGTAGGAGAATTTTAACGTCACATTTAATTGCATGCAGAGTGCATTTGTCGTAGGTATTTGCCGTGATTGACGATGGTACCGTATCTACCCATATTATTGTACATTGTGTATGTATTTACCGATTATAAGTACGATCTTTGTTATACAACTCGTTGTACATGTTTGCTCTTGTAACGTAAGATAAGATATGAGCAGAAAACCAGACTTTGTACGTAAATATTGTTGATAGTGGATTTGGAACAAAATATTTTTACTTATACCTGTACACAAGCGAAAATATAGAAACCATATACAGTCTGTTCCACATTTTGCTCATAAATCTTTAAGGAATAGCGTGCAGGTTTCCAAAAGTTTATATCAAGTTGAAGTATTTTCAGTTTTAATTTCTTGTTGATAGGTATCGTACCTATCGTAACCCTTTTTTTTTTGTTGTTGTGTACCTCTAACAAGGTGGGTGCCTACCTAAAGTAAAAGTGCTACGGTATGTGAGAAATTTATATCGATTATTTTTCGAAGCCGCTTTCTGTCACGGCAGCGGGGCTAATTCTTCCCGATTCTACTTGCGATTAGTAGCGACAGAGGCGGCGTTGGTTCGTTGTCATGGTTACGCGTGGGCGCCACTGTATACACCCTGTAGGAACGAACGGTTACAGATTACAGTAACAGTTCATTCAATAATATTAATTTATCGTGGCCAATGCACGTACTATACCTGCGTAAAGGTCGGTCGTACGAAAATGCGAAATATTAATTAAAACACTGTTACTATTTTATCCAAAATGTTACAAACACATATATAAGTTTAAAAACCCTATACCCGTTTCGACACGTGCGATCATCTTCAGTCTTTAGGAATGTTTAATAGGGATTATGTGCAGTAATACCTATATACATATGTATACCTAATGGATATTTTTGATTTTTTACAATTTTTTTTAACAATTCTTCGAAATATACTTACATAAGTATTTCTCCAAAATTTGGAGGATTTTTTGCTTTTTAGATTTTGCTTTTATTATTGACAAAAAGGGAAAGGGTTCTGAAGTCAACTCGTATTTTTTTTATGTATGACCGCCCTTAATTCTTTTGACAATTGTTTCTTTATTAGATAGGGTAAGTATACTTTGAAGTTGGGTCATTTAAAACTGAAAAAAATACACCCCTAAGGGCAGGAAAAATAGGAGCCGAATCATTTATCTCCTGCAAATCGATTCTATTAAATTTTCAGTTGCAAGAATTTATTTTGTTGTATAATAAATAAAAGCTGATCCTACCAACAACCAATAATAATTATTGATGAAAATCGCTTTAATAATGCAACATTTCGATTATCAGGCTAACAACAAATAACATCAATAACTCAATTATTGATATAAATAATAATAATAATATATTTATGATATAATTATTAAGTTAATTGATTTTATTAGTTGTTGCATATTTAATGATTTTCAGTAATTGTTGCTAGTTATTGGCACAAAAACCTAAACCGGCAAAAAAATAAACTGAAAAAAAAGAAATGAAGCCCTTATTAAGTACCTATGACTTATGATATTCTATGAAATGATACATAATTAACAATTGCCAGATAAGAATTGATTAATTTTGGTACCTATTCATTACTTTTTGTAAACAACACTATACGACAACATGATTTATTGATCAATCTAATAGTTAAATAAAGTTATTTATCCCACTTCTACACTTTTTGCCACATGCTGCTTGCTGCAACACCCGTATTTAGTTAACAGGGTAATAAAGTTCATTCAAGAATGCCCATTACCAATAAAAACAATCGATCACTTTCGCTTAGAGCAATTACATCAATCGCCGCAGCGTCTAACGACTATTAGATCTTCTTTATACATAGACAGATAGGTACGTACCTATACGTAGTTTACAAGAAGAATAAGTGCATTACAACGTGCACACATACCTGCGACGATTACTTCAAATACTACTACTACTACTACTACTACCTAGTAGGTACATACTACGAAACACTACATACAACAACCACGAAGGATAATAAATATAAAGGCGGCGGCGTAGACAGCTTCCGAACAAGTTCGACCCGCCAAGTAAGGGCAAATGGCAAATTATTGTATGCAACATGTACTGGCGCGTGCCGACTGTCACCTGTCGGCATGGCCACTATACATATAGATTAGTGTGACACAAACAGACACGTGTTTGTAGAGGAACGCGGCTCCAATAAAATGCAATAAAAACAGAGATGACAGAGGGCCGGCGTGTTGTTTTGTTTTATCGTCGACTTGTTCGTCGCGCGTGGCGTGGACCCACCAATCGCGAGATTATTATCGGAAGTGTGTGATGTGACATTACTAGTAAACACAACGAACGCAACACATACACAGCAAACAGCTACCTGTTCGTTTTGTTCCTTCATTCACGTCCGATCGTTCGGGTGCGATTGGGATAGGTCACGGAGACCGACGTCCGTCGATGCCGATGCTCTGATGTTGATGTTGATGTTGCGATGATGATGCGGTGATTGATGGAGCGTGATTTGTTGTTTTACGGCCTTTTTTTACGGACGATCTAGTTGGCGGCCGTTCATATTTTTAATGTGCTTTTGCTGCTGCTGTTGCCAATGATGCAAGCGCCCAACGGCGCTGCAGCAGCAGAATAGGCGACGGCGACGCAGATTCGTCGGTGGTGGCGGCAACACGACCGTAGTTAGGTACCAGAGAGTTAATTGTTTGCTTACCTACTGTCAACAGGTGCTTATTTATGGCACCACCGGCCGATCTCTCGCATTATATTATTGACATTCGAACGTAAAAAGAGCGTTTCATAATAGTGTGCACATGTGCTGGGCTCATTCGGCGCTACCACTTGTTTGACGCGCCAAAACCAGCATTGTTATAATATTCCGTGTGGACGAATTGAATTAGACGTTGACGTACCTACGTCATGTACCTAGTCTCTTTTATTCTATCTCACTCACAGTCATCTTCACGTAGTATTTTTACTTGATTATGACCGCGAATGACGGTCGAAACGTTGCATTACTAAAGTTATTTTTAATCAACCGTTGTTGGTTTTATTGGTAAGATTAACTTTTATTGATTAGACAATACATTTTAGTCATACCAACAACAGCAATTTTTTCCAATTAATTAGATTTTTGGTTTGGTTTTATTGGATATTCGTTATGGTAGGTCTAAAAATATTGTAGGTATATCAGTCAGTCAATTCAGTTTTAAATATTTTGCTCCTCGTGGCGTGACTTATTTTGTAGATGACGCAAACTGTTTTCACAACATGTTTTTACTGGACATCCCAGTGTGTTTTGTTTATTACGACCACATTTACAACATGTGTATCTGTATCAACCACAACAGTTGTTTCGGTATTCAAAGTAGAAATCAGTTAAGTGTCAATTTGACACGCGTGCTGCGAATTCCTTACCTCATTAGACATATTAAAGGCAGAATCAGGAATGAAAAGGGGGAGTGGGATTATTGTATTGATTTGATTATTGTACTCAAACAAATAGGTACCTACCTACCTACCTAGTTAAAAATGTTGCACCTTTTAATAGTTTTCGAGGAAAGCTAAGCAACTTAAACAATAACTATATGATTGATCTTTTATCGATTTTTCTTCACGTTTTAAACAACGCTCATTGGTTGTATTTCTGTTATTCTTGGCATACTTGAGTTATTTGTGTGTAATTCTGTTAACCATTAAGTACTTAGTGGCTGCACTAATGGTAATGGTAAAGAAATCGATTAAAGTGGATTTCCCTTCTCACTGGCCTTGCTTTGAAACCCAACTGACATTGAAACATATTCGTTGGTATAGTGGTCGAACTTTCCCTTAAAATTTGTTGCCAATGCAATTGTGCATGTACATATGTTGTAAAATTCAACCAAAAATATATTTATTTTTAAAAATTGAGATATTTTGAACATCGAAAAATACTTATTCGATTTTTTTTTGCTTTTCATTGTACCTAAACTCCAATTGGATACCATTTTCGTTTGTATAATTCTCGTCATTGTTATGGAATATGACCTTATGTGGACACCCGCACGAGAAATGAGCCGTTCATGGCGTTTTTGTGCTTCTAAATTTTCAAAAATGTCGTGTATTTGTCTCAAAAACACCATGAACGGCTCATTTTTGCGTCCAACATATAGGTAACTCTCAAGGATTGAAATGTATCAATCGTCGAAGCTCTAGGTATTTTTATTATTTTATTTTTCGTTTATTATTATTTTTACAAACGTTGAAATTGGCTCACCCTGTACATTTTGTAACTGAAAACGTACGGTGCGCAACTCAAAAACTGAGCGTTTTTGCGTGTTTTTTTTTTTGTAAGTTTGTGACTTCATTTATCCTTGCCATGTTCAATTCAACTCGATCAACATTAAGCACATGTATGTACATTGAATACGTTCTTTGGTGATTAGTTGTAGTTGTATGCATGTAACTCGTGTGCTTTGTATTTGTACGTTTTCTATGTAGGCCATGGTCGAGCAAACATTAATGCATTTCACGTAGGCTTTACACACAACACCTCCGAGCTTCGTTGCTACAATGACAAAACTGTTTGAGACTATAGAGATATCTTCTATCTATGTTTTCAGTCGGCAGTCATGAGAATTTAGATTTACTGTCCCTATGTATCTGTAAGTCACGAGAAAATCGTCCGATGACGCGGCGATCGAGAGCACGTCGCGACGCGACGGCCGCCGCGACGTGAAATTTTGGCTTCGGGGCGCAGACCACGACGACGACCAACGCCAGTTAAATGTAGTTACGAAACTTAAAATAATCACGTGGTAATACGGTCACCACGCTGCTCTTCGCTTCTTTTACATTTGCGCTGCTTCGTGATGAAAAAAATGTAATTTAGTATACAGGGTGTATGATATGCAATAATAGTTTGTTTAATGAATCTTAGCATGTGGCTTTGAACACAGTATGAATTAAGAAAATTAGTTGTAAAACTCATAGATGTTCAGTGGCGTCACCATCAATTTGTTAAAGGCATATGATTAATTAAAATATACAATTAAACTTCACGCTTTTTAGTTTTGTTCTGAAAAGAACTATTTCCACTTGCACTAAGATTACAAATATTTTTAAAATCATCACTTATTTGTAAATTATGTAATCGTTTTTTCTTAAAATTGAAGTTTTGAGCAGGAGACAGAGGGTGGAGGTTAAGTTGTGAGTGGGGGTGGTGTAGGTTGGGGTTAGTATCAGATGGGGTAGATGTTGAGGAAGAGGAGTGTGGGACGACTCCAGGAGAGGAGATGAAGTTGGTATAGTGGCTGAGGCAAAGTTTAAGAATAGGGTAAAAGTGTGGGCGCTGCGGGGGGGGGTGGAGATGGTATAGGAGTGGGTTAGATGTTGACGTTAAAGATAGGGTAATGGTTTGGGGTGGCTCCGGGGGTGGTGTGGTGGTTGGGGTAAACGTTAAGAATGAGAATAATATTTACCTCATCCCAACATCTACCCCACCCGCACTTCCAACACCACCGCCACCCTCTATGTCCTGCTAAAAGTACAATAAAATGTCAAGGTCATCAGAGGTGCTAATAAAGACAATAACCTAAAATCAACCCTTCTTACCCCCTGCGACAAACGAGTCATTACTACGTTCTAGTACCGTAATATTAATTTTTTAATTAATGACTTTTGAATAACCCTATAAGGTCCCTGTCAATTGCGGAGAGGCTTAAAAATTTTTCGTCATGAACAATAATAGGTACTGTCTGATTTTTTTTTGACAGGTACTGTAATTTTATATACTATTGTACAGTATCGCGTGAATGTAATCGTGAAGCAAGTGGGCCTCCTCCTACTCTCCATATGAAAACGGCTTTAAAAACTTCAACTGTGCGCATAGTTCATTCAAACTCTTTTATACACGGGATTCATTATATTAATTATCTGAAAGTTAATTAATTAATCAGAGTGGCAGTTGGAGTCATAGATGCATCTGTGGTTATCATTACAGTACATTGTAATTATTGTCGTTTGGTGCGAACGATAATAGAGCGTTGATTTTTGATTTTGAATGTTGTATGTTACAATAATGACAGCGAAGCAAGCTATTCGGAATGCAGTAGCCGACACTCGACATCCACAGAGAGAGAGAGAGAGAGAATAACCGACCCAACGAACGTAACAGGCAGCGCCAGTGTAGTCGGTCGTTAAGGTCGTCGTTGGTACGCTCGGCCGTAGTAACAGACTTGGCGTAGCGAGCGATTTAGAGCTCTAACAGCGCCGTCCCCTTGCCTGGGCCCCAGCTCGCTGCGATAAGAGAAAATATTCAACGTCAGGCTGGAACCATTTCGTACAATATACGAGCGGAGAGCGAGGCTTAGCGCGGAAGCGAACGAGGCGGCACGAACGCGACTGTTTTTAGATGTTGTTTGTTCGTACATCGTACCTACTACGACGGGACGAAAGAAGGACACACTTGAAACTTTTCTGTTTTCTCTACTGGCGAACGTGAATAGCGGCCAAATGCTGTAGCTGTCGTAGTACGTGGGAAGGGAACTTGCGTACTTTACAGAGCGTACCATCTGCAAGGCTTCGTTCGGAACCCCGGAGCCTGAGCTTGTTTCGCTTGCTGCTTTTCTCTCTGCTGGTTATAACGGAGAATTGAAACGAAAAAACTCGACGTGTCATTTCAATCGAAAATATCTCTCGCCACCGAGGCGGCGCTCTACTACTGCCGCTTCTTCAGGCATGTGATCTGCAAAGCTCACTTGTTTGAATGCGTACACGTGCAATTCACGAATCTCATTGTTGTTGTAGTCAATAATGTGGTGATCATCATTATTGTTATCAACGACCGTTTTCACCACGTTTTTGCTCCATAGTTAAAAAATCAACTTCTATTCAAATACCTACAGTAATCTCAATCAAATGCTTATACCAAAAAATCAGGTTTGCGTTTTGGCGGTTGCGGATTATCCAGAATCGAAAATAAGAAATAAATTCCATAACTAGTGAAAAATTTTTCACAATTTAGCGGTTAGGTACTTGTTTTTTTGTGACAAAAAATCCAAAATTTAAAAAACCTTTTTTAATTGCGGATTTCTAATTTAAAAAAATTAAGTCAACTCAAAGAGGGTTTAGAAGTTTGTGTAAATTTTTAACATTCCCACCCTCACCTTACTCATTAAAATCAAAGATTCAAATTACGTAAAATCTATAATTTGTACCTAGTTTCAATTAATTTGAAATCGTATTTATCGTTGTACCTACCCCTACCTATGATTATTATTTTTGTGATTGCTGTTGCTTGCCTATTTTAATTATTAGTTAACAGGCACAATTTTTTTATGAAGTGAGCGAAAAACGCAAGTTTTAAAACAAAATTTCCTGCAGAATCGTCGCTGAAAAACAAGCGATCCGGGAAGGGGTAACGAGGCACCCTATTGGCTGAAGAGCGGCGCCTACGCTCGCTTATATCCACGCCTATTCCACGGGAACGAGCGGGTAAAAACAAAATACCAAGCTTTCTATGAACGATGATACGACGTTGCCTGGCTCTGGCTAAATGAAATTTCATTAAATTTGATAAACATCACTAAAACCGAAAGGGTTTTTACGTTTTCCATTAAATGAGTTACATCCATAGCTATTTTTTGTTTTTATTAATTAATTAACCATTCGTAGTTGAGTGGTATAGATATGTTTCTAACTCTAAATAGGTACCTACAAAGGAATTAATTTATCAATTACATTAACATGATCTGTGCATTCAATAGAATAGCCTATTTTCTTTTTGTAAGTACCTACTCTACTTGCTCTGTACACACATTTAGTGGATGATTTATCTTTTTGTTCTTCATACTAAAAAAAATATCTATTTCATTAAGGGTGGTGGTGGTTAATTCCAAATTGTCTACTGTGGCGACGTTGCTGAATAAATTCATTTTTTTTTTAAAACAAAACTGTTTTTAGAAAACACGCATTTATCAAGTGAGCGTAAAAGTATTTCGGTTGTCTCAAAAATTTCCTGGTTACCATTTGAAAATCTCTAGTGAGGAGAGAAGGTGGTCCGTACCACCAAATCTCACCAGCAGGGAGGGCGGTCGAAATTGAAAGATACATGTCATGCCTGACCTTATAAGATGTCAAAAACCCGTTATAAATAAACAACAATTTCATTAGTTTTAATTTAAAAAGAAAACATTTTTGTAAGTTATGTGGAGTTGGTAACAAAATTGTCGATCTGACAACGGCGCCGTGCTGGTTTAGCCGCAACGTTATCTATTGAAACCTACCGTTGTATGCCGTTCTTTGGCACTCTCCTCTTTCTCCCTCACTATCCCTATCTCTCTTGCCCCGTACTCCCCATATCTGAAAGACTATTTCGTTTAGTTTGTCAAAATCTCCCCCTTCCCCATCGTTTGTCTCCCCCAGTTTTGGTTTTTGCTAAATGGCAACTTCTCTTTTCACCGAACGATTTTGGTCTAATGCTGATTACGAAAAAACATGTCCATAAAATTTCTATCCCTTAACAAAAGTAATTAATTATTAAATTAAATTGAATCATAAATTTTTGACTGTCAATATACCTAAATAGAGGTACCATAATTTAATTTTATTAGAACCCACCTCTAAATAAGCCTTTTAATATTTCTTACATAATTTTACTATATAGGCAAGAAAAAAAATAACTAAAAATTTTTGTTAAATAAAATCATTTAACGTTTTCAAAATTTTCCATAGTTAGCGACTTTTAATCGCGTTCGAGTACTCTACAATTTAATACATTAGCAGCTTTACATACGTCAAAACAGCACGAACACGATAGTACACGTAGCGTTCGTTTACGTTTTCTGTCGTTGGTTCGTTTGTATGGTATTTTACGTAAAAGTTGCGCTACATTGGGAATTTTCCTTCGACCAGGCCGACAGGCCGAACACAGTCAGGCAGGCAAGGCAGAACAGTACAGTAGAAAGCGCGCATGTGGCATAGTTACCAATGGCGATAGTCCTTCTCTTTTTCTCTCTCTCGTTTCTCGCTTCCTCCAGCGCATCGAGGTTATCTCAAATAACAACCCTGCTATGCTATATGTATAGCTGCCGTCTAATATTAATTTTACAGTGACGCTAAAAATGTTTGCATCAGCGATTCTCCGTTTATAAAAAGTTATTTTCAGTAATGAGTTAAATATTTGTATATTCTAAAATAAACTTGACATGTAATATTTTGAAAATATAATATTAAAGTCTAAATTTTAGTAATTATGCACAATAGTTTACCCTGTTTCGATTTTCTTGAATTCTGATAAAGAAACAATGGGGACAGGAAATGAGTCGTTCATGTTGTTTTTGAGCTTCTAAATTTTCAAAAATGTCTTGTATTTGTCTTCAATGTGTATGTGTACCATCATTAGTACTTGTATTGTTGTGTTTAATTAATCTTGCGACAATGTACCTACTGTATATGCGTGGACGTATGCATTTACACGAACCTACACCTACTACCGCATAACCTACGGTTCGTTATCTAATCTAAAAATAATAAATACAACATGCTCCCAATTTTAAAAGAAATTAACAGCACAAATTCTAATGATGCCATTATCGCGTTGGTACACATACACATTAAAAGACAAATACACGACATTTTTGAGAATTTAGAAGCTCAAAAACACCATCAACGGTACATTTCCGTGCCAAACATATACCTATGTACTTATATCTATTCTTGATTACCATGACGAACTCTACAACATATTTTTTTCTAGAAAATCGAAAGTGGGTATTGTGCATAATAACCTAATTTTTTTTTGTACAAAAACGTTTTGATAAAGAAAATTTACTTTTAATATTTTTAACTCCTAACTTATAGACAACCAATTTAATTAATTTATATAACTGCTGTTGAACTGTAATCTGTCAAAGAAATCGATAGGTATTCAAATTATTCGCACGGATACGCTACTACACACACCTATGTATTTGTATATATGTAATGTTTAATTAAAATCACGAGTATTGCCTGTCCGTCTGTTTGATTTGAAGTCTGAGAAAAATGAGTTATTCGACTTACAATGCCTATTAGTAACCGAATCTAAAGATGCAACCCGTTTTAAAGTCTAATTCACAAAAGAATGTAATGTAGTAATTTTATATTTTATAATCGTTGGAATCATATATACCTATATTTTACGAGTTTGAAGTTATTTCTACTTGGAAATATCCTTTTCTGCAATTAAATTTTAGTGGCTATAAGTTTCCCCAGTTCGTTCCGCGTTCCCGATATAACGCCCAACATTTTGAGAACCGCCGACTAATTATAACCAACTCCGCAACGTAAGCAACTGTCGGGTGTGTTGGTCTAGCAAGCAGTCAGCAAAAGCAGAGTAGGTAGAATTGTGGGGGACTTCCCTGCCTGGTGCCTGCTCGTTCATTCGTAGCCGTCGTCCGTTCGCTCGACAGGCAGACAGGCAACATAAGAGCTAGCTAGGCAGCCTGGCTGCCTGCTATTATACGACTACAACCGCGTTCCGTGTGGTACGTTTCCATTGGGGTGCCTGGCCCTGCTGAACCGTTCTGTTGGTTCCAAGATCCTGTCGTCTGCCTGCCTGCATAAAATACCCTTCTTGGTAAAAGGCACCCCTCAGAAAACGACGGCGATAAATTATTTTCAGACTCGAAAGAATTTTCAAAGATAAACTGTTAAAACTTTTGCAAGTCGTTTCATCTACATCGTTTAGTTTTCTGTAATTTTAAAATTGAAAACTACAGGGTGAAACAATAATAACAATTGGCTTTAAACACTTCAGCTGTAAATTATTTTTAAAGGCTTAATACTTCACCAAAAATTCATGATTGTGGTATCTTTTTGAAGGTTATGTTCCTTTGCTAATGATGAAATATAAACAAAAAGTTTGACATCTAAAAACTCTCAACTTACAGTCAACCAGTTTAACTAACATGCATAATTGCTGTTGGTTACATATAACTAACTAACTGTAACCAGAGAAATATAAAAAGCAATTAACTGAGCAATTTTTTGCCTACATTTACGCAGGGTTGTTTTTTGAATTTTCATAAAATCTAATTTTTGTTTCTGTAATTTTTGGTCAATTTTAATTTGCTTCACTTTCCGCACTTCCCAACCCTAAACCCTACTCTCATGAGGGTCAGACGAACGGAAACTTTTATAAAATATATTTTGCGACCCTAGTTTTTTCTGTCGGGGCAAAAAAAAAGCTGGGCTAGGAATTTTCGAACGCCATCTGTTAGTTATATACATATGTGCTGCAGGCAAGAGGATTTATAAGGGTGGGTTGAAAATGTACCTATTTCCATCCGCTCGAGACCCTTCGTAGGTAGTAGATACCCTTACAATGTGGTTCAGGTAGTCAGAAGAGAACTGTTTCTCAGACATTCTCACTTCCTTAAAAATTTTCTTTCAATTTATAATAAGGACCAATAAATGCGATGCTTTGCCAGGAATTCAAACATGTTCCCATTTATTGTTAACCCTTTGTAGAAAAACCTTCCTGTCAAGTACCTACCGACTGCAAAGGAATTTATTCATTTGTAATCTAATCAAGTTGGAAATCCTAACGATGGTATAATTAAGATCGCTGCATTGTACGTAACATACATATCTTTGTGGCAGGGAAAAACACGTTCTCACAAAAACTTCAGGCGAGCACTTTTGCCTGTGTGTACGTTCAGTGATAATAAAAGTAAAGAGGGACGTAGGTTTCTGTCGTAATTGCACAAGGTGTTGGTGTATATGCACGTACAGCAGACTAGGCAAGCAAGCAAGCAAGAGTGTACGTATGTACGCTATAATACGTACTCAAAGTCAGAAAACATGATGATAACCTTGAATAGTTTCTCAGGCTGTGGATAAACGTCCTTCGTTTATTACCCATGTATTTCATACATACGTATTCTTGTTGAGTATCAGGCAGAGAAATAAATAGTATCAGCCTCAGCAAGGCAGGAAAAGTTTTTTGATTTACCTTAACAATTTTTCTTCTTAACCAACGAAAATGCATCAATTACCTGAGGCTCACATTTACATATTCAAATGAATTAAGGATCAAAATTGGGATCGTAATACGTAAAGCCAGAAGTCGCGGATTTTCAATAATTAGGATGTCGGAAAACCTAAGATGGAAAAAACGCAGGAGGGACGAAACGTAGACGGTGGGTGCAGCGGAACGAAAAAGTAAGAGAACAAAGAGCGTAATAATGAACAGGATAAGATGCTAGGGCACCTTCCGAGATTGAAGGGATAGTTAGAGGCAGAAACAGTAGTAAAGAGGGACAGAGGGAAACCTAGATTAGAGTGGTTCAAGTTTGCCTAATAGCCAAAGTGCGGATTGAAAGAGACAAAAATGTTTTTTTTAATTAAAGTAAAGCCAACTATGATTCCTATTAAAAAAAAAAAAACAACTCGAAAGAGTATGATTTTCTAATTTTTTCTTTAGTGCCACTGTACGTAAAAAAATGCCTGAAGAGAACAGTCATTTATTAAAGTTGTATTTTGAAGATTATTTAAGAAAAATATCAAGTGTGTTGTATATTTCGAAAGGTAATTTTGAGTACTCTTAAAATGTATTAAAATCTACAGGGTGTTCCATTTAAAAAATGACTATTTTATATCGTTTACAACAAAACTATTCACTTTACAACAATTCACCTAACACAGTGCTTTGGGAATATTTTTACAGAAATAAAAAAATTTTGCCAGGAAAAAAGATGTTTTTCGAAAACGTACATTTTTCAAAAACATCTTGTATCTCTGGAACGGTGACAGATAATTAACTTCTCATAAAAACTGAGCTTCAGACACCGACATCGGTTTTTGTCTATCTCCTCTTTAAAGTATACTTTTGCGTTTAAAAATGTCCAATTTGGCCCACCCTGTACATTACCGGTACACTTTCGTAGTCAGTTTCTTCTTTAAAGTATCAATTTTTATTGTGCGTTTTTAATTAAAAAAATATTGAAGTTACCTCAACTTTAGATTTCGAATTGTTTTTTAGCTTTATTTAATTGTTACGAAAAATTTGGTTTGCAAGGGTTCTTAAGTCCTTCATAACTTTTTTTTTACGCCACCGAATCAGCTCCGGATCATATTTTTATTTCGTACCTATTATTCGAAAGAAAACTAATTTTTTAATTTTTTGAATTCAAAAAAATTTAATGAAATTGTAATTACTAAGCCAAACAGTCTCGCATGACTTTATATCATTATTATTATAATATACAATATACAATCATTTGGTGAGTGAACTGATCGTGTGCAAAGTGTGGAGAGGAGATTTTTAAAAGTGTTGTCTTAATTTTACCCTTCCCTCCACCCTTAAATAATAAAATCAAGATAAATAGTAATTAAAAAAGTTTTTTAACGTAAAAAAGTAGTGAAAATCATGTTAAATAAGCACTTTAACAATGTTATCATTTTTATAAATCCATGTTTTTTTATATATTAGTTTCTCCCTCGTATATAAAAAAAAATATAAAAAACTCAACAGCTACAAAAGCCATTTAACAGTAAGTGTATATATACAATTGCAGGGTGATTAAACTAACGAAATAATTTAGAAAAATTGTAGGGTAGCTCTATAATTTAAAAATATTTTAGTTGATCTAGAGTTATTATTTGGTCATAATAAATAGGTTAGCTTTTTACATACTGTCCAGGATAGACAGGATAAAACTCTAATTTCTATTATGTATATTTTTTTTTCGTGTGATTTATTCTAATTATAAATTAAACTTTTTTTGTTAGAACGATTTTGCTTTTCAAAATAACGGACCTGAACAATTATTTGAACCATTTTATTGTATGTATTTCTAATAGGCTGTTACAAACTCACGTTGTGTGCCATTTATGTTTTGAAAAATTCAAGGCAATCTGTACATATACAATATATGTACCTACTTGCTTACATGAACTGTTTGCTACGAAATTGTCGAATCAACTTCATCTTTTCTTGCTTACTGTACTATAATATACATTATGCACGAATGCAAAATTTTTACGCAATATGATAGGTAATGGTAACAGCAAGTGCCCTGTTAATGAATTAGGTAGGTACGTACCCGTATCTCCTAACTTAATTTTTCTTTTTTATGAATATGATTATAATTAGGTAGTTTTACATACAGAAGGGTAATCTGATAGGGTTTTCCTAGTTTGTGTTGGGACATAAGTAACTTGGGACATTTTTCAGAATTATTGTGTTTTAAAATCTATTTATGATCACTCGTTTATTATTTTTTTCTGTATCTGTTGCTAAATATGAATTTTTATTTCAGAATTGTGCCATGATGGGTTTGCAGGGTACTTCAGGGAAACGTAAGCTTGAAGCCGCAGTGGCTCCAGGAGAATCATCACCAGCGAAAAATGGTCGTTGGGAAGCCCAAGATTGTATAGCACGTTTACAAGCGGTCGCTGTACCAAGTGATACGTGGCGATCACCGACCCCATCCCTAACAGCAACGTTATTAACCGATGATTTCGACGACGATGACGACTTTGACGACGATCTGTCAGACGATGACCGCTGTCCGGCAATCCCCGAACCTGCGAAGTATCCTCCGCAACAACAACAGCAACAACCACCCACATTTTCGCGGTACCAACCCGAATATTGGAACTATTATCAACCGCCCCAACAACAGACAATCCGTTGTGAAGAGAACGGCAAATCGTACCTGGAACTCGGGGCTGTACAACCCCAAAGACCGCGCTGTTGTGACGGTAGAACTCGGTGGTGTCACATACCTTGTTACAGACAAAAGCGATTAGCAGTGCTGAATCTTTCTATGTGCAAATTAGCTAGGTATAGACAGTGTTCCGATCCATCATTGAGGAGATCAGTGCTTATTTGTAATACCCTTAGGAAACTTGAACGGGAAATGGAGGCAGAGCCTCCCGAACCGACGAGCTACCCCTGTGTATCGTCAGAAATTACGCAACATCAACCGAATCGATTGAATTCCGTTCCAAGCGAGCCCAGTAGTTACGAGCAAAATTTTCGAGAGATCACCCAGTCGTCAGGTAGGGCTACTCCTTTCCCTACGAACCCTTCCGATATAGATTCCGGGATAGGCGACGAGGAACCGAGTAGGTCTATAAACTGGAGTTCAGTGTTAAGTTTAACGTCGCAAACGGACAATGAATCCCTTAATAATAACGAGTTGTATGACGAATTGGGACTTTCTAACGATTTCACTTCCGACTGGAAAGAACCAAGCACGTCCAAGTCGGAAAGTGATTGGGATGGTTTCATGCAAGTTTTGGTAGGCAGTACGTAACATAGTCCTTCTAAATCTGCCCCTCTCAGGTTGTGATTTATTAAAAAAAAGACGTTTGTGCCGTTCAGGAATTGTGCAGCTGTTGTTGACTATTTTTATTTTTATATTTTTAAAATGTACTGAAAACGAATTCATGTACTTATGCAATTAGCGTTTTCAAATCGCATACTTATATGCCTGTCCTTTTTTTATTCATATACAATTTACCATACTGGTTGATCTCCAATGCTCAAGTAATTTAAGATTTATAATTTTTTGATTGTTCATCGATATTGTACTTGTCCTTAAGTGTGGACCTTCCTGTCATAAGTTTTTGTATATTGTACATAGTGTATATAAGAGTTTCTAACTAGCTCATAGTTATTATTTGTGTATATTTCACATACGTTATATATTTTAATGAGGTCTAAATTTATAAAGTTGGCAATATGTTTTACTTACGATTAGTAAATTAATGACAAATCTCCCTTTGAAAGGAATCGCGAACGGTTCAACGTGAAGTCATGTTGCAAAGCATTTGTGTACTTTAAATGAAAATTATCCGAAGAATGTAAATAACGTCTGTTACCCGTATATCCTAAATAAAAAAATTTACACAAAGAAATAAATATTAAAACAGGGAGATGAAATCTAGTCTGTCATTGGCAGTTATTGTAGAAGTAAACGAGCCAGTATTATTCGCGAAGTTTTTCATGAAAAGGATATACTCGTTCAAACCGTCCTAACTTCTAAATGGCTGCAATGATAATTTTATAAATAGTTACATGAAATATTATATAAATATATATATTAGTATTAATTGAAATTTATGTTCTCTTGCCATGACACTTACATAAGAAGTTGCTCTTGTTACTTAAATTAGAGAATATTTATTTGTGGTTTTGACATCCAATTAACTTCATTAAATGCCTGGATAAAATTTATTTTTTTTTCATCGTCAAAACTTTTACTTAAAATTGTCGCTAAATTCAAATTAAATATTATTATCTGAAGGCGAGAAGGGTTCGAGAAAAAAATAATAAAAGGAATTGAACCTAAACTTTGTTAAAAAAAGTGGTGCTTCACAAAACCTTCATTAAGTATTCTCTAAAATTTTGCATACTATTAAGAACATGAATTTCTACTTTTCTAATTAATAAAATAAAAAGAACAAAGAAAAGGGCACAATTAACTAATAAAATTAAGAAATTGTTACGGTGCAAAGATATACATAGTTTGTTGGAATAGTATTTTTAATTCTTGCAAGAAAATTTAATTCAATTTTAAATGAATAGGCAATCATCGATTACACAAACTTTAAAACAAATAGAAGTTTATTTTAAATAATAGACAAAAAATATTATAGAAATATTTTGGTAACTTTGCAATAAATTTTGGGGAACAGTTTCGTTTAAAAAGTCTGAGAATTACCAAACAAATATTTCCACTAAAAAAAATATTGGAATATTTGGTAATAATCAGATTATATTATAGATTATTATATTTCGTCCCACACCGACGCGATGTCAATAAAAAATTACGTACAACACTGATCGTGTGCAAGTAACATGTGATATCATGTAAAATGTTAGTGTTAAGAAATAAATCAGTATCTATGAAATACCTACTTGTGTTATTTTTTGCGATGTGTAAAATAAATAAAAAGATTCAAGTGCAGAAGTGAAGATTCTAATAGCTGTCGTATTTCCGCTTAATTTCGGCAGTGTTTGGTTTTTATTACCGCGTCTTAATAAATTCAATGAGATATCGCAACAGCATACAAAATACGACAAATAGGATGTGGCAATGGATATCGAACTTTGCAGAAGAAAGAAGGAAATTTTTCAGGCACAGTTTGATTCCTATTACTGAATTTCATTCGTCAAAAATAAGGTAAGGTAATTTATTAAATATTCCCGCTTTTATGTACGTTAAACTCTGCTGAAAATGATTCCGTATTATAAATTAGTTATCATTATCTACCTTGTTTTTTTTTTAAATCTGGTCCAAATTTGTTTGTGGCAATTAAGTAAAAAAATATTTGTTGTACAGTATTGTAGAGCGAAACTGCTAAATTTTGTCTTATATATTCTTGATTACGCGTATTTAAACTGAATGAGACTAAATACGAGTGATCCTGAGGGGTTCCGTTTTTCCTTTAAACGTAGGAAACCCTAAAAAATGTATTGAATATCTTGTAGGGAAATGCCGAATGTTTCAACTTATATTTCATGTAATGAAGATCTTGAGACTTGAAGGGAAAGAATTGAGAATTTTTTTCCAGTCATAGAAGATTTCAACTCATTGTGGCTCTATTATTTAATAATAATAACAGTTGTGGGTGTGGTATAGGTATAGGTTTGTTAAACCAGTGGAAATCCCAACTATTTTGTAAAAACAACAATTTATTTTGTTGATTGTTACATCTCATTTTAAAAACATTAATATCTAAATGTTTTTTCTTCGTCGTCTTCCTCGTCTTCTATGTATTCCGTATCATATTTGGGTAACTTTAAGAAAACTTCTTCTTCATAGATAATATCGTTGGTATTTTCAACATTTTCCAAAATTTCTGGTTGAAGATGTCTTTGTTTTAAGGCTTTTGCTTTCATAATCTAAGTTAAACATTAAGTTTCAACAATTACTGTTACGTTAATTTTTCGTGTACTGTCCCCATACCTGTTGTTTCTGGAGATACTGCTTGAACGCTTCTTTTTGTTCTTTTTGATTCCCAAACTCAATTTCCTGAGTTTGATTATTAAACGTTTTTGATATTTCCACATCAGCAACTTTTTGACGTTCTGTTTTAGATTTGCTCATATCTCTCACGATCTTAAAATCTCTGAAGTAAAATAGTTTCTTTTCTATGATGAATTTTATTTACCTTTTTCATGATAATGTCATGATCTAAACCAAGTGAATTATTTGGCATGGGAGGCAACATATCTAAATCGTTTTCACCTTCACTTTCATGTTCTTCCTCTTCACACTCTTTTTCTAAACTTTCTATTTTGCGCTACAATTTTTAAATAAAGTCCCTAATCTTAATTGTTATTGCAAATTTAAACGCAAGAGAATATAGAATAATAAGAAATTGATTCTCTCTCTTTTTTTAATTAATAATCTTACTATACATATTCTTATATATAATACCTTTGTCTCAGGGTCCAGCTTGTAATTAATTTGCAATTCTGATTTTAGTTGTGATAAATAATCTGTAGGCGTATGGTCATCTCCAAAATCTGCTTCTTTTAATGCAATGTCTAATTCAGCTAATTTTGAATACAATTTGTCTACAATGTAAAATTTAAACTCTTAATGTGTTAATTATTATATGTAAAAGACTTGCCCTTAACGAAAGTAATTTTTGGTACAATCCCTATTATCTGAAGCTGTGTAAGTTCATGTCTAAGAGCCCTAGCATTACTTTTTAACAATTCCTCAATATTATTGTCCTCCTGAGTCCCTTTTGCTACCCAATAAACATTTATACCTTTAAAGTCAGGCCACACTTGAACCTATTTATAATTTATTACTTGTTTAGAGTTAAATTTAAAATAATGTAAGTTTACTAACTTTACTTATTTCTATACCATATCCTACAAAACTAGATGAATTTTCACCAGTTGCCATTAGGTCAGTTATGTAACTCATAAATAATTTATTTAATACTTGTGCTCGTCGACTATTTGGAGATCTTTTACCTTCTATTGAACCTAAACTAAACGCAGAAGCGGTCGGAAAAGCTCCACTTTCAATAAATTTATATTTTCTAAAATTTTAAATAGATACGTTGTAAACAATTTAAGGCTACATATGTAAACAAAATATATCTTACTTTTTGCTTTGCGATTTCTTCATGATTTTAGACATAGCTTTATAAACATTTTGTTGCATTTCTGTTTGATGGAAAGACCGAACACGACATAAATTAATGGTAACATTTTTAAGTACGTTAATCATTTTAATTTTCAGAAACTTAATTTATAACGGTAGTTAGTACAAGTTATTGACACCCACACATTCGTTTGATAATTTTTTTGGCAAAAATCACTTAGAAAAATGTTATTATTTACATTTTTCAACAAAAAAACTAATAGATAGATGCATTGAGTGCTGATTTGACGTTTAAATTTGATGTTAGGTTACGCTAAATAAATGGTTGCGTTCAATTACATTGGTATGATTCTAATACACAGATCGTTTAAAGGTCACTTACACCTACATAGGATAGACAAAACGAACGTAGTTGACGAGGGTAAAAGAACATAAATTCGATAAATGCGGAGATCTAAGATATTATTACGTAAAAAGTGACGAAACACTTCACAATAATTATGAATTCGACTGCGATAACGTAATACAAAAAAAATCTTCGAAAAATCGCTAGTCAAAATGAATGAGCAAACAGATTACGAAATTAAACCGAAAGAAGTACCTTTGACGTCAGAAACAAAAGGCATAGACAAGGCCACAAAAGGCTTCATAACCTCTAAATAATATCCTTAGCCTTCGATATCTAATTCTGAACGTTGAACCGACGTTAAAATGAAAAAATTACTTACCCTTTCGAAGATTTCTACAACTGAAACAATGAAAACAAAAACGTTAGAAAAAATCTTGTTAAAATTATAAAAATTTGAAAGTGTAACCTCTTCATGAGCAATATTAAAAAATTATTACCTTTGAACGTTGTTTGGCGTTGTATCATCCTGACCATCCTTCCAGAATCCTGTCACGGGAACCACCAAACACTAAAATGTTTCACTAATCGAACTTTCACCCCCGCACTTTCGTCCATTGTTCGATTCCGAAACTCACTAACTTTTAACTTTTTGCGGATGGAAATTTAAAATAACATTTTATCGGACGATTGGCCCGGAGTTCCATATTTACAAGTCTTCTATCTGAAATCAAAAGCAAAATATCTATAAAACATACTATAAATAAATAAACTAAAACTTAATATCAAGTTCCAAGTATCATTTATAGCATAGTTTATCATTTTTGAGTTAATAAGCAATTTGGATTGTAACAAATAGTCTAGTCAACATCTATTGAGGTTGAACTTTTTGTCCCTTTAACATTATAGTTAAAAAATATGCTATTAAAAGAGAAAAAAATCTTTTTGAATATTTCTGTTATTGATTTGATATTTGGTTCTCGCAAAACTAACATGGGTATTCTCTCATTACTGTTAAAATATGTAAGATGGTATTTAAGGGTAGGTTAGGTTAGCCTAAACTAAATGTAAATGTATATACACACACACCCCTACCGTAACTATTTCCAACCTATATATTCTTAAAAAAATTAAGAATAATCCGTTACAAAGTTAAAACAAACAACCACTGCCAGCTGCATATAAACACATGAAATCATTTTTTATTTGTCTTCAAATAACTAACATTACATGCTCGCACGATTACAATAAATACAAAAATACAACTACTTATGATGTGAATTTGTCAAGTCATCGAGTTCTCTCACACAAATTCAAATAAATACTAAATTTTTGAATTTTTAGAAGCTCAAAAACACCATGAATGGCTAATTTCTGAGATCAATTTATATACATATATTATTCTTGTTTAGCATGACGAACTCTATAACATACTGTATTTTCAAAACAGCACAATTATCTTTTTTTTTATTGTGAAAGGTACATTTAATTCTAAAATTGTCCATCTCTTTTCTATCACATGTTGGAATAATGTTCTATAACCTGTATTTTTTTGAACCGATATAATAATATAATAAGTCTTAAAAAATAAATAAGAACAGGAAATAGTATCAATTCTAAAAATGAATTAGTCACAGAAAAACTTTGGCAAGTTTCGCGTACCAATCTGATCTTTTTGAAAAACAAAAAAATGAAAAAGAATGAAAAGCTATTCCACAATTTTATATAAAAAAGTTTATGCTTGTGCCCAGACCTTAAATAAAGCGAAAATATTAATATATTTTTTTAAGTTGCTATAGATTTCATTGGTATTTATTTCACGAATGCCTTATATTACTACATATAATTGGTATAAATTTCATTTGAATCGTTACAACTAATCAAACGATACAAATTATTTTCGAAAATTCCAGCAAAAAAATTTGCAAGTAGAGATTTCTTAAAAATTATTAACATTGCAAGCTGTGCATAGAGGACTCTGATTCACAGTGCATTCTTAAAGAGGGAAAGTACCCATTAGTATTATTTACTTATGCACTTATGCATGTGCTTATGTTTAATTTGTTTGCTATTTTCAATTTATTTACACCGTACGAAAAAGAAATGTGAAATGTACAAAGTTGTAAGTATATACGAGCTTGAAAATTAACGAAATAGAAAATTAATAGCAGTCAACGCTTGTGGTTTTTTGTTTTATAATTAAGGTTTTGTTACATTTAGTATTAACTGAATTAAAAGACATTATTTTAAGGTAATTCAATTTTCAGGAAACAACTATGACACCAATAATGGCTTTCAATTAAATTCTGTGCAGGAATAAAAGTACAATTAATTCTACATAAGCGCTATTTGGAATTATACTAAAGGTTTTGAAAATAGCAGTAATAACAATTGTCTATTGACCAAATTATATTTTTTTATATCATATTTTCTATACATACAAAAATTCCCTTTTTTTATATTCAAACTTGCCATTTTTTTTCATTTTAGAGGAAATTGCTAAGTTTTAATGAATCCTGTTTATATGATTTTATTTTTATAGGTTTAACTGAATTTGATGGAAAAATATTTATCAGTGAATAATTTAAAAACAAAATAATTATGTACGTATTACTTTATATCGAAGTTGTTAATTGTAAATTTATAAGATAAATGTTTTGTTTCTGCAGTAAGTTACTTATGTATTTTAATAAATTTGCGAGGGTTGCATTATCAAACCAAAATAAGCTGTGTACTGTTGATCCTAATCTTCTAACATACTTTTAGTTCGTTCAGATAATATTGATACAACCAAAGTGATTTATATGAATTGGCCGCTGGTATTGCAAGTCAAGGTTAATAATATTATTCAACTGTGCAGTGCTCTGCTTATTTAAGAAAAACCTTGTGTAATGGCTCATTTAATGTTTAATTTTTATGTTTTTTTTTTATGGAAATATAAATTACGTAAAATCTTACTTGTCCACAAAAGCGCAGGTGGTTGAAATAATGAAATCATTATTGAAATACTCAAAAATGAAACAGTATTGAGTTTATTTTGCACAAATTGATACCTTTACTTTATTATAATAATGAAGTTTGATAACTGTTGATAACTGTCTTGTAAAACTTGTGAAATGGCGTCAGTTTACGCGGGTAATTGTTTTAAGAAAGAGTTGGAAATATGCGAATACGACATATTCCTACCAAATTATGCTTACCTATTACGAAACAGGACCCGTGTAACACATTGTGACAATTACTTTGGCTCATTTTTTAATTTTTACTTAAATATTTTATAAAAAAGTAAGAATAAATTAAGTACGTGTTCACTATTTCAGTTGTCACAGGAAAGAGGATGATGGGAGAGCTTCAACAACTAACGTTCAATAACCAATCAGAAGCCAGAAAGTTTCAAGAACTTTTCAAAGCCAACTTTTCCAAAGTACGTGCGAAATATTTGAAAAATTCGATTCAAAGATATATACGGAAACATTAATTAACTAGAAACTATGTTCTTAAATGATTATATTTTGACGAAAATTTAGAAGGATTAAATATCAAAAAGACCAAAGAATATTAAAAAATAAAAACAACTTTTTGATTTAATTATGTACTCTAGTACTTTAAAAACAATTTTTAATTATGAAATGTTAAAATGAGTGCATAAAATAACCATAAAAACGATTAAAAAAAGTTTTTAAATAGTTTACTGTGGTAGGTGGAATGTCCAATTTGTATGGTAGTGCAAACCAAACTCTTTGGTGCAAACTTACTCATATTTTAAAAATGTTAGGTTAGAATCATAGAATTTTGAACTATGGCACGAGGAAAAAGTAAATTTAAAGGAAAACGAGGAAAAGGGCAAAAGTTTACAGGAAAAAATCGTAAGCAAAAGAAAACTTACAGTTTATTTGATAAGAAAAACGGAAAAAGAGAAAAACATGAAAATCACGAACGAGAAGAACCTGATAGAAAACGTCAAAAAATTCAAGAATCTGTGCCCCTTATTAAAGAACAGTCATCTTCAGAAAGTGAGGAAGAAGAAAATGATATGCAAAAGCTTTTAATGACCTTTAATCAAGATTCGTTAAAAAAGAGTGTAGCAATAGACTCTGATTCTTCAGAAGTGGAGGAAGAGGAATGTAGTGATATAAGTGAGGGCGGTTTGAGTGACTTTGAAGAAAGCCCTACTAAAGTTGTTTCTCAGGATGTAAATATAAAATCGGACAATTTACCTGACAATGAAATAGATACTGAAACTCATCCAGAAGACAGTACATTGACAGACATTAAAGACCCATTTTCAGACCACATTTTACACGATTTACCTGAAAATTTATTAGAATCTTTGCAAAAGAATCCTATTCCATGCTTTACAAAAGAAATTGAGTGGAATGAATTGGGAGCGATGAAAATACAAATTCCAGAATTTAAACAAATGGATAACCAAAGCCATTTGGTTTTGGGAGATAATAAACCATTTGCATCCATGGGCAAAGTCCCTGTAAAAATTAAACTAAAAAATCTATCTGCTGACAATTCATTCATAAAAACGCAAATTATAAACAATTTGTATAATGCAAATAAATCTTTGCAGCAAGGAAAAGACAGTGATTCGATTTTCACCCCTTTACAAAATGAGATATTTTCTGTTATAAATAATTACCAAGATTTCTATTATCCTAAAAGAAATTTAGATAATGGCGAAGAAGTTAGATTTGTTTATTGTTTGCATGCTGTGAATCACATTTTGAAAACTAGAAACAAAATAATACATCATAATGCTAAACTGACACAAAAAGATGATGTACCTGAAGAATTTCGAGATCAAGGTTTGGTGAGACCTAAGGTATGAAAATCGTTATTTTTTATATTATTTAGGTACCAGTTGCAATGCTTAGATCAGAATTTATCATATACTTGAAGAAATAAATCACTAGATTATTTTAAAATGTTTGAAAACATTCTGTAACATTGTTTTTATATTCTAGATAATTTTATACCATTTTGGGAATATTCTCAAATGTTTTGGAACACTATAATTCGTTTTTGAACATTATCATTTTTCTGGGATGTTTGAAAACATTCTGTAATGTTGTTTTTATATTCTAAATGATTCTCTACCATTTGGAAATATTCTCAAACGTTTTGGAACATCATAGATCATTTTTGAACATTATAAATTTTCCTGGAATGTTTGAGAACATTCTGTAATATTTTTTTATATTCTAGATCATTCTCAAACGTTTTGGAACACTATAAATCGTTTTTGAACATTCTAAAGTTTCCTGGGGTGTTTGAGAACATTCTGTGACATTTATTAATATTTTCAATTATTTATATTGATTTAGGTATTATGTCTGTCTACATATAAAATGTTTTTTATTTGTAGGTCCTTATCCTGGTTCCATTTCGAGATTCGGCTTATAGAATAGTTAATTTTATAATTAACATTCTTTTTAAGGAAGATAAAGGAAATGTTATCAATAGAACCAGGTTTATTGATGAATTTACTGGCCATGAACTTACATTACCCAAGAAAAACCCAAAACCAGAAGACTTTGAGAAGCTATTCTCAGGAAATTCAGGGGATGAATTTAAAATTGGCCTTACTATCACCAAAAAAAGTTTAAAGGTAAAAAGGGTTGTTATTAAGATAACTGATTAGTTATTTTATTATTTAAATTATTAAATGGCTCTTCAATTACTTTTTCAGCTTTTTGCCGACTTTTACTCTTCAGATATTATAATTGCTTCACCCTTGGGTCTACGAACAATAATCGGTGCTCAAGGTGAACCTGACAGAGATTATGACTTTCTGGCATCTCTAGAAATTTTAATCATGGATCAAACTGAGATATTTTTAATGCAAAATTGGGACCACGTTTTGCACATTTTCAATCACATTCACCTTCAACCCAAAGATTCACACGGTACAGATTTTTCTAGAGTCAGAACGTGGGCGTTAAACGGTTGGACGAAATATTACAGACAAACGTTAATTTTTTCATCCGTCGTTTTGCCAGAAATCAATGCAATTTTCAATAATAAATGCTTTAATTATGCCGGTAAAGTAAGAGCAATTAGTCTCGTAAAATTCGGCACAATTTGCCAAGTTTATGTACAGTTACCTCATGTGTTTCAAAAGTTTTATGCTGATAATGTCATAGATACGGTCGAGGAAAGATTTAAATTTTTTATTAGTAAAATTTTACCACAACATAAGGATACTCTTATGCGACAAACTTTGATATATGTTATCAATTATTTCGATTTTGTGCGATTAAGGAATCACTTCAAGAGAGAAGACATTGGTTTTATGCAAATTTGTGAGTACACTAAAGTAAGTAGTTTAAATATTCAAATTCTTGTTCAAAATATGGAAATAATTGTCTTGAATAATCAGTTTTATCTTTAATATCGAGTTAACTACGTAATTAATTAAAATGGACTTTTAATAATTACTTTTTAATTGAAATTATTTACTCTTTTTTTCTTAAAGGAAGGTAAAGTTGCAAAGGCTCGGGACATGTTTTTCCATGGAGATGCGCATTTCGTGTTGTACACCGAAAGGTTTCATTTTTTCAATAGAATTCGGATGAAAGGAATAAGGCATTTAATATTCTATTCTCCACCAAATCTTCCACATTTTTATTATGAGATGTGTAACCTTATGCAGGCACGTATTTGAATGATAAAATTATTTGATTAAGCAATTGAATTTGTTGAAGTAAATGGCGACGTTTCAGTGATAAATTTAGGGCGTTCAACAAAAATAAAAAGTAAATATAATGAAAAAGTCTCAACATCAATAATTTTCTTAATAAAGGTCATAAATTTGTGTCGTTTACTTTAATAAATTAAATGGTTTCATCAAGCAATTTGATTGTATTTTGAATTTTATTATATCAATTGATGGTTTGATAAGCTATATTATAATGTATTTTATTTTAGGAGTCAAATATGAACAAAAAAATAGGCAATATGTCGAATATGACTGTAACAGTGTTGTATTCGAAATATGATATCAATCAGTTATCAGCAATTGTAGGAACCGAAAGGGCTGTGAGAATGATCGGATCCGAACGAAATGTTCATATGCTCGTTACAGACGCCAAAAATACAAATACTATGTAATCTTATTGTAAATTAAACCGTTGTAATTTATAATAATAAATAATAATAAAACTATTATTTCATAATAAAACTATTCTCTTATTATTAATAAAAACATTTCTTTATTTTCAAATACAAAGAAAAACTGAAAGTACTAGTTCATAAGAGATTTACAAGTGTTTTTTGAAGAAAAAAATCAGATAATTGTCATTTATAAATCAAAGCAGTATTTTGGATAATTTTCTGAAAAAAAATGAAAATCCTTGCGTTAATTTCTGTGATAAAGAACTGCAACTGTGAAATCACTACGAATGTGATAAAATTTTCAGTTTTTTTTTTGAAAATACGACGAACCCCTCTTAAAAATTACATTTCGGTAATTTCAGTCTCGGGCAATTCTAGTTGTCCATTTATTGACAAATTATAGCGATATTTTATAGAAGAACTTTTTAAAAAATATACAGAGTACCTTTTTAAAATTTTTTGGTAAAAAGTCGAAACTCGCTATATTTTGTCATAAGCAACGAAGCATTTGCATTTATTCTAATTAAAGCCATAGTTTAGAAAATGTTTGTATGAAAATATAAATTATTATCAAAAGTAATCCAGTAATGGTTGAATTATTAGTATTAATTTGGTAATAATAAAACAAGTTTTCTTGGATGATACCATTCAAGTTATTGTAAAATATAAAATTGAAACGACGTTTCGATAGTCAATTTTACAATCCTTTTCAAATTATAATTGTAAAAGTTTAAGTAGAAAAAGTGATCACAGAAAGTGATCATTTAAAAACTTAGTTCGAATGCAAATGATTCTGAATTTTATCTCTGTTAAAATTCACTTTCTGTCGTCACTTTATCTAATTAAAATTTTTACAGTTATAACTCAAAAAGAATCGACCATCAAAACGTCGTTTCAATTTAATATTTTACAATAAATTGAATGGTATCATCCAAGAAATTTTTTTAATTATAAATAAATGTTCAAGGCATTCAAAATACATAATTGTTTATATCATTTCGAAGTAAAACAGGCGCTCTTTTTTGTCTATAGTTTTATACATTTTCATAAAATGTAGATATATTTACATGTATATTTCAGTCAGTACTATAATTAGCATCAAACATTAACATAGTAGAAATTTGTACTAATTAATAGATAATATTCTATGTACATAATACATGAACTAAAAAATTTCGACTTCTTCAGTAGATAAGATCATATTTTTTGTAGTCTATTTTTTTTAATGTAAATCAGTAAATGTTTAATTCATTAATGAAATATCAGTTAATTTATTCCATCCAAATTTTGACGCGCGACTACGAAAAACTTTCGTCAACATCTTGTTCAATTCCATGTAATTTCGTTTCAGATTCGATTGTAACGTCATCAATCTTTTTCATGTTGCTCGAAATTTATCCCGCCTCATTCGGAAATATTTATCGAAAAAGACCGCTGGTTTTGAAAATTCAGCGTTACGTACAAAAGACGAGATAATGTGCGATTTATTTTTTTCGTTTAAGTTTTCGTCTGTTAAAGGCGATACTATGTCTCTGGGTAATTCCACAATTGCCTCCGCTTCAGGTTCGACGTCCGCTACTGTAAAAAATAATTAGTAGTCTCAAAAAAAATAAAATAAAAAAATAGGGGATTTTTTAATTAATTTTGTAAAATAGAAATAAAGACTGCAATAGCTGAGTAAGCATGGGTTAAAATGGGAAAATGAAAATAAATTCAATGTAATTTTGAAATAGGAAATATAAAAAGTTACATTTTTAAATATTATTACAAAATAATTTTCAAATTGTTTTATTAAGACATTAAACACCGTATAAATTATTAGGGTTGTCTTATAGGGTTAATGTCCTGAGTTATAAATAGGTCAAGTAAAGATTAAGTTATTTTCAAAAATTGGACCCTCAGCAGGTTTATTTCAAAAATATACGTACGAAAATTGCAAGTAAGTAGAGAGTAAAAAACATACCATGGGAGCACTTGGTAGGTAAAGTAACAACAAAAGTCCGAGGCTTGTAAAAGTCCTTTTGGGATCCCTTCCATATGAAGACGTAGTACAAAGATAACATTATAGCAGCAAGGGATACGAAAAAAATATAAGCAACAACGGTCAAAACCCTCACCAACTTTTTCTTTTCTTTTGGTTCGTACATTCTGTCTTTGGCTTCTTCCCCAGCAAACTTTACGTTCGTATCTGTACTAGGAGCTCTGCCCCAGTGATGGGGGTCGCTGTTACTATTACTTTTTACACTGTTACCGGTCGCAGATTTATAAGACATTTTCACTTTTGCAGTGTATTATTACACCGGTTGCGCTATTGCTGTTCAAACACTAGCAAGACTCTGGAATTTTATTTATAAAATGTTGAATTGTCTTCTATTCTCGTACCTCAGTTGTTTATGCCTGCACACAGAGGAACTCGGCCTTTCGCACGGCCAGAATGAATAGTAAATTTGGGCGCAGGTTAACATAGTGGAAATTATTTAGGTTTCCCGGATAACATATTTTTTCTTTTTCGTTTTATCGTGCATCGAGAACAACGTCCTAGATTTGAAAAATCAATACTCGAGTTTTAGATGTAGATATGTGATATAGGGTGGCCAAAAAAAGTATTAAAAGTAATTCTTTTTGATTAATTAAATAATGGGGTATCGATAGTTTTATTTAAAACGCTCGAAAGAAATAAAAAAATTACTAATTATTCTTGAGTAAAAACTGTTTTTGGTGCACTCATTATAAAACGTACCTAATGACTAAGAAAATAAAAATCAAAAGAATGCATAAAAAAAGTCTCAAGTATTTTCCAGTAAAAAATTTACCTTCTTCAGGAGTGAAGTGAATCAGAAACCCAAGGAATGGGTGGATATTGCGATAACGTTTTATGAATCGTAAAAAACACTTTGTTAACTACACAAATGGTAATAAAAAATCAGCATCTTTTTTAAAATTTCGTAAAAAAAGATTTTTTTCGAACATAGCTATCTTTAAAACATTTAAATATTTTTAAGAAATACGTTTTGTCGTAATTTGTTTATTAGGGGTAGTTTCTGAGTGTTGAAATTTTTTAAGGGTCGCAACGTTGAATGATATCTGAAATTATGTTCCTCAATATAAAAAATACTTGTAGATACTTATACATATTTGTACATTATATCAATGTATAAGAAACTAATCTATAGTTTTTTAATTTTTCATAATGAGGGGTAGTTTGCACGCCTAGTCATTAAAAGCAGGGTTTGAACACAATATAACTGCTGAAGCAGAGGGCTTACTTAGCTTAATTCTATATTTTCAGAAGAGTCGGTCTTTACAGAAAGAATTGTTAGGTATTTTTTTATAATAGGTAGCCTGCTTTTACTGTATTAACTGAACTTACTGGACTACAATTTAAAGTCGGTATTTTGAAAATAATTTTTTATATATTTAACTACGTAAAGAATTTCAGTTTTTTAAGGATCCTAATTAAGTATTAAGTGCATTTTAAAAGTTTTAAAAAACTGTGTGAACATTTTTACGTATTTTTACGTCATGTCAATGTCAGTTCATAGATTAATCTAGGTATTAACAATGAAATATCGAGAAATATTTTTAATAGTGGTGATTTTAAATACATTAAATTGGAGGTAATTTGTAGATGGTTTTTGAATTTAATTCATACTAAAAAACAATGTTACTTTAACTGCCCTTACGTGAACAAAATTATTACATTGTATTATTTTAAGGTAATAATTATCGAAAATAATTATGAAGGTAATTTCTGTTGTTAATATGAACAAATTATTATTAGTTTTCGCGCTTTTTGCCACTATCTGCATTGCCTTTACTGCAGGTGCACCAATGGAAGAAGAAGAAGCAGAAAATGGTAAGACAGAACATAATCAGATTTTTTTTATAAACAAGACGACGTTAAGTTTGTAACTATTTTTTCCTTATTTTTTTTTCTATTAGTTCCAGAGTCTTTTTTAAGGGTTGCACGGGCTGCAGCCTGCAGGGATAGGGATTGTAGTCTTGATTGTATCTTCAAAGGATACAGAACAGGACGCTGCAGAAATGGCAGATGTGTGTGTGGATAAAACAGAAAAAAATTACGAGAAAAAGTACTAAATGATGATTGCTGTTTTATTATTATAAATAATTTTATTTTTGTGTAGGTATATGTATTAGGAATGTAGAGTACGTTTTTATAACATGAACGCTTTAATAAATACTTTTAGAATGTTTAATTTTCTTTATTTCTTTGTAAACTATCTTAATCCAAAATGTTCTGATAAAAAAAACTAAATATTAATACTTATGTTTAGTTTTAAATAATCGGAAAATAATGAATTTGCCGTTACATCGAAAGGGATTATTTATCTAAAAAATACTAAAGAATTTATACTAAAACTAGCGGTCTCGACGTTGTCCTATTCTTCAAACTATTTAAATTTCGCGCCTTTTCCTATCTAGTGCGTACACCACTCAAGAGATAGCGCTGTCGCCTAACTAACATAAACTAACCTCAACTATTTAAAAAGGGAATATACCGGGTGGTCCATTTCACTTGAGACAGGCTTGTACTCAACAACGGTACCTTTTATAAAGAAAAAGTTTATATAAAAATTGTTTAGTATTAAGTGGGAAAGAAGATAGTGACATTGATTTTTCAGTGTGACACGCCTTTGATGTTTATTTCTAGGTCACTTCCCTTTTTTTTTTAATGGAAAAGTATATTTTTTATTGCATAATAGAATTCTACGAAAAAGAGTAATAAACTTTTATTAAAAAAAAATTAATCCGATTGTAACTTTAGAAGGAAGAACATGAAACATTGTTCGTTAATAATTTTGATGAATAGTGGACAATAAGGCAATTACTTATTAATCGAATTTTCTTAATAAACGGTGATCGACGATCAAGAGTGTAGCTATCAATTTTTAATCCATTAATCATCTAAATCTCAATTTTTCATACTTTAATTACCCGAACTGAAAAAAGAGAACGATTCACCCAAAATTATACTGTCAGATTTAATGAAATTAAATTAATTTAACTGTTATTAGTTTTTTTATTTATCAGTTTTTACATTTTCCGATAAATATGGAAACGATTGAGATGAGAATTCGACTCTTGAATAAAAATTGATGACTATATACACACATAGAGTTGATTTATATATTTATAAAGATGGCAATTCCCCTAGTGGCGTAGAATTTTGAATGGGACAGCCCGTTACCTGACCCTGTGGCACGCCTCTGGTATTAGCCATATAATTTTCTTTAACATAATTTGATATGGCGTACATTTTCAACCAAAAATCGCTGGACATGAATCATTTTAAAATTTCTAAACAAAGCACCCTGTAACTTTCTAAGGAGCCACAGTTTATCTGAATGATTTTGATTAAATATGTATTTACCTTTTGAGCCCAAGTTTTTCCATTTCAAATATTTTCCATTATTATTGAATCACTCTGTACACATACATGTATCAAGTTTAAGTAAAAAATTAAATGCTCAATTACAAATGTTTAATTTTGTTGGTACGAATAAAATATTGTGATATAAACAAAAGCTTATTTTCCAATAACCAAGATTATTATTTTAGCTTTTATTGATCTTACAAAATTTTTAATAATAAAATAAACAAATATTGATGTATTCTAGGAAAAAATTTTTTAAACATGGAAAATGACAATAACTTATTTCTGCTTTTAGCAGCAATATAATCACATTTGAAACAACTTTAATAAATTATTAAGTTCAATAATTACTTATTTTGTTTTAAAGTCAATACTTCGTATTTACGAGTATTTTGTTTATCTCTTTAATACAATATCAGATAAGAAAAAAATCTGAGGGAAAGTACCTTACATGCAGCTAGTTGTAGTTATATAAAAGCCTGCTAACGAATGAAATTAATATTTTTAATAGAAAAAGATAACAATTCAATTTAATTTTACGATACAAAAAATTACAAACAAATAGAGATGAGAATTGGAGTGAAAAAAGTATTAGTTTTCGTTTTTTTTGTTATTTTTTGTGTAGCATTTTCGAATGCCAAACCGATGGACGACTTACAGGAAGGTATTTTTTTATTCTAAATTATTTTTGGGACTGCAAAAGTATTTCTTAAGAAATTCTGTTTTGTCTTTCTAGAAAACGACGAAACAGTTTTTGAAATTTGGCGTAATATGTCAGAAATTATTAAAAATTTTTTCAATTAATTTTTAATTTATCGTATTGATTATAACAGTGGGTACGAAAAAACACAATTATTTCTCTCTGATATTCATATTTTTAATGCTAAAATATCTGTATTATCAGAAAAAGTAAATTTTAAAATTTTTTTATACGTAAAATCTGAAAAACTGTGCTTATTATTGTTCAATTTCAGGAACTAGTTCTACATTGAGAAAAATTAGAGCTTATTGTAGTGACACAAATTGTAGATATGATTGTCTCTTCGCTGGACATGGACTAGGACGTTGCAAATATGGGCGCTGTGTTTGTGATGGATAATATATTGTTAATTTAACAGCCATCGAAATAGAAAATTAATTATTAAAATTACATTATAATTTTTTATTGTAGTTATTACATATTTGTGGTATTTAACGAATTAAATACTGCTTAATTAAACATACCTGGAACAAATTTGTGTCTTTATTTCTATGCTGTTCCGAATTTAGTGTGATTCATAAGAAATTCAAATTAGATAAGAAAAATATTAATTTGATATCTACAGCTTGAAAATTTAATGGTCATTAAGTCATTATAATAAAATAGAACTGATTAAAGAAAAAAAAAGACAAGTAATGTATTAGGATCATTTCAGATTGCATCAAATGAATGTAATTTCTATTATGAATGCTTGGGTAATATAATATTCCATATTGTATATTTGACTAAATCAGTTAATTAGTCAAAAGGGAGAAGTTTTCTGTTTGCCCTCACTATTCTCCATGACCGCTTCTTGCCTCCCACTTGTGGTTGGAATGATATTAGATAGGCCTTATAGCCTCCCATTGATAATAAAAGAATTTGATGGAGGTGAGTGAAAAATGGTGGCAAAAATGTAGTAGGAAATGTATCTGTCAATGGACAATTCCTTAAATAGTGTTGTATTTATTAGAATTTTCCAGAAAATTCTAGAATTAAAACTAATATTCCAAAACGTTTTAAAATGTTCTTAGATATTCCAAATTGTTTGAGAATGATCTGAAATGTCTCAGAATAGTCTAAATTTTATGATAAGGGTTTGGAATATTTGAGGTTGATCTAGAATGTTGAATAATCTTCAAAAAAAGTTGGGGAATTATATGCAAAATTCCAGAATGATTTTAAATTTTCAAGAATGATTTAGAATCTTTCAGTTTTTCAAAAACGATTTGGAATGCTCGAAAATGATTTAGAAAGTTCCAGATTTTTCAAGAATGGTTTCAAAAACATCTAAAATATTCTACAATGTCCCCGATTCTTTGAGATTGGTTTAGAAAATTCGAGAATAATCTAGAATGTTCTAAAAGATTACAGAATGTTTTAAAAATGAAATTGATGAGAGGCTTCTACTTTAGAAGCAATTTAAATCAGGAGTTTACAAACTACAATGTGGGGATTACGAGAAAAAAATCTTATATAGGCCCGACTGGTAGGACTTTTACGGAGAGGATCAAAGAACACAAAAAGAGTTTCGAAAATAATAAAAATAGCTCAATTATTTAAATTTTTTAGAAATTAACAAATAAGGGCTAATACTTGATGATAAAATAAAAGTTGATAATTCACCACTTTTAAATAGTTTTTATAGAATTGTTTTAGCACTTTTTGTAGTTTATAAGCATTATAAAAAAAGGTGTTTTGCTTTCTGTATAAAGCTACATATATCAAGGGAAAAAGTTAGCAATGGTTCTTATAAACAATACCTTTTTTTTGCTGTACCCTCGTAGAACATTGTTTTCAATATCAATTTTAATATTTAATTGTATTTATAAATATCCTTCTACGAAATATATTCAAGTACCTCAGAGTGAATAATATCAGAATGCATTTTTGACAATAATAGTGGTTGATTTGAAATTTCTGTTTAAAAAAAAAAAACATGTTATAAACTCTTCTTAGAACGCATTAGTTATTTGTATTACAATAAAGTTATCAATCAGAGCAGTATTTCTTTGTATGTGTGCTAATTTGATAAGATACCTACATCAACACAATAACAAACAATAAACTTTTAGGGAAAGTACCTCGATGGCTCCGAAACGAATATAAATTCTCGTGGTTCGCTAAATCTGCACCAAACAACTTCGTGGTTTCTGCACATAAACTTCCAAAGTATTGTCTCATATATAGATATATAATTTAATAATAAATCGACAATATGAACAAATTATTATTAGTTTTCGCAATTTTTGCTACGGTCTGCATTGTCTTTTCTGCAGCTGTACCAGTGGAAGAAGAAGCAGAAGATGGTAAGAAGTAAACAATTATTTTTTTAATAACGTGTCTCATTGATTTTATATTTATTTAATTTTTTTCTGTCAGCTGTTCAGCCTTCTTTAAGAGTTGGAAGGGCTGCAGCCTGCAATGACAGAGATTGCAGTCTTGACTGTATCTTCAAGGGATACAGAACAGGACGTTGCAAGAATGGCAGATGCGTATGTGGTTAAAGAATAAGAAAAACATCTATCCAGATCAATCGACCAATTTACGACCAGCACAATTGATTTTATTAATTATTACTATTAATATTAATGTACGATTTTTTTTAAATATGTGTATGAAATAAACTGTTTAAATATACTCCATTTATGTATTTTCTTTTTTAAATTAACGTAATGCAAAATAGTCTGATGTAAGACCAAAATAATTAAAATTGTAGTAAGGCTGAGCACTTGGTGAAAAATTTTGTTTTTCTAAAATCAGTTTAGTGACTTTCCTCCACTATCACCGTTTCGTTCGATTCAGACCGTAAAAAAGATGGGTTTTATAATTTGAAAAATACTCGAGCATCCCATAAACAAAAATTAATACCATAGAAAAATATGAGAACATATTATGTTCTCTTATATTAAAAATTAATATCGTTAAAAATTTTCTGTAAAATTTTAGTAGGTTTCGGTTTTTTGGGTCAAGTGTGAAAGTGAATAATAATGAAACAAATTATTAGATAACAGAAATTTACACCACCCTTATCGATAACCTTTAAGAGGTATAAAATAGTTTGTGACTACAAGAGCCTAAATTAATTAGTTTAAAAATAGGTAGCAATGAATAAGATTGCTTTAATTATTACCGTTTTAACAGTTACTATTTTTTTATCAAAAGTTTTCTGTGATGAAAATATGGAAAAAGGTAAAAAACACTTATTTTTTATCAATTATTTTATTAAATTAAATACACGTAAGTTTTTTTAAGGAAAGTAAAACCTTTTACAAACAATCTAAGTAAAAATTTCTTTGAACTGAAGATGGCCCTGTAGGGTGAAACATATAAAAATGTTTTTATAATTTTTTTATGTAATAGACTTTTGAGTCTTTTTCTATTTTAAATCTCATTAGTAAATAGGTAATACAGTTAGTTTTTGTTAGATTGACTATTAAAATTTTTAAGTTGATGAAGATTTTCGAATGGGATCTTCTGGAGGGTCCTGCAATCCAAGGAGCTGCAGTTTGCAATGCATCTATAAAGGATACAGTACAGGATACTGTTCCAATCGACGTTGCAGATGCAAAGGGAAATTTCAAGGTTGATACCAAAAATTATTACAACATCATCGCAGTTTTAGCATTTTGTGTATCGTTTAATTAATAATGATAATCTTATTTGGATGTATGCATGTATATCTAGGGATCATTAAGCTTTTAAGAAATATTTTAAATAAATTAAGTAATTGTAAATTTTTGTATTTTCCTTTTAGTTTTCTTGTTTGTAAAAGTGATTCAAATATAAGTACATAAAAATTCTGGGTGGTATACAAAGAAAATAAGAATATTTTTGATTTTAATTAATTAATATAATTAATTAATTATTATAATTGAAAAAATCATTTAACAAAATCTTTTGATTTTTTTACGTGTATTTATGCCTTGTGCTTATTTTATATTACACAGGATGGGTTCATAGACGTTTATGGAAGGTTTAGGTTTAGATTTTTATTATGATTTTACTTTTATTGTCGATAGTTGTCAATTGTTCAAGACACACTTTTATTATGCAAAAATGAATAAAATTATCCATTTTAAAAAATCCAAAATTGCTCAAAATTTTTCAAATACAAAAAATAGAAAACATTTCAATGGATAGGATGAGGAGAAAAAGAGGAATCGTATGAAAAAATAACATCTTGTAGGTGTCATTTAAAAAAAAAACCGAGATTATTCGTGTTTGAAGTTTTTAAACTTAGGATTTTTTTTATGAACGCTCTGTATAAATTATGAAGCTTAGTTTTGGTTGGACTTTAGCCTTAAACCTCTACTACAACCGGTAAAAATTGCAGTCTTGTAAGTCATTTTTTGGGAAAGTTATGATTTTTAAATTTTAACGTCGTAAAAAATGTACAATTCCATGTGAAATATTAAAGTTGGTACAACTTGTAAATTGAAAATATTATAAAAGTACAGACCATGTGTCGTAATTAGTACACGATTTTTTTCAAAATTTCATGAATGCCTAATAGGTCACTGAATTCGAACCACTCTGTATATTAACTTGAATAAGAGTCCCTTTCAAATTTTTAGCAATTTCATATTTTAAAATAAAACGATGTAGAAATAAAAAGTAACAGATGTAGATGTATTATTCCTCTTAAGAGATAACTGTACGACATAATGAAATTAAAAAAGTAACCGCTTTTTTATTTGCTTATTAAAAGTTATCAAATGTTCTTCAGAAAAAGCTTATAAGGACGATACGATCATTAGGTGGACAAAGAAAAAATTTACGACTGAGTTGTTTATCACATTGGACTGATATCAAAAGTTTTTTTACCCAGATGTCTATTACAAAAGCATGTGTTTTTAAGGAACCTTAATGAGGTGATGTGACCAATTTGTCCTCTAGTCCTTTAAGCTTCACGGTTGTTATATGTACAGTCAAGAAAAAAATTTTATCGTTTCTTGAAAACAAGACATTCATTAGATTTCAGTCTTTCTTTTTTTTTTATCTGATATTATTTTAGTTACACATACTTGGATTGTACACAATTTTTACATCATTTAATAACTTAAAATATAACATGAAAGGAATTTACAATTTCAGAAAAAAATCCTTCTCACTCACCCTCTAGAAACAAAATAAAAAGTGATAATCCTGCATCCTGTCGTTATCACACAAACTGCATTTCACATCCACTAGTTTGTTGTTAAGTCATCACATTCCACTTCACTAACAACATTCCAAAATATTAAATCACAATAGGTAAATGCATTTTCTTACGTAAGGCAATTTTTTCCGAATTTACCTTAAAATTTGTTTTGCCAAGTACAGCAAAGCATCTGATCTTAACAACGTTTTAACCCGCTTCTACGAAGAGTTATACTGAAACTGATCTCTGCTAGGTTAATCGATTACATAATTATACAAAAGATTTATCTGCAAATAAAGAACTTTTTCTATAGGTACATTTTTTTTAAATATTTTCTTACAAAATCAACGAAGAAGGTACGTAGTTTTATTTTAATAACTAATTGAAATAAATGGTTGTGTCTCCTTATCTGGATCAATTATTTCGACCTAATTACTTACAAAAAAGAAAAAAAAGTGGTAAAAATAAAATAAGCCATAAGAAGGATAAATGTTTATTTATTTTTCATAGTGACAAAATCTTTATCCCTCTATTGGATTGAACTTCTTTAATTAGCTACAATAAAAAAGAGATCGAAAAAAAGAAAACGAATTTATTTTGAGACACCGAAATTAAAATCGTTTTTTTTTTATCATCACCGGAAGCTACAATACAATTTTAAAAAATTAATAACATTATTTATTATTATAAATTTGATATGTATCTACCTATTAATCTTTTATGGAGTTTGAAATTATTAAAGAAATTGAATTTATTTTAAATTAATAAAATAGGAAAATGAAATGTTCCAAGATATTAAATAAATTTTGTTTAAAAAAAATGTTTTAAAAAGAAAAAAAACATGTAGGTATTATTAATTAAATATAATTTAGTATTTACGTTAAGAAGATTATTAAAATTTGGAAGTTGTGACAAATAAAATTTAATCTAAAAGAAAGACAAGTTTGGAAATAGAATTTTAGAAATTATTTTGAAAAGATTGTAACATTTAAAAAAATATATTAATCAAGATGGTAAGAATTGGAGTCTGTGGAGTCGAAAATTTGTTGATATTAAAAAAATAAGATAACAGGGCTGCGATGTGAAAATAGATAAATAAAAGTCGATAAAGATTCATAATAAAATGGAACATGATTAATGATTTAAAAAAAACTGATACTATAAAGAAGACTGGAAGTTTATGAATAATTCAAGATATTTAAGAGAGCAATGTCAATGTAATAAAACAAGAAGTATTTGAAAGGTTATTCAAAGTTGTGCATGATTATTTGTGATGTATGAAGTTGATTAAAAGAAAAAGAACAAAAATTTAAATATAAAATATTGGAACTCACTCTTAGAAAATTATTCATGCTCTATAATATTAATAAATTTAATATTTAAATTAAAAAATAATTTAAATTTAAGTAATTGTATTGTATCTTACATATCATTACACTATATCTATTGATCACATTATATACTCAATAAATTAAAACTGATTTTGACCTTATTCCTTTGAATTCCAAAAATGAGAACAATAAAATGATGTGGTATTTTGATGGAATTTGGAATGGGTTTTGCTCCATGGGGTGGATAATATAAAGAGAAATAATAATTAATAATAATTTTATTCAAGTAAGACAGATACACATAGGTAAGTTAACGTACATATGTATTTAATGCAATTTTAAAGTAATTTCTGTAGATGACCAATCAGGATCAGGACCGATAACAAACACATGTACCATTTTCACATTTTCCACGTTTCTTCCCCATTAGTTTACATCTCAAGTTGCATCCTGGACAAAATGGAGCTCTTTTCAAACGAATGCCTCTTAAGCTCATGACTTCTACAGTTATTGTAAAAAATATTTAGTTTTTGCGTTCTTATTAATAAGTAAAATCGATTGAAAAAATTCACAATAAAATGAGAAACTAATGACATTTTTGTTTTTTTTTTTAACTTACCTCCACCTTCTTGGTGAAGTTCGGGTGCACAGTTGACCAAAATAAGGCAAAAAATTAAGAAAATTGCAAGGTTAACTACTGGTAATCTCATTTTGTTTAACTATTATTATAAATTAAATATTTCCCCCAAAGTTGTAAGCGTTAAAAGAGAATTTCAAAATGACTGCGGCAGGGGTTTAATTCAGCTGTATTTATATAATGTTAAATATACCTACTTATCTCACTCTAGGTATTGTTTGAATTATAATTTAAAGGTTACTCATTTATAAACACATAAAATATCGACATGGAAAAACTTTGTCCCCATTTTTTACTTTAAATAATGGGAAAATCAAATTTTATTATCCATGTAAAAAATGGCTGTACATAACTGTTACACAACCTGTTCTCTGGGACGTTTTCTTCCCCTTTAATTTCGATTTATTATAATTTTTTTAAAAATCTTACTTAATGACTTCTTTTGTACAAACAAGTCCTTACAATAAATAATTTTCAACCACATTGAAATAATTATGGATTTTTAGATTAGACACAGTAAATACTCATTTTTAATTTAAAAATAAGTCACTTGAATATTATCTCTACGGAATCCCCTTGTAATGTTTTTAAAATTTATTTATAAAAGTACATATTTATATATTATTATTTATTGCATTATAAATATAAAGTACTAATAATATCATGCCTACAAGTGTTTTTGAACCACGAGGCACACTTTATTGTTGTTATTAAACACAAGCTGTAACCGATAAGAACGGTAAGGGACCATTTCCAGTTTACTCTACAGATAAACTCGATTTTATTGCACTCAATTTTGCCCTACATAACTCCATAATAAATTATTAATTGTTTGTAAGTATTTTTTGATACTTAAACAATCATCAGGTAAAACATTAACTACCCAGGTGCTAGATAAAATAATAGAGAAGGGCTGAAAAGAAATTTACATGCTTTGAGGAATCTCCTTGTGTATTTTCAGAAAATTTTGATAGGTAATTTGCCTTTTAATGAAACTTAAATTATTTGAACTTTTTATTCATAATATTTATTTTTACTAAGTACCTAAACTTTTTTTTCACACCAAAACCCTTTAGACAATTGCATTTGTAGATTGTAATTCCATTATTTATTAGTTATTTAAAGCTAAGATTTCGGTTTTTGGAATTCTAATCAAAAAATGAACCTTCCTAACATTTTGATAAAAATGGCTTGTAAATACAAGGACTTAAGGAAAATAATTAACAGAAAACAGAACTTCAAAATTAATTGTAAAAATTAAAAATCACTAAAAATTTGGTGGTATTTGTGATTGCTATTAAAATGTCATTCTTTTTGCTGACAATAAGATTATTTTTTATTTGCACGGTATTAAAAAGCTCATTATTTAAGTACGTCTTTGAAATTCACAAAAATTTTACAATTTCAATTTACAGTAATTTTATAATTAGCCAAATTCTTAAGAATCCTCTGTTTAATCACTTTGTTTGTCAGTACCAAAATAAGCAAGGAAACAATTCGTTAAGTGGGTACTTTATTTTTTCCTTAAAATTAACGAGCAATTTCCAGTTAAATTGGGTATTCACCATGTTCTACATATTCTAAGAAATTTTGGTACATACTTTTTGTTAGTTTTGCAAACAACCTTCTGTACTTAATCTTAATTTGATTTTATCTATTGTAGAAGTTTGCAGTTTTTTTCTATTTGCTGTTAGTAAATAAACAATTTGTATCGTACTTTCCCATCTTATCGTTCTCATGATGGTAATTCTGTGAAACTGAGTTTTTATTTAACAATTTTTATGGAGAGAAACCTTTGAATCACAAGTTGTAAAACGTTACCTTTGTTTTTCAGAAATTACCTAAATGTTATCATCAAAATAAATTGTTATAATATACCTAATTATTGTAAAAGATATAAGAACAAATATACAAAATAGTTTTTCCTTAAAATAAGTAATAGTTTTTTATTATATTAAGTACATATATCCATACATTCATACATATGCACTTGTATATATTTATATGAAGATAAAAAGTAATATTTGTGTAGATAACTTAAAAAAAACAATGATTAATTTTATAAACAAAAACAAATACTTTACCTACTTTATGATCAGCAATAAACAAAATAATACAAACAAATGGAAACGGTAGTTACCCCATACTGAATAAATATTGGCTATAATAGATAAGATTAAGGGGGAAGAAAAGATGTAATGTAGGAACCTATATAAAAAGAACTGATTGAAAGTTTGATTCGTATTGAATTTAGAAACGAACAGACAACCACAAAAAAAAATCAGAAATGAATAAAATTCTCTTATACGTCGCTTTTGCAGCTATTTTTGGCTATGCTGCGTCTGCAGCTCTAGAACAGGAAGACCAACCTTTAACTGTTGAAGACCTCAAGCAGGGTAAGAAAAAATAATAATTTAAATAAACCAACATATTGTTTGTTGCAACTCACAAATTTTTACTTTAGTTTTGGGAAACGACTTTGAAATGGGTGAGGAACAACAACAAGAAGATGCACTAAAGAGCATTCCTTCAGTGTTAGAAAAAGAAGTTGATGCAGGTAAGACAAATTTTTCATTGTATTATGTGTAGATATATAATTTGCCTGCATTTTTTTTAAAGATTTAGTTGAAAATCTAAGGGCTGCAAGGGGGGACTGTAGCAGATGCAGATCGTATTGTCAAAGACAAGGAAAACATGGATGGGCTTGTTACAATGGTCTTTGTACTTGTTTTTAAAATCACTTACTTAATTACTTTTTAATATAAAAAAATGTCTTATTGTCATTTACATATTGTTTTGTTAGTTGTGTATTTGTATTTGATTTATTTCAAATTATATTAATTATAAAAAGTACTTTTCTGTTTTTATATCCTTTGAATAAGCAACAACTTATTGAACCTTACGTTGTGCAGTTTTAATTGGAAAAGCAGAGAGTAATTAAGAAAGGTATAAAGTAAATACAGACTTCTAATTAAAATTCTGGTAATAAAATCACAAATAAAGGATTAAAATGGGTTGTGCCAAAATACGCAAAATTCCAAATACTAAGAATGGCCCATGACGATTCTGGCCATTTTGGTTACCTTAAAACTCATGAACTAGTGTCCGAAATTTACTTGATGAAACATATGCGCCGTTTTGTTAAGAAATATTTTCGCAATTGTCTAAATTGTATTTATTTAAAATAGTGATGGGCATAACGATTCTTATTCGATAACGTTGCAAATTGGAACTTTGATTAAAAATAACGTTATTAAATAACGTTATTTTGAAACAAATCAAAACCGCTTTTTCGATTACTTTCAAATTATAATTAAGTTGGGGTAATAAAAACAACATAAAATTTAAAATAAAACACATTTTATAAATATATAATAGATTTATTTAAACATATATGATTATTGATTATTTGATACATAGGATACAGGATACATAATATAAAGTATGTTTACTACAATACTTAAAATAAAACTGCTTATGAATGATAAAAATGATTATTTTTATTACCTGAACAGAATGATTGTTCATGTTCGAATTTCAATGTATTGAAATTGACACTTGTACAATTTCGCTGGAGTTGTGAACGTGAGGAATTGCGCCGTTGCCGTTGTGAAGAGCGCGTTACCTGACGCGGCGCGGACGTAGCGGTCGCCGCGGACCCGAACCCGATAGTTCTGTTGTGTTGCAGCGCTTGCCATTTTACGTTCCTCAGTAACGAGTTATACGATAAATAGTAACGTTCCGTAACGTTACAACAAAAAACGTTCCAAAATAACGTTAACGGAATAACGACCCATCACTAATTCAAAATCATCTGGAGGAAAATATCCGGGAAAATTGCACCCTATCCAAAAATTACCTATTCCGTTTCACACAATACACGTAGACCACCTTGGCCTATTTATAAAATCAAAATCAGGAAAAAACCCAAATTCTAGTAATAATCGATGCGTTTATAAAATTCATTTTAATTTATGCCGTGAAGAGTACTCAAACAGAACACGTAATTAAATCGATTAACGATATGATTAAGGTCTTTGGTGTTCCACATAGAATTATAAGTGACCGGGGTAAAGCGTTTACCAGTACAAAATTTCAAAATTTTTGTAAAAATATCGGTTGTTTACATTACCTACATGCTGTTCCTGTACCGCGAGGAGACGGACAAGTTGAGCGATACAATCGAACTATCTTAGATTCACTAGCAACCATGGGTGCTGACAAAGACAATGACCGCTGGGATGAAAACATTAAAAATATACAAGTGGGCCTTAATGGTACTCTAAATAGAGCCATTGGGGTCACACCTAGTGAAGCATTAATGGGTTATAGAGTTGTTCACAGGGAAGGCTAGGTGCAGAGGACGAAACATTGCGGGATGTTACCGCCATCCGAACCAATATAGTGGAAAACCATGCAATATATCAAGAGAAACAGAAAAGACGATTTGACCAGAAAAGAGGCAAAGCTCTGCATTATTCTGAGGGTGATCTGGTGTTGATTCGGGTCACGTGCAACCAGGCCACTGGTGTAAGTCAAAAACTGCTTCCGAAGTGGAGAGGTCCTTTCCGAGTAACTCGGGTTTTAGGAAACGACCGGTATCTGGTCGGTGACATTCCTGGGAGTACACGGGTAGAAAATATGAGGCCATGGATCCATTATGGCAACGGTAAAGTTGCGGCATAGCGATCCAGCTATGGCATAGCGGTTGTCATAGGTTGGGCTAAGCAAATTAGGGTTAGGTAGGTCTTGCGTGGTATAACATTGGCATTATAGCGCATATGTGCGCGGTATAAAACCAAGTTATAGCGCAAAAGTGACAACACTATGGCCATGGAAGTTGTAAGTCTTTCGTGGGCAGAGGCTTCCCGTAAAGGGAGGAATAACCTCCGGGTCACGTGGTACCACTAGTGTGGTAAAGTACTGGGTGACGGGCTTTATTTTATTTTATTTATTTTTTGTTAATTAAGATTTAATATTCAAACCAAAAGTTTGAACTTCGCCAAGTCTCAATTGTCCCATTATTTCCAACTTGATTTTTTTTTTTTGAAATGGATTATGTTGAATCTTAATGTGCAAAGTAGTAACCCGAGGGAGACGCTCTGTATGTCAGGAAAGGCCGAATGTTGGCGTCAACCCGAGTTGCCCATGAACCGCAATGACACACAGTGTTTAGAAACCTGAGACGGTTCCTGCGACGGGACGCGGGAAGGCATCGGCAATCAACCTCGAAGAAAAGCTACGGGATTCGATTATTGATTGTCAAAGTTAGAAGTTGTAACTTGTGATAAGAATTAGCCATTTACCCCACCCCTTATATTATATTCTTACACCCTTAGCGCCTAGTGCAATATTATATAAGCCCTTATACTTTGTAGTCTAGGTCAGTTACGTGTTACAAGTTTCGGAGATAACTCCAATACAGATCAATAAGCAATTATCTTCTTTTCGTTATATAAATAAGTAACAGTAATTCCTGTACAACTAAGTGAATACATGAATGCCCTATTAGTGTCCATGTAGAGGAACGTCTCTGCTAATAGACAATCACTAAGTGTATTCGTTGTCCAGAACCCGAAGTCTTAGTAAACATCCTTTTTGGAAATCTTCCCCAAGTTCACTTCGTAACACTTGTGCGTTAAAGAATCTGTTGTTTAAAAGTATTAATAATACTGTATGATTATAATTAAATCTTCATTTAAATTAAGGTGACCAACTATTTTTTGTTCAAAAAGAGTACACTTTGCAAGTATTTCATAGGTGAAAAAAAAAAAAAGAAGAAAAAACGATAAAAACTTTATTTTCTTTTAAAAACATATTTTTCTTCGGAGTGGATTTTTTTTGCTAAATGAGGATATTCGTCTAATAATGTAGCCACATCCGAACAACTTTCATTTTGCATATTAAATTTGACTGTTAAGACGGCAGATAATGTTTTTACAGAAAGTTGCGACTTCTCACTGCTCCAATAATCATTCCCTAGTGAAAATACCCTTTCAAAATCAGCATTAGTGCCTGAACAACATAAGGAAATTTCTATTAAAACTTTTAAATTTTCATGTGGGATATGTTCTACTCTAAAATCAAATCACTGTCAAAATAATTTTAAATATTTAATTAATAAAATTGAAATAAAATAATCTAAAAAAATGTTTTAGAAATACAAATGAGTATAAAATCATACAAATGTGTACTTTCAGAGTACAGGATTTGAAAAGAGTACGGTTTGCGAAAAAAGAGTACAAAACTCAGTAAATGAGTATAGTTATTTAAATTAACATAAGTATATCCAAACATATGCTCTTATATGTATATATTTATATGAAGATAAAAAGTAATATGTATTTGTGTAAATAACTAAAAACAATGAGTAATTTTATAAACAAAAACAAACACCTTGCTTGATTATGATCAGCAATTAACAAAATAATACAAACAAATGGAAAAGGTAGTTACCCCACACTGAATAAATATTGGTTATAATCGATAAGATTAAGGGGGAAGAAAAGATGTAATGTAGGAACCTATATAAAAAGAACCGATTGAAAGTTTGATTCGTATTGAATTTAGAAACGAACAGACAACCACAAAAAAATCAGAAATGAATAAAATTCTCTTGTACGTTGCTTTTGCAGCTATTTTTGGCTATGCTGCATCTGCAGCTCTGGAACAGGAAGACCAACCTTTAACTGTTGAAGACCTCAAGCAGGGTAAGAAAAAAAATAATTTAAATAAACTAAAATATTGTTTGTCGCAACTTACAAATTTTTACTTTAGCTTTGAGAAACGATTTTGGAATGGGTGAGGAACAACAACAAGAAGATGCCCTAAAGAGCATTCCTTCGGTGTTAGAAAAAGAAGTTGATACAGGTAAGACAAATTTTTCTTTGTATTATGTGTAGATATATAATTTGTCTGCATTTTTTTAAAGATTTAGGTGAAAATCTAAGGGCTGCATGGGGAGACTGTAGCAGATGCAGATCGTATTGTCAAAGACGAGGAAAACATGGATGGGCTTGTTACAATGGTCTTTGTACTTGTTTTTAAAATCACTTACTTAATTACTTTTTAATATAAAAATTGTCTTATTGTCATTTACATATTTTTTTGTTAGTTGTGTATTTTCATTTGATTTATGTCAAATTATATTAATCATAAAAAGTACTTTTCTGTTTTTATATCATTTGAATAAGCAACAACTTACTGAACCTTACGTTGTGCAGTTTTAGTTGGAAAAGCAGAGAAAAATTAAGAAAGGTATAAAGTAAATACAGACTTCTAATTAAAATTCTGGCAATAAAAGGAAAATAGCTTCTTATATATGTACTTAATACAAATAATAATTTTTTTTATCAATAGAAAAACAAATGTAGGTATTCAATGTAAAACATTCAAACTTTATTCAATAATAAAACATAATAAATAAGAAAATATTTACAACAGAATAATAAGTTATTCTATCTGCAGAAACAAAATCCTCTTGCACAAAATCCTTCTGTCTTTCCCAATATAATTAAGTATTTACGTTACGATTATTAAAATTTTAAAGTAGTGACAAATAAAATTTAATTTTAATTAAAAAAAAAAAATTGGAAATAGAAATTTAGAAATTATTTTGAAAAGACTGTAGTATTTTAAAATAATTTAGATTTAAAAAAATTGTGAGGAAAAAATTATAATAAATTATGGTGATGCTGTTTTTGAATTGACATTGATTGATATTAAATCGTTAATTAAAAGAATGTAATGTGTAAAATATTTTTTTTTGTATTGTGTTAATGACAATAAAAATTACAATTAATTGTAAAATAAATTCGTTAATTTCATAAATTATCCTGTACAGTAGGATTAGTTTAAAACTCAAAAATTATATTATAAGTAAACATTATTCTTATTTTATCAACATTATATTAAATCATTACGATCAATTAAAAACAGGTGCAGACGTTCTTTATACAATAGCCACCCCTTCTGCCTCTACCTTGACACATAAAACTACAAGCAGAGCATTGAAAAGACGTCCCAACGGATCGAACAATCTTTGTACCTGAAGAATCTGGAACAAAAAGGTGTTTGTAATTATATTTAATTAATTTCTAGATTATCGTCGCAAACACAGGTACATTTTCAGTTGTTTAAATTCGTCGTTGTGGTTTCACAGAATTCATAGAAGAATTTCAAAATGTTGTGAATTAGCATAATCTAGCAAAGGTGTTGCCTTTTGGCTGTCTCCGAGCAGTTTCTTGTGGTATCAATCAACTAGGTATTATTTGTATTATTTATTGTATCTCTATTATTAGCAAATTCCCATCGGTGATGAGAATTACCCTTAGGTATTTTTTTTCAAAAACCAGAACTTAACATTTGATAATAAAATGAATAAAAAATTGTAACTTACGAGTATCTCGTAATTCTGATGGTCCTGAATCAGGCATAGCAGATGCTGTGATTACGAAGATGACAACTAATAAAACAGCAAAACGTAAACACTTCATTTTTGATTTAGTCTGATAATGACACTTATTCAAATTACCTCAAACATTTACTTGAGAAGACGCTTTTGTTTTAAAAATTAGATATCACTTGGAACTCCATTTATACTCGCAAACACGTAATCAGAATTTCAAAATTAAGACCATCACAGGCTGTTGACATGTCAGAAGTTTCTACGTGCATCTGCAAACTTGTTTGTTGTTGCATTCTGATAAGGTTGAATGCTATTTTAAAATCAGTTTTGAAATTGTGTTCTAAGATCGCATTTATTTTATTGTATTTACTATAGTTTTGTCTACGTAGAGTTGTTAAAAAGAAATTAAAAAAAAATATGGCATATATGTACAGCATAATGCACAAACGTGTAATGAGTTACCAGTGCTATTTATTAATATTACCCATGCTCACGACATACATCACAGAAAGTGTAGTAACCATTAAAAAAGATAAAATACTAGATGTAGGGTTGGACGTTCGCATTTACACGAAACCACTCCTACTACCTCATGACCTATGGTTCGTTATCTAATCTAAAAATAACAAATACTACATGCACCCAATATTAAAATAAATCAGTAACACAACTTCTAATGATGCCATTATCGCGTTTTACACATACACATTGAAGACAAATACAAGACATTTTTGAAAATTTGGAATCTTAGGAATATCATAAAGTGCTCATTTCCGTGCCCAACATATACATAGGTATTGTGACCGGGCAAGGGGGGTTGGTACCCCAAGTTCTCGTCAAAATCAAGAAAAGAAAAACAAACAAAATTGAACTTTTCAAAAATCATTATTTATTAGGACCTTTTAATTACGTTTTGTTAATAGAATGTAGTAACTTCGATTCTTTTATGAGTTCCGTAGAAGTTATATGTGCTAAGAAAGAAAACACAAGAAATTTGAACCACATGATTTATATACATTGTATGCATATTTACAATTGCCCTTGGTATCGGTTTGGGAAGACAAGCACCTTTTTATTTTACCATAGAATTTAGTGTTGGGACTTTTAATCACCAAAATTATGTGTTGGTACAAAGTTCAAACGGTGCAACAACGAAGGGTGTAGGAAAAACTCTCGCATGTTCGTCTTGAGCTGGCAGAAGGAAAGTCGTGCAGATCGTGAACTCTAACCGTCGCTAAAGCCACAACCGCTGTAAACCCATGCGCTACCTTAGTAGGACATCCTAAAATACCTGTTGTCTGAAGATGCCATGTCACGGGAGTTTGTATATAGTTTGTTTGGTGTTAAGAATCGGACACACATGGTGACCACGAAACCTTTTATATTTTTTGTCGGACACGTCACACTTGGTGAACGTAGCCATTTATATTTGTTTGGCGAGACACGTCACCTTGGTGAACATAGCCTCTATTTATAAGGTAGTTCGAAAAACGCCACTCTTAGTGGACGTCGTCTCTATTTTATGACATTTCAGAACAACAGAGTATGTCAACTTACTCGACTTCCCTCATTCTGATTAAGAGTTCTTCAATTATGAGTTTCACCTTAATTTAGGCAAATTGCAAATCTGCTATCTTTTTAAACACATCTGTTACCAAGGCAAAACCTTGAGATGCTCAAACAGTGTTAGTGGTTCAAAGAATCAAACCAAAACGGATACGTTCAACTGAAAGAATAGATACCGCCAAATTAATTTAATACGGTAACTACACGTTCACCTGAATTAAACATAAGAGCGTAAACGAGGGAGATCCTTCTCAACCCCTGCCGCTTCCCGCTTCAGGCCGGTCTAGTCAACATTTACGTTTACGTAATTTTGTAGGTAAATATACCAAAGTTAGAATGAACCCCTTCTAAAACAGCTGATCAAAACTTCTCAGGCTATATTGATTTAATAAACCAAATTAAAGTTCTTGTCATACACCTTCCTAGTACCAAGACGCAGTACATGATTCAGTAAAGAATTGTACATGGTCCAAAAAGGACTCGAATTAGACAATTGAATCTTAAAATTAATGACAGAAGATAATCGCAATCAAACAGTATAAAATACATTAAACCTGAGAGGTAAAATAAAACAATGGTACCGCTACCGCTAGTGGGATATTTTATGGTACCGGACAGGTCGGCCCGGCGGTGGTGTTAAACGGTACGACTCTCGGACAATGTTTGATATGCAGGCGCCAGCGGAGGGGTTGTATACGACGCAAATTAAGGGTGACGGCGGTAAGAAACCAGGTTACGACCACGGGAACAGACCGTAAAAATTAAAAATCTCTAAAAATTTAGTGGTATTCGTGATTGCTATTAAAATGTCATTCCTTTTGCTGACAATAAGATTTTTTTTTATTTGCACGGTATAAAAGAGCTTATTATTTAAGTACGTCTTTGAAATTCACATAAATAGTTTACAATTTCAATTTACAGTAATTTTATAATTAGCCAAATTCTTAAGAATCCTCTGTTTAATCATTTTGTTTGTCAGTAACACAATAAAGCAAATACATTAATTTCAATTCAATTCAAGAACCAACTACAAATTACCACAAATTAATGTGGAAAAAGGTATTGTTGTCATCATGTCCCCGGCGGGATACGAACCCGCTTCTCTGGCCAGAGATATACCTTTTTCCACATTAATTTGTGGTAATTTGTACTTGGTTCTTGAATGGAATTCATATTAATGTATTTAAAATACGCCACTATTAAATTATTCATTGTTAATAGTTAAAAATAAAGCAAGGAAACATTTCGTTAAGAGGGTACTTTATTTTTTCCTCAAAATTAACGAGCAATTTCCAGTAAAATTGGGTATTCACCATGTTCTACATATTCTAAGAAATTTTGGTACATACTTTTTGTTGGTTTTGTAAACAACCTTCTGTACTTAATCTTAATTTGATTTTATCTATTGTAGAAGTTTGCAGTTTTTTTCTATTTGCTGTTAGTAAATTAACAATTTATATCGTAATTTCCCATCTTATCGTTCTCATGATGGTAATTCTGTGAAACTGAGTTTTTATTTAACAATTTTTACAGAGAGAAACCTTTGGATCACAAGTTGTAAAATGTTACCATTGTTTTTCAGGAATTAAATGTTATCATCAAAATAAACTGTTATAATATAATTATTCTAAAAGAAATAAGAACAAATATACAAAATAGTTTTTCCTTAAAATAATGTTTTTTTATTATATTAAGTACATATATCCATACATATGCATTTATATATATATATTTATATGAAGATAAAAAGTAATATTTCTGTAGATAGCTTAAAAAAACAATGATTAATTTTATAAACAAAAACAAATACCTTACCTACCTTATAATCAATAAACAAAATAATACAAACAAATGGAAACGGTAGTTACCCCATACTGAATAAATATTGGCTATAATCGATAAGATTAAGGGGGAAGAAAAGATGTAATGTAGGAACCTATATAAAAAGAACCGATTGAAAGTTTGATTCGTATTGAATTTAGAAACGAACAGACAACGACAAAAAAAAAATCAGAAATGAATAAAATTCTCTTGTACGTCGCTTTTGCAGCTATTTTTGGCTATGCTGCGTCTGCAGCTCTAGAACAGGAAGACCAACCTTTAACTGTTGAAGACCTCAAGCAGGGTAAGAAAAAAAATAATTTAAATAAACTAAAATATTGTTTGTCGCAACTTACAAATTTTTACTTTAGCTTTGAGAAACGATTTTGGAATGGGTGAGGAACAACAACAAGAAGATGCCCTAAAGAGCATTCCTTCGGTGTTAGAAAAAGAAGTTGATGCAGGTAAGACAAATTTTTCTTTGTATTATGTGTAGATATATAATTTGTCGGCATTTTTTTTAAAGATTTGGGTGAAAATCTAAGGGCTGCATGGGGAGACTGTAGCAGATGCAGATCGCATTGTCAAAGACGAGGAAAACATGGATGGGCTTGTTACAATGGTCTTTGTACTTGTTTTTAAAATCACTTACTTAATTACTTTTTAATATAAAAATTGTCTTATTGTCATTTACTAATTTGTTTTGTTAGTTGTGTATTTTTATTTGATTTATTTCAAATTATATTAATCATAAAACGTACTGTTTTGTATATCCTTTGAATAAGCAACAACTTATTGAACCATACGTTGTGCAGTTTTAGTTGGAAAAGCAGAGAAAAATTAAGAAAGGTATAAAGTAAATACAGACTTCTAATTAAAATTCTGGTAATAAAAGGAAAATAGCTTCTTATATATGTACTTAATACAAATAATAATTTTTTTTATCAATAGAAAAACAAATGTAGGTTTTCAATGTAAAACATTCAAACTTTATTCAATAATAAAACATAATAAATAAGAAAATATTTACAACAGAATAATAAGTTATTCTATCTGCAGAAACAAAATCCTCTTGCACAAAATCCTTCTGTCTTTCCCAATCCTTTACAGTGTCTTACACATCCTTTTCTTCCACTTTGATATTTTGTTGCAAGGCGATAACAATACGTGAGGCTTTTGTTAATCCCTACAACAAAACATTGTCAAATCTAATTGCTTGTTAATTTCCCTAGTAGGTAGGTACTTTTTGTTGCTAAAGATATCTATAGATAAATGATATCACAAGTTTAATAGTTCATGTCTGACTCATGGTGAAATTAATACGTAATTACAGGATTAAAATTCATTGACTGATTCAAGTTTCTTAGCGCGCAAATGTTCTAAAATTGGGTATTTCCGTATTCCTGTAAGAGTAGACATGGTAAATCCCCCTATTTTGTAGTAAGAGAAAAAATTTAAAATATTAATTTACAAAACCACTAAAGTTTTCTCATTATATATTTATTTTAAACAATATTAAAGAGGTAACGTTGTAAGTGTTAAAGATGATATGGATGAGATCTATACATACATACTTATAGAAGGATGTTACAATACAATTTAAAAAAAAATTAACAAAGACAATGAAATAAGATCCAAAATATTAAAAAAAAAAGTATTTACGTTAAGATTATTAAAATTTTAAAGTAGTGACTAATAAAATTTAATTTTAAATAAAAAAAAAAATATTTTGGAAATAGAATTTTAGAAATTATTTTGAAGACTAGCATTTTAAAATAATTTTTAAAAAAATTGTTAGGAAAAATTTATAATAATTTATGGAGATGCTGTTTTTCAATCGACATTGATTGATATTAAGACCGAAGTGAGCGAATTAGACATTTCATCACAATTTAATAGAAAAACTATATAGACCTTTAATAATTTGAACGTTAATTTTGTTAAAACATGTAGTTAGTTTTTCGTTTAGATTTGAATTTTAGAATATTATTTAAATAAAAAGAAAAATTATAAATTTAATTTTTGGAACACACTAAGTTAAATTATCCATGCTCTATAATACTTAAATTAAATAAAATAATTTAAATTTAAATAAAAATTGTATTGTATCTCGACACTATCATTACAATATTATATTACAATATTTATAAATCTTAGTAACAATATTTAAATATTAGTTGTGAATGATATTAGTAACAATGACAAGATGGCCCAACACAATATCCATTCTTATAACCATTACTGAAGCAAAAGTGGAAACATCCATTGCAGCTAGGGGCTGTAGCAGCTACTAATATTAGAAATGACAAAGAAGTAGTTAGTAATTAGAGAAATATAATGAAGAAGGAAGTATGTATTTGTATATACATATTATAAAACTTTTAATGATAATATAACGCTTCTTAAGACAAGTACCACAATTTAATAAAATTGTAAAAAAAGTTTATTTATTTTAGACTGCTTACAAAAAGGCCTTAAAAAAAACGGCATTCTTACCAGCTTCTACTTCTTGTAATGGTTCAGCAGATATTGTTATAATAAACAATGCAGCAATTAAAATAAAAACTTTTAAATATTTCATTTTGTACTAGTATTAACAACCCTCTTTCATTAAAAAATTCTTTTGATCTCAAGAGTTCTGTTTAGTTTATATATCTACCACTATATATACACGAAATATCTGGGAAAATACTGGAATTTTTATCTATTAAAATTCATTGCAACTCTAGTTAAATAAATAAGATATTGTGATTTCCCTCCTGTGGTATTTGTTTATAATAACATACTTTTCTAAAAATAAATTATAGTTTATCTAGTAAAATTAATGTTAAAGTAAAATAATTTTTGAATTACAATAGGTTGGGTTGCATGAATTTAAATATTGAAATTTGGATTTAAATTTGCTTTTAAGTTTTCTGAAGTACGTATTTTGATTATTTTATCTTTAAAAAAAATAGTTTTTACTTGTGGGGAGATTCTGACTTGGTGAAAGATTTTTTTATGGTAGATACGTAGGTACCTTCACCAAATTAATGCCGAACAAACAACGATAATTAATGATAATAAAAAACTTGGGAAAAGATGCTAATTTTGTTTAACAGGAATAGGTAAATCGTTAATTAAAAGAAAGGGTAATTATTTAGAAGTGGGGCTCCAGACAAAACTGGCCCCAAAAAAATTTTCACCCCTTGGAGACCATTTTAATACATCAAAATAGTTCATTTACGGTGGGGGAAGACATTTTCAATAATTGTTTAGGCAATTATTGGGAAGTGGGGCTCCAGCTGAAAATTGCTCCAAAAAAATTCTTGTACATTAAAAACTATTTTTTAGTGCATCAAATACATTTTAGAGGTAGGGGAGATATATTTCTTTAAAAAAAAATAAAAAAAACCGTCGTAATAATTCCCTGTGCCTTGCAATAGGTTATGGTAGAGGGTGGGTGTGTTTACATATACATACCCCACACCTCAAAATTTTAATTAAATAGTTAATTTTGTATTTGGTTAGGTTAGGGTACGGGGTGTGGGGTATGTATATGTAAACACACCCACCCTCTACCATAACCTATTGCAGCCACAGTGAATTATAACGCCGTTTTTTTTTTTTATCAAAATTTTTTTTTTAAACTGTTCTACTTTTGATGCGCAACAAGAAAAAAAATAGCCCAATATTGAAAACTCAACGTAACCTGGTCAAAATTTTGATCAAAAGTTGAAATTTTTTATTTCTGGACTTTTAAATAAAAAAATATTAATGAAATAGATATTTTTTAATTTTCTTACATTTTTTTTTATAAATCCCCCCAAACGTAGAACAATTTAAAAAAAAAACAATCGGATTCGGTGATTTTTCGATTTTTTATGGCCAAAAGAAGGTGGAGCCCCACTTCTAAATAATTACCAAAGAAAGTTTAATGTGTAAAATATTTATTTGTATTCTATTAAAAATTAAATCTGCAAAACTTGTTTGCTGTTGCATTCTGATAAGTTTGAATGCTATTTCAAAATCATTTTTGAAATTGTGTTCTAAGATCGCATTTGTTTTATTCTCTACTATCGTTAGCTCGCGACTTTGTCCACGTAGAATTATTAAAAAGAAATTTTAAGAATAAGGCATATTTGTACAGCATAATGCGCAAATGTGTACTGAGATGGCTGTGCCATTTATCAACATTACCCATGCTCACGACATACGCTACAGAAAGGGTAGTCACCATGAGAAAAGAAAAGATACTAGGTGTAGGGGTGGATGTGTGCATTTACACGAAACCACACCAACTACCTCATGACCTATGATTCGTTATCTTAACTATAAACAACAAATACTAGATGCACCCAATATTAAAATAAATCAGCAACACAACTACTAATGATGCCATTATCGCGTTTTACACATACACATTGAAGACAAATACAAGACATTTTTGAAAATTTGGAAGCTTAGGAATATCATAAAGTGCCCATTTCCGTGCCCAACATATACATAGGTATATATTCTTGATCAGAATGATAAATTCTACAACATATTTTTTTTTTAAAAAATCTAAAGGGGGTAAGCTATCGTCCACAATTCCTAAAAATAATGCACTTGGCTTCTGAAGAAGCCTTATGGGCTAACTAAAAAACTTTTATTATATTTTTCAATTTAATAATTAATTTAAAAAATGTATACTGGGTATGTACCTTCACAACTTCACATTAGTCACTGTTATTATGTTTTTCACATTGACCAAAATGCAGTTAAAATTAATCTTCTATTCAAGGTGAATTTTAATAGGTAAACAATAAGTGACAAATTTAAAAAAAAGGTTTTATTACAAATAAACACCAGACAAGGGAATCACCTTATCACAATTGTTTATATAAAGGTGTAAATAACCTGAACAGGTTTGTTTCATAAAAAGTTTAATCTTCTTCCACATAAATTTCGATGCTATTAAAGGGTATATAAACAGCAGGAAATATCAGAACTTTTATTAAGATTGAAAGATACTTGATTGAAGAACATTGTCTATTGTATAAGTATTATATACTAATATCACAAAATGAAATCTTTAAGAGTTTTTATATTAATGGTCACATTATTTGTGATAACAATATCTGCGATGCCTGCTGAAGAATTAGCAGAAGTTGAAGCTGCTGGTAAGGACATGATTTTTTTTTTAATTTTAAAATAGATACCTAAACTATTTTGTTTTAATCATTGGAAGTTTTCTTTCGCTATTATAACTGTGAAATAGTTAATTTTTTATTTTTCTTCAGAACAACCCCAATTAGTGGCAGCTAGACTTCCTATTTGCACTGGATGTTACAGCTTTTGTGTAAGAAATGGTTATAAGGGTGGATATTGTTTAGGATCATCCTGTCGTTGTTACTGATATTGTTCCCAAAAACTTATTTATAGTTTATTATAACTAATAAGTGCCCACTTATATGTATGCATTATTTTAAAGACCTAGTGTTAATAAAAATCTTTACAAACATATGAAATTGTGTTTAATAATAGATATAGATCCCTTAATACGTCCCCTAAATTAGTGAATAATATACCATTTTAGAGATTCAGTACCCTGTTGATGATTGAAAATAAATAAAAAATTTAAAATTAATATTTTCGTTAAAAAATTAATGTTTATTACTTTAACTGAAGGCGCCATCTGTCGACAAACTGTTTAACTAATATGTTTGATATCTTGGGGTGGTATGCATTACTTTCTCTACTGTAATTCATCGCCAATCAGTGAAATAGATGTGCAGAAATGTGAACACTAATTCATTAATAAAATTAGTACAAAAAATTTTATTGGAAATTTATTACACATTTGCTATTCTCATTTAAAACAGCGACATTTATATAGTATACAGCAACCACTTTTGAATCCATTCTTTTGACAACGTGATGAGCAACTATGACATTCATAATAGACATCTGGATTAGCTAAACCTATAAAAAAATAATGAATTTTAATATAATAACCAAATAAAAACAAAATAAAAAATAGAAAAACAAATTTACACCAAATAAAAACCCGTCTATGTTTTTTTTACGTACTTTTTTCTTTGTTTCCTAAAGGAACTGTATCATTTATAGAAATAAAACTAACAACAATTGCTAAGACGATAATTCCAGTTATATTCATGGCTTTATCGGAAATGTAACTACTATTTAATTTACAGATATCTAAATATTAATTATGGATACATTTATATAATTTCCCCTTCTGCTATTTTTTAAATTTTAAAATCATCATCAACGCTTCTCTTAACGAAAAATATAATTAGGTAAATATTTATTTTCATTTCACCTAATTTATTATGCAAACACATAATGTATTAATTAATTAAATACTAAACTAATAAATTAATTTTATAAATTATTAGCGATCAAATATTAATGCAACCACTTTAAGTATCCTTTATCAAAGATCCAATAGAAAGATAAACACATATAAATATTTTCTTTTAAACAAAGATTAATTAATTAAATTGTATAAAAAAGATTAAATTGATTTAACTCAATCAATCGTAAGTACATGAAACTTTATAAACTATAATACGTATCTAAAAACGTTTTCTTTTTTACGAAATACGACCCTGGATTAGTTATTTTAGTAAATTTAATAATAAAAGGAATTTGAAAAGTATCAATTGCACTTCCTATTCGTATTTTATATTATTAAACATAAAATTATAATTTAACAATAAGTATTCATTAAACTAATTTAAAAAAAATTACATGTAATGTTATTTATCTGTTTTTATTTACATAAACTAAAATAAAAATAATCAATTATTTAGACCATGTACCGTGTCTATTTTAATTAAAATTTTTATCATTTTTATTGAACAACTTGAACAACTTCAAATTTTGTGTAATTGGGTCGAGGTCATGGTTTTAACAAATTGATTTATTTTTTTCATAGACTTATGTAAATAATATATGTGCCAGTGTGTGCACGGATACGGAAGTTGAAATTAATGAAAAGCAACCCCTAACACCCATTCAAATAATTAATTAATATCGAGAGTATTTCTGAGTGCTATAAAAGCGAACTGCGAGCTTCATTGAATATACAAAAAGTTTTTCTATAACTGCTATACATCGTTAAATAACTAAAATATCATGCATTTTACAGCTAACGTGAAGAAAATTCTTCTTTTCGCGATTTTCGTAGTCTTTTTGGTCAATACCCTAAATGCTTTTCCTGAAGATAAAGAGTTAATTGAAGGTAAGTTTTTATTTATAATATAATAATAAAATAATTCAACAATAATTGATTTTTTTTTTTAACTTTCCATGTATGTATATCCAGCCTTATTATTTATAACAAATAATTTATATTTGCTGTTCATTTAATATACCTTAGTACTCTTGGGATTCATGGTATCTCTTTTATTACTTCACAGATAATGGCTACCAGGATACAGGACCAAATCTTCATGTACCAAGGACTAACTGTAATGGCTGTAGGAGAAAATGTTTAGGTAAAGGATATCACTATTGGACTTGTTATGATGGAAAATGTGTTTGTCGTTAAAAATAAATAAAAAATAAAAAAAACAAAATTTCTTTTGCTCTAAAAACTCCTCAGACTTCCTGAGTCATTTAACATCTTAAATAATCCAAACCTGTCCATATTTCTTTCTGTAGTAATTTGCCCTTTACATTCACGAGAAGAAAACTTATTTCTATTATTATTACTCTATTTACACTAATTAATTAAAAACAAACGTCAGATAGTGGTAGATTTTGGTGCTTAATTTTTTCGCTCCTGCCTTTAAGAGGGTTGAAATACAAAAATCATTTACTTAAAACAAGCAGAAAAATAATTATTTTGATTACAATAAAAAATAAATAATTATCTACAAAAAAATATTTAACAATATTTTATTCTATTTTATTAATTATTTAAATGAAGTGAATCAAACAAAGATCGAGTTTAAAACCAATTCATGTACATAAACAACAAAAAAAATTAAATCGAAATCCATTTCATACTTAAAATTTAAAAATATACAGTATGGGTATTTCATATGGAATTTTTTTTAATTAACTGCACAACCAAAATACAAATATTTCCGAAAGTTGGTGCATATTCGATAATCACATTAATTTTTTGGGGAACCACAAACTTCATGTTTGTTGCAACGATATTAAACACAATTTTAAAATTTCGCAAAAATTCTTTTTAACAAGGTAAGACATTAGTAACGACAGCATACATTTTAAGAAACTCTCATTTAAAGTTCAAAATCTTTATTTTAAATTTTTATTTGGAAATGATTAAGTATTTTTCCCAAAAAAAATTTTTTCACCTAATATGATTATCCAACATGCACCAATTTTCGGAAATATTTGTATTTTTGTTGTGCAATTAACTAAAAATATTTACACACTAAAATGATTACACTGTATACCGAACTAAATTTTTTGTTTATACGAATTTAAATAGGAAGTAATTTCATTTACGCACACTTGCAAGGTCCACAACAAGGGGTTCTACAAATTAATTAGTTAATCATCACTGATTACAAAAAACAAAACTGATAGCAGCCAATATATAAAGTCATTTACGTATAATTATTTATATATTTGATTTGTTGAAGGTACCTAACAAATAAACATTTGCAATTTTGCTCCTACACAAGAAATTTAGTTAGATATTTATTTATATTAATGTGTTAATTATTTTTTTTTTTTATAAAGAAAAATGAAAATTACGTTAGTTTTTGTTGTTCTTTTCGTCGCATATCAATTATCATGGGCCGCAACAGGGCGCGATGGGCATTCTGATGGTGTCAAAACGACCCAAGATGGTATACCAGACCATAGCAAAGGTAAGAAATGTTTGTAGCAATAAAAAATAATTTTTATAATTCCTTAATTAATATTTTTACGCTAGAGAAGATTGACCTGACCTGGTTCCGAAACGTTGAATGTTGTCAAATGAATTAATGTCTATTTATTTATGTCAAGTAGGTACCTTTTGGGCCAAAATACTTAGCAGTACTGATAAAAGAATTGATACATTTTTTTATTAAATATTTCATTACCCATACATTACATTAAAATCGTTCTCACAAGTACTGTGCTGTATTTCTTCATATAAATTACCCCAATATAACAAACTATAAAATAATACAAAAATTTAAAACGTACAGTCCAAATTGTGTTGGAACATATTTTAAAAATTCCATTGACTGAGAGTGAAACGTCTTTTATTGAGGATGGCACTCACGTTTTTTAAAAATTAATTTGAATTTTAGAAAACAATAATGACGATTCCGTGCCATCAACAGGAGACTGCAGTGGCTGCAAGTCGTACTGTTTAGGTAAAGGATACAGCTCATGGACCTGCCAAGAAGGACGATGTTCCTGCAATAATTAATTAAACAATCTCTTACAATATTATTTTAATGACCTGTTATATAGTTTGTAAATAAACAAGTACAAATTTTATATTATTTTTATTCTGTACCTACATCTCTACATCCACAAAAAGCAAAAAAAAAATCACTTACAGTATAAAATTTCTTGTCAACGAATTATTTTTCCTTGTTCTGAAAATAATCTTGTAGGTCGAAACAAATTGTCAAGAAGTTTTGTTATAAAAAATATTAAGTAAAAAATATCTTTTTTTAAATTAAATCAAAAAATATAAAGCAATATTCTAGTAACCCAGATAAATTACTTAAGTGTTATAAAATAGTTTTTCAAAGTATGCCAGTAGGTGGAACGATGTTTAAACTTTACATTTGCGTTAATAATGAACTAAAAATGTAGTTCATATAAGAATCACAGTAACTTCCTTAATACTCACAGAAGAACTTTAAACCAAAATCAGTGAAAATGTTTTCAGAGTGATATTTGTGCTGTATGTATTAATTTAAGGTATGTAATTAATACACAACTAATTAGGTACTAAATATTTATTAAAAGTTTTTATTATAATTTGAAAATAATTTAATTAGATAATGCATAAACCTTTTGAAAGATTTAATCTATTCGAAATAATTTTTATACGAGTGTAATTATTTATTTATCGAAACAATTCTTATAAATTTTAAAAAGTGAAGAATTAAATTGGTCTTTTATTAAATATCTAATATGTAATAGATTTTATGATTGAAAAGGAGGGAAGTGATTACTAGGGTTTTTAAAAAAAGTTTGGGGTGTAATAAACATAATTTGCAAGATGCACTTTATTCAGATTAATAAAACACAAGAAGTGAATCAAAAATAAAAGAAACATTTTCTATAAAAATTCAAATTTTATATTTTTAGATGGTGCTGAGTGTTGTTGGAGAGGTAACAGTTCTTATCTGTGCCTGTTTGTTTCTCTTCACTGCGCCAATTCTCCTCCATGCAAAAAAGAAGCCCCATAAAATGGAGATGACTACAACTGAGCCACCCCCAGAACACCACGATCACTACGAGGACATTCCCTACGAAGACCATAAACCTCCCGAAGACAAAAACCGCAGATACACATCCTACAACAGTCCTTCATATTATAAACAGGCAAGACCATCATCATATGACATAAGAAAGGACTCTTACTACAAAGCTTTACTTGACTCTTACAATTCAGCATATAAAAATGTGTACCAGAATATGTACAAGAGCCTTAATCCTCAAAATTATAATGGTAGATTTAAAAGAGGTGTTGCTCAGAATTACTCAGCAAAAGTGCCGAAGGACGACGTTGGTGAGGTACCTTTTGATGAACTTCACCTTCTTGAAACTGCCCTTAGGGCTACCCATGAGTTACGACCAAAACAGAAGATATCAAAGAAGAAGAAACAGATTTATTTGAAAAAAATAATTAACAGTAGAAGAAAACGATCCATAAACACAGATCGTAGAAGTACAAGTAGAGATAAGGAATTGAAATACAAAAAAAATGGTTTAATCAATCGATTTAGTAAATTAGTCAAAAAACGACTTAGAAGAACCGCTGCAGATGCAGATGTACATCCTAAAGAGTCAGGGAATAGACTTGTTAGCATAATTGTTTCACCAGAAAAAGATGATGATATTGAGGAAGTAGAAGAACAAACAGTACGACATCATCGACTTCTTGTTCCTGTAATGTTTTAAGTTTGTCACCACTTAATAGGTACAGGTTATATCTAGCGATATTTGTAATGTATAAAACTTCTGTGATTTACACTTATTTATTTAATAAATGCAAAATTAAATTTTGTTTTATTGATCACTATAAATTAACAATTACACGCGATTTTCTCACGTAGAATGTCATAGACATAGTAAGAATAGACTGCGGAACTCAATGTAAGTAAGCTCGTCAGTAGCGTGCGAGAGAGAGAGAGACGAGTTCACGCTATCGGCTGAAGCTGACTGCCACGAGGCGAGAGTGAGAAACAGCATGTTTGAAAGGTTATTCAACCAATAGCGTGAATTCGTCCCCTTCTCTGCATAGTTCACTATTTCGCTCTGTTTCTTTCGCATGCTACTGACTACTGACGAGCTTACATTGAGATCCGCAGTCTATTCTCACTATGTCTATGGGGTATGTATAAGGAAGCATGATGTGTAATATTCTGTCTGGTAGTCTTAGCTTTTTGGGATCAGTGTTGATTTCTCACCCCACAGAGATTGAAGTTTATAAAAATCCTTTACTGTATACAATATTTTATGTGTAAGGAACTTTTGATAAAGTCGCTTGAGTTTATATATTGATCTTCCAAATTTGGAAATCTCATTTCAACCCTTTTAAGACTGAATTTCAAAAATGCCTTCCTTCTACGTCATTGTTTTTAATTGTGAAAAATCATAATATTGTAAAATATGAATTTATATTAAACATTATTTCTCGTTTCACCCTTTAAAAAAATATTTTACAGTAAAGAAAACTGCTGAAATTACAAAATTGTACAATGATGTTTTAGCAGTGTTTTATTCGATTTCGACACCACAGATTTTGAATTACTTTTTTACTAATTAGGGATTGAATTGTAAAAAATTGCTCGTTAGTAGTAGCCTCTGTTGCATAGAAAACCCCTGTCCATAATTTTAAGTCTTTAACCCTAGAAGTTTGGGCTGTATACTCAAGTGGGGATGCTATTTTAGAAAATTATCTATTTAGTGGTGGATGAAGTTGTTCTATAACAAACTTTTGTTGGTCCTGACTCAATGGATTGGGTAGTTTTTGGATCGATGCAGTAAAATTTTTTAAACCCCTTTTTCACACCTTGGGGGTACAATATGAAGCATCTGTGGAATTTATTGTTCGCTTGTTTGAAAAAATATAAAATTCCTTTATTATTAGAAAAAAAAAATATTAATTTTTATTACGGCATGGTATATGCCTAAATGGTTTTGTGTTACCATGTTTTAAAATCTATACAAAAGGGTAGTCTACTTTATCATGGAAATTTATTTAAAAAAAAAAGAAAAAAATTGGCGATCATTCTTAGTATTTATTATATTATTTATCATTACTATAACATACATATATTTTTTATAATTCAGGAAAATGAGAAAGTTACTATTTTTTATGCATAACTACGTAGATATGGCTGCATATATATATGTTCCTTATTATTTAAATCAGTTAACAGTGATATTACTGATAATAATTTTTTAATTTGTACCATGCTATTTTAAGACCATAATCTTTTTTCAGGGTAAAGAACCATTTTCTAATTTTTTTTTTCAAAATTTTAGGCTCAGTAGTTTTGGAGATAGAGGCAATTTTCATCTATTTACTTAAATAACTTTCAAACTATTGATTTTTAAATTATAAAAAATATATATTTGAGATCCTGATAACGTCTTTTCAGTTGATATGTCACACGCCACACTTCGTAAAATATTTTTTTTTTTAATTATCAATCCATGAGTGCCCTCGTAATTCAAAATTTAATTTATTTTGTTCCGTGCTTGGGTCACAGAACTATATGTCTATTCAGTTTATCCATTTGGACCCTAAAAAGACCCCACGGATTTATATCCAGTATCAGGTAATTTAAAAAAATATTTCAAATAAAACATTTTTTTAATTTTATTCTGTATTAATTTAATAGATACAACTACTTTTAACAAAATATATTGTAGCGACCAACATCAACTAGAGCACCCTGTATATATAATGTTGTGGTGTAAATATGTAAATCTTTTGTATTATATTTCTTTGTGTGTAAATATTTCTCAACATTCTGTTCTAAAGCTTTTGTATTCTATCCATCTGTGCCAATAACTTTTATTACTGTACTTTCCTATAAGCCCTATTAACATTTCAACTTCACGTACTAACCGCATGACGTCTGTACTTCGCTGTCCTTCCTAATTGCTATTTTACGAGGGGTTTCTTCGGTGATTTGGGTTCAACAACTTAATTCTATATTTTCTATCTTCGTCATTTTCAAAATCATATTCTCTCGCTATTGGTTCCCTTCTTTTATCTACAACCCTTTGCTCCACCTTCATAGTTTTCCTAAATTATTCGAATTCAAAATTCTTCAGTTCTAAATCAACCTTCGTTTACTTTGCTCTTCTTACTTTCTAACAGCGTCTAATAAATATCTGTTCTACAAAATTTTATTATTATAATATTGAACACGCAGAAAACTAAAATATCAACAATAAACTCATAATATGTTCTAAAGTTAGCAATAAATTAAATAATTTACGGTTTTAAGAAACCAATACTGAAATACTATTAAATAAATAAATATTTTTTATATGCACTAATAGTAGCTTGGATGTCTTTTCGAAGGTCTCCTTCGTTTGGAACCATAACTTACATGTCTCTTTGGTGGTGGTTTTTGTGACTTCCTCTTTGCTTTCTGATACCTGTACGTAAACAATGGTCTGAACATAGCAGCAGACGACTCGGCTGCTTCCATATCATCATCGTCATTAAAAGAAGAAAAATCTAAAGACCTTTGCCCTTCAGTCCGTGAACTTAAATAAGGGTTCATCAATTCAGCATAGTCTCCAGGTGGTAATCCGTTACTTTCGTCAAAATTGTACTCATCCCCCATCAGGTCATCATCAGTTTCTAAGGGTTGAAAACCAAAACTTCTTTGTATATTCTCATCCCCGTAATGAGTTCTTTCTTCTTTCTCCTGTGGTGCAGCAAGAAACACTAATTCCTCACTGATGCTACTTGGACTTATTCTGTTTAAACCATAAGATATTCTGATATTGTCCAACATATTTTGGTGGTGGTTGTTTTCCATATTTCTTGAATTAGAGTGAGCGGAGGGTGAAGGGAACGGGATGAGCATATCCCTTTCAAATTCTCGCCCTAATTCTGTTCCAAAAGGGGGATAAAGTGATTTCTGAGAAGTGTTTATGATGTGGTGTGGTTCTTCATCATCGATTTCTTCGATGTCATCTGGGGGAAATTTCAAATCTGTGACTTTATCAAGCTCAGCATTTTTTATTTTAGATAAAATTTCTTCAGGATCATACGCACTACGTAATGATGGTAAATACGGTTCAGTAGTTGGCAAAGAATGTGACGTTTTATGTGTAATATAAAATGCCTGAAATTGCATATTTATTGAAATTATTTTTTTGTTGTCTTTTTGATAAACTTACCAATAACACTAGTAATTTAGTACACCTGAACATTATTATAAACAAGCAATTATTGAGACTTTATGTGACTATTTAAAACGTGTTTGTGAGACGAAATGCTCTTGGAAAATTATTTAAAGGTTTTTGCCAAATATACTAACGGTTCTTTTATGTTCCTGTTAAGTTCTTCTACCAATATTTTGTTAAAGGTGTTCTGAATTTTATTTTAGTACACTAAAAAGTTTACTTAACAATTAGAGATGAGCATACATAGAATGCCGTTAGTAAAACGATTTTAAATAATGAAAAATGTCATGGAATTATAAAAATAAATAATATATAAAAACAATATTACAAATAATTCCCATAAAGTCAGTTTTCTATTATTTTTAATAACAATTCTTTGTACTTACCTAATTTTGAATCAAAGTAGCATTCTGTCGGTTAATTGTCAGTATACATGTAATAAAAGTCCTTAATTTTTGGGAAAAGTTTTCAAACCTTTTAATTTGTATTTTAGTAAAAATTATTCGTTATTTTCTTGACTAATAATAATTAAAGAAACATTTGTTGAAATGTATGTAAATTCTCGAGACGACAAAATAAAAATGTCTCACCCTGTTGAAGAAAATTCATCAAGATCCAGTAAAACTTGTCGATCCACAATAAGTATAAAAAGTTCTACTAAAGAATTACCAAAAGATCGTCTTGTAAAAACTGAACCAGTGGAAAATCGTGAGCTTCCTGTACCAGCACAAAATGAAACCAATAAGAAAGAAAATTGTTCAAACGAATTAATAATTAGCAGCACATCCTTGGATAGACTATATGGATTTTTAAATAAATCAGGTCTTTATGTACTCAAACTTTTATTTTTGGTAAGCATAAACATTAAACAAATAGGTACATATGTAGGGGTGATTCACTGCCAAATTGTCGCGAAAGAATATAGATTTTTCTGAAACTTAAGGGATATGTTCCAAATAATTCCACAAGTGCTTTTGATTTTTTAGGGAGTCAATTCAGTGAGCTACAGAACCTCAAATTGGTGATTTTTGATATTTTTTGTAATATAATGAGTACCTATTTCAACTCTATTTTCTTTCTAGAAGACCAAGTTATTCGTAAAAATGTTAAATACGTAAAGAATCGAAAATTGTCTGAATTTTCAAAAAAAGTTAATCCTAAGATTCAAAAACAATATCTCAATTTCCAAAATCGGAAAATATACATTAAAAATGCACAAATAGGGCATTCGATCCGAGCTATTGACCTCAAAAAATTCATGGTTTTAGCTTTACATTTTAGAAATATGCTCCCATAAATCTAGTAATGGTACTTATTCGGGTTTAGCAAAAAAATAATAAAGGGCATATAGGATAATGGGGGCTAAAAGAGCCATTGCTCTAAAAAACCGGAAAAAAATCCTGTAATTTTTTTTTTTTTTAAATTTCAGACCCTAATCCAACGTGTGAAGTCACTATAGGCCCTAAATGGTAAATTTTGTTTTTTTTTGTATTATTTATTATTTCTTAACCGATTTCAAAAATTGTTATTGCGCGTTAAAGATAGAAATAATAAATATCAACATAATTTTTTTCAAAAATTTTCTTGCAAAATTTAAATTTTGGCACATTTAAAAATTTCAAAACATCGTATATAATTTATTTTTGCTAGTGCAGTTCTAAAAACAAATATGTTATGCGATTCAATATTTTCTATCTTCTTACATTAGATGGAAAAAAAACAAAAATCGTACAGCTAAGACATCTCTACCCTTCTTTTTATCCTCGTATATGCTCTTTATTATTTTTTTGCTTAACCCAAGTACCATAACTGGATTTATTGAAATATTGAAAATATTTGTAACATGTAAAGCTAAAACCATGATTTTTTTGGGATCAAAAGCTTGGATTGAATGCCCTTTTTTAAATTTTTAATTATTATTTTCCGATTTTGGAAATTGGGATATTGTTTTTGAATCTTGGGACCGACTTTCTTTTTCTGAAAATTCAGAAAATTTTCGATTCTTTACTTGTTTCCCAATTTTACAAAGAACTTCATCTTTCAGAAATACAATAGAGTTTAAATACTCATCAGGTACATTCCTAATAATATCAAAAATCACAATGTTTAGGTCCTGCAGCTTACTGAATAACTTCCAAAAAATTCGAAAAAAATCAGAATCACTTATGGCAATATTTAGAACATGGCCCTTGAATTTCGGAAAATTTTATTGTTTTTTGTCTACAATGTTATAGAGAATCACCCATAGACATATAACTAATTATATTATTAAACAATCATTTAATTTTTTATGCATTAAAAACGATAAACATATTAAAGGGGTAAATATCATTTTCGAAAGTGATGGTTTTCAGTTTTTACGTATGATATAAATGAAACAATTTTAATTGGCAATATTCTTTAGGGTACAGAAGAATTAATACATGGCGTACAATTTATTATTAACAGTGAAGAACCATGGAACTTGTTGTCGATCGTATTTTGTGTTTGCTTTGAAGCTTTTGTCTATTTGGTTCTAGCACTTTCCACAATATTTATTGCAACTATTTTATCGGTTTACTCAAAATCGCCTTCACAGGAAACGCAGCCCTTAGAATCGGGTGAGTATCAAATGACGAGAAGGTAAATTTATTGGACCTAAATTTGGAAATCTTTTTTTTTTTATCAACGAGGTCCTACTCAAAATAAAATTAGTCAAGATATTCTTTTGGATGAACATTTTCTGTATTTTTTTCAAACCCTTATGGTCATTTTTGATCTACTTTATATACTATGAAAAACGGGACCCTAAAAGCGAACAAAGTTGCTACTTTTTTATATTGAAAAATGATTTCGGTCAGAAAAAGTAAATGCATAATTTTGTACATTGCATAAATATTAAAAAAATAATATTCTATTCAAGTAACGTTTTAACGAACGAAAAAATTTATAATTAATTTCAATAAAATCATATGAAAAACCTAATATAATATCAAAATTATCCCAACACAATAAGGGTTACTTTCAAAAATCATTGACTGAAATTCTGTGAAATTTCCTAATGTCTTGTAAATCCTAATTGATTTCTGATTAAAAATTTAATGATTTCGTTGTTATTTTTTTTTTCTTAGCGAAAATAGGAACCAAAAGTTTGAGCCTATTAAATCAGCGAAGCCCAGCACCAAAGAAAAACAGTCAATAAATTTTTGTCATCATGAATGAGGAATTATCGGTACTAATTTAAATAATGTGTAATAAAATTGTACTTTTTTGTTTTCATACATAAATGTTTTGTCTTTTAAAAATTATATATACCTAGATATATATTACTATAATAAAAAAAAAAATACTGAAAAAATGCACTTTTGCTTTTACTGTGCTAAATTTATAAACTAGAAGCAATAATATAATATATAAGAGAGTGGTAGATGGCAATTTTAATTTATTACCAAAATATTTAACGAACCTAAACTGAACCAATATCCTGAGCTAACTCGTAGAAATGAATAACAAATTAATTGAAGAAAAGATTTCTTTCGGTTAGTTTCGGTTTTTTATTGTTTTTATTGGGGTAGTGATTTTTTTTTCTTTAAATTATCAAATTTACCGTAAAATATAACGTTTTATTCGAATTCGTCGAAAAAAATATACCATTCCATTAAAAATAACAAAGTTGGTATCAACTTCCGGTATAACCGGAAGTGCTACATGAATGACGTTATTTTAATTGAGGAGAGCATATCAAATAACGTTACTTCCCAAATTTTCAAAATTCAAATCGAAGTAGTTTCCGAAGTATTCTAATAGGTAGTTACCATCAGATACCCTGTATACACTATAGGCGACTACTAGTGTTACCATCGTAATTGAAGGCCAGAGCGCTAACGCGCAACGTCATATAGGGGAGTCCTCGCAGGGAACTGTTTTAATCTTATAACCGAAGTATTCATGGTGCAGAATTTTTTTTTATCGCGGATTCTTGTAGAGGAAGATCAGAAGAGCATTTGTGCAAATTTTTAGCATTGGCAAATAATTGTTACTATTTTTCATTTAACGTTAACTTTTGCAGAACGTGTTGTTTAACCTTTAGACGCTTACGTAGCAAAAACCGTGATAGATACGAAAAAATTATATAGACTTTTTCTGTAGATAATTAAATTTTCTACAAAGAATTCAGGAGAGCGACTATCTACACAACAGGTAAAAAAAATACAGTGTTTTAAAGACGCACTTCAACGTTTAATGTACCACCTAACCGTTCTTGTAGTGCAGTTTTTTGCCTGTAAAAGATAGAGGGGTGCTGTCTCGGACTTTTTTTTATATAAAATTGAATTATCTACAAAAAGGTCTTTATACTTTTTTCGTATCTATCACGATTTGGGCTACGTAAGTGTTGAAAGATCGAAATACACGTTGTGCAAGACTTAACGCTAAATAAAAAGTAGCAACAATTATTTGCCATCTTAAAAAATTCAACAAATGCCCTCTGACCTTTCTCTACAAGAACCCACGATCAAAAAAAATTTTGGACAGTAAAATTTCTTGGCGATTATATCAGCTATTATATCATTTCCTTACGAGGATAATGAACGATTAGAGGCTAAAACGTTGATTTAGTGTTTTAACTTTAAAAATCTATATCTACCCTTAATAAATGACAATAAACAAGATTAGACCGATATTAAATGTTAAAAGTTCTTTTATTTTGTCAAACCAACAACCGATGTTTTGCCTTAAAGATAAGTTTTCTTTTTTGGGGGTGGCTTTCACAATTAATTGCATTATTCGTTTTACAGAATAAAAGATCATTTACCATTTACTGGCTTGACAATATTTATTATTAAATTTCTAACTTCAATGTATACATGATTTTTTTTGTGAATAGACGGAAATTAACCTTACCGGAACCATGTAATCACCTGAAGCAAAATAAAAATTTAAATCGGAATTCTGAACCGTAAAAAGTTAAATTTTGTCTTAAGGATGGTAAAGCCAGGAACTAATAATGAGTAATGGGGAACACATGAACTTTGCAATGACGATTTTATTAATTAGACCATTAGTTTCCCATTAACTATTTAATGAAAGTTTTTGGACGTAATCCCTCAAAATTGTACATAAATAATTTTCTGAAACAATTGGTCTCATTTGTGTAATAATCAGTACAGGAGTGAAGTGCCTAAGTGAATCAAAAATGAAATTTTCAATTGTGTCTGTCTTTTTCGTAAGTAAACTTTATATATTTTGTTTATTCAGTCGACAAAATTCGAATGAAGTGTTGCATACGTTAGGTTGTTAATAAAATTAGATAATTGTTTGTAAAATTAAATAATTTTTAGAGTTATAGATTTTTATTGCCTATTTTTGTAAAGAATTAAGTTTCTGCAAAAATATTGTTTATGTGTTGATGATCAATGGGAAAGTTAATTCAAATACATTTTGAATATTCTCCATAAGTTTTTCATGTCGAGGAATATTAAAATATTCTCAAAGCACTTTTTATGGAAAATCCAGTGGTGTACTCATTTTTTTTTTATTTATTTAATTCACGAGAATAGAAAATTTGAGTACTGTACTGGATAAAATATTTTTGCCATTTTTTATATCATTTTCTCGAAACTCAATTTCTGTAAAAAAAATTTACAAAATATTTATAGCAATTACTTGTAATTGTATCTTTTTTATTCGTTTTTATTTTTATAAAGGCAAATGTAAGATTAAAATTTACCCCTAAAAGTAACGTCTATGGAAAATGGTTGTCAAAGAGGTAGTTAAAATTTCGAAAATTAGTGATTCTGTTTTAATTGTTATTATATATTTGGCCTTCGCTTTCTAATGATTATTTCATTAGTTTATATATTTATGTATGTTTAATTTGAATTAATACGTAACTAAACATTCCACTGATTTAAATATATCTATCGATGTTCAATGTATTAACTATGTATATAATTTATGAAAGGAACATTTTTTGAAAAAAGTACCTTCTATAGAACTCGGTTTCGTTATTTATTACCCCAACCGGCTTCAGGACAAGGAAGAGTTCTCAAATCCACTTAATTTTTTGTGTATATTTATAGTAAATATTCTGCTCATAAGGGTAGAAACCTAGGGCTGAATCTCGTTTATTAACTTTTTAATTCGAATTAAGTTAGATGTCAATTAACTTTTATTACTGGACTAAAATGTTAACTAAAATAGTATAAAACGTTTCGCCACACTATGTCTTCATTAGGTGGATGAAATGCGTTCGTAGTGAACAGTAAGTAAATTTTGAAAGTTAAAAGATCCTGTTGCAAGTGGTAATAGTGTAAACGATTTTGATAATGTTTATATAGATTTTAAAAAAAATCAAAAAGCATTTATTTAATATCTTATGACCTTAGGTACTAAAAAACAACAGACCCACTTAACTAGAAAGTTATAACACTAATACTTATAATGAGTCCTTTTTGAAAGCAAGGTTGAAACAATCTAAAAAGAAAAATTTTTTTAAGTAATGCTTTAGGCAAATAATCAGGTTTTACCAATTCGATTACTAAATAAGATTAAAAAAAAATGAAAACAAAAGGAGTCTGAAGATAGGGTACAACTCGATATTTCTAATAACTTTATTGTTAAATTAAAATGTTAATGATAAAAAAAAATTATGGACGTAGATGATGATAAATGTAGTAAATATTGCAAAACTTTTTTTTCATAATTTCAGAGAAGTTTAAGAATATTTATTTTAAAATTATAGAAAGAAAATATTTAAGATCCTCACAAGAAACCCTTTAATTTAATATGTCACATGACGCAGTATCAAAAACTTTTTTTCTTATACAAGTTCCATTTTTCCATTTGGACATTCAGAGCCCTAAAAACGAAAACTTGGTGTTTAATTTTTGTTTTTCAACATTGCAGCTCATTGGTTGTTTAGCCTTCAGCAGTTCCCAAATCCCAGAAAAGAAAAATTACGAATCATCTGTGGGTCCCGGAAATGCTTTGGTCAGTCTTCTTAGTGGAAACCAGGGATGGACAGAAAATGGACCCATTCAAGAAATTCCCATTGACAATTATCAAATGTGAGTATTTTTTCCAAAATGATATAAAAACATCAATTTTTCACCCCAAAGCAGTGATAAAACTTTGTAAACTGAGTCAAGGTTAGTCTTGGTACCAATTAGCAAAAAAGTTAAATCGGGGTTAAGTTTAACATCCAGTTTAAGAAGAACATTTTATTCTAGTTTTTTTATTATTTTTTATTTTTATGGTATCAATTATTGATAATTGTATTTATGTTTTTCTTTTTTTATTTAGTTCCGAAAAGCCCCAACTTTTTGCTGCCCAAATCGAACTTCTAAAACTCCTAGAAATGTTGGTCCAAGTCAAAGGGGAAGTTTTCAGCCGATTGAATGACATCGTCCTTAACAATTATGAATTGATCGTGGCGATCCTGAACATTCTCATTAACAAAATCAGGGCACTCCACAACTTCTCGTTAGCTGGATTGAGCGTCCTTAGGAGAGTCTTGGAATACGCCGCTGACGCATTCGCTCATTTACAACACCACCAATAAATATTTTTTAATAACCTCTTGCAATTCATCTTTTGTTTTAATAATTTTTATAATTTGTAATAATTTATTTTCTTACTCAATTCAGTAGAACGTACTTTTTTTTAATCAAAAAGCTAATTGTAGTGTACATACTTTTGACTTTTTGTGAATTACATTTTCTTTTTTTATGTCAAAAAAAAAAAAAAAAAGAAAAACAATATTCAATAAAGTTATTATCTGTTTCAGAGGATTTTTTCATGATTTTATAGATCTGCTACTACCTAAAACAATAGAAAAAAAATATTAAAATGTTTTTGAAATAAATAAAAACAATATTATCTAAGAACTACGACAATTGCTCCTACTATTAGTGGGAGATGTCAAGCTCCAGCTTCATTGTTCAATAGATTTATTTGATTCTGAAAGATTATTTTCAAGCTAAGAGCTTTTAAACGTCATAAAATGTAAAAAAATGGATAGGAGAATATGAAAAACCATCAACCCTTAAAAAAAATAACGATTGATCATGACGAAAATTTGCAAAATTAGACAAACAGTTAGATTGAAGAATAACTAAATGTAAGTAATGTAAACGCCTTAATGATGAGGGGCAATAGACAAAACCTAATTCCTTTCACATCCTACCTATAGTCCTGATTTGAGGCTTCATCCCTTAGTTAAAAAGGCACCTTTTTGGGACTGTATAAGCATAGGAAGGGGCTTCAATATGATACTTCGTTAATGCTATAATTGAGAAGCTGCAGGATGAGGCCCAAAAATAGTAGAAACGTTGGCAACGATCCATTCATGTTGAGAAATTTTATTTTAAATAAAATTAATACAAAATATAAATAATATATTCTTCTTTTCTTTTTAATACAGGCTCAATACTTATTGAAAGCAACATCTAATCAATTGTCCATCAAGTAGTAATTTTTTTTGTTGTACATACCTATTAATTGTCATCAAGTAGAATTAAAAATCAATCAATAACTACTGTAAAGTACGTAATTACATCAGGTTTATGCTGATGGTCATTGTCTTCCAATTAAATAACCACTTGTTTGTTGCATGGGTTTTAGAACGGAAATTTATTTAAATAAAATTGATTTTCCGAACCATTGTTTCTGGAGGGTTGATAAACAGGGAAAATAAGTACTAAAATAAAAAGAAAGCAAAAATGAAATATATTATACAATCAGAAAAACAAAAAGCAAACGTGGGGTGAAGGTCTTTTTATTGTTAACCAGTAGGGGTTAAGACTTCTTTAGGGCTAAAAAAAGACTAATAGGTACAATAATTTAGAAATTAACTATTCTTACACCCCAAACCCTGAATTTAATGACCTAAAATTTTTCACAGAGGTTTATTGCAGAATTTTGACGAGCAGTTAGAAATTATTTTTCAAAATTTAACCCCTGAAGGCTGAAAAGGGGGTTCAAAGTTTGACTTAGCTAGAAAGCTTGAACTATTGTATTAACGACATCAGTGACTTTAAATTATTTTTAATTAGCACCTTTAAAGCAGTGGGACGAGGGTTAAGACTTTAATATAAAAACGTATACTAAATCCTAAGATTTGTTGAATAAACTTTTATTTTTAGTTCTTACACCTATTACAAAAATTATTCTTTTACATAATTTTTTTGTTTTGTGTTAATCCCGCCAATTTCAAGAGTTCATAAAAAATATTTCAGTGCCATCTAATTGATAAAAAAATTGACATTTGCTAGCATAAATATGAAATTATCTAATTATACAAATATATACATAAGAGTAAGTTGCAGGAAGTTCAAAACACTATGCTTGATTAGTCATATATTTATCCAAATAATAGACAATTACAAAGCAGCATGAAAAATTGCAAAAAACCAAATCAATAGATTGACATTTTAATGATGTATAAGGTTTACTAATTTCCGTTTTTATACTGATTTAGTGTACCTAAGACGTATTATTTTTAATTCCAAATGATTGGCAAAACATGGGGTCATAGCTCAGAGAAGTCATTAAGATAATGACATAAAAAAACAAGTATAGAACTTAAAGAGTTTATCTTCTGTTAGGCTTTGTTCTTCCAACTAGTGATCAAATTTTGTTTTGTTCTACTTTGTGATGACGTCTAAAATGGATCTATTTTTCTTTTTGTGTTATAAAAGGGTAAGCATTAAAATAAAATTATTACTTTAATAGTATAATTTATAAAAAATAGTTTTCTTCTTTAATTTAGAAATGAAATAGGCTGATTTGTTTTTATGTTCGTTTACAAATTATTTAGTACAATCACGGACAAAAATCAAGGCTTAACAATAATTACATGAAAATCCAAACTATTTAAAAATCATTTGAAGTCTTTCAGTTCAGTATAAACAAGTCATTATTTTCAAATGATTTCCTGTGTACTTATTTTTATAAATTAAACAATACCAAGGGTATATCAGCAAAAACCAAATTAATGCTTTATCCAAAACTAATGAAAATCAAACAAAGTTTTATATGAATGTTTGATTAATAATTTAAGATTTTTATTCTGAATCCATTTTTACAGATAATTTTTCTAATCGTATGTTTACACTTGTTGGGTACCATCATGGGCTACAACGTTGGTAGAAACGACCACCAAATAGACAAAACTGATAAAAGATTACTGAAACATCAGGGATTATCATTTGAAGAAAAAGTATTTCGTATTATGCAATACAATCCCCCAACGACCCCTGCAGCTTCACAGTTCGATTATTTAATGGAAGAAAACGAAATTGAAGATCTTCCTAAACGACAAATTTATAATGCACACCAATATGGACCTTATCTTCATAATAAACGGGATGAATTAAATGTCAATAAATCATAAATGAATTAAAAGTACATAATATATTAATTGTATTTAAATATTGTAATTTATTTTTTAATCGTATACTTATTTTGTATAAACATAAAATTAAATATGTACCTATTAAATATAGTTTTTATTATTTTTTTTTAATACTTATTAGGTGTCGCTGGGAGGGTTAATTACGTCTTAATAGGGGTTGCTATTATTACATAAATTAAATTTAAGAATAAAAACTTATACGATTTTATTACATTTTTTAATTTAAATAATTATAATTATTATAGCAACCAAAATGATTTCGCGAGAAATAGGAAAGATGCTCAATATTGTATCAGATTTAAATTTAAAATAAAAAAGAAGAATTTGCTCTTCTTTTTTGTTATAAATTTTGAGTTTACGCTTTTTTCACATTTGAATCAAGAAGATAATAATTTAAGACTAGTGGCAGCCACAAGTCGTTGACGATATTTTATTGTGCATTTTATATTGTGGTTACAATGAAAGCTGATGAGTTTTGTGGTCGTGTCCGAGCCACAAGCTGTGAAAGTGGTTAATTCTAGCCACTTGTGGCACCTGCGCACACTGTCCACTATTTTACTTCAGTCTTTGAAAATATACAGAAAAGTTAATGCAACTTGTGGCCGAGCCTAGCACGTGTAACAGTGACTAGTGGCTGCGTATAGCTACTTACAGCTGCGACTAGAAGCTACGTCTAGTCACTTGTGGCCGTGTCTAGTAATTCAGCTGATCGTGAGTCATAGGTAGCAGACATTAGTAATCGCCACTGGTAGTCCAGTGTGCAATACGCGTTTATAATATACATATTAATCTTTAACCGCCGTTCTATAATAACATTAAATATAGAATTTTTTTTTTGGTATTCTATAAATTACCTAATAGGTACTTTTTAATTTTTTTTTTTTTAGAGATGAATGAGTATTTATGTTTATATGTTAGGTGTACCATCTCTTAAAACTTTTGTCACTAAAACAGTTCATGGTAGATATTTTACAAATGAGTTATATTTGAGAAGGTAAGCAAGCAGAATATTTTAAATGTCATGATGCTATAATAAATGGTATTTATTATGTATGTATACGTATGTCCAGAAGAAGACGCTGTGGTGTGAAGCAAAACGGTCAAAGCCAGAGTATGTTAATCGGTGTCTAATTCGATTAGCCTTTGGATTTGCATGGTGCAGAGAAGTGAATTGTTGATTTTTTAACGCTTCTGTAACACAAGAGTGCATCATTTTACTTAAAACAGACGCCACTGCAACTATTACATAGAAAAAAGTAAGTAAAAAGATATTAAAAAAAAAATACTTTGTTGATCATTTTACTAATATATTAAAAGGATTTTTAGAAAATATTGAATCGAAAAAAATTGGAGCCGTTCGAAGGGTAAAAAAACTTTTTATGTTTGGTTGGTATAATCACAACTAATGTTTTCATCCCTTGAATTACTTCTGTGTTAAACTTTGAGAAAGAATTATTAATTACTTAATTTATTTTATAGAATAATACTATTTATGATTTATACAGTGTGGTCATTTTAGTGTGCAACATATGGGAATTTTTTTTTAATTAATTGCAAAATCATTAAAAAATATATGCTCGATAATTATAATAAAATATAAAAATTGTATAAGAGTAAAGTACTATTATTTCAGAAAATTCAGCAAAATTTTATAAATAGAAGTTATAAAGAATTTAAAGTTATACCTAAATACCAAAATATGGCCTTCTCAAAAAAAAAAAATTTAGAAAAAATAATCATTTCCAAAAAACAAGTTTTTTTTTATATTCACCTTAAATATATTAATCAAAATGAAATCCATTTCGCACAACTTTGTTCGAATTGAAGCATAATTGTAAAATTAATTTAGATTTTTAATTTTTTAGTAACAATAACTTCATGTTTGTTGCAACGACATTAAACTCAACTTTTAAATTTTCTAAAAATTCTTTTTAATATGGTAAGACATAAGTAGTGTAGGTACCTATTAAGAAACTCATTTAAAGTGCAAAATCTTTATTTTAAAATTTTATTTGGAAAATATTAAGTATTTTTTCCAAAACAAAAATCTCTTAGGAGATCATGTTTTGGTATTTATAATATTTAATTCTCAACAAATTTTATTTATAGAACTTTGCTGAATTTTCTGAAATAATTTTTATTTAATTTTTATATTTTAAGTCCTACCCTGCATGCTGTTTCATTGCAACCATTCTAAGTGTACCTTATATGACTATTAAACATGCACCAACTTCCGGAAATATTTGTATTTTTGTTATGCAATTAATCAAAAAAAATTCCATATATCGCCCACTAAAATGATCACACTGTATATTATTTATAATAATAATTTATTACCTGGTACAAACCTATTCATGATTAGGAAAAACGTTGTTACTTGTTAGATTCAATCGTTTCCAAAAAATTTTTTTTTTAATTTTCTATTGTACTTACACTATAAATTTATTGTAGGTGTTTTTCCATGTGATGTGTAATAATCCATAGATTAACTGATAATCTATTTGCAATTATTTTCATGTTTATTTAACTATATAATGGCTTTATCATTAGTAGTTCCACTAATAAATTCATAAAAATTAAAACATAAACAATTCCATGTTATTTGACGTCAAGAAAGTGTTACTGTCTTTCACTATAATTATGTACCTATATCTATATAAAAAGTATTAAATTATCTTTTGGAATGTGGCGATCAGGAAAAAAAGATAAGGTTGGGTTAGGTTAAGTGAGCTTTTCTACCTTTTTCCTATTTCTAATTCGCTACGAACACAGTTTGTTTATCTGGTTACATAACTTTCACAGATTCGATATTTTTTGAAAATAGTTGGAAAAATTTATCATCTACCTGATAACAAGCAGCAGTGCCCTAAATACATATGTAACAATTGCAACCTTTTAAGTTAATTTTTACCAAAAATTTGATAAAATTATTTATCCTACTTAATTAAAAATTTGACAATGTGAAACAGATAAAATATTTATCTGATATAATCAGTAATAAAAGACCAATTTTTGCTATCATAATTTATTATTTATTTTCTGATAAGCCTTACAGTAAATACGTGAATAGATATAAAGGCGTATACATAATATAATTCGAGTTAATTAATATTTTAATTTATTGTAAACTGTGCATACCATGAAGACTTTCGTCATCCAATTCTTTCCTTGAAGATAAATTAAAATTCAATTTCGAAACCGTTTTTTACCTGTTTTAAGGCTTTACAGTCGACTCGTTATGTTCATCTAATTAGTTATTAAAATAGCTATAAATTATTTATTTAAAATATAAAATGTGCATCTCCTTACAACATCGTGCATTTTCATGTTTAAATTAAACATCATTTTAATTAGGTATAGCCTATAATGTACTATAATAAACGGCAGCAAGTATTTATGTATTTTGGTTTTCTTTTTTTTTTATTAATTGATTTAGGTAAAAATAAAATTTTCATTCGAGTTTCTGTTTTTGGGAAAATTTACAGGAACGCCCTGTATGTTGTAAGAACGAGACTACTTGGTCTTAAAATTACATCACATATAATACCGTCGTTCCTATTAAATATTTATGACTTCAGTATAAATTATAAAGTCTGTAATTAGTTATAAATTCATTCACGATTGAGAAACATCAGCAATTAATGATTTCTTTACAAAACAAAACAAAACCATTTTTACAGAAAACGGTATTGTAAATGTACAGTACGAAACACATACTTTTTTATATATTCAGTTTAATAAAACGAAAAAAATTGGAAACGAAAATTGAAACACTGTTTTTTAAAAAAAATTTTGCTCTAAAATGGTAGGTATGTATTATGAAGTTAAAAAAATACCAGCCTAATAACTTTTCGTCAACAGGTAGTCCTTTATCTACATTCAATCCAATTTTTACTAAAAAATTTTTCCGAAAAACAGACAATGATAAACATTAAAGATAACCACTTATTAAACAAAAAGTCCTCATTTTATAATCAAATCTGCAGTTGCTCAGTTGCTTTTTTTTCTATACGAAATTATGTGTAAAAATAAATAGATTTATCTGAAACTCAATGGATATGCTTCAAATAATGCTACAAGAAATTTTTAATTTTTTCGTATTTTATGGAAGTTAACTCAGAGAGCTGTAGGATCGCACAGTTGTAATTTTTGATATTTTTCGCGATTTAATGATTTATTCAGCTTTATTTTATTTCTAGAAGATCACATTATTCGTAAAAATGGTAAAAAATACATAGATAATATATGTCTCAAGGTTCAATAATAATGTCCAATTTTCCAAAATAGGAAAAAAAACTTAAAAATTGAAAAAAGTGGGCCTACGGCGCAGCTTTTGACTTCAAAAAATCATGGTTGTATGGTAGCTTTATATGTTGGAAATATGACCACATAATTCCAGTAATGGTACTTATTGGGGTTTAGTAAAAAAATAAATAAATTATTACGAATTGCCTGCCCGTGTGGACAAAAAATGTTTTTTTTTCCATTTGACTTATGAATATAAATTACAGGTTTTTTAAAACGGTAAGTATAAAAATTACAACCCTCAGATGGTGCTGTAATTGATGAAATATCAATATCAAAAAAACCTTATTTATGTAAATTTTTGACCTATAATTTATTTTTGTTTTTACTAAACCCCAGGACTTATGGGGGAATATTTCTAACATGTAAATCTAAAACCATAATTGTTTTGATTTCAAAAGCTTTGATTGAATGCCCTTTTTTCAATTATTAAGATTTATTTTCCGGTTTTGGAAATTGGGATATTATTTTTGAACCTTGGAACCAATTTTTTCTAAAAACGAATTATTTGATCTTCTAGAATAGAGTTGAAAAACTCATCAGATCGTGAAAATATCTGAGGACCTATATCTCACTGAGTTGACTTCCAAAAAATCTGAAAAAATTCAAAATCTCTTCTGGCAGTATTTGAAACATTTCCCTCGAGTTTCAGAGAAATCTATTTAAATTTGCTAGAAAATCCTCCTAGTTGACATTGTTATTTTAAAAATTAAAAAGGAGTACCTATATATAATATATAAGTAGATTTTTATTTTTATTTTTAAATAGATATTATTTGGTCGTTGTCAGTAGTAGTAATTTCAAAAAACAATCACCCTGTAGATGTTCATATACGTAAGTACTGTTATATAACGTAATTAGGTATGTATAAATGCAGACACCACAAATAACTTTTTTCGATTTGATGACAAATAATGGCAGAATAATAACAAGGATTTAACAGTTGCATTTGATTGTAAACATATCTATAAACAGTTATAAAACACGTGCACTTATGTTTTTTTTTAAGTTTCCGAAAGGTTAAGGTCACTCTAGTGTCGTCTTAAGATTAATCTTTTGTAGACTAAAATTACGTTTCTAAATTACCTAATACAATAGAATCCGCTGTCTGGACGATCCTTCAAATTTATGAGCTATTCAATGATTTATAAATTATTCTTATAAAAGGTATAAAACACGTTGAACAAAAGCAAAGTTTATGAAACACGTATCAAGATGAAGTACTTTCTGGTAAGTTTTTAATACAATTAATTTAAGGGTAAATCTCCCTTCGCGTTGACTTCGATTACATAGCGAACACATTTAGGAGTTTATTTTTGAAAAATGCTTTAGAAACTTGATGGGTGGTATTTAACATTAATATAACTGACAGAAGATTTAGGTACTTTCATTATCATCATCGCCATCATCAAACATTAGAACATTACCTACCTATACATAGTGTCAATGAATATATTTTTATTTTAAAATTCTTTATGTGCCTTTTCCACTTGTCTAAAATCAATGCATAAGGAAGAATAGTTTATTAATTAATACGTATATTAATTTTTGAACCATTAAATTTTGGATAATTATTTGGATGTGAGTGGGGTCCACCCTATGTTTGCAAATGAAACATCGAAAATGATATCGTAATAACATTTTTTTTTTAATGTAGTCTTTGCTGCGCATTTGCGATAAAAAAATAGAACAATGACGAAAAATAAATATCTAATGACTTTTCGGCACTTGAATAACGAAAAATTTTTCAATTTTTTTTTATTCAGATTAACATTTTAGTAGGTAATTGCATATAAACCGTTCAAATTATGCTATCAATTTTTTTTTCAATTTGTATCTTTTTTTGTGTAGTTAAAATATTCATCAAAAACATAAAAATTTGCATTTTTTTCACATCAAGTGCCGAAAAGTCATTTAAATATTCATTCACAAATAGGGTGAACTTCATTTCCAAATAATTACCAAATTTTGAACCCTTTTCACCCCATTAAGATAATTGCCTTTAATACGTATTTTTTTATTTTTTCTTTTAAGATGATAGCTTTATACTTCGTTTTTCTGCTACTTCATACTCTGGCCCTCACAATTCAGGAACCAGACCAATGGGAACCCAGTGCAGTACCACCAAATGCCGAAGAATCCCGCCATGTTTTGGGGTACGACAAATATGATGGAAGAAGTGTTAAAAATTCTGATTCCTCAATAACATACGGAAATAATTGGGAACAGTTTGATACCAATTTTAATGCGGATGACCAATTCCAACCCCAGCGGTATTCATCGTTCTGATATTAATTAATTGTTCATATTATTTTTATGTTCATAATAGAGCATGATTTATTTTACATAGTATTTTTAATTATTTAATAAAAATTATACATGTACATACGTTGGTAAGTGATTTTCTTTTTATTATAAGAATTTTAAAAATTTCAAAACAATCGTTCAAAATATTTTTTTATTCTCGTAAAATGTCTTTTGGTTATATATAATGTAGGGTAAATAATATAAAATTTCTAAGCAGATAATTATTTAATTTAATTAATATAAAGTTAAGTGCGATGAAATAATCAATGTGTAATAATTATTGCCAGTACTTTTCCAAACACATTTTTTTTTGTCGTACTTATGCCTATTACAGTAAATACTCTAAAGGTCTAAAGTACTTGTTTGCAGACAAATTGTCTTTATTACCTCTATTACATTATACAGTAGGCACTTAATAGATACGATTTATAAAAAATTAAACAATGTTAATTATCGATTAAATGTAATTAAAATACCACAACACACGTTTGAATGTGTTACACCATCTTTAATTTATTGGAATGAACTAATTTTTGTTGTTTCGTTACAAAAATGTGTCTCAAGACAAACAAAATATTTTACTCTTCAATCGGGGGCAAAGGATATCGTCTTAATCTACTTCCATGCTTTTTTTTCTAGTTAAGGGGCAGACGGTATAAATATTATTGCCTTAATAAAAAATTGCAGATTTGTGGAAAAAAATTAATTGAGTTACATCTAAAAGAAGTCACAATGGGTCGAGCTATGGTAAGCACAATGTTTGTTTATTGTCAAATAGTTAAATACTATGTTGTGAGGTGTTTAATTAGTTCCTTATATAAAATAAATACCTATTAAAAAAGTGAAAGTAAAATTTTTTTTTTTAATTCCACTACATTATGATATATGGTAACAAACTTGAATCCAAAAGCAAACAAAGACAGTTATTCTCGAACGTGGGTGTAAATGGGATTTTTTTTTGGGATAAAAATTGAAAAATGTATTTTAATATTTTTGTTTTTTTGTTAACCGATCTAAACCATTCATTTATTAGAGATCATAACAAAATAATTACAGACGTTTCGATCACCAAACTTTTTAATGTGAAACATGAAAAAATCTAAAAAATAATAATTTAACCCTAATTAATTTTTAATTGCCAGATAAATTAATGAATTAAATATAACATTGTAAGTACCTACCTAGGGGATGAAAAACATGTGATGGTATTAAGACCACTTTACAAAATAACCTTTAAAAAACCATTTTCTTAATATGTTAGAGTTACTACTCATGCGACTAGTTCCATTCTAATGATGTTAGTTCTCTACCCATGCCACTAGTTCCATGCTCTTCCTGTTAGTTCCATGCTCATACCGTTAGTTCCATGATCATGCTTCTAGTTCCATGGTCATGAGGCTATTTCTACTCTCATTTTTGGGACTAGTTCCATGCCCACGCATGCGGCTGTACCATGATCATGATAATCGGTCCATATTCATGCGGCTTGTTCCATGATCATGAGGATTATTCTACGCTCACTTTTGCGGCTAGTTCCATTCTCATGCGGGTAGTCTCCCACACATGCGGCTGTACCATGATCATGATAATCGGTCCATGTTCATACGGCTTGTTCCATGATCATGAGGGTAAATTCACGCCCACTCTTGCGGCTAGTTCCTTGCTCATACTGTTGGTTCCATGACTATGCTTCTAGTTCCATGGTATGAAGCTAATTTTACGCTCACTTTTGCGGCTAGTTCCATTCTCATGCGGCTAGTCTCCCACGCATGCGGCTGTACCATGATAATGATAATCGTTCCATGTTCATGCGGCTTATTCCATGATCATGAGGATTATTCCACGCTCACTCTTGCGACTAGTTCTATGATCATGCTAATAGTTCCATTCTCATGCCGCTAGTTCCCTACTCTTGCGGTTGTAAAATGATTATACTAATAATTCCATGACAACGCGGTTTGTTCCATGATAATGCGGTTAGTTTTATGCTCATACTGAAAGTTCCATGTTCATGCTGCTATTTCCATGGTTATGCGGCTTATTCCACGCTCACTCTTAGAGCTAGTTCCATGCTCATGCTGCTAGTTTCATGATCATGCAACTGATTCTACGCTCACTCTTGTGGCTAGTTCCATTATTATGCCGCTAGTTCCCCACACATGTGGCTAATTCCACGGTCACTCTTGTGGCTAGTTTCATGTTCATGCTGTTAGTTGCACATTTATGCGGCTAATTTCACACTCTCTCATGCGAATAGTTCCAACACGGACAACAGCAGTGTCACCAGGATCCTCATGGACAACATGAATCACATATGCACGATCATCAGTGATCATTAAAAAGAAACGTATTTTAAAATGACACCCATTTAGACGTATTTCTTTCAAAATTGTCTTTACGTAAAAATAATAATTAAGCATAATTATAAATAAACAATATATTTTATACTTAATTAAACTTTAGCATCTCCACTGCCTTTTAACTACTTCGTTTTGTAAAATATCTAACTGAAAAGTTGAAAAATCGGGATAAATTAAAAGAGAATAATTTTTGTATACATTCTCGACTACAGGAACAATATAATTATTCACTAAAAGTTAAAATAAGGTAACTGTATGTTTATAGTAAAAAAAAAAAAGAATAAGAAAGACTGAGAAAATTTTGAAAAAACGAATTTCAACCTAAATTAAAATAGAAATAGTTTTTTTTAATTCGTTCACAAAAAAAGTATTGAAATTTGGAGAGGACAACGTGAGTCTAGTGTTTCTATAAATTAAAATGAAGTACTTTTTTAATAACATAACCAAACAGGCGCTCAAGTACTATAACTTTTGTATTTTGGTAAGAACAAACTACAGTGATAAAGAAATCGAGGACACATGATGTGAATAGCCTAATTTGTAAAAGGTTATTTATTATTATTAATAAAATCTAGTGCCATTAATTGTTTAAAAGAAAACTTTAAATTTCCTGAATTACGATGGAATGTAGAAAATGAGTAAGCGACAGACTACAACCAGACAATAAGCAAACACATGAAACAATAATTTTATTTGCATTAGCATTTTTAATAAGCACAGTTGTCAACCTTTGGAAAAATGAGCCCTTCAGCTGATGAAGAGCACGAAATAATTTTTTTTTTCGCGTGTAGATCACGTTGTACGAATTGTAAATTTGAACATGATATAACAATTGCGCTCAAGAAATAAATTCAAAGAACGATATCAGCATCACAAATATTATACAAAAGGTTTTTAGACACCAGGAAAATAGCATATCATAAATTTGTGGTGTATGTATATTATTTTTAGGATAAATAAATTATAGTTGTCAGAACAAAGAAATAGTCTGGTATATGAGATATTTTCATATTTAAAGAAAATTATTTTCAAAATTTTTTATTTTACTTTGTAATTTTCAAAGATAGGTACTTGAATATATCTTACATTGTTAGTCCTTAGTGTATTTCTAGTAATTTTTTGTTAATTTAATTAAAATGGGTGGAAGTAATGTGAAAAAGTGTAGCAGAAGCTATTTAATAGCTGTGGTCATTGCTGGTGAGTAATAAAAGAAGATGTAAAATTATTAAAATATTTTTTTAATTTAGTATCTTAGTATGAAGCCAAACTATTGTCTAAATATTTAACAAAATTTTGGATTGATAAAAACATTTGGATTTTTAATAAAATCAAAGAAAGAAAAACTGAGAATTAATTATTAACAATATCAATAATTTTTTAAATCAGGACGAATTTTGAAAAAGGATAATTGGTTGGTATCCATGGTATCTATAGAGTCGTTTAGAACGTTATCTGCTCATACAAAATTATTTTTTATGATTGATTTCATGTGCAGACTATCTTGAACATTAATTTTAATAATAACAATATAAATGAAAAATAAAATTTTACTTACGAGAATTACCCTTCTTCCTGTATTCTACAATCAGTTTTAAAAAACTTGATAGGATTATATTTATCACTAGAAAAAACACTTTAGGTATTGTATATTTTTATACAAAACACTAGAAAAACCGAAAACATTTCATTTATTATACACATCAGTTTTCATTCATATCAAACCCCACAGATGATGGTTATTTACAATCAGAGCAATAACCTTCTGTGTCTCAGATGATAAAAACTGATAACTATATCCAGTTTTTCAGTTACAATTTTTAAAAACGCATTGACCTCTATTAAAAATTATAAAATTTTCTTCATCTGCAGTAACATCATAGTAAAATAGTGATGCTTTGAACGAAATATTATTAGGGATGAATCCAATTACAAAATAACAAATTTTAAGCAATTGTGTTTTTATTTTCTACGTAATGATGGATTTCTACCAGGTAAAGACCCAAACAATCTTGAAATTTTAAGGAGTTTTTTTTACTATAATAGTTGTATCAATCTCAAACATTCCAGATCATCCTAAAATGTAATAGAACGTTCTGTAACCTTTTGGAAAATTTTACATCATTCACCCTTCTGAAATCTGGAACATCTTGAAACATTGTAGATCGTTTTTAAAAAGACGGAACAATTTTAATCTTCTTAAAAGTTCCTAACCTTTCTAGATCATTATCATTCTCAAAAAATTTAGGATATTCTAAACATTTCCCGAACATTCCAAAGTATTTTCAAAAAATCTGGAACATTTGGCAACTTTCTAGACCATCCTTTCGAACATTCCAAATTATTCTAGAAAAGTGTAGGTCATTCTTAAAATTTTCAGAACATGCTGGAATATTGTATAATAGACTATCAATCTTTAGTATTCGAAATCATTCTCGAAAAGTCATTTTAAATCATTTTCGAAAAATCGTGAAAATTCTGTAATGTTTTAAACCTCTCTGTCGAAAAACTACGGAACATTCTGTCACATTCTCCCGAATTTTTTACGACATTCCATTTCATTCTGAAACATCTTAAATCATTTTCGAACGTTCTAAAATATTATTGAAAAGCGTGGAACATTCTAGGCCATTCTTGAAAATTTTACAACATCGTAGAATAGTTTAGAGTGAAACATTCTAAAAATTTTTGAATATCCTGGAACCTCATCATCTACTTTAAATATTCTGAATTATTCATGAAAAGTTTCGACTATTCTAAGACATTTCAGATCATTATCGAACAATTTGGAACCTTCTGTAACGTTCAAGATCATTCTCTCAATCATTTCAAATCATTCTCGAAAACTCCAGAATATTCTATAACGGTTTAGATCATCCTCTTAAACATTCCAAATCATTTCGTTCATTCTTAGACATTTCAGATCTTTCTCTAACAATCTGGAATATTTAAAACATTCTAATACAATTTGTATCATTCCTTTTCTGGAAAATTCCAACACACCACTGCTACTCTCTATTAGACGCAAATTTATTCTTTTTATTTAGTAAAATTATTCAGTAAACGCCACTTTTAACTCGATATTTTCTTTTCCATTTCAGCCAATTTGACAATATTCACCACTGGAGCTTTATTAACTTGGTCATCTTCAGTCTTTCCTCGATTGAACACAATCAATGATGACAACCCCTTTGGTAGAGAAGTGTCATCTTCGGAACAATCCTTGATCAGCTCACTATTACCATTGGGTGCTTCATTCGGTCCCATACTTGGAGGTCTAATGACGGACAGAATTGGAAGAAAGAAGACCCTTCTCGCATTCTCAGGAATCCCTCTGGTAGCAGCTACTTTAACACTGATTTTCGCAAAGTCAGTTCTATTGTACTGCATTGCAAGATTTATTGCTGGCATAGGGGTAGCAAACGCCTTCGTGGTGGTTCCCATTTATCTAAGTGAAATATCTGAAGTTTCAATAAGGGGTACGGTGGGGTCATCCCTAGCCATTTTGTGTACTGCTGGACAGTTATTTTCGTACGTAATCGGGCCCTACATTTCAATCCTGATGTTCAATACAATAAATGCTGTAATCCCCGTTGTATTTCTCGCTACATTCCTGTTTTGTCCTGAAAGTCCTTACTACTCTATCTCCAAAAACGACGTCAAAGCTGCTCAAGCGTCCATTTCTAAACTAAGGAATACTTCCATGGAAGAAGCCGACAAAGAACTTAAACTGGTAAAAGAGAATGTGGAAAGAGCTATGGAAAATCGGAGATTCACTTTGGATATATTTACTAATAAAGGCTACAGAAAGGCGTTTCTAATTTGTCTTGGATTGCTCACGTTCCAACAGTTTTGCGGTATTTGTGCCATTTTGTTTAACACTTCCGAAATATTTTCTGCAAGTGGTGGTTCTTTGGACTCAAACGTATCTGCAATAATCGTAGGGGCTGTACAGGTTTTTGCAAGTATAATAACTCCAGTTTTCGTGGACAGATTAGGTCGAAAGATGTTACTGCTCTTGTCAGCGATTGGAATGGTAACTTCAGAAATACCATTGGGTCTTTACTATCTACTAAAAGAACACGGTTACAATGTAGAGTCCATAAGCTGGTTACCAGTGGGATGTTTGATAGGATTCATTCTCACGCAAGCTTTAGGGTATGGATCAGTGCCTTGGATTGTAGTTGGAGAAGTGTTTCCAGCTAATGTTAAATCAACCGCTACGACGATGCTTACGAGTTATGTTTGGTTTCTTGCATTCGTTGTGTCGACACTCTTTCTAAGTTTAGTCAACTTAATGGGCATAGGAGGAACCCTGTTGTTATTCGGTTGTTGCTCTTGTTTCGCTGTTGTTTTCACTGTTCTTTTCGTTTTCGAAACTGCTGGGAAAACCGTGCAGCAAATACAAGAAATGTTAAATAAATAAACAAATTGATAAATATACTCATTTGTGTATTAGATGTACAAATATCTATTTATTACTGATGAACAAAATGGTCTCGGTCTTGCAGTCTTGGTCTTGGTTTTGTAAATTTTTCAAGACCAACATAGTATCATTTCAACAAGACCAAGACTCGATTCTAAAAGACCAATACATATTTGCAAGACCAAGACCCAGATACAATCATCAAAACAAATACCAAGACCAAGATAACTTATTGTATTATTAAGACTGATTAATTTGTTCATAAGCAAAGGGAATACAAATTAATTATTAATTAAAAACTGCCCTTGTAATAAGTATTAAATAAATATAAATATATTCAAGTACGAATTTAATTTTAAAATCCTTTTGGAAAAACGGAACCCTTACAGAATCATTCGTGTGTCTGTCCGTCTGTTTGTGATAAGCAATTTACTTCGAATGTAATTAAAGCAATTAACTTAAAATTGGTACACATATGAAGTTCTGTTAGGCGCCCAAATACAACTTGTAACGAAAATATAAGAATTTTGAAGGTGAAGGTCAGTTTTTGGGAAGATAATACACACTAAAAAAAATACCGTGTGAAATACATACATACATTTTTTTTTATAATCTCAAAATAAATAGTTTTAAACATATTTAGGAAAATAGATGAAGATTAACCTCAGCATCCCTCTTCTGTATCTCCGAAAGTATAGAGTTAAATTTTTTAGATAATATTGTAACGAGCGTGTATGTATGCGAGATCGCCGCCGAGATCCGGGAGCAGATAAGCGGAGTTCAAAGAATACCGGCGTCGATCGGCGCTTTGATGACAATAAACAAGGCCATAAATCAAACGAACACGAGTAAATTCTAGTAGGTCATTCCCGATCTTTCTGGAATTATTCTACGTCTCTATAAATACTTGTTGACGTGGTCAGTAACAGCGCAGTTTACAGTTAGCTTCCGAACGTGTAATATAAATACCGAACTACGATATACCGAGTGATATAAATACGCATTTTCCTTGTCATATAAATAAGTTGTTGAATTGTTATTAGTGTTTAAGTATTCTATTAGTGTTTAAGTGTTAAATAAATAGTTGTAAATAAATTTTTGTTAAATAAATAATTTAATCTAGAAAAGTCGTTACAATATTAAATATTTACCTGCTTCTTAGCTCGGCGTTTACTGATCCTTATTATTTAAATAACTTATAAACTGTTCGAGATAGGATAAAGACGCTTCAGATCGTTTTTTATTCCTGTAACCACCCGTATCCGGGTGTGACAATATTATAAATAATTCTCTTGTATTTATTTATTCAACAGGTGGTTTTTATCAGATAACCAATTTTATCTAATTGGATCAAAGGTATTTTTTTTTCGTCTCTTCATCTTAATAATTCTTTTTATTTCGTATTTCTAATTTCGATTATTTTTCTGATTATTTGAATTATTATTTGAAAGGACGGAACTCATAAAAGAATCTAAGTTACTACATTCTATTAACCGAACGTAATTAAAAGGTCCTAATACTAGACGATTTACATTCACAGCCAAATTCTTCGATTCAAATAAATAAATAAATAAAGATTTTTGAAAAGTTAAATTTTTGTTTGTTTATCTTTTCTTGATTTTGACGAGAACTTGGGCTACCCCTTTGCTTCCATTACATTCCTTTAAATTATGAACAAATTGAGCTTTTAACCGAAGCTTTTTTTTTAACTTTTTTGCTATTATTTATAAAAGTATTCGTAAAAAAATTCGAATTATCAGTAGTTAACGAGATATTTCTGTTTGAAAACTGCTAAAAAAATTTTTGAGTTAGTGCATTATTGGCATTTTCTATGCGGCAGATTGTTACTAAAAAAGTGAAAAATAAAAATGTTTTAATTTGAACATCTGCGATCCATTCTGATGCCTCTTAAGAACATCTCTAAGAAGTGAAAAAAATGTGAGATGTTAGTTCAATATTTATCGGGGTTTTTTATATCAACATTCTATTGTGAAAAATTTTCTTAATTAACAAAAGCATAATTAAAAGAAAAATTGGGATAAAAATTTTTTGCCGATCAATTATTGTTTATTCATGTATTTGAATACTACTTGAATTTTTTATTTCTTAATATTCATATTTAATGTGCTAAAATATTTTTTTTGTTGCTGTGTCCGCGTTTTTAGGTCCATTTTCGGCTTACAATTAAAATTATAAATAGTGGTGGGACAGTTCCGGGCGGTAGAACTTCTTTTAGGGCTTTTCCTGCTCTTTAAGGGTCTTTTTTCCGATTGTCGATAATTGCAATAGTTTCTGAGATATTTGCGAATCCACTCTTTTTTTTTGTAATTTTTATCGGCCCCATTTCAAATTTTTCAAAAAGTGTCCAGATGTCATTCCGAATAGAATGAGCCCTAAATCACAATTTTCGGTGCCTTTGATGAGGTTTTCACCTAAATGGGTTTTGTTGACTAGACTAAAGCAGTGATGAGCAAACGCAAGACCAATGTAATTCTGGTCTCGGTCATGTTCTTGCACATTTAGGTATTGGTCTTGGTCTTACTCTTCGGCAGTAGTCTTGGTCTTGGTCTTGGTCTTGTTCTTGCAATACCGGGTCTTGTCTTTTGCAAGACTTATTCGTAGCAGTTTAGAAAAATTTAAATTACATACATGTATGTCCCTTGAAATATTTTGAAGTGTGAATCCTTTTTTAAAAATTGGTTATTAATAAAAAGAAACGTACATTGTCATAAGAAAATTTAAATATGCATATAAAATTAACAAATCTCAATAAATTATTTTTAAACATCGTAAGTAACATTGGGTTACGTTTGTCACTAAGTACATATTTAAAAAACGGAATCCAAGTATCCTGCATTTTTATCTTAATTTAAAATGACTTCGAATTTATTGTTTTAAAAATTATAAATATTTTAATGTGAACTAAATCATTTAACCAACTAGTTGGATTCACATTAAGTATTTAAAATCACCACTTCTAAATAATTTCTAGTGCTAATAATATTATTTAACAGTATAATTAATGTCTGCTGGTAAATTAATGACTAATGATTTCAATTAAAAAATTGTATAATTAATATCATATTTACTATAATTCAAACATTTTTTTCTTATGTACTTTTTTTTGTTTCGTGCCGTTTATTCTTACTGGAAGACCAAATATCAGAGTAGATTTTTACGAGACTCTTCTGAGACTCTTGCGTTCTTGTTCATTTAGTCTTGGTCTTGGTCTTCCGAGAATAGTTAAAACTTGGTCTTGGAGGTGAAACGCAGATGTAAAAATAAGGAGATGACATGGACAATTTTGGAATAAATAGTTTTAAAGTTATTTAAGAAAATAAATGACCAAACCAAATTAAAAATTTTCATTAGTAAATTATAGATAATTATCAAAATTTAGAGATTCTAAGAATTTATATGGAAAAAACTAGTGACTTTTCTATTATTTTATCTCCCATTTATGGGCTATTAAACCTGTTGCTGTGCTTAATCAATTTAACAAAATAAAGTGCCATTTAGGTGTATTGTTATTATACAATATCTACCATACATAATGAGAGATACAATTGATGATACCGTGCATTAAGTAACAAAAGATTAAATTATTTATATCCACTTATAAGTGAAATTTATTAGGAATACTTTTGTAAACCTATCATCCAATTTTACCATATGTTCAGAGATGGATTTGGATAACAATCCACACCAACATTTTAAATCTTGTTTTGCCTTCTCATCAAATTTTGTCATGGAGATAATTAAACACTACGGGATAGAAATATGGTACCCTTTTTTTTTTTAAATCAACTCCTAAAGGGTTAAAAAAAAAGTATTAAAGTTTAGGTAGTTAAAGGGGATGAAATAGAGGTCAACATTTTGTATGAGTTCGTTAAGAAGAAGATAGACGTTAATACATACTTGTTTATTGAAAAAATTTATGGAGCCGATTAAAAGTATGAAATATTAAGTCCAACCCTGTAAATCACAATGAAATAATTTACAACAAAAAGCACTCATTCAAAAGATCTTATCTCAAGTAGTGTAGTGTTATCATGAATATTGAGATGTTATCGCTTCCAATATCAAATTTATGACAATAATAAAGGTGTTTGATCACGGTGAAGATTTTTAAAATATTCGTCCTCTCTAAACTTTTGATCGTTAAATACCATTGGTGATCAGTAATACTTAACTACAGTATTAAGGTAAGAAAAAATTGAATATCTAATACATACCCATAATTTTTAATTATTTTTTTATATTATCACGTCCTGCGGATTTATTTTTTTGTAAATTCATTTTTGTATCTAAATTTATGATCTGTATCAGATTCTTGAGACTGCATGAATGACTGATGTGGTAAAATTAAACTCGACTTTTGAATACGTATAATTCGGTTGTGGTTTAATTTAGAAACAAGCATTTATTCCCTTGTTTATTATAAAATTTTTTACAGATTATGAAGACAGACCTAAAAACTACGCATTTTTTTCCAATGGTATTGTGAATCGACAGAGTTTGACTAATTGTACATGAATAAGTGAGGTAACGTAGGTATAATTTTATTGTTTTCAAATGGTTTAAATATCTACCAATTTCTTTACTTACTCTGTGTCTGAAAACTAATTAAAAAAAAAGTGCGCAAAAATAAACTAAAGTTATAAAAATAATAGTAGTAACTGATGTGAAATAACGATAAAATACTTAATAATAATAATTTTCACATTTTTTTTTAATTTTCTTCATGCCCATATAAGGACATCTTCAGGATTAATTAACTCACTCCCTCTTTTATAATTGTATTTTATCAATTAGTCAAGAATTAGCAACTATAAAAAGTTTAATTGAAGAATTCAGTTACGATAAAAAAAATTTTAACAATAACTAGTTTTTAGTCAACAAGCACATTAATAATTTTATTTAAATTAATTTAATTAACTGTTTGTTCAGTTTCTCTTTTCATACTAATATTTTTTGTTAATTGTTTACTCCCTTTCGATTTTTTTTAAAAAATAAGTATATTGTAGAGTTCGTCATGCCTATCAAAAATCGAAAGGGGGTAAGTTATTGTAAACAATTACTTATTTTTATTATCATAAAAAATTGACAGAAAATAACACAATTGTATCATTAGCAGACAAATAAAAAATAATTTTTTAATTGCAATTCTAATATCGATTATTTTATACTCATCATTTATTATCTTTGTTAAATAATTGTAAAAAAAAAATAGTACCTCTTAAGGTAACAGATGCTTCCAAAGTTTTTTCTTCCTGGGACTTCATTATTAAAAAAATTATTAACTACATTATTACTAATTGTTGAATAATAATAAATAATAATTGGTACATAAAAATTACTCGTACGTTTTGCGTAACTAATAAACTTACCAATTTTAAAGGTTTAATGATTTTGAATACAATAGAATCGAGTAATTAAAATTCATTGTTTCGTTTCAGATTTTCCTGATATAATATCTAAAAATTTGGACACACAAATCAAATGTTAAAATCAATCAATGGCTCGATAAATTAACAGATATCGGGCTACAACAAATATTTAATAGAGTTTGTGTAACTCGTTTTAATTAATTACCACAAGGATTTCGAAAATAAGCGAAAATGTTACAAGGACTAAAAAACAGAGGCTATTTGTTGGCAGCAGTTTTGTCTTGTAAGTAAAAGTTTTTTAAATCAATATTCAATTAATTAATTAAGTAATTAACATTCGGTAAAGGGGAGGGTGGTGCATACTTCCCCTCTTTCTTGTTCAGTAAGAATTACGAAAATAATAAATAAAACAATATTTTTAGCAAAAGAAAAACGAACAAAATAAAAAAAGAAATTTGAAAAATTATTTTTCGATCGATTATCATTGATAAAATAAATACTATATTATAATACAAATAAACAATTTGTTTCTAAATAATCCATTACAAAATTGATTTTTTTGGTGGTTTAAAGATGGATGTGGTGTTAATGCTGGGGGTGGTGTTGAAGGTGGATAGCACCGAGGTGGGGAGGATGGTTTTGGGAGTAGGGGATGGTGTAAATGGGGTAGAAGTTTGGGTTGGCTCCGGATCTTTGGATGGAGGTAATAATGGAGATCACGTCAACACCACCTCTACCTTCGGACTCAACCCCACATCCTAACCACAGGAAAATCCTATTTTACCCTATTTTTAACACTCATCTCATCCCCACTGCAAATCTCACCTCTAAACCACCAAAAACATTATGAAACAATTTTGTAGACAATTATAAGTTGTCTATTTCTATTATTAAGTATATTATCATTGGTAATTAATCGAAAAATCAACTTTTTTAATTTTTTTTTTTAATCTATTCGTCTTTTCGTGAAGATTATAAAAAAAGTATGTAAGTGATCAGAAACTGTGAAAAAAATTATGAGTTTTTGTTGGACAAGAAATGGATTTTTGAGAATTTGAAGTCCGAGAACGACTAAAATTTTGTTTTTTTTTTTTTTTTGCGAATAAGTAGATCAGTGTGATCTTTTTATCTCCTTTCAAGTCGTAAACAAATTCAATTTTTTTTTCATTTGAACTGACTATACGTATGTAGGTATAATTTCAAGTGAGCATCTTATCATTAAGTGATATTCTGTTTATAAAAAAATAAAATAAAAAATAAGATATACGTAGTGTGTTTGTTTATGTTTCTATCAACCTATTGTTCTCAATTTTTTTTTATATATAGAATTATAGTGACAAATTTTTGATTGTGTGGTTTTTTCTTGAGAACACCTGGTATATTATTTACTCACATACAATATTTAACAAAAAAAATAGTAATTTTCATAAACAAATCGCTGGCATTTTTTATTCTTACGTTAACTTGGAAACACTCGGTGGTAAATGAAATACTAACAAAATCATATTATTATTATTATTATTATTATTATTATTATCATATAATATTATCATATTGTTACGCCGACAACTATCTATCTACTTAAATTTTAATAACATAAGCTTCTAGCGGTTTTAAGAATCAATTTATCAAATAATAACGAAAAACTTCTATAATCTGCAAGTTGTTTACTTTGGAAATTTTAAATTTATTGAATAAAAAAAGGAAACGTTTAAATGTTATAAAATTAAAATTTCAAAGTTGTGGCAAATAATATTTAATGTAAATTTAAAAAAAATATTTGGAAATAGAATTTTAGAAATTATTTTGAAAAGACTGTAGCATTTTAAAATAAAAGTAATAATCAAGATTGTATAAATTAAAAAAAAAAAAAACATTTAATGAATAATCGGTGCCCCTGCGTTACGAGTCCGCTATGATTATTATTTTTGTGTATGATGCACCCCCAAGCCTAGGATCACGTACCGCCACTGACAATTAGTAGATTCAATATGTTAAGGACTACCCTAAAAGTGAACAATTCTATACTTTAGTTTAACACCGTACCCTTAGCATATAATATAAATAGTAGTAAGTTTGTCAAATCATCCCCTAATGATGACACAAGGTGGTGAAACAGTATTGTACTTTACATTGAAAATACAGCTACCTAATTGTTTATTATTGGGGCTACAGACAAAAATCGCTCTAAAATATTTTTAACCCCCTGTAGGATAAAATTAGATATTTGAAGGTGGGGTGACGCTTTTTATGTGGTTTTATAGAAAAAAAAATACGATTTTAAGGTACTGGTTTAAGGTGATAAAAATTCTAATACAAAAAAGTGTGACGTAACCCAACCTAACCTAACATAACCTAACTTTCGTTTCTTTTATTTTCTAGGTAATGTTGCAGCCTTCAGTGCTGGAACGATTTTAACATGGACATCTCCAGTGTTTCCAAAAATAAACAACAGCACAGGCAGTTTGTCCGATAGTCCCTTTGATGCAGCAATTACATCCGAAGAGCAATCCTGGATAGGAGCCCTTTTATCCGTCGGCGCTATTTTCGGGCCGTTAGTTGCAGGGTTGTTAATTGACAGGATCGGTCGCAAATGGACTTTAGTTTACATGTCTGGCATCCCCCTAACAACAGCATTCTTAATGTTGGCGTTCGCCAGAACCCCAATCTTGTACTACGTTGCAAGATTTGTGGGTGGTTTGGGAATGGGCGTTATTTTTACCACTTCACCCATTTACATCGGAGAAGTATCGGAAGCTTCGATAAGGGGAACTTTAGCATCGTTTTTCAATATTTTCATAGTCACCGGGGAATTATTCTGTTACGCCGTTGGACCCTACATCTCCATCATGTGGTACTCCATCTTGTGCGCAATTTTCCCTGCTGCGTTTGTGATTTTGTTCTCGTTTTTCCCTGAAAGTCCCTACTATTTGATTTCGAAGAACGACATTCCTGCAGCTGAATCGTCCCTTGCAAAACTTAGAGGTACAGATCGGGGAGGAATTGAAAAAGAATTCGCTTTGATCAAGGAGAGTGTCGAAAACGATATGAAAAACAGGGGTACCATAATGGACGTGATAAGAAACCGTGGTCTGAGGAAAGCCCTGTTGATATGTCTGGGTTTAGTGACTGTGCAGCAATTGTCAGGAACCAATGTCGTTATGACGTATGTAACGGATATTTTTAACGCTTCCGGAAGTTCTATGGATTCAGACATTTCATCCCTTATAGTTGGTTTGGCCCAGTTCGCTAGTAGTTTCACTACCCCTGTTCTAGTAGATCGATTGGGGAGAAAAATGCTGTTCTTGATATCAGCAGTAGGAATGGTGATTTCTGAAGTTCCACTTGGGGTTTACTTTTACTTGCAGGAAGATGGTCAAGACGTGAGCGGTATTGGATGGCTGCCTGTTGTCTCTATGATTGCTTATATTATTACGTATAATTTTGGTTTTGGCCCATTGCCCTGGACGGTTATGGGTGAAGTTTTTCCAGCTGATGTCAAAGCTGCCGCTTCTACCATAACAGCAAGTTTTTGTTGGTTCATGTCTTTCATCGTGGTCAAATTTTTCACTAATCTGCAAGAGGCTGTTGGGCTGGGTGTGACCTACTGGATCTTTTCCGGTTTCTGTTTCTTGGGAATATTTTTTACCTCTTTCTTTTTAATAGAAACGAAAGGCAAAACTTTTGCGGAAATTCAAGATATACTGAACCGATAAGACTTTATGCTTTATCTTACTTTCGCAATTTATCTTTAGTAATGATAAAAAGTTCAATTTTTTTTACGTAATAACAATTCTACGTACTACACACATACTTATGCGTATGTAATAATTTATTTATTATTATTATTAATATTTAATTTTTTTTAAATTTTGATAAAACCTTATCGTAAGAATGACGAGATAATTTAAAGTACAAATTGATGTTTTTTTTTGTACCGGAAACTATTCTGCAAAATTTTGGTGAATATTTCAAAAATATATAGATATCAATTTACTTTTTCACATACATAAGTAGATTCGTAGATTAATAATTCAATAAAATTTATGATTGTAAATATTATTTTTATTTTATTGTTATCATATTATTACATTTATAAATCTGCAGCTCGTTTTTGTATTTATTTATAACAAAAATATATTTTAATAAATTTTTTTGTCCCATATTATTAGGTACACTTTCCTTGACCTGATTTCGAAAAATTAGTAGCCCACATAAAGAATGTTACCACTAAATTATACTTCAGTTGCAATTTCTTTTGCAAATCTGTGCACAAATCTCTAAACATGAAGTATCAAACGTACGGTTCATTTGCAGTTAACAAAAAAACTAAAAATGTTAATGTAGGTATTATAGTTTAATGTTATTTATGAATAAACTATCCCATTTTTTTTTATCTATGTCATAATTAAAGTTTACAAACTTCTGTTATCACAATTATAGGACAACGGTTATCATGAAAATGCACGAAAAACATCAAACTTACAAAACAGCAGTATGAGTTGTGAAGAGCAACCTACTGAAAAAATGGAACCTCTTCAGAAAACTGTACGACATTCATTAATTAACATTTTCTAATTAGCAATTATAAAATTACCTTTTATTTATAGAGAAGGAATTATGACGCTGAAGCGGAAGTTCAAGTTTCAAAAAAATATGATAGGAAATACCTAACGATGGTAGTTGTAGCAAGTAAGTCGAAATAAAATAACTCAGTTATTATAAATAACCAGCTCTTCCAAAAAAAAATTATTTTTAACTATTGGGGTGATTCTCTACTAAATCATGCGCAAAAATGTAGGTTTTTCTGAAACCCAAGGGACATGTTCCAAATAATGCCACAAGTGCTTTTGATTTTATTCGGATTTTTTGAAAGAAAATCAGTGAGACACAGGAGCTCAAAGCTCTGATTTTTGATATTTTTCGTAAGATTACTTCTTCTAGATTGGTTCAGAATGTAGGGGAATGATCTAGATCGTTCTAAAAAGTTCCATATTTTTACAGAATGATCAGACTTTTTTTAAGACTATTTTCAAAATTAATCTACATTTCAAAACGTCAATGATTCTTCCAAAAAGGTTTAGAATGTTGGAAAATGATCTAGATCGTTCCAAAAAGTTCCATTTTTTTACAAAATGATCCAAAATGTTCCAGAATATTTTACATTTTTCCAGGTTTATTTAGAATGTTCCAAAGTTTTGGAAAACAATTAACATTCTTCGAGAATGATCTAAACTGTTCAAGAATGATGAAGAAAGTTTCGGATCTTTTAACAAGATCTATAATAATCCAGACATTCTTTAGAATATTGCCAAAATGGATCTACATTTCAAAAACGTCAATGATTTCTCCACATAGGTTTAGAATGTTGGAAAATGATGTAGATGGTTTCAAAAAGTTTCATATTTTTTTCCAAAATGACCTTCATATTTTTTGAGAATGATTTAAAATTTTATGAAAATATTCAACAGTGATTTAGGATAATCAAGAACGATCTAGAAAATTTCAGACTTTTTAAAAAGATCAAGATTTTTTTGAGAACATTTCTAAAAAATAGCTGCAACGTTCCGCAATGTCCCTAACTTTTCCACATTGATTTAGAATGTTGAAAAATTATATAGATCATCGGAAAAGCTCCTTATTCATCCAGAATTATCTAAAATGTTCCAGAATGTTACAGATTTTTTGACAATGATTTAAAATGTTAATTGTTTTCGAAAATGGTTTACGATTATCAATAACGATCTGTAAAATTTTTAGACTTTTTAAAAACATCAGGATAGTTTAGAGAACATTTTCAAAAATTATCTACTACATTCCACAATGTCGCTGACTTTTCAGGATTGATTTAGAATGTTAAAAAATAATCTAGATCATCCGAAAAGTTCCACGTTTTTACAGAATTATCTAAAATGTTACAGAATGATACAATTTTTTTAAAGAATTATTTAAACTATTATAAAAGTTTCGACAATTATTTAGGACGATCTGTGAAATTTCAGACTTTCCAAAAAAAATCAAGAATGCCCCAGATTTTTTCTAGAACATTTTCAAAAAATTAACTACAACAATCCACAATGTTCCTGACTTTTCCAGATTAACTTAAAGTGTTGAAAAATGACCTAGCTCATCCGAGAAGTCCCATTTTTTTTTTCAGAATTATCTAAACTGTTCCAGAATGTTGCAGATTCTTTGAGAATAGTTTAGAATGTAACAAAAATTAATTTGGAATGTTCGAGAGTGATCTATAATATTCTAAATTTTTCGGGCAGGATTTGAAATTTTCGAGAATGATCTTTACATATAAAACGCCAAAGATGGCGCACGTTCGCTGTCCGTGATGCTTTACTAAATTTCATAGAAGGCAATAAGTACCATTACTAGATTTATGGGAGCATATTTCTAACAGTTAAAGCCAAAACCACTAATTTTTTGAGGACAGGAGTTTGAATCGAATATTTTTTTTTTAATTGAAAAAATGTTGAATTTTTTGTGTATCTACAATTTTTTACGAATAACATGACCTTTTAGAGATGATACAGAACTAAAATACTCATTAAATTACGAAAAATATCAAAAATCATAACTTTGAGGTATGTAGTTCACTAAATTGAATTCAAAATTATTAATGTCCGTTTTGTTTCCGTTATAAAAAAACATTTTTCAGTATAATGCACTGCCAAAAGTGTTTCTTCACCCTCTTCTCTCATAGACTTTTCTACTTATCATCCATTTTACTTTTTTTGATTTATTTATTTTATTTTTATATAGGCAACTTGAGTATATTTGCCTCTGGCATTTTGATATCATGGACTTCCCCAGTACTACCCAAATTGAGCACAATCAATGACAACAATCCCTTTGGAAGGATAGTAACACAATTCGAACAATCCCTTATCGGTTCTCTTTTCCCTCTGGGAGCAGCTATTGGACCTGTCTTTGCTGGTTTAATGGCGGATAGTATAGGAAGAAAGAAAACCCTTCTTTACTTCACAGGAATACCCCTTGCAATATCATTTATCACATTAATTTTTACAACATCATTAGAAGTATACTATGCAGCAAGATTTATTTCTGGAATTGGAGCTGGAAATTCTTTTGTCGTTGTACCCATTTATCTGGCGGAAATATCGGAAACATCGATTCGAGGAACTGTAAGTTCGTTCTTTACAACATCCGTGGTTTCCGGTTCCTTGTTTTCTTACATAATTGGACCATACGTTTCGCTCACAACTTTCAACGTAATATGTGCCATAATTCCTGTGCTTTTCATGTTTACATTCGCTTTTTGTCCTGAAAGTCCTCACTATTACATATCCAAAAACGAAATGGAAATGGCTCAATCGTCGCTTTCGAAACTGAGAGGTGCAACAAAGGAAGATGTGGAGTTCGAATTTGAAATGATCAAAAAAAGTGTGGAAAACGATATGAAAAATAAAGGGAGTTTTTCGGTTATATTAACAAATCCGGGATATAGAAAAGCGTTTTTCATTTGCCTGGGGTTGTTTACTGTTCAACAGTTTTCGGGGGTTTGTGCGATACTATTTTATGCCGCAGATATTTTTAAGGCCAGTGGTGGTTCTTTGGATTTTGACTTATGTGCGATTATTATTGGTTTAGTTCAAATGCTCGCAAGTTTAGTGACTCCAGTGGTTGTTGATAGACTAGGACGAAGAATTTTGCTCTTTGTTTCAGCCGCAGGGATGTTTTTATCTGAACTACCCCTCGGCCTGTATTACCACCTTAAGGAAAACGATCATGATGTCAGCTCCATTGGGTGGTTGCCAATAACATGCCTGGCTGCATACATCATTACCTACATTTGGGGTTTTGGAGCTGTAAGCTGGATCATGATGGGAGAACTGTTTTCAGCTGATGTTAAAGCTATTGCTTCTACTATTCTAACGAGTTACTGCTGGTTCATTGCCTTTATAGTGTCTTCACTTTTTTTGAATTTGTCAGAATTAATTGGTATAGCAGGAGTCCTTTGGCTTTTTGCTTCCTGTTGTTTCCTGGCCATCGTGTTCACTAGATTTTATGTTATTGAAACCGCTGGTAAAACGTTTCAAGAAATACAGGATACAATGAGCAAATGATTCATATCATGTAACAGTAAATTTATTATTTTTGTACAATTGTGATTCTATAAATAAAATATTTAATTTTATTTTCGAGTTAAACACATACATTTTATAACAACATAAGTTCAACAAACGTTCGGAAAACAAGTAAATAAAAAAAAAAAGAGATTCTATTTTGCAAAATCTTTTATGAGATTCTCCACATTCCAGATTGTTCGAGAACAACCTAAAAGTATCTAGAAAATTATAGATTTTTCGAGAACGATTTAAAACAGTTTTTGAAAATAATTTGAGATGTCCGAGGATGATCTGTAAACTTTCAAATTTTTCAAAAAGTTCAGGGTTCCGGATTTTTGGATAATAGTTTCAAAATTAATAGAGAACATTCAAGAATATCTGTGATTCTTACAGATAGATTTAGAATGTCGAAGAATGATCTATATTGTTCCAGAATGTTCCATATTTTTCTAAAATGATCTACAATGTTTGTGGATATTACAAATTCTTCTAGAATAGTCCAAAGATTTTTTCAAAAAGACCTAGATTACGACAACAGTTTAAAAAGTAATCTAGAACATTCCAGAATCTCCCTAATTATTCCTGATGCATTTACAATCTTGGATAATATTTCTAAAAGTTTCAAAATTTCCACATTTTTTCAGAATTATATTCCAGAGATTTACAAATTTTTCGAGAACGATTTACAAGAGAATTATGTAGAAATTTCCAAGATCAAGAAGTTCCAGGTTTTTTGAGAATAATTTGAAAAATTACCTCTTCTAGATTGGTTCAGAATGTAGGGGAATGATCTAGATCGTTCTAAAAAGTTCCATGTTTTTACAGAATGATCAGACTTTTTTTTAGACTATTTTCAAAATTAATCTACATTTCAGAACGTCAATGATTCTTCCAAAAAGGTTTAGAATGTTGGAAAATGATCTAGATCGTTCCAAATAGTTCCATCTTTTACAAAATTATCCAAAATGTTCCAGAATATTTTACATTTTTCCTGGTTAATTTAGAATGTTCCAAAGTTTTGGAAAACAATTAACATTGTTCGAGAATAACCTAAACTGTTCAAGAATGATGAAGAAAGTTTCGGATCTTTTAACAAGATCTATAATATTCCAGACATTTTTTAGAATATTGCCAAAATGGATCTACATTTCAAAAACGTCAATGATTTCTCCAGATAGGTTTAGAATGTTGGAAAATGATGTAAATGGTTTCAAAAAGTTTCATATTTTTTCCAAAATGATCTAAAATGTACCAAATTATCACCTTCATATTTTTTAAGAATGATTTAAAATTTTTATAAAAGTTCTCAACAATGATTTAGGATAATCAAAAATGATCTAGAAAATTTCAGACTTTTTAAAAATATCAACAATGTTCCAGATTTTTTGAGAACATTTTCAAAAATTAGCTGCAACGTTCCACAATGTCCCTAACTTTTCCACATTGATTTAGAATGTTGAAAAATTATATAGATCATCAGAAAAGCTCCTTATTCATCCAGAATTATCTAAAATGTTCCAGAATGTTGCAGATTTTTTGAGAATGGTTTAAAATGTTAGGTGATTGTTTTCGAAAATGATTTAGAATTATCAAGAACGATCTGTAAAATTTCAGACTTTTCAAAAAGATCAAGAATGTTCCAGATCTTTTCGAGAATATTTTCGATATATATTATATATATAATATATTATCGACGACATTCCAGATTATTTTAGAATGTTGAAAAATGATCTAGATCATCCGAAAAGTTCCATATTTTTCCAGAATTATCTAAAATGTTCCAGAATGTTAAAAAAGTTTTGGAAATTAATTTGGAATGTTCAAGAATGATCAAATAATCTAGATTTTTCGGGCATGATTTGAAGTATTAGAGAATAATCTTTACATGTAAAACACTACAGATGGCGCTGTTTTGCTGTCTGTGATAGTTTACTAAACCTCTTCGAGGACATTATAAATGTATGATCAACATACCCATACAGGACCCACACTAGCGTGATTTTATCCTTCTTACTTTTGTCCGCAACAGTAACGAAAACACCCTGTATATGCACTACCCTCGTTCTTATCGCTCAAAAATATTTATCTTGACCTTACGTTGCCCTTATTCAAATAAAGAATTATCACTAGGTAGCCCTGTTGTCTATTAATGCCTACGTGCATCAAAGCATCTCGTTTCTTATTTGAATTAATTTTATTATCTGTTAGTATACAACTTTTGTAATAATAAATAATTCCATCGGAGACTTTCGGGTTCGCATTTTCAAAACATAAAAAAAAAATCAGTTTCTCCTCGTGTGATTTCTTGAATAAATGCGTTCTTTCGAAGTTCATTATTTGTAATCGCCCAAGTTTATAAAGTTTTATCACTTATTTGTGGCGAAACTCGTCAGCATAAGAACAAAATCAAAAGCCTCAGTGTCAAGTTGCACAGTTGTGGAGAAAAAGTAACTAAAAAAACTCGACAATATGAACCCTCCTAGTACAAGCAAGGTATGTACCTACTAACTGTAAATTAAATATTTTTATTTAAAAAAAATTATTGTAGACATAATTTTGTTTGTTATAATAAATAGTTGGTAAATAGCTGCATTAGTATTGTTATTTTGTGCATTTAGTATACAGATGTGTAACATAACAACGATAACGCTTTTTTTATCATTATTTACAGAAATCATTTCATCAATAACAACTTTCATCGTTTTTAATTTGAAAAACTATAAACATAATAAGAACGTTTAATTATCTTTGTACTTATTAGTAATTATTTTCAGACACAAACTAATACCTACTTATTTAATTAATTTGCTAACCGGTTACAACAATTTTATGTTTTAGCGAAACTTAATTTGAATATTTATGAGAAACATATTACAATTTTATTGAACTCAAACTAAAAATTAAAAAAACTCTTTCCATATGTTTAATAAAGTAAACTGCAAATTTTCAGAAAAATTAAAAAGTTTTGATGGAATTATATATCAATTATGTTACTAAGAGTAGGAGTCACCCTGTATATAACAATAAAATAATTTGTACCTAATTTTTTGCTAGTAATACTAATAAAAATTTTGTATTTTGCATAGAAATTGCCTCAAGAAAATAACTGTTGAGTATACATGCATTTCTAAAAATAAATAATCATAAATTTCAACGAATTATCAGAGGAACACAAAAAAGTTTAAAATGCAGTTATTGCATAAATAATAATGTAACCAGTGATAACCCTAAAGATATCCAAATGTTTAAACAGCAATTTAAATTTTAAATAATGAATAATTAGCTGAGAATTCATAATTTTTCAGTAATACATACAATAAATTTTTTTCCTCATTTGATGTTACTTGCAGATGCTACAAAATTCTTTTACAAAATTTTCACGCAATGGCTTATTCAGGTGGAAGAATGGATTTTTTAAAATTGTAAAACTTGGATAATTATATTTGTAAAATATTCAAACAAATTTCAAATTTATTACAGAATAGTGAAAAATGCTTAATTAAAGTTTTATTTTTGTAATAATAAATTAATCAAGTCTAAATATTTAACAAAAAAAAAAAAATATTGTACCTACCGATAATTTATACAGGATTTAAAATTTAATGCAGTACCTGAATTTATTATTAATTTACGTTTCTTTTTTTTATTAATAATAAAAGCATTTTTAATTTCAATATAGACCTAATTGCATTTGTTGTTGATTTCAAATATTTCTTTTAAATTCAAATAAAAATTTTCTGTTAAATAACTTATTTTTTTTTCTAAAGCCAATAAAACATGAATTTTTCAACAAACAAATTATTTTAAAAATTAGATAACTATTACGCAATTGCCGAATTTTTGTCTTAATCGTTATCTATACTCAAACATAAATACTATATTATTTAGTTGTATTTCTACTAAAGATAAGAAAACAAAAAAATATTCTTGCGCTGATCTAACTTTTGACCTTGTTGAAAATAGAATTACTAATAACCACGTGTGAGCATGAAATCAAAATCAACATTTTAAAATTTCAAAAGAAAAAAAATAAATTCTGCAGTCTTCTACATTGTTTTCAATTGTTTGCACAAAAGTAGACGAAACCTTTCGAATAAATAAATACAGAAATGCTACTAAAATAAGTATTTTTTTTTTGTTTCAAGGGACAGGGTACAAAAGGTAGTATATTACCATCCCCTAAAAGTACCCGCAGTGATGGATATTCGCGATTAGAAACAACAACGGATGAAAATCAGGAATATCATCCAAATTTGCAAACCAAATGTAAAGAAAGGGGAGTAGGATGGTTCAAGAACTATTACAAAGGTTTACATGACAATACCAGCTACGGGGGTTACAAAGAATTTGGTTATTAAAAAGACAGAAATATAATATTTTATCGTTTGTAAATAAGTACATATAAAACATTTATTGAAAACAAATAAGTAATTAAGGATAGGAATTTTACCAACAAGGAAATATAGAAACATAATTGAGTTGTTTGTTTGTACGTTATATCTAGTGATTAAAGTATTTATAGTTATAAATATTAGTTAAGTGCTTGTACAGATGACGCGTTATACGCGCGATTTTAGTTTCTGATGCGTAGTCTAGCCATCTTTCCGCCCTGACCAATGACTCGCCAGTATATCGATTCGTGAGCAAAACGAGCCAAAAGCGCGCGAGTCAAAGTTCTGGTGCGATCCTCGCCCGTATATATACGAATGGCTGACGAAACGCTCTACCAATCCCGAAAGAGTATCTCCACAAATCGCGCGGAAAAAGCGTCGTCTGGACAGGCTCTAATTCTAAGTACTTCTCTAATAACTGAGGATCCTTTAAAATACAAATAATTAAAAAAAGTGGAATTTAATTACAGCAGTTTTTGATATCAATTTATTTTAGCTTACAATTAGGTTAGTTTTTTTGTTACTGTGGTTTGTTTTATTTTTAAGGTTTCTTTACAAAAAATTGTTTCCTTTATGCCTATATTTATTAAAAATAACACATTAGGTTAGTTAAGTTTTACTTAAAAAAAATTATACAGCATGTACTACACCGTACAATTTAATTTAATGCACATACAAAGAAATAATTTTTTATTAGACGTGTAAAAATATTTTTTTAATATTAAAAAAAAAAATTAACCAATCCAGATGTATTTTTGTAAATAAAACGCAGTTTAAATTTTCACATTTTTTTTTAACAACTTAGTTTCATTTTACACAGGCACCTTCAGAAACTGACGGTGGTCAAAATTAGATCAAAAACAGATATGTACAAAATATTGAGCTTTTCGAAAATATTTTGAATAGACAAATTAAAAATTCATATTCTACCATGTAACATATCAAATTAAAGGACTTGTGAAGGTCTTAAATATACAGGGTGTCCTATCTAAAACGCGGTGGTCAATATATCGGAAACTATTTCGATTTGAATTTTGAAAATTTTAACAAGCGGTTTCTGAGATAGTTTAACTTACAGAAGAAAAAAATTACTACCGCAACGAAAAATAATAAAAAAATCTTAACTTCCACAAGATACGAACTAGAGTGTTGAAATTTTTACTAGTAATAGCTGAATCTCAATTACACCGCCATGACAAAATTAAAATCAAAAATTTATACAGGGCGTTCAGAAAATAATTTTAAAGTTTAAAAATTTCAAACACGAATAACTTTATTTCAAATGGCATCTACCACATTTTATTTTTTTATTCGATTCCTTTTCTTATCCTTTTTCGATCCATGTGGACGCTTCCTAATGTTTTATTTGAAATATTAGAAGTAATTTTGAATTTTTACTTAGAATAGCAAATTTTAATATTTTTTCATAAAATGGTGTGAATTAGACCATTAACAACTAACGGCAATCAATGTAAAATTCAAGGCAGATATCGTTCGTTCACTTATGCAAATAAATATTAAAATTAGCTATTTTAGGTAAAAATTCAAAATAACTCAAAATTCTTCAAATAAAATATTAGGAAATGTCCATATATGGATCGAAAGAGGATAAAAAAAAGGAATCTAATTAAAAAATAAAATATTGTAGGTGCGATTTGAAACAAAAAAAAACAAAGTTATTCGTTTATGAAGTTTTTAAACTTAAGAATTTTTTCTGAACGTCCTGTATAAATTATTAAGTAGATGGTGTTATTTTGATTGAGGAGAACATATCCAATAACGTTTCTGCCCAAAAGTTTCCGATATATCGACCACCACGTCTAGGGTGAGACACCCTGTATACATATTTTTTTCAATTATGTATATGAATTTAAAGATCAATAAATAATCAATATATGAATTTAATTTTGCTGCTATAATATACGATTGTAAGATCAATAAAATCCAATCTTGTCAATACAGTTATTGATGTCATATTGACGAAATTGACGGTCGAAACGTTGAAATTATTCATTGGTCATTGGCAAGATTAGTTTGTATTGATCTTACAATATTATTTATAATTTCAAAAGCAATAGTTTTGAAGTTATTTACAAAAATAGATTAAAATTGGCCATTCAATATCCCTTCGCTTTATCATTTGTATTTATTTTTTTTTGTTAAATTCTGTATTTAATTAACCCACTCCCCCCCGGGCTCCTTCTGCTGAAACATCACATTTAACTATTTCCTATTTTTTGTTTTCAAAGGACGCCTCCAACGGTATGTTATAATGTCTATAACATTGGCTTCAATCAAATAAATAAATTTTTATCATTAACAAAAGAAAATCTGTTTTGAAGACAAAAAGATACCTAGTTTTCTGTTAAAATATTAATTGATAGGGACTTTAGAGAAATAGAATCTGAAGAACCATCTCTTGCTGGTAAGCTAAATTAATATAAAACAATTTATTGTTGTGAATAATGTAAATTTCTTGTTTATTTTGATTTAATATAATTTAATATTAAATGCCATCTGTCGTAAATATATATTAAACGAGATAACAGAAATATTTAAATGTTGTTTATTGTTGATACACATTACAGACTCAACAACAATATCAAAATGAACATAGTTTTTCTGAACGAAACAGCATAAAAATAGTTACTGTAATAAACAAAATATTTGTTTAAAAAATCTTTATTTCTGTATATCTACATATTCAATTAAAGTTCAAATACCAATTACCATTTAGCACATCATTTCATTACTTATTACCAAAAATTAAGTTATTATTAAGTAATTTAAGGTAAATTGTGTTTAATATCACGTCAATTAACCCCTTTAAAATTTTTATTTTTTAACAAATAAACTACACATGTAAAATTAAATCAATTAATAAAATCCATATCGAAATTTCCTGTAAGTATTTTATTGTGCCTACGTATCATTAGAAAATAACAATATGTTTATCGTTTATCCTGCTGATCACTGAGCAAATTTTTACTAATCATTTTGATAAGAAGACGTTCTAATTAAATATTTTACATACTCATCATCAAACGTTAACTTTCTTTTAGATAAGAAGAAAATATTTCCGGTTTAAAGTTCAATTTGGCGTTGTCATTAACATTGTTTATTAATTATATGGTTTTATTGACTTTTTTCGACTTTTAATTTTATAAATATACATATTTACATGTAAATGAGTGCCACATTTTTTGTTTTTGAATATTTTTAAATTTAAATTAAAACTACAATTATTTTTGATAATATGTAGGATTCAAATACTTAGTAGTTCAACGTTCTATTTTTATAACAATTCCGACCAAATTCTTTTTAAGCTAATAATACAGAATTACAGTCACCTAGTTTTTTGGTAATAAAAAATTTAAAAATGGGCCAATCTGATTTTTTTAAATCGTTGTATGTTACGGGGGAATCCACCGTCAAACTCATCCTCCTGGTCCCATCCCCATCACTATTTCTAAAATCGGAACACCCCCAAATGTCAACCCCACTTCTGAACCACCAAAAAAATCTTGAGACAATTTTTGAAAAGGATTATATAGAAATAAATTGTTTATTTCTATTATTGAGTAGGTATATGATAATAATCAATCGAGAAATCATGTTTTTTGTTCGTTTTTTCGTGTAGATTATGAAAAAAAATGTGTAAGTGATCCCAAACCGTGAAAAAAATTTATGAAGGTTCTTTTTTGATCATTTTAATTCCCAAAACTTCTAAAACAATTATTTTTTTATTGCTGTGTAATTCTTATCACAAAGAACAAATTGCACAGATTGGTCCATTTTTCGATTTTTGTTACGGCTAAAAAAACAGGTGATCGTGATTCATTAAAAAATTTCAAAAAATTAATACAATTGTTTAATTAGTTGTACAAGAAGATTCAACGTACTTTAGTACTGTGGGAATCTAACTATTAATGTACAGCAGAACCTAATAAATGAGGAAGGCACTTTAGATATCGAAACACATGTTAATCTATATCATCAATAATTATTGATTTTATTAAGGAAACTAATGAATTAGATATTTTCTGCAGTCTTAAAAATTTGAATCAAAATTTGTTTATTAAAATTATACACTCATTGTTGTAAATTACATTCTGTTTACTAGTTATCTCTTATAGTAAAATGTTCCGTTATCTGTTTACATTTGATGGTGTTCTTTCACCCCATTATAATATTGAAATATCACGAATGTTCTACTTTTCACAAATATTAATGAGAAACAGTACATAAATACTTGATAACAACTAGACAAAATAGCCACCAATATAAAAATACGACTCACAAAACTTTATTCATTCAAATTCAGACAATTATTAATAGTGATGGCAGGGATAAGTGTTGATAAAGTTCTTAAGGGTCGCAAAGACTGCTCTGATATTCCCAATTTGCCTGTAGGGGAATTACTGTTTCATGTTCTTAAACATTCACCAAAAAATGAAATTGCTCAAGTAAGTTTTTTTTAGTATCTACTTAATTTATTATTTCTTACAGGTACTTACGAATTTTTTTTAACTGATATTATGTCTACAAATATTTTCACAAAATTTTAGTTCTGTAAAAGCACTAGGTTCAGAGTAAAAAAATAAAACGAAAATAAAAAAATAAAAAATTTGTCAAAGTTCCTGGAGACAAAAAAAATATCAGGATCAAACCTCTTCCTTACTAGATAACTTTTTTAGTCATGTAATGGTTTACAACATACATTTTTTTATCGTAAAGTTTGAGTTTGTATAACACCCCTAAGTTTACTGGTAACACATACTGGCATAATGTTAGAGAAATAATATTGTTTAATATTTGAAACAAAAAATTTTTGTAAAAATATAATTTATAGAACACTAAATGACGAATTATTAGAAGAGAATTGATAAGTGTGCACTTTGTAAATGTAAAAAAAAATATTCTTTGAATTACAAATTCAAAAATAAAAACATACAAACATGTGAGAAAGAGTGTTTATTCCAATATTTTTTTTTAAAATTCGTCTACAATAGACACATATACCGAGACCTTATTTAATAGAAACAATATCATTTTTCTGTACTCAGCCGGATATAGCCTCTGTTTTTTTTGCGCACAAATTATTAAAATTCATTTTTTCATTATAATTGGCATTTCTCTCAGCTTTGCTAATCTCATTATTTGTTAAGATTAATTAAAATTCAAGATTACTTCTTTTTCACATAAAATATTATAAATGCATACAAAGTTTTGTTTTTAATATTACAAAAATTCTTCCTTTTTTTTTCTTTTATTCCCCTGTAGGTGAATGAATTTTGTATAAATAAATAATCGAATGATAATATTTTTAAAAATAAATAATTAACAGATCTTTGCCTTCAAATATAGCACCTAAATAGCACCTAATTGTACAAAAAGTCAAAGACATTTCATTAAAAAAAAAAAAAAAACAATGATAACCTTTCTTATAAAAAATGACTTTAATCAGTTTTTATACGCACGTAAAATTGATATTTTATTATACTTTGCTACATTCGAGTTTTACTTCGATCTAAACTCGCGATGGCTACAGTTGTACGTCAGAAACGTAACAATGGTCATATTCCCATTAAACCCTTGGGAGAACTAATGTTACATAGATTTAAAAATTCTCCACTAAATGAAATTTGTGTGGTAGGTGAAAAAATTTTTTTTTGAGATATATAACTATAATAATCGTAAGTATATACATATACAGTTTAAAAGATAGAATATTTGTATCAAAAAATACCTTATAATATAAATATTAATGATGGGTGTTATATTTTAAATTTTAGGAAAAATAATAGAATTACAATAAATTCTACATTTGTAGAAAGCAAATTAATTTATTCTACAACAACAGATAATTTTGTCTAACTTGTCAACCTCATAAATAAACAAATATTTTTTCATGTCCCTTGTTTTCCTTATCGATAAAGTTAATAATTATTATTAAATTGCAATTTTTAGGTCAACGGTAATACTGGGGCTACGATAACGTTTGAAGAATTTTACAAGCAAAGCGTTGAACTTGCCCTTGCTTTAAAAAAAATCGGCGTACAAAAAGGGGATGTGGTGGCAATCATAAGTGAAAACTTGGTTAATTATTGGGTTCCCGTGCTTGCTTCCGCTTATCTAGGAGCTACCGTCAACCCTCTCAATCCTGATTACAGCCAAGGTAAATTCACAAACATTTCTAAAATAAAAATATATATAGAGCCTTAAGTTGTTTTCATTTTTTTAAATTCTATTTATACGTTAAATAAGAAAATTGTAACCACCCTCCAAGCTTTTATTAACAATAAGGTCTCATCGTAAAAGTACAGACGTCATTTTTGAATATTCCAGATCTTCCTCAAATGTTATAGAACATTCTATAACCTTTTAGAATATTCTAGATCATTCCCGAACATACCAAATCATTCTTTAAACATGTGGAACAGTCTGTAGATAATTCTGGATCAATCGTGGAAATTCTTTAACATTTCTGAATATTCTAAAACACTCCAGATCGTTTTAGAACATTCGAAATCGTTCTTAGAAAATTGATAACATTCTGAATCATTCGCAAATAATCTGGAATATTTACGAACGTACTGGGACGTCTTTACAAATTTTTGAATGTTTAGAAAACCTTCATACATCCCTGTTATCGAACAAACAGACAAAGAAATTTTACAAATTTTTGCCATCAACTTCCACCCCCCTCAACCTCTCATACTATCAAAAAAAGGTCAAGTAATGCTTAATCCTGTTTTTTTTTTTAATTTACTTTCTATAAAACCCATTTGAAATGAAACAATTGTTTATATTAAGTTTATTAATGAGTTTGAATAAATATTTAGGTGAGATGAGAAGATCGCTGGACCAATCGAGGCCAAAGATAATTTTTTGTTCAAGAAATACCAAAAATACAATTGTCGATCTTTATCAGCAACTCATTTACGTAGAGAGGGTGATAACTTTCGGCGAATTCACCCCTTTCGCAGACTATAAAACCTCGTTGCAATTTGTCAATGGTATTGAAGATGACATTGATTCATTTGTACCCACAAGAGTCAGTATGGACGACGTTGCCTTCATCCTTTGTTCATCGGGAACGACAGGATTCCCCAAAGGGGTCATGTTGAGCCATAGGAGCCCTCACCATTACTTGGCATGCCTGAGGTAACTTTAGAATAATACAACGACAGAAGGAAACCTCGACAAGTCCAACTCAAAATAAACCCTTATATATATTTCCTTTCAAGCCTCAAAATCGCCATTACTCGAAAAATATGAACCCAAACAATCAGCATTTACTTGAGAGTCCTACAAATCCATAACTGAATTATTTTCCTTTACATTGAAGTCCAACTTATTGAGGTTTTACTGAATTTCTTTCAACATTTTGATCTTTGATCAGATAAACTGAAAATAATTCAAAATACTAAATTGTTTCAGTGATCCACTTTTTGGAACCATGTCTAGGGACTGCGTACGATTGATAACTGTCCCCCTTTATCATTTGATAGGGTGCATGCAACAAGTGCTTTCGTTATACTGCCAGTCTCTTTCTGTTATCCTGAGTAAGTTCAAACCCGATGTGTTCCTACGATGTATACAGGAATACAGGGTGAACCGTATGTTACTGGTTCCAACGATTTGCATATTTCTTAGTAACAGCCCCTTAGTGGATAAATATGATGTCAGCAGCCTTGAGGAGATATCATGGGGAGGTGCCTCCATGAGCAAACACATTGAGGAAATTGTTAAGAAAAGGTACTTACGTTTTAGATATTTATATTAATAAAAAAAAAGTAATAGGGAACCCCTTCTATATGCAGTCTATTAAAAATCAGGAACAGGGTCAGGTTAGGTTATAGGTCGTGGAGGCTGTTAAACTTCTTTTTTTTTCGGGACCAAAAAGTCGACCAAACAAACAGAATTTGAATTTATAATAATACAATGGATTTGAAAATATGTAATGTTAACAATAACATTGAAAACCATTTTTTTGTGTATGATTAGATTAAATTTAAAAGAAGTCCGCCAAGCCTACGGAACGACAGAAACGGGATCAGCATGCACCATACAAGTAGACCTTAATAAGTCCGGAAGCGCTGGTTGCTTATGTTACGATTTCATGGGTAAAGTGTGTGATCCTGAAACAGACGTCCTCCTGGGACCCGGACAGATCGGCGAGCTCAGATTCAAAGGACCTTCGGTTATGAAAGGTTACATTAGAAACCCGGAAGCGACCGTGGAATCCTTCGACGCTGATGGATTTTTAAAGACTGGAGACGCGGGCTACTACGATGAAGACGGATATTTCTATATCGTGGACAGATTTAAAGAACTTATCAAATATAAAGCGTTTCAAGTAAGCACCTTCTATATTATATTGTCTAAGGACTAATATATCACCAACATACATATCATACTCATGTTGAAATTAAAACCTACGCAGATATCATTCCCGAACATTCTAGATCGTTCTAGAACATTCTCTAACATTTTTTGAACATTATAGAACACTCTAGATACTACTAGTATATTCAGGCTACATTGGCTTATAAGATAGTATTTATGTTTTTAGGTGCCCCCTGCAGAAATTGAAGCCATTTTATTGACTCATCCGGCAGTTAAAGAAGTGGCCGTAGTACCGAAACCAGATGAAAGGGCTGGGGAAGTACCTGTGGCATTTGTCGTAAAACAGGATGATAAAAAAGTTACGGAAAAAGAACTAATCGATTTAGTAGCTGAAAACGTATCTATTCAAAAAAGATTATATGGAGGTGTTATTTTTATAACTGAACTTCCAAAAAACAATACGGGAAAAATTATAAGGCGAAGTCTAAAAGACATGGCAAAAACATTAACGAATATTAATTAAAAAATTTTTTTTCATAAAATAATTTGTCCTTATGAAAATATTTCATAGACAAATGCTTTTAATCCGTTATAAATTCAAATATGTATTTAAATATTTTAATTCGTTTTTTTGTATATTATATGTATGAAGTGTTTGTACATTTATTAAAACTTTAATATACAATTTTTACCACATATTTAATATTTTTTTATTATTATAATTAATATATATATATATATTTATAGTAGAGCATACTAATTAGTTTTCTATTCTAATAAAAAGAAATGTTTTTAAACGTTGGCGCCTTAAATTATCTGCTTGTATGCTTATTATACACTACGTATTCTATGACACCTTATACTTTAGCCACCTCCACGTCGAAAGATACATAACCTGACATTTGCCTTGTGATTTTGCCTGACATAACCTAATATAGTCTAATATTCTCAGCACAAAATTCTATATTTAGTGTTCTTTTTATATTTTCCGATAAATTAAAAAATGGAAACTAACAAACCATTATTCCGGGACCTTACTGCAGATGACCCTGAGCCCGAAACGACAGAAATTGAATCACTTTGCATGAATTGCCAGAAAAATGTAAGTACATTCACGATAAAAAAAAACACATTTACTTTATTCTATTAATTTGTAGGGCGTGACACGCTTGTTATTAACTAAAATACCATTTTTTAAAGATGTTATTGTGATGTCATTTACATGTGAACATTGTGGTTTTCAAAATAATGAAATTCAGTCAGGGTCTAAGGTTGAGGAGAAAGGCGTTAAAATTACCCTTAAAGTGCAAAGTGAACGTGACTTGTCTAGGCAGGTGGTGAAAAGTGATTATGCAAGCATAAAGATTGTTGAACTTGACTTTGAAATCCCTAGCAAGAGTCAGAAAGGAGGTATGTTAATTTTTAAATGTTTCTTTGAAAGGACATGATTATGTAATCTTGTGAAAAGGCGATAAATTATGAATGCATCAATTATTTTCTTTAAAAAATGGGTAATAAATTGTGCTTGTTTAGCATTATGTCGAAGTGGCTAAACTGATAACTTATAATTAAATTATAACCAAGTATAACATTTCTATATACGTATTTTTTTTTAATTAGAAGTAACAACAGTAGAAGGTATCATAAATAGATGTGTAACTGGTCTACAACAAGATCAGCCTGTGAGGAAAACTGAAAATCCTGAAATGGCTAGTCAAATAGATGAAGTAATTTTTAAATTGGAGCATTTAAAAGAAATTAAAAATCCGTTTACATTGGTAATATTGGTTTATTTGTATTATTACTATTATTTAAATTATCTTAAAATCTCACTACAAATTTAGATCATAGAAGACATAAGTGGAAATAGTTTCATGCAGAATCCACATATACCACATCCAGACCCTCAGTGTACAATGATTTACTTTAAACGGACTAAAGAACAGGATCACGAATTAGGAATTTTTACAAATGATGAGGCAAATATTAATTTTAACTCTTGAAAAGCAATTAAATAGTTGCATCTGTTTATAATAAAACTTATTATTAACTTCATAGATTGAGAATGATGCAAAAAAACAAGAAGAGCCAAACATACTTCATGCAATTGCTGAAGGGGAATACAAATATGAAGATCTTTTAGGGGAAGTTTTACAGTTTGCAACAAACTGTAATCTTTGTGGTGCACCTTGCCAAACAAACATGAAAGTAACAGGTAAATACTATAATAATTAAATTATTTTTAAGTTTTATTATAACATAACGTTTAAATATATTCTAGACATTCCACATTTCAAACAAGTAGTTATTATGGCAACTACATGTGATACTTGTGGTAATCGAACAAATGAAGTAAAATCAGGGAGTGGCATTGAATCGTTGGGCGTTAAAATTGAAATTACTGTGAACAGTAAAGACGATTTTTCAAGAGATTTATTGAAGGTATTTCATTCTAAAAAAAAAATATTCTGGAACGTGTTAGACCATTAGAACCATTAAAATTATCCTGAAATGTTGTAGAACATAATCTAATGTTTTCGGGTATTCTAATACATTCCAAATTATTCTTGAACTTTCCAAACTATTTTGAATTGTTGTAGAACATTATCTACCGTTTTTGAGTACTCTGAATCATTTCAGATAAGTCTCAATTTGAAACATTTAAAAATATTCATGTGAATACAAATCAAAAAAATTCAGATATTTTATTTTTGTAATTTTTTCTTTTGAAATGAATTTTAATAAATTATTAAAGCCAATTATGGCTGCAGCTAATGAAATAATAACAAAAAAAATTTGTTTTAGTCAGAAACATGTCATTTAAAAATTCCGCAATTAGATTTAGAAGTAGGTCCAGTAGCTTTAGGAGGACGTTTTACTACAGTGGAGGGCATTTTGGTAGCTATTAAGAATCAGTTAGGGGAACATATGTTTGGAGATTCAACAGAAGAAGAAATAAAAAAGAGACTAGAAAGATTTATTGAGCAATTTGATGATATACTAGCTTGCAGAAGGCCTATTACACTAATCTTGGATGATCCAGCAGGAAATAGTTACATTCAAGTATAACATATTATAATTCTTATTTGTGGCGATTTTTTGTTTTTATCAATTTTCTTGCGTTTTAGAGTCTAACAGATGATGAAAAAACGGATCCTTTTTTAAAAATAACTCATTATGAAAGATCTTTTGAACAGAACGAAGAATTAGGACTAAATGACCTCAAAACGGAGAATTACGAGAACTAATTAAGAAAAAAGGTAATTTGTATTATCATTTTAATATAAGATCAAAAAATCAAATAGAGGAATACAAACCAAATGCTTTTTATTATGTATTTTACTCTTCTTCACGTAGTACTGGTTCTCCTTCTAATTTTTTGAGGTGAGGTAATTTATTAATCGCAGAATTTTTCCAAGCTGTCTCGTCCATATTTTCATATAATGGATTACCTAAAAACAAATTTCAAGTAACGTTTGAATGGGACTTTTTTCACTGAAGTCTGAAAAAGCAGCTTCCAAGCATCAAAGTCGGAAAATCAAACAAACGAGACAGGAAGGTGGTAGCGGAGGAGACGTAGAATACAAATATTGAAAGAATTTTTTTTCTATCTTCAAAAATTATTTAGTATTAATTACAACAAAACTAAAATTATTAAAAATTGCTTTAAGTTTTTCAAGTCTCGTTTTCTTCGATTCGGTTAACTTTGATTTTCCCACTTTGACACCCTCTAAAGTTTGTTTTCCCAAGTTTTAGAAACCTGGTTTTGGTTGATTATGATTCTCACCACAAAATAATAAATCTTCTAATTTGGGCAATTGCTGAAGCTTATTAAATTCGGCCCATTCTTTGACCAAATTGTTGCTTATATAAAGGACCTTTAAATTTTTCAAAACGTCTATTCCTTTAAGCTTTTCAATTAAATTATAAGAGACCCATAGTTCTTCCAAAGTATCTCCAATGCCCTCCTACAGCAAATTAAATACATTGAGATAATGCACCACCTTTGAATTATTTTAATGAAAGAAAAATGCATAGCATACAAACCAGTCCTACAAAGTTTTTAATGTAATTGCGTCCTAGTGCCAATACTTTGAGGTTTTTCAGTGTACTAACCCCGGCTATTTTTTCTATCATGTTTGTAGACAAACTCAGTTTTCTACAATAATAAGAAGTTTTTTACTTGCATATAAATAATTTATTATTAACTTACTGACAGTTAGTTAAGACAGCCAATGAGTTGTCCATTTTTTCAATTGGTGGCCATTGGAATTGTAGACCCACTTCTTTAGCTTCACTGATATCTTTATCGGGAAATCGTTCCTCCCATCGTTTAAGGGCATCTTTAATAGTCGTAGCTTTAGACATTTTAGTGATTAATACGCCAAAAAGGCCAAATTATTGACCCAATAACAAGAGCGTCCATAGTAACCATTTAAATATATGGCAAATAAAAAGACTAAAAATTAACGTTTAACACAATGTTATATTTTTAACTAAAACATTTCTGAAATCTATGTTTATCGAAAGAGATTGTATTTGATTTAGTAAGGATATAAAAATTGCTTACAATTAGACCGTTTATTTTTAGTACGGGGTTAGATCACTTGTAAAGGTATTTGTTCGGGATCAGATAGTGGAACGCTTCTAAATATAACCACGTGACCTTCTTCATCCAATGCAATTAATTGTCAATTTACGTTAGCCGATTTATGTGGTTTGTTTCGTATTCACAAGTGTAATTTGTAAAACATACTAAGTTCAAGGACTGTAATTAATGATAAGTTCTATTCGTTAATAAATTAACCGTTTGTAATTTAAGTTTTAATTTTAATTATCGGTGGTAGGTGAATTTTCACGATGCCAACAACTTGGACGGCATATATTCCTTGTATTTTTAAATATTGCCAATAGTGTAGTTTCGTCGTGTGTGCTTGCATTTTTTTACAACATTCCTCGAAATTTAACGTCTACCATCAGTATTTATGGTTAGTATGGGGCAGCAACGTGTTCGCTTTTTGTGTGTGTTCTATTATAGGTTAGTGTGTTCTCAAACAACTTCCATCAAGATGTTATTCTTTTTTTGCAGGATACTAACAAAAGTAAAACAGATAAAAGTCGGAATGGAGAGAGCGGTAACGAGGTAAGTTTAAAATGCACCCTTTAATATTTAGTCTTTGTATATGTGGATACGGTATATTCCTCAAGCTGTAGTGTTTATTTTTTCACCGTGAGTTTACATGAATATCTATAAATAGTAACTTCATTTTTTATGTGTCGTGCATAAACGAAAAGGGTTCTAAATTCATGGAATTAGCGTCCTTATTTTCTATTATATACGTTTTCAATCCTCATCATTTATTTAACTATTTGTGTGTAACTAGTTATTTCTAGTTGTTAAAACTAGAACCTGCGGAATGTACGATAACTAACGGTTGTTTTACATCATTCAAATGTTGTTCGCAAACGATCACGAATAAAAAACATTGTTTTATTTATAAAGCGATCGTCGAATTCTTCACACGTATACACCAGGTGCTCGCATTGCAGTGCATTACATTTTATTTAAATACATATTTATTTAAGTATGTACGTACATACAGGGTGGTCCGAAAAAAAGAATGCAATATGCTCATTGAGGCAAAACCTTAAAACCGACTGCAAATGTTAAATTTAATTTGCTATACAGGGTGATGAAAAAACGAAAAAGTTACAGTAAAAAGTTCTTTAGAATTCCAAAAAAATATCGCATTATTTCGTTTGTTAAACACCCTGTACAGAGTGGTAAGTTGAAGTTGGCTGTTGAAGACAATCTTAAATTACAATAGAAAACAAGTTTGTTGGAGGGTTTTTGCATTTTGGTCACAAAGGGCACATTATTGTGCACTTTTTAGCTCACCCTGTATGATTGATTGATCTACCAACGATAAGAAAGTCATTTAATTCTTACGTTAATAAATACTTTGATTATTTTTGGCAACTGCCCATCATTTTTGTAAACACATTTACCTACGACCCGTTAACGACAGCACTCAACTAATATTTTATTTGGTTTATATTTACTCACCAGTTGAATATTTTGAAGCTTATTTTACATGTGACAATTTTACACGCAAGATAAAAACATTTGAAAAGTATTAAATTACAAATGCTCTTGTCTGTGTATTACATACATCATTACAGTTTCATATATCTATACAAACAAGATATGGACACAATAATTAATAAAACATAACACAAATAGTAGGTAGTTACATAAATATCGTGAGATATTTTCGAAATGTTTTTCTAAGAGTAAATTTTTTTGAAAATATGGCTTTGGGAGGTTTGTTTCGTCGTTTGAAACGAGATGAGCTGGTAATGAGTGTTTTATCTTAAACGACTGTCGTTGTTTGAGTTGTTGCATTTAATTAAATTGTTTTGTGTTACAGGTCAAAAATAATGTTACAGTGGGGCCCCCTCCCACGCCCCTTATCAACAAATCCAAGCTGACTGCTGGCAGTATTCAGGGTCCCATGATCAAAAAAGATAAAAGACATTCGAGTTCCAGATTTAATGTCACAAAAAATCAAGAATTGGAAATGCTCCCCCTTATTAAGGGTAAGTTCTAGTAGCTTTCATATACTTATCTAATCTTTTTTGTACATTGCTCGATAGTATTTACAACATTTTACAAGTTTTGTTTCTTTTTTTTAATACTTAAATCATTAAAACGCGTGTTTTTGGGTGATATACCCAACAGTTTGTACATATTTTTCAAAAGTAATGCTGTTATGTATACTTTTGACGTATGCATGCACTATCAACAATTAAAAAAGGAAAATGAAATTGCTAATTATGTGTACAATTTGTTACACAAAACTGGATTAAGTAGATAACTTAAATATAGATAGATCTGTTCTTTTATCTTTCTTCGGAAACGCTCAAGAACCATGTGTATCTCCACATTATCCAATGTCGTCATATTTATCATTTCACAGATCGCCAGTTAATATCATTAATAACAGGAAGCAAATTAAAATATGTTTTGTAGTTTGTTAAAGGTACCTCCAACATCATTCTCGACCATTCTAATTCATTTTCGAAGAATCTAGAACTTTCTGAATCGTTTTTAAAAATATCTGAAACATTCTGAATCATTATCCAAAAATCTGGAACATTCCAAATAATTTTCGAAATATTTAAAACCTTCTGAAATATTCCTACAAATTCTAGAACTTTCTTGAGATAGTAACTGATTTGGATCCACGATTGAGTAGAACAGGAGGAAATTTGACCCATTCTCGCATGGGGTTCCCCGTGAAAAATCGATTCCCATTAAAAAAAAAAAAACGTGAACTGAGACGATTTTCTAACTTCTGCCACCTTCATAAACCGATACGAAAGTATCGAAATTGTGATAAAAAAAAATTTAGGCGTAAGTGCTGAAAGTGCGGAAAGGACTGAAATAGTACTTTAAAGATAAAAAGAAAATTGAAAAATTTCCGTGATTTTCTAACCGCTGCCCAGTAAAAGGATGAAAGTTTTCACCCTAAAGGACTGATTGGCATAAAAGCTCCTCGATTCAAAATCTGTTACTATCTTCTGGTTTATAAAGTCCAGGATTCTAGGCCTTGGTCGATAGGAACTATAACTTCCAAACGTTTCGTCGGCAATTGCGGCTGACATCTTCACTGGATCTTCGCTCTCATCAACGCCGATCCACTGAAGACGTCAGCTCGTCAGCCTCCAAACATTTTTGTCTCTCAGTTTCATCCAGCGCGATCAAACTCTCTTATTATTAATAGGAGACCAAGGGCTATTTGCCTTAATAATTGTGAGTGGGTGGCAGTAGATGGTTGTCGAGAAATGTGAGGATAAACAAAAAAACAAATTATTATATTTTTTTTTACATTTTTGACCTATTTAGCAATAAAATTCGCACAGATAATTAATATGAGATAAATACTACATGTTGTGCCAGGGTTGTCCACACTAAGCATCAATAATATAATCTTTTCGGTCAAGTACCCAATATAAATATTGATAATATTATAAAAAAAAAAACTTATCAAGTGCACATGTGTATCACATGTCACTTTCCTTACACGTGACTGCGAGGAATCTGGGCTTCAACGTGATTTTTTTAATGTTGAATCAATGAACTGATTAAAGGACCATCATAAACCACGTATTAGAGATAAATATCTAAATCAGATATTTTTCTTACTATTTTTAAAATGCACATTAATAATTTTATGGACAACACCTTGTATGTTATCTTTTGTATGTACGTAATTATTACGTACGTATAAATATATTATAAATAGCTGCTTGGAACATTGCTATTTATGCGCTTTTTGCGCAAATATTATATGACTGAACCGACCCTGAAAATCATAAAAATTCTTTCAGCAATTTTATAGTTCTGCAGGAATAAAAATTGAAACTCGTTGTTGTTGTCATTATTTTTTTAATGCTTTTCTTTTACAAAATACGTTTATGTTTAAACTAAACGTCTGCTATTTTTTTTTTAATTGTCTTGTTTTCAATTACAAAACTTTCCGAAATGTTCATAACTTATGTAGTTATTGAAGTAGATTTGTTCTAAAAATAATTCGCACACATCGTTTGTCTACAAAAGGCAGATAATAATTAGTCCTTTCTTACCGTTTTGTAACGAAATTGAAAGTTTTTTGGCGTTAAGAAATTAGAAATTTAATTTAAATTTGTAATTCATTACGACATGTAAATTTTGTAGAAAGTTGAATTTTCTTCTTCGTTTGGTGTATCTCAATAATCTGCATTAAACGCTGCTTAATTAAGTATTTTTTCTTTTTGTATTAAAACAGTTGTGGATTGTCACAGTAAATATTAATATCTGTTTTTTCTATTATACAGGGTGGTCAAAATTTAGTGGCCTATTACTAACGGGAGGAAAATTTTGAAAAAAATCGTGTTTTAATTATGGCACATGGTCTTTATTTTTAAAATATTTTCAATTTTGTAGCAAGTTCGGTTATACTTTGTTGTTTTAAATGGAATGGTATATTTTTTACGACGAATTCGAATAAAACGTTAAATTTTAAGGTAAGTTCGGTAATCAGCTTGCACACCTAGGATGAACAGAACACATAATTTATATAATTTATAGAAAAAAAATCACTACCGCAAACCAAAGAATAACAAATCATAACTATCCCAAAAAGCGAGTCAGAGCTGAAATTTTTACCGGTTATAGTTGAGATTTAATACTACCATCCTGCCAAAACTGAGCTTCATACTTTAGTACAGGGCGTTTATAAAAAAATCCAAACTTTAAAAACTTCAAACAAGAATAACTTGGTTTTTTTAAATAGCGCCTACCATATTTTATTGTTTCATTCGATTCTTCTTTTTCTCTTCTTTCGATCCATTGAGGTGTTTCCTCTTATTGTGATGAAAAATTTTGAGTAATTTTGAATTTTTACTTTAAATAGCTAGATTCGGTAATTTTGGTTTTATAAAAATGTGTGCCATCTACAACTGACAACTAATGCAAAGTCAAGCTAAAAACCGTTCTTTAGATTTATTTATTTACAAAAATCACCAAAAACGAAAATTTCAATTGGGAAATTCATAACAAATATTTTTCTCGAACATTTTTTTTGTCAGTTGTCCAAGGTACACTTTAATTATGCCAAAATTATTGAAATTATCTACATTTTAAAAATCCAAAATTGCTCATTTTTTATTTAAACAAAACTATAGGAAGTATCCTAATGGATCGAAAGAGGAGAATAAGAGGATTGGAATAAAAAAAATATGGTAGGTGCCATTTAAAAAAAAACGAAGTTATTCGTGTTTGAAGTTTTTAAATTTTGGATGTTTTTATGAACGCCCTGTTTAAGGTATGAAGCTTAGTTTTGGCGGGACATTAATCTCAAATCTCCACTACAACCGGTAAAAATTTCAGTACAGTTGAGTCACTTTTTGAGGAAGTTGTGTTTTTTTATTTTTTGAAGTAAATTAAATTATCTCAAAAACTGTTTATTCTAGGCGTGTAAGTTGATTATCAAAACTTACCTTAAAATTTAACGTTTTATTCGAATTTGTCTTATATTAGAAGAAAACTAGTGGGTGTTTGTTTATATTGCAAATGTAGAACCAAAAATTCAAAAAAGAAAAAACTCGTATGTAAGAAAAAATATGATCCATTGAATTTAAAAAAAAAATCGTATTAAGTGCATAGATATGTAATTTTTTTGAAGTGTTTATTTTATTTTTGTACTCCGAAGCCAGGGGCATTACAGTATTAAAATTTTACAGAAATGTTTCTGGCACTGAGAGGCATTATGTTACACCAAAAATATCAGTTTTGTATTAAGGGCCATTTTCTCTTGCTTTATTCTTTACTTTATAAAATATTTGATGTTTGGTATCATGATCCTTAGGATTCTCTGCGAAAATTCAACATAGAATTTCTATCCTTCCTGAAGTTCATGGATTCCTTGAATCACATGTTGCGCATGCTCGATATACATATATACCGTTTTCCAGAGGGTAAAATTAATCCATATTCGCCGATTTCGTCAGCAATTGTTTAGTTTCTCTCGTACCCTTCAGCCTTCAACTTGTTCTTCTCGTTTCTTCCGCTTCTCGACCGCATACTTCTTCATTGTTATCACGCTCCTCCCTCTCTAATCCGACACACAAAACAAACAGGCAGGTCAGCCTACCGGGATTGTATTAATTTTTATCGCCCATATGAGTGACAAAAAAAAATAGATGACACATTTTATCATTTACTAAACAAATAGTGCCGGTGATAAAAATAATACAATAAATAATATGTGATAAAAAGAAAACACGAAATTTTGATTCACGTATACTATGGTGCATTCGGCTTTCGCTCAGAGTCATGTCATGGGATGTAGGGACACGTCTCCGCTGGGTATTCCCAAGTCTCCGTCTTTCCATAGTGGCTTAGATTTGGCCGCATCTGCCAGTGTGGATTCTCTGGTGAACGCTATTCAAAACGGTTGCGGGGAAACGTTCTCGACTCCTGTTGCGACGAACGCGGAACTGTTCGAACTGGATGAACCCAGTAGGTGCGTTTTTACCAGGAAGTCGACCTATAACACCACTGGGTTGAAAGGCGACGGAGCCGGAGACGGCGTCGAGGATAACGAAAATGAAAAATCCGCCAAAAAAATCGTTTCGCAGTTGCAGTTGCAATTTTGGAAAAATGTAGAAGCTGTTGGTGTCATGCGGTCTTTTGGACATTTGCCACTTCTAACAGGTGATAGCTGCTGATGCACTTATTTCTCTTCTTTTATGAACAAACCACTCCAGACTTTTCCGGTGATTAATTATTTTCCTTTAGAAGTCTAAAGACAATTTTAAATCAAAAAGAAAACACAACAAATTAAGAATATAATTTTCATGAAGGTCTCTATTGCATTCTCTCTTATTTTAAAGGGCCCTTTTAGCGGCGAAGTTCTCATTACTCTCGTTTCAAAAATGCTTCATGAACAGCTGAAAGGACTGTTAAAATACTTCCACGCGAACTTATTCTTAAGAGAAATAAAAAGCTAATTGTAGATTCTGAAAAGTGCCATTGACGTCAAAACAACAAAAAAAATTTTTAGTCTCATTTAATTTTTTTACACGATATGTTTGTTTCATTTGCTTTAGTAATTTTTATGTTTAACAGTTACGGCTGTTGCTAATTCAAAACAACTTACAGGTACATATAATTTAAAACTTCTTGCTAATTTCTTCTAAATTGTTATTAAACCTGTGATTGCAGCGTTTATTAGCATACTCTTGCTTATCTTATCTCATTTAAATGAGTTGTAGGTGAATTAAAACAGATTTTAATAGCGTTCAAATATCTGATGGTTTTAAATATTCATTGCCCTTCGAGTTTGTGGTGAGCTACTCTGTAGTATCATATCTACCGAGACCCTCGTCTTGTAAATAATTTCTTTCACCCTCTTATGATTCACTGTGCACAAACGACGACTTGAGGATTTGATATTTACTTTTTCAAAGTTTCCCCATAATGCATTCTCACCCTACAATTTTTTTCCCTTTCGATTTCCTGAACATTTTTTTCTTATTCTGATTGATTTATTTTTCCTACATGGTATTCGTGAATTAAAAGATATATTTATTAGAGATTATTTGATTTAACGATACTAATTAAATATTCTAGTTGAATACTAAACCAGAAAAATCGATTATAGAGGTGCATTACTGCAGCCTTGACCGAGGCCACAAAACTTAACACAAATAGGTATACTATATTGAATGGGTACTTATTTTAATTAAAAAAAGTAGGTAAATGCATAAATATAATAAGTGTTTTTTTTTTTGATACTATTTTCTGGAAAGATAAAATATTATTGTCCTCTTGTGTCTAAATGTATGTAAATCGAAATTGTATTAATTTCGTAAATGTGTTAATTTTTAAAAGGTATAAAAAACAAATTGGTAAAAAATTGTGTTGTTGGAATATATACTTTTATCTCAATTTAAAAATTAGTGCACGATAATTTAATATCCACCATATAATTAGGGGTAAGCTGGCTCCAGGAATGGGGTGAGAATGATGTTAGTAGCAGTAGTAGTAATATAGATATTGGGAGTGTCTGATGGATGACCGGAAGTACTCCCTCCCCCTCTAACCTAATCTACCCAATACTATCTCACCCCTTTCTCCTGCTCGAAACTCAAATTTCATTAATTCAATTTATATTGTACTTTTGTTATACCGGAAGTTGATGCCAACGTTGTTATTTTAAATGGAATGCTATATTATTTAATTTATGGAAAAAAATCACTACCGCAATCCAAAGAATATAAGACATCATAACTTTCCCAAAAAGTGACTTAGAACACTGAATTTTTTACGGGTTGTAGTAGAGGTTTAATACTAACGTCATGCCAAAACTAAACTTCATAATTTGTACAGAGCGTTCATAAAAAAATTCAATGTTTAAAATGTTTAAACACGAATAACTTCGTTTTTTTAAATGACACCTACCATATTACCAAGTTTTTTTTATTTAAAAAAAGACTACGTTGTTTTTATCTACATTGGGAACCGATTCTCTTAGCTCATCGTTTCAACAAGAAAAAAATTATATATTAAAGAGACATTTGTATATTCTTGCTCAGTATGACCAAGACCAATGGTGCCATACAAACATACTGAAATTCGAATCGAATCGTAGATACGAAGGTTAAAGCGTACAATGATTTTTTAATTTCTCCTTTTGAAAAATCTGCAATACTTAGTTGCTGACAATTAACTTTAAAATTTGTTTTTCTGATCCTAAAATGGGGGTGGAGAGCAAGTCCGACATCACTCCGCCCCCCGAAGATCCACCGTTCAAGAAAACTCATCCCGTTTATTCTCTGAGGTTTCGTCAATAATTTTTGATTTTATTTTTCAGAGGCGGCCCCCACGGATAGAGAACAATTATTTACCCAGAAGCTGAGGCAATGTTGTGTCCTTTTTGATTTTGCGGAAGACCCACTATCAGACTTGAAATGGAAGGAAGTGAAAAGGACTGCCCTCACGGAAATGGTAGAATATGTTAATCAAAATAAAGGTGTTCTTACAGAAACAATTTATGCAGAAGCTGTTAATATGGTAAATAATACTTACTATATAATATTTTTTATGATATAGTAATTATTTCTACATTTATATTATTTTTTTGTCTTACCAGTGCGAAAAGTTCACTTTTAAATGTTTTTTTTTGTTGCAGTTTGCTATAAATTTATTTCGTACATTGCCTCCATCTTCAAATCCGAACGGTGCAGAATTCGATCCTGAAGAAGATGAGCCAACGCTGGAAGCAGCTTGGCCCCATTTACAGCTGGTGTACGAGCTCTTCCTCCGAGTCCTGGAAGTTCCAGACTTCCAGCCGAGCATTGCAAAAAAGTACATTGATCACAAGTTCGTCCTGAATCTATTAGAGCTGTTCGATTCGGAAGATCCTCGAGAACGGGATCTCCTCAAAATGACGCTGCACAGGATATACGGGAAATTCTTGGGGTTGCGTGCATTCATACGTAAGCAAATGAACAACGTCTTCTATCGGTTCATTTACGAAACGGAACACCACAACGGGATCGCGGAACTTCTAGAAATTCTTGGTTCTATAATAAACGGTTTCGCGTTGCCGTTGAAAGAAGAACACAAAGTATTTTTGTTAAGAGTATTAATGCCATTGCACAAGGTCAAGTCCCTTTCAGTCTACCATCCACAGCTGGCTTATTGTGTCGTTCAATTTTTGGAAAAAGATCCGTCGCTCACGCAGCCCGTCATACGTAGCTTATTAAAGTATTGGCCGAAAACTCACAGTCCCAAAGAAGTCATGTTCCTGAACGAGCTCGAAGAAATATTGGACGTTATAGAACCCGCGGAGTTCCAAAAAGTCATGATACCCCTCTTTAAACAGCTGTCGAAGTGCGTCAGTTCACCGCATTTCCAGGTGGCCGAAAGGGCACTCTATTATTGGAACAACGAGTACGTCATGTCGCTGGTTGCAGAGAATGCTACAGAAATTATGCCCATAATGTTTTCGAGTTTGTATCGTAGCTCGAAGACTCATTGGAACAAGACGATTCACGGTCTCATCTATAACGCACTTAAACTCTTCATGGAAATCAACCAGAGATTGTTCGATGAATGTGCTCAACAATATAAACACGAAAAGCAAAAGTAAGTGATGTAATCAGTTAAACATCTTCACTTTGAAATTTTATCTATTTGAAGTAAAAAATAAGTTGTTTGTTTCATTGAAACCTTTGTTTCTGCACTGTTTTAACTTTAGGCTTTAATTTATTTAAATGATCCATTTAAAATCGTTCACCCTTGTCTTTATCGTCTTCCCTAGTGTAGTAGTCGATCGGCTTGTTTTTAGAGAAAAAGAAATTCAACATCAAAGGGAGAACTTGTGGCAAAAGGTGGAGTCCATAGCTGCAAAAAATCCCGGATATGAGGTTGTCAAGTCGACGGTCGATTCGTTGTCCAATAATTTGAGCAGTAGCCCCGAACAAGACGACGTCGTTATACTTGATAGATTAGACAAGGAGGTACACGAGGTAAGTTTTTACGAAAATTCCAATGTGCAATGGTTGAGAAATAGTAATAAAACAACAGCAGACGCTCAATAACGTAAACAGCCAATAGCGAAAACACCAAATTCTTGATGCAGGATTAAATGATCCACACGCTAACGTAAACAATTCAATAACATGAACTCCCTTAGTTTTCTTTGTTATAGAGCATCTGTTGATTATCGATTATTCCGTTCAATCTTTGTTCATAACATAATAAGGACTGAATGGTATAATCGAAGAAAATTAAAGAGGTAAGCTATTGTTTATAATTAATTATTTCTTAATTAATTTCTAATATTGTACTAGGAAAAATGTAAAAAAACGCTTTTTAAAGCCAATATCGTACTGAATAGGCCACTGCAGCACTGTATCTCATTCGTATCTTAGAAGTAGGGGGGTGCTGAGTTAGTCTCACAAAATAAGACTAGAATCGATTTTTAAACAGAATTCGATCTTTCAGGAATAATTTATTTAAAAATTATTCGAATTGTAATATCTGTAAGAGTTCAACAATTCAAACGGCCGTATAATTCCTGGAGTTTTTATTATGATGTACGTTATATGAAATAATGGTACGAATTCACTAAATCTTATTATGAAACAACGTTAAAAAGCACCGGGGACCAGTACAAAGAGCGCATGTGTCAGAATGAGGTTTAATATTTATGAATTCAATACGTTTCCTTGACGTTTCTTAGCCCAATTGTATCAACTAATATAAGTCATTGTTAATTTTGCAAGTTTTAAAATGAATATTATAAATAAGACAATTAATATGCGTATAAACAGTTTTTTACGTGTTCATATTTTATTTAGTATCTGTAGCACTTCTGCAGTGAGTATAATGGTAATGAAACATTCTAATGGGAAAACCACGATAGCTTCACTAATATGCTATAAATAAAATTTAAAAAAACGATAATTGCAGCATTAATAATTATTTCATAGTCACCTATTGCGTTACTTGGTCAGGAAACGTTATGTTAGCGTGTTTTTTTTTTATTGTTTTATCGTTAAGAGTATCTACCTTTTTAAACACAACCTACCTATTTTGAAATCTGTTTTATTAAAGTGTTTTTAAAAAATAATATATCTGTTTATCTCAATTCAGAAAGAAGACAATGGCTAAATGATCTGGTTTAAGTGTTGACTGTTCCAACTAACCCATGCGCATTTTGTGCTGGGTGCTTTTTAATGCCAGTCGCATGAAAACTATAGAAAGGAGTCCGAACTCAGTCTAAGTAAGTGGCTAAGTCACCACGATTGAAGGGGAAATTATGACTTTACGATCAATTACGACAATTGAATCTATAACGTAGAGATTAAAATCCAATGACATTTAATTTCACTTGGGAACTTACGTCTGCGAGGAGATTCTCCATAAGAAACCTATCTGAGTTTGGACTCCTTTCTATAGTCTTCATGGTCCGTTGTCTTAAAATATGTCATCAGCACTGATGTTACAAGCCGTTTTATCTATTTGTCTTAATATAACTAAATAAATAACATATTTAATGTTTGGTTTAGCTTAAGGAGCAATTTTTTAGCTACAATATTTTCATTAAAAATATATTATTTAGAATAGTATCGTTAGTTAAAAAATAATTTTTTTTAATTGGAAATGAAGTCATATTTTTTGTTGGAGCAATTGTTAATTCTGAAGGAGCATTTAAGTAGAGTGAGTGTTATTGAGGTAAAGAGAATGAAATTGTTGCAGGTGCATAAGATAAATAATGTAAATAAACAATTCGTGCGTCGCAAATCGGACTTACCACAAGATCAGTACACTGTCAAAGCCCTGACTGATCACAAAAGAGCTGAAGAGTACCTTGTTACGCCGCCTGATGTCAATAAGTGCTAGTCGTGTTATTAACTAATTGATTATTACTATTATTATTACGCCTATTTTTATATTCTATGAAAACATAATTTTAGTGCCACGCATACACAAACAAAACAAACACACAAAAAAATACCCCCTTCGTGTTAGGACAGAAAGAGTAAAAAAAAACACGAGAATCGTGATTTGTTTGCATATTGTGATTTTTTTATACATATTAATATAATGAGGGAAAGATGATAGTATTTTAACATACGTAAAAATGAATAGTTTTTAAATTGAGTAGGATATTGTAATAAGAGAAATTATTAATTAGTAGCTTTTATCGTAGTCCAGTGAAGAAATGACTATTTTTACGATTACAATTTTGCAATTTTATTATTAATTATTGTATTTATTTATTTTGTTGTATATGGATGTGCATAGGTTTATTTCTGTCAGCATGCAGCTCTTATTATTATATAACTATTAGTACATAATATGTTTTTTTTTTTCGTACAAAATCACGGTTCTTGAATAACTTTTAGCAAATAACTAAAAATATTGTTGTACCTTTTATTTATCATAAGTAGTTTATTTTTCATTACGTATTGTTTCATATAAGTATTGCCTATTATAATAAATGAAATTTATTACATGATACATCTAAACCCCTGCTGCTTTCCCTCCATTTTCTTTCGGAAATAGGGGGTCAAAAATGGTTATTTCAGACTATAATATGTGTAGACTTTTGTGCATGCCTATAATGACAAAATTTCATTCTGGAACAGATTGAAATGTGATCTTTCGTGTATAAGAGCAGCATTTCAAAATTTATTGCTCTAATACTAAGAGAACAATTGATAAGAAATTTTGAGTTAAAAATTTAATATATTAACGCTTCAAACCGATGGTAAGATTTTCCAATTTCTTCCGAAACATCTTAAGCTAAATCTTTTTTCTGATTGAAACAACATACAAATATTTATGTACTATACATTTATTCGTATGTTTGTAATAAAAGCGTTAAAAAAGACATTTAACAACAACATCAACAGTTACATATTGTGAAACCAGGAAATTCTGTATGAATTTTGGTCCGAACGTAATTATATTATCTTAAATCAATTACAAAAAAAAATATATATATATAATACAAACTATACTAAAAGATTAACAACTAAAATCACAATTAATGACCTAATGTGGTAAATCATATTAATTTGAATCAATTGAATGTTAATAAAAGTTACATAACAAAACTGCATTGGGAACTTTAAACTGGGTCTTTTAATACTGTTTGAGAGTATGTACCAAACCGTAGATACATTCCCACATAAATGTGTTTTAATCTAACATGTAACGATCACCACAGAGATCCCCTTAAGAAATCAAGTTTCGAGTATTTTAAAAAAATATTACAACAGGAAAAATACAATTTGTTCTATTTTTGTTTTTATTGTGGATGTGATGTTGAGCCTCTTTCTCTTTAAAATGCAATTTACACAGTTTTTGCGTCAATATGTGTATCTAGTAATTAATTAGCACATTTGTACATTAACCAAAAACACTTTGAGATCTTTTTGTAGTTTGGTCTAAAAAGCAATAGTAGCTTTTAATTTAAAAAAACATTGCCTGGTAACGAGTTGACTTAAATTTAATGAAAATTTAAGGTTTTAAGGGTAAAAAAGAATAATTTTTCTGGGGCAAATATGGCAACGATCTTTAAAAAGATAATATAAATTGTTAATTAATCCGCGAGTACCAAAAATATTTAATTGTGCAATTGCATTTCGCTCTTGGTAAATGGTAGAAATTAATTAATCTAATCTAGATTATAAAAATCAAATGTTAATTGTGAATATTGGCCAGAACCAAAAATGGCAATCCGCAGCACTAGATTTATTTTTTTTTTGTTATATAAGATATTTAACACTACTAGGGGCCATTAAGTAAATTTATCTAGCAGCTACGATTAATTTGAACATTTCTTTTTTAATTCAAATTGGCTACAATAAATACTCTTATGATACACACAAGAAGGTCGAAAAACAATTATTAAAAATCGAAGTGTATAACAAGCAATGACAGTATTTCTTTTGTAGAATGGTTGATAAAATAGCAATCAAAAAAGTTATTACAAAATTTTGTGCAAAAAAATATTGACTGATTTATACGGCGTTATTTTTCAACAAATTATTGATTATCGACCGATTTGTACCCTGAAGCTTTGCATTAATAATGTGTACGAACAGTCTTTAGAGAACTTTTACAATTTACACTGATCTTTTAATTTGGAAACGTCCTTAAATATTAAAAAGAGAAACATGAACAGTAATAAAGTACGGTTGAACTATAAAAAAAATATTACGATCGAACATGAAACATTAACTCTAATCAATTAATTAACACTTACAAACTGAAAACGTTCATGTCTCTTTTGTTTTCGATCTTAATTAAAGTTTTCGTAATTATTACATTAATTAGTAAGGCAAGTTGCAATCTTTTTTTTCTTTTTGTCAACAACTTCTTGTCATTAATTAATTATTTATCCAGAAATTCTTTTTTGCTGAACCGAATTTATAAACACAGGGCCATTCACTGGGTAGTACAATATACGTTTTATTTTCAGCTATTGCTACTTCCGGTTATACCAAATTTCTAAGAGGCTTGGTTCCTTAAAGCGCCTAATGTTTGAATGACCCTGTACCGTTAATTGCACTGTTCTTTAATTAATAACAATAAAATTACTTACGCCATTATATGTATAATTAATTCGGTTTCAGCTGTTTTTTTCTTTTTTAATTTTTTTTTGACTAGATTAATGGCATCATCACAAGAAACCTTTGTCTTCGAATATCATTAATTAAAAAGTCAACCCAAAAATATACAACAATTACACTCATAGGAATGTATACAAATATCAGACTCATGAAGATGATTTTGCGCTTATTTGTTTTTGTAATTACTTTAAACATAAGAGAGGTCATAACAAGCGCGAAAATTAAATTAAATAGGAAAGGCTTTTAAAGGGATACATCACCGTATTGGTGGGACCATTTTTCGTAAGCGGTAATACTTTGCGGCGAAACACTTCGTCGTATTCGTTTCAAAGACTCCAGAAAATCGTTCATCGTAATGGCCCTAACTAAACTGGGATCTAATTGTTTTACCTGTTCAGGCACCAGCTCTGAAAGAAAATAAATATTTAATAAATCTTTTTCAGGGGGAGTCCCCTTTAATTTAATCACTTACCTCTTATCGGACCCAAGGCAGCATCTTTAGCTAAGGCAGTAAGATCACTAGCAGAATATCCTTCAGTCGATTTGGCCAACTTTTTCATGTCTCCCTCGTTCAAACAGCAGCCCTGCTTCTGTAACAGTTTAGTTAAAAGCTGTATCCTAGTGTCAGCATCTGGCAGGGCTACGTAAACTCTCTTGGTAAACCTCCTCAAAGCTGCTTCATCCAACTCTTGAGGTCTGTTGGTGGCTGCCATTACGATAACCTGTACAAGAAAAATGCAACAGAAATATTTATAACAAAGAAAAAGTTTATAAACAAAAAATACCTTTTCACTTTCTGGATTGGACGGAAGACCATCGAATTCGACGAGAAACTCAGTCTTCAATCTTCGACTAGCTTCGTGTTCGCTTACCGACCGTTCTGACAGCAGGGAATCCACTTCGTCTATAAAAATAATGGAAGGCTGAAGTTCTCTGGCCATCGCAAAAAGGGCCCTGACCAGTTTCTCGCCCTCTCCTACGTATTTCGAAGTTAAACTTGCGGCACTTATTGAAAAGAATGTTGCCTGACATTCTGTGGCTACAGCTCTTGCAAGCAACGTTTTACCATTACCAGGGGGCCCAAAGAGAAGCAATCCCCTGGCTGGAGATCTCAAGCCGGTAAACAACTCTGGTCTTAAAGAAGGCAATATAACCATCTCTTGTAGCGCCTGTTTTGCCGTTTCCTGTCCCACAATGTCGCCCCAATGAATCTGCTGACCTCCGTCCACTATTTCATCGAGTATACACTGGGCTAATTTAGGGTCCACGCCCCTCAAACTGGGAGAACGAGTACGACCTATTCCAAGATTCTTATTCGAACCTTTAAAAATAAAATAGAATTTGGAAGATAATTTCAAAATGAGGTATTAGGAAAACATTTTACCACTTCCTTTCCTTGCTGGAGAATTATTTCCAGGTCCTGAATGCGATGTCTGTCTCTTAATAGTGGGGGGTGTGGATGTTTTATTAAAGGGTCTAACAGTTTGCACTTGAGGCACCCGTGACCCCATTGACCGGGGCAACGTTTGACTCTTCGATAGCGCGTAGTTGTTGCCAGGACGTTTTGCGGCTACATTTAGTTTTCTTCCTGCAGCTGTTGCAAATTTATCATATAAAATTAAAACAGTAAATTTTGTTATTAAAAAATTATATAGTTATTTTAGGTATTCTTTGCATTAATTAGACCCTGTATATTAAAATTCCTGCGTCAAATAATGATAGGATTTAAAAATAAACGGATCAATAAGTGATGACTCAACTGATATGACACGATTATAAATTTTATCCTTCAATTACATTCACACAAAACCTTTTTTGAAATCAATTTCTTTGTGGAAGTTCGCTGATATTTTAAATTGCCATTTTTTTATAAAGAAAGTTTTTTATAGATTCAATTAATAACGTTTACAAGTACCAAAAAAATTGAAATTTAACATTCAGCGATTTAATTCTGCCACTATCCAATATCTATGTTTCTTTTCCCTCGTTAGCAATTTTCGTTTTATCTGGTCTATTAAGTATTTGTTTTTACTATTTTAATCTACTAAATAATTATCATTGATAATGATAAAGACGTAAGAAAAAAAAATCAAACAAAGGTCCGAAGTTGTAAAAACATCTACATAGGCCAAACAAGACAAAAATTGTCAACGAGAGCAAAATAACATAGGTAAATTTAAATTTTATTGACTAAATTAATACGTTTTTAAATGTTTCAAAATAAATAATTGTGTGCAATTTGGAAAGTATGTGTGAAAAATATGTGAAAGCAGAAGCAATAGTTTTAAAGGAGACGTAAATCTGCAAAAAACAACACAAATAAGCAAAATAAAATACCTGAGGTAGTGCAACTAGGTTTAACAGTAGGGATATGGCTTACAAGACTAGTTTTCGGGGTTTCTAATTTTTTTGTTTCATTCACTAGGTCCAATTGTTGTAAACCGGCCACATTTTCTATAACAAGATCCCATGATAATACCTTTTTGCATTCAAGGGGAAACAAAATAATTTTAAAGAAGCAAAACAATGTTGGTGTAATACTGTGACACTTTAAAATACAGAACATGACCATAAACTCACCTAAAAACTGCAACCTATCTTTTGCCATAGATAAATTAGTTTTCATTTTTTCATGTAACCTCTGAGCCCTCTCCCAAACTTCTCCACGACCTCCCCAACATTGGACTGCTATTCCAAGCTCTAACTCTCCTATTCCTTTTTTATAAAGCTCAATGGCTTGTTCTTTTTGGCCTAAAAGGATCTCTCAATTAACTAACAAATCAAAAATTACTTTAACATACCTTCATTTTCTTCATCAATTTTTAAAGCTCTTGAAATGTACTCGAATGCCCTTCTGTGATGATGTTTCTGCTTTGAAAGCAAAGGATCTGCAGGTCCAGGACAGGGACTTCTAGAACAATGAGCCATTTCTAAGTTTTCTTCTGTAATATTTTCTTCTACATTTGCATCGTTATATATCAGTTTTGGTTTCTTGCAAAAGAAACTTGAAGAGCTGCAGTAGATAAATCGCAAGATAAGGAATATGTGATAAAGTAGCCCGTGTAGGATGTTAAATAAAAAAATAATAGGAAACGACACAACACACAAATTCTTCTTGTGAACGTTTGTTTCTTCTAAAGAACCAAATATCAGCTTTTGTCTTTCTGAATCATCACTACGTCTTGACTTTTTACTTGGAGATTTACCACCACCTTGTGTTTTTCGAACCATCCGACCATGACATTTGCCTCATTGGGCGATCTCTCACATACAATAAAAAATTTGCTCGCAAAACAAATACATTAGATAATTTATTTTTGTTTATGTGATGTATGTTCGCTTCGTTCGTTGAACTGAAGGAACTGAAGCCTTACAACCACAGACAAAAGTGAAAGTAAAACGGGATATTAATTTACTGTTATATAACCAATAAGTACATTTAACTAAATCAACTTATTTGGCTGATAATAGTTTTTTGTTACTTCTACAGTGATAATTTACTGATAACCTGCTTCCCTACTGCTTCTTTTCAAAATTTTTTTTCTTCTACGCTAATTGTTATTGAGACATTTCCACATCTGTTGCAAACTCTATGGCTATTTTGTCAATTTTAAAATAAGTTAGGTTAGGTTAGTTGCCGGTTATTTATGTGATTATTATTATGGATAGAAGTTTAAATGCATCTTTATTAAGCGCAAGGAGCCCCTTTTCTCCTAAAGGCAGACCAAATATAAGTTTCAGGAAGTCTACGCTTCAAACACCGTTCAAAAAATCCTCGTAAGTATTATAACCTCAAAATTACAGTAGCACTTGTTACATTTCCAATTTTAGTCGTTTTAGTGCATCAGGAAAATCTGTTCAGTCAATACAAATTATATTAAAGACGCCTTACAATTGTGTCGAAAGATTTGGTCAACCATTGCCTGTTCTTATCACTGAAGCTCTAACTTTTGCAGACCGTAAGAGACCTATTTATTTTAATATTATTGTGTTAAAGACTTCTTTTATTTTCAGGAAATGCAACTGTTACTGCCCGTATATCGGAATGTGGATATGCATGGATTGTATGTGGACGACGACTGCTGGTTTGGCAGTATAAGCAAAGCAACATCCAGTATGGGACTCCTCAAAAGAAAGTGTTAAGCAGTAACTGCTTTGAATTGCAATTGCCACAGAGTGATCTGGCCCACAGGGCTGAATTAGTGACCGTTTATTTACCAAATGATTCAAGTATACCGGCATGCATTGCAGTATCACCTGGGGGAGTTGTGAGATATTGGCCAGCAATTAACCATGAAGGAGTGTCAATTGAGCAAAATGTAGATCTTCAGGGTCAGGAATGCGACAGTCTTACAGTTATCGGAAATATGGGGTGCATTTTGGCTACAACAACGTGCACAGTTGTTCATATACAACCTCAAAAAGTTGGTGGAAGGTGTTCTTTACATTGCAAAATGCTAAAATCACCAAGCGGATGGTTTGATGGCATTAGCAGGAGAATGACATCGTTTATTTTTGGATCAATGTCGATGGAACATTCAGCAGAAGCTGTGAGTTTGTCAATGGAATTGAAGTATTTATGCATTTACAAATTAAATTGTATTTTTAGAGACTGGTACGAGTACTAACAGTACCAGAATCAGAAGAAATATGGAAAGTTTTTGTTCTAGCAGGTCATTCTTTGCAAAAATGGGAGCTTATAACCAATGAACAAGAACAACTAATTTTCATCATTGAATTAAATCGTCTTATCGCCGATAATTTTCATAACACTATCTGGGAAAATTGCGGGGGTGATCAGAGCGAGACAGATACCTGGCTTTTGGACATACAACCCGACAAAGACGGCATTATTATCCTTGCAGCTGCAGTAAATATGCACATTTCTCCCCAAGTACATTACGCACTAGTTTCGTTACACACGGACGGCCCTGAGGCCCCTAATCACGTTCGAGATTTTTATATTTTGAAAATGAAAGGTCTTTACAGAGAAGATAATCCCCAGGATTCGTTGTCCTACAGATTTTTAAAATGTGGCTCCTGCGCTTACATTTACAATCAGAGGTGCATCACTGTCATCAAACCACAAGAAGAGCCTGACACTCTAGAGTTCAATGGGCAGGATTTTCTATTGGGAGGCTCTGTTTGTATAAACACTCCTGTCTTCTTCTCACGAAACTATGGACTGATAGCTATCACCAGTAACGAAATTAATCTCGATATGAGCAGTAGTAACATTTTCCAATCAAATACTTTTTTGGATATTTCAATGAATGAAACTTTGATTGGAAATTTAACCCTTTACAGTTTTGATCCTGAAGAAATGTACAACTCTTATAAAGACATCGTGTGCCAACTTAAAGCTGCGTTTATATTTCACGTAAAAAATCAACATGTAAGCTCTCACTTATTATCAATAAATCAGTAAAATTTAGTACAGGTGATCTAATAATGCGAATTAATTAAACTTATTATTCATTATTACATTTTTTAGTTTATATTGTAATCATTTTCAGATGGCTTGCCAAGATATTCTTCAAAAACTTTTCTTTTCCGAAGGAACTTTAATCCCTGGTTTGGACTCTACTTTGGATAACTGCGTTATAACGGTTTGCGAAGATCTCTTGGACGATATACCCGCGGGAGATCCCCGTTGGAGCGGGGAAAACCAAGCAGGTCTTGGCAGCTCATATTCCATGCAAATACTCAATCAATTGGAAGACAAACAGAAAGCCTACGGATTATTTATTAAATTCCTCAGGGAAACTGGTCTGTGGAATAAATTAGCTGCTGTTAAAAAAAGGGACACAATTATGGCCACCACTCATGTTCTTGGTGGGTGTTAAATTTTTTTTTTGTATTTATATTTAAGTTTTTCCATATTTTTTTCTGTAGGTGAATTGGCTGAAAAATTAACTGTTGCTATAGCATTGAGGAGTTCTGAAGCAGGTTCTATTTTGGATTATGCCATTGAGAAAGCCGTTGGGGGGCCGAATGTGGAGCATTTGGACGGACTCACCAATCAAGACGTTTTTTATAGGGAGGTTAATAAGATACACAGGGGCCTGCAGGAATTGGTAAATCGTTGTGAAGATGCTGCACATTCAGATCTTGATCCAGGAGACGTTGCTGTCCTAATTTGCGAAACTAACGATTTGTTATTGGTGAGTTATTTTTTCGAGATTATCGAATTCAGGCGGGTAATTGCGGAATTTCCAGAACTCATAATATTAAAGAAATAATTATGTACATAATTCGAAATTTCTTTGCACTTCGGTAATCGGGAATGTTCGGTAAACGCAATTCGTGTCGTTTTTTCCTTTCATCTACAATTTAAATATTTCTCATTTTCAGAATGTTCTTCGAGAACTTTTGGAAAATCGAAGGCAAAATACTAGTAATTTCCTTCCATCCTTCGACACCCACTCTCTGGGATGCGAATACCTACCTTGGCTAGCAGCCCCGGGGCGTAACGGCCTTTATGACAGCTTAATGCTTCAGGTAAGTGGAAAATTATTGCTGCCATTAGTTTAATTAATAATAATGTTGCTCTTATTTTTATTTGTAGCAACTTTTAACACTAAACTATGGCGCAAAAGCTTCGTCAGACATTAATCTTAAAAACATACTCTACGATCAGTTTGTAGAATTGGTTGATGTAATCTTGGACGGCCAGAAAGCTTACATAGAGAGTATTAGTAACGAAGAGACTGATTCAGCAGTGAAACAATATCACAGTGACCGTCACAAACTCATAAAGCCACTTGGTATTATTGTTTAAATTAATTAAGTTTCCAATAAATTATAAACATAATGTTTCATTTTGTTTCTAGTCGAGGATGGACAGTGGGAAAGAGCCCTTCTTTTAGCCGAAAAATATTCCGATTTTGAAACTTTGGTCCAAGTATGTGAAGCTACCGATAACCAGCAACGTCTCGACGAATATATGGAGAGATTTGGGTCTGAAAATTTCCCCGAATACCTTTATAATTGGTATTTGCAACAAAATAAACAGGGAAAACTGATCAGTCGTTGCAAAATGTTATCGAAAACGAAAGTTTCTCAACAACTAACCAGTTTGCTGTCTGAACATCCTTCGCTGTCTTGGTTGCAGAATATTTTTCATCAGAAATTCGCACGAGCTTCGGAATCATTGAAGTAAGAACAGTAGTTATCTGGAAAATATTTGTCAGTAGTTTTATAAATTTTTTTAGAAATTTGGCTGTCCAAGAAACTGAATCTGTACTGCGTCAAAAAACTATGTTGAGTTTGGGAAAATTGTCCCGATTAGCCGCTCCTGAAAATTCGGAAACAACGAATTATATCGAAGATGTAAATGCTCGTTTAGAATTGGTGGCTTTCCAGGAAGAAGTTCCTGATTACGTATTACAGCAATTCGGTTATGACACTTTGAAACCACGTGTGATACCTCCCAAAGACTTGGTGCACCTCTTCACGTGCACAGAATACAAGGAAGCGTCAGAAGTTGAGTTTAAAAAAGCCTTAGATATTCTAACGTATGTTCTGGACGACGATGAAAGGAACGAGTTGTGGTTGACTATATGGAGGAGGGCCATACTCAGAGATACATGGTTCGATGGATCTCTAGACACTCCTATGGAGATTTTAAAAAATATGTTGTTCTTCAAATTAGCAGATTTAGCAGTGGTTCTCGGTAAGTTAAAAAAAGTTATCCGTATCTTTCTGTATTTTTTTTAAATATTTTTAGTATGTATTAATAAAATATTTTTAGGTGAAGATCCTCAAAACCTTTTACCTCCTCTGGATGCCCTCATGGATTGCGAAGAAATGGAACAGATCCAAACAAATAAAAATTTCCAATTTTTAATGAAACTTGGCTATGAACACATACAAAAACTTCAATCAGAAGATTAAAGAGAAAGATTTCTTTTAATATTTTTGTATATTTAATACACCAGTATAAGATCAATATAATAAACTGCTCATTTTTTTGTTTTCGATATTTTTTTCAATTACAAAAATAAAAACCCAAGTTAATGAGTAATTAATTCAAAATTAATAATATAATTCCTCAAGCAAAAGAAAAGGACTTAAAAAATAAATTATCAGTGTCATTCTAAATACTTTTTTAAAAAATATCGAAGCCAATAAATTTCCCTATTTCTTGTTTATTAATACAATAATAATTAATGTTAAAAAATCATCTTGTAGCGCGCGCGCGCGCGCTTTCGTTGCATTTAATACAATAATTTAATTGTTTAATATATTAATTAGAACTGGAAAAAGTAAACGCGAAAATTGTTTTGCAGTTTTTCTAACATATTTTAATCAATTGCTCCAGACATGCCTTTTCAGGCTGTTAAATATTCTCGATTAACATAAAATTGCCGCACTTTTTTTCTATGCGTTTTTAAATTTAATCAAGATTTCTCTGATTTTAGTTCACCTGTTCTTTCCTAGATGTCGCCAGTAGGATTTAATTCAGTAAATATCATTGTTATTTATTCTTGCTAACATTTTATTTTTAATTTTTTTTTTACCGTATGTATACGTTTTTTATAATTACCCGTATCGTTTTTAATAATTATAAATTGTTTTCCATTTTTTTTACTTTTCTTTTTACTAATTAAAGCTCCAGGTACTTATTTTGGTTTTGTCAGGGCTCGTTTTTTTTACCGAACACGCCTTCGATCATTTTCGGATGGTGATTCCATTTCTCTTTAATTTTTCTTCATTCTGTTCGTGGCGGTAGAGGTGATAGCATTAAAAGTGGAGCTCTGACGTAGAGCTATCGCGATGTTTGTATTAATATGTTAAATTTCGATTTTAATTGTTTTTATGTATGAAAAAGTGATTTAAAGTGTTATGTGAACGAACAGTACGATGGCTTACATAGGATCTACATTGCCAGGTTAGTAAATTTTCCTCAAACACATCTGTGCATTAGTTTCATGTTTCACCCCCTCAAAAGGGTGTATTGATGATATCAAAAGTCATTTGCATGCTGTAATGGTTGTACCGCACTGAGAAATCTTTGTGAAATGGACGTTTTGTTTTATTTGCAAAATTTTCATTTACAAATTTGCAAATGAGCTGACGGGCCAACGGTTGGGGTTGTGATGTTTTTAAGTTAATAGAGCGACCCACCCTCTACAGCTCAGATAGATGCCTACTAAGTAATGTCATTACAATATTGTTTTTACAAGTTATTCGGCAATTTGTTTTGACCGATTAGGTATTTCACTTATTACAAATAGTACTTACCTATAGGTAATGTTTAATTAATTATTTAAACTAATAGTAAGCAATTTTAATTAATACCGACAGAATCCAGAAGCAATAAGGGGTCAAAATGTTTATTAATAATGTAAGTAATCAATTATTATAATTAATTTGCACAATTAAAACCCTCGAAACTACTTCTGATTCTGTAGGTTTAATTGGTTTTTTTTTTTTTAATATTGCAAGGCCCATGATTTACAGTTTTAGGTATAAATATTTTTTTCTTCTTAATACATATGTTTAAACGTTTCTATTTTACTATTATCTGATTTTTTTCATAACTAAACATCTCTTTATTGATACAAGCAAGTAAGTAAATAGCTTGTTGGCATTTATATCATCTTCGTAGGCATGCAACTTTTTTAAATTTAAATATCGTGACGTTTTCCTATAAAACTTTATAAACACGAAACCGACGAATTAAACTTTAAAAAATGTAATTTGATTTGATATAAATCTTCGGTAGGCACCTAATAATTTTTTTATTTTATTAAATATTTATTACTCCACCATTAAATTTTTAAAACGTCATGTTTTATCCCTATTTTTCTAAATTAGCAGTAATTCTATTCTTCATAATATTTGTCCACTTACAATAACACAAACCCAGTAATTGCAAATGTATATTTCTTTTTAATTGTTTACAGGGTTTTCAATCATAATAATCCGTATTTTTTCTAATTATTAAATTTTCGCGCATACTGTCTTTTTTAAATACGTGTACATAATTGGCTGTGTAGAGCATTTTCACCACATTTTTCCGTTTTCTGAAAACTTCCAAGTGACCTACCATACTTTATTGTTATCTCCATCAGCCTTCCTGTTACAAGACAGTTCAAAGAACAAAGTGTTTCCTTTCATGTAGGTACATGTAATACCTACGACTTGAATAGAAACTTGCAGTTTTCTTTCATCTGATGCTCAACCAGAATTTTTTTATTTTGCTGACTTTTGCAACTTCTGTGTTTTGTATGAACGTCTGAGTTTTCCCTGCTTATTTTCTAGAAGCTTAATTTTTGAAATGCTACATTTTTGCATAAATCAAACCCTAGGTACATATAATTTTATATTAAATAGACATCAATGTTTTCTTCGTTTTGATATACATTACATAGACGTGTTTGAAAAAATCTTTTTGTGGTTGAAACATTAGGATTTGGTTTTGCAATTAATAAAGGAAAGTGAATTAGGTCAGTAAATGGATCTGGTTTTATGATAATGTAATATCCACTGTATATACAGAGTGTCATCAAATCTTCTTTTAAATTATACCACGTCGTACTCGTACTTTATTTGTGCAAGTCCATAAGCAAACTTTTATCCTTATAAAAAAAATATTCTTCGATTATAGGTGTATATATGTATATAGGTATACAACATATATTTTAAAAAACCTTTTTTTTTATATGAGGGTAGTCAATCTTTTGTGAAAGAATAAGGGATCAGGTAACCTTACATTAAACACCTGTTCCACCAGATTAAGGTGACTTTCATTTAGTCCCTATTTAAAGACATCCAATAGCCCTGTTTATGTTCATGAAGGTTGTTCTATCAAGTCAACAGTAGATTTTCCAATCGACTTCTAGTGCATAAATTGCTTTCTTAAAAATTACGTTAGTTGAAATTTTTTATTTAATCGTTAACTAAGTTTTCACTGTAAATTATATTTTCGACTTGGCAAAAGTTTTTAAAGCCTGGTAGGTAGGTAGGTGCAAGAAAATGTAGCAGATGGTGGCCGACACGTGCATTGGGTCCACCATCTGCAGCTGCTACCTTCTGCATGCAGGTTTATCATTTGGGGCCCTTTCTTGTTGCTGATTAATTCGCATCTGGTCCTATTTTAATAGGTGTTTTGTGATTTTTCGTGCATCAAATTACCACGATAAATAAAGCACCTGCTAATAATTTGAGATTTTTAACTGCAAGATTGATAAATATTTATTATGGATGGGGTTTCCAAATAGATGTTTTTTGACAAAATGTCATATTTTGTAGATTAATTGGTAATTATATAGGCTCACGACCAGCCAGTTTTTTGGGAATAAACAATTGAAAAATGTACCACATACCTACCTACAAAATATAAACAAAAAATCAATATTTTTAGTAGTTTTGTGCAGTTTTGTGACTTTAAATGCTCAAATAAAACCCTTTTTTTTTTAATAAACTGTCAAATTCTTTTTACAATTTCAGATCACTTTTACATTTTTTTTATAATGTTCATGAAAAAGGAACAAATTTATAAAAAATCTTTGATAATATATCTACTCAATAATAGAAATAAACAATTTGTTTCTAAATAATGCTTTACAAAATTGTTTCACGATTTTTTTGATGGTTTGGAAGGGGGGATTGACCTTTCGGGTTTTTCCGATTGTAGAGGTGGTGATGGTAATGGGGGTGGGGTAGCCCTGGAGGATGAGTTGGAGGTGCAGGTGACGTCGAGGGGGCTGTATTGTTGAGGCTGGGTGTGGTGATTTTAGGAGTAGAGGATGGTGTGTACGTTATTAGAATGGGATAAAAGTTTATGTGATGTGAATGGAGGTAATATCGGAAATGACGTCACCCCTATCTCCCCGGTGCCACACACCCTATAAAACCACCATCTCCACCTTCGGAGTCAACCCCACCTCTAAAACACAAAAAAAATTGTGAATCAATATTATCCTATTTTTAACACTTATTCCATTCCCATACCCCCCATTACTACCCCTGCCCCCAACACCATTATCCCACCCCGTTACCATGACACCTTTAACACCACCTCCACCCTTGGAATTACCCCCACTGTCCACCTACCTCCAAACTACCAATATAATCGTGAAACAATTTTGTAAAGGATGATGTAGAAATAAATTGCTTTTATTTATTTATGACGGATTTTTTTTTTTAATAAAAAGATGGAGTTTTTTGATCATTTAAAGTCCGAAATCTACGAAAATATTGTTTTTTTTTATTTTCGTAATTCCTATCATAAATTAGCCGTAATAGTAATTAAATTATTAAATAATAAAGAAATTATGTAGATTGGTCCAGTTTTATAACTAATATAAAATGTTTTTAAAAAATTTGTAAAATTAATTTTAAAAAATTAGAATCCATCATCACAATTTTATATCATACACACAATTCAACTCAATTTATTTTCATGTATTTAATTATTATATAAAATTGTTTCATTAGTTTCAAAATTTAGGTATATACATAGATATAAATCAATTAATTTTATCTGCAAAATTTGACGATAACTGAAAATAAATTACCTGCTAATCATTAACCAAAAATTAGGAGCAAAAGCACATTTCATGTCAGCGAATTCTGTCCATGCAATTATCTTACTTTAATGTATATGTGACACGGCCCATCAGCCATCTGAAGTTTGACATTGTTTATTTTATGAATGGAACATTATTACCTACATTTTTTCATCATTTAATAAATGACGTGTTGAAGCTTCTGAGGATAAAAAAAAGTAGCTTTATGTTTCTAATATTATCATCATATCATCACTATATCATAAACGTCGACTTTAATTGAATTAGTGAAGTATAAATGCTGTTGTAACGTTACACATTCAATTATTTTGACTGGTCACAAATTAGTTGATGGTCTCTTTCGAGAGTTTTAACTTGATTATAATTATGGTTATTAAGGGGACGAAAATTATCTAATTGAGGAAACATGTATGTCAAATCTTTCCCTAGGTTTTCGGTCGATAGGTACTTTGTGGACCTTTTTTTGTATCAAATACAAACAATTCACGCCAAATTTTAGCTCTAAATTAAAAAAAAACTCCCTTTGGTTTTTATTTTTTCACTATTAGTAAAATTAAAATTGGTAAATCGTGTTTTTTTCTTTAATACTAAAGTTCTAATAAAAATTTTATTGGTTTGAAAGCTATACCTAAAAAAAATCAGTATTTAATTTTTTTTCAAAATGTTTCTCCCATACAGCAAAGTTGATAATTTTAAGAGATATTAAAATAAAATACAGGTTGAAACCTGTTAGATAAGGTAGAAAAAATTGTGCTGATAACGAAAAAAAAAAATAATAAATTGGAGACCATCCGAAGTAGTACAGGGGATGACATGGGGTGGTAAAGGGTTTTTCGCAATTTTCGAATAAACTAGACCTCCTATCAAAAAAAGTTAAATGTAAAAGTTAAAGCTAATAAGAAGATGTACGACTTTTGTATTGGCCATTTTTTTTGAAAACCTATGGGTTTTCGTCTTAATTTTTTGCTCGCACAAAATTTATTTTTTTTTTTACGAAATTTGGTGGAAACTTGCCTTTTTATTTCCGAAACAAGTTGTAATTTTTTGGAAACAAAATAAATTTTTTTATATTTTATTTTGATTTTAAACCTAAAAAGCGGCATAACCCATTTTCAACCAAAAACTCCCAAATTAAAAAATAACTTATCAAAATTATCAGTGGTCTTTTTTCTGTTGAAATGTCTACTTTAAGATGGTGTAAAAATTAAGATATCTGTGCAAAAAACTGGAAAAAATAAGTACCTATATTTTAAAAAAATCATTTCTTTAATTATTGTTTAAAATTTCTAATTAATTATTACAATTTGCAATTAAAATCTTGGAAAATAATTCGTTTTTCGAATATTAAATATTATCTAGGTTATAAAATGTTTCAGTAAAAAAATGCTGCTATATTTTTCAATATATAAGAAAGTTAATTTATGCAATTGAAGTTTTCTTTATAAAATAGAAAATTCTGTAACAAAAAAAAATTATTTCTGTAATATTTACATTTATCAATGATCCATTACTTTTTGCCTCTTTGGTGGCTGTTCTTCAGTGTTTTGGCAATGCTCCATTCTTTTACGATTAACAATTACTTTATTTATTAACGTAACAAAAAGAGATTACATTTCTCAAAGATTTTAACCGTAAATTGTAATAATTGATTAGAAATTTTAAACAATAATTAAAGAAATTATTTTTTAAAATTCAATTTTTCCAGTTCTTCGCATTTCTTGGATTTTTTTTACAGATATGTTAATTTTTTTTAAACCATCTAAAAGTAGACGTTTCAACAAAAAAAATCAACTGGTAATTTTGAAAAAGTTATTGTTTAGCTTGGGAGTTTTAAGCCCTTTTTTTTTTTGTTTAAAATTAAAATAAAATGTGTTATTTTCTTTTGAAAAAAATACAACTTATTGTTTTGGAAACAGAAAGGTAAGTTACCACCAAAGTTCGTGAAAAAAAAAACAATTTTATGTGAGAAAAAGATTAAAACAAGAGACCTTGGTTTTCCAATTTTTTTGGGCAATTGTAGGTTTTCGCACATATTTTCTATTACTTGGTTTTTAGGACATTTTGGGCCTTCTACAAATACAATCAATTAAAAAACAATTCCTGATAGTGAAAAAATATAAAAAAAATTTTTATAAACGTTTAGTAATTGCATATGTTTTCAGAAATACAATTGAAAAATTATTTTAATTTAATTTAATGGCTTAAAATTGAAAAAAAAAACGCAATTAAAAAAAAAACACGATTTGTCAATTATTATTATCTACTTTTAAAAAATATATATAAAAACTAGAAATTGTTCCTTTGGTATGGATATTGCATTCATTGATATTTGTAGCTGGTATTATGATAGAATAGGAAAGAATAGATAAGAATTGCGGAAGTTGGCGATTTTTATATGGCGTAATCGAGTAAATTGAGGTCAGTTGTTTCCTTTTAGCGTTGGCAATAACCTTGGTTCCCAATTTCCTAAAAAAAATTGGCCACGTTGAATGAATTCATTATGTATGTGTATTATTAGGTAGTTTACGCCTATATGTATATGATTACAGCTTTGGCCCAGTCAGGTCAGTAAATAGCGAAAGGACGCGGCGATCTTATCTGTGAACTCCTTGACTTGGAAAAGCTGAATGAAAACAACGAATCAGAACGGAAATAAATATATTGAAAATCGATTTACTCAATGAAACACACGAGTCGGATCGTTTCATTCACAAAAAAAAAAAAAGAACAAATTAAAATGTTTAATTAAAGTTGACTTAATTATTTTTTAATTAAGCATCAAAAACATTTAATTTTTGAAACATCAAAACACAGAAATTTGAATTTTTTTCGGAAAAATTTAATAATATTCGAAATGTTTTATTGATCGTGAATAATTAACTTCTGATATTTTGATTTTTTAAATTTGTTATCTCCTGAAGAAAGTATACTTACAAATAGCATTAATTAATCTACCCTTTCCGCCCCCTAACCGTGCAGTTTTTTTAATTGACTCGTAGATAATCTTTAACAACGAAGGAATTATTTTTAAAGAAGCTCTTTTTTTTTGTTTTAATTTCTTTTTTTAATAATAAATATATCCCCAAAACAAAACGACACCTTAATTAATAAATACGTATAAATTATTGTTTTTCCTTTTTATTTTATTTCATTAAAAGGGGTAGCTACATCAAACGGAATTAAATGTGGAAAAGTTTTAACATCAAATCAGTGTCTGGTCTCGTTCTAACATTTTTAGTTGTTGTGGGTGGGTAAATAGTTTTCGGTCATTTAATTGTACGATACAAAACAGGTGGAAAATCGATTTTCTTGTTTTCATGATGAAAGTGGAAGAATTTTTATTGAATAGCAATTCCACAGTCTTTATTTCGTTTCAGAATGTTCCATTCCAGCAGATGGGGTGCCAGACATGACTCGTCTGTCACAATTAAACGAAGACACCGTCAACAGGAATCTCAAAGTGCGATATGGAAAAGACAGAATTTACGTATCCTTTTTATATGTAGGTCTAGTAATATTGAAAAATAGGTAAGAAAAAAAAATTAGTTCCAATTTATGTAGGTAGGGTGGAAAATTGCCTAGAAAATGGTTATTTTTTTGATATTGATAATTGATTTAAAAAAGTTCAAAAAACTTCCCATATCTATAATTAATAATTCGTTAGCACAAAAAAAAAATTTTTTAAAGACAAAAATATTTATTTTTTACACTTAACACATATCCATTTATACGTATATATGGCTTGAGTTGCCGTCGTCTCCAGAGGGTGGTTAGAAGTAGGTCGATGTGTTGTCACCCTTCGTGAATAGTTGAGGTACTTCCCCAACTCTTGCCGACAATTTCGACTGCATTTAAGTGATACACTTTTAAAAGGGTTGGACAGAAGAAGGCGCGAAAGGGGGAGGGTGTATAGGCGAAGGTCAGGGGAGAATCGGTAGCGGAAATTGACATTAACAGGCAATGGGGGTCGCCTTCTTGTATCGTACTTACCTAACTATTGAAAGGGAAAACGGAAGGAAATTGTTAAGAGATCTCTTATCGATGTTCTAGGGCTAAATAATCCTTAGTAATATCAATCTAAATGTACAGGGTGAGCCAAATTGGACACTTTTAAAGGCAAAGTATACTTTAAAGAGGAGATATAGACAAAACGTTATCAGAGATACAGGGTGTTTTTTGAAAATGTACGTCAAAAATCTCAGGTCTCAAGGTCTAATTCAATCCTTAGACTTTATTTTAATTTCAAGTTATTCTCAAAGATACACAAGTATATTAAAATGACCACCCTGTATAAGTAACCAAGATAAAATTATTATAGAAAATAGGTGGCAAGGTTTGATAACAAAATTGTTATTTTACAATTTTTTATTTCTCTTTTTGAACTTCTTGGTGATTGCATACAATTTTTTTTTGTTCGAATTTAATAGCATGTTCGTTCCAATTATTTTTTTTTTTGTGTTTTCATTTTTGTGCCATTGGGATTATTTTGACATTTAAATATTTTCTATAACACGCCCTTGTTTAGTCACGTTATTCCCAACAGATTTTAATGTAGTCTGAGCGAGCAAACTTTTTTGACGTTATGGGCCAATTTAATTTAGAATTACTGAGAAATTTTCAAAATGTATTTTCCAAAGATCCCATTAAGGATATTATTTTAGGTCAAGTAAAGATCTGTTCCTATGTAAAAATGTAATCACGTAAATGTTTCAAAGAGAACTGACGATCAAAATTTATTTATTTTTTCTATATGTCTGCCAGTCAGTTTCTTTTTTGTTGTATCAATTAAAAATAACAGAAACCAACTCAAAAAAACAGAAAGAAATTCTAATTCGAGTTTGTCTGTAAAGTTTTTAGTGACTTCGTCTAAAAAAAATATCCAGGATAATACGCCATTAACTTCTCTATAGAAACATCGAAATTGGTCCACCCTGTATCAAACACTAAAATTGCAGTTGTAAAAAAAAAGAAGAATATTTTCATCTATTAATCTTTGATGTAACATCTAAAAATATTCGAACAAACTCTCGTTAGGGTGAAAAAGATAGAGTCATACGTAGATTTTGTCACGAAAGTCCGTTCGTCGTGCTGTTTGTTATTAGTCATCAGAAATTCCGGGTTTGCTTTCCGGAAGAGCGCAGCCCGAAATGAATGACTCAGATACACCGAACCCGTCGTCTTTCATCAATTAAATTCCGACGAGACATCAGGAGGACAGCATCACACACGCTCGGTTGCCCATAATTCAATTAATTGTTACCCGTGCGAACTCTAAATGCGTCTTCATTATTATGGCTTATTATTACTTTCGCCAGACTGAACAAAATTCCGTTTGATTAGATTCACACAAAAATATTTTATTTTTATAAAAAATTAAAAGAGCAAAGAGAAAAGTTTTCAGTAACAACCACGGTGAGTATTTACTTAATAGATTTTTTTTTAAATAATAATAATTGTTAAATAAATTGTTAGCCGAAAGATAGACAAAATTGATGACCAAAACGTCTCTATAAAATTTTTGTTTTTTAATTACATAGTAATTTTAAAAATCTATTTAGTTAGTTTACCATCGAAAATTTTCAATATTTTTATTTGAATGATTCATTGTCGAAAAAGTATAATAATAACTAACGAACAATAAATTACTGTTACTTTTACCACATTTCTAATTATTTGCTAAAATAAACAAATTATTAAACAAATATTACTCACTCATGAAATTTCTTCATTTTTCGGTTTTTTATTTCAGAAAAACATTTTACTTCAATAACATTTCTTATTTGATTATATCTTTCTATTCAAAAAGTCATGATCATATATTTACTAAGTATGTTAAATAACATTAAAAAACAAACAAAAAATAATAACAACATGCCATTGACCTTTGACGAATATTATTAAGTCATTTCCGTGCACAAATTACCGTTCAACCTTTCACATTATAAATTCAGGATCAGATTGTAGTTGTGCAAATAACGTTGCGAGAAAACCATTTAATCTGATTGTAACCTTTTGCCTTGGGTGCTCGATGAAATAACAGAACCAGAACGACAGAAACCGCTACACAAAGAAAAAGAATTGTTGCTATTCATCCAACACAAGTTCAAATAAAATGGGTTACATATTTTTTGAGTACCTACCTAATTAGGGGATTACTTTAAAGTGCACTACTAGTACTGGACAAAAATTTCGATATATGGGTGAGATTCTCAATCAAACCGTGTGCAAAAAAATTGATTTCTCCGCAACACAAGGGGATTTTTTAGAAGAATATTCGTGAGCTACAGGACCTCAAAAAGTTGTGATTTTTTATATTTTTCGCAATTTAATGAGTATTTCATCTCTAAAAGATCCAGTTATTCTTAAAAGTGGTAGATAGATAATACATAAAAAATCGAAAAATGTCTGAATTTTCAGAAAAAGTTGATCCCAAGATTCAAAAAAATTATCCCATTTCCAAAATCGGAAAATAAACATCAAAAATTAAACAAGAAGCTATTCGATCCAATTCGAGGTTTTAGCTTTACAACTTTACATGGTAGAATTATGCTCCCATAAATCCGGTAATGGTACTTATTGAGATTTGGCAAAAAAAATAATAATAAAGGCCATATAGGATAAGGGGGTAAAACTCCCTTAGCTCTAAAAAACCTGAAAAAAATCATGTACGTACAATAGTATAGTTAGAAAAGAAAATGTTTTTCATCTGTATGTAAAGCTCAGAAGGCAGTAGTAACGGAAAAATTGGCAAAAAACTGTTTTTTATTTTTTCCATCTAATGCAATGGCTCGAAAATTCTGAAAAAGTTCAACGTGATAGAAAATAATAAATAGCATAACATATTTTTTGAAGCTGTACACGCCAATATTAATTTTTTCGAACTCGTACCAAAATTTAAATTTGGTGCCAAAATTTTGAAAAAAATTTGGTTGATATTTTTTTTATCTTTAACCCCCATTTAGAATTTTTGGAATCGGTTAAGAAATGGCAGAGATATCTTTAAAAAAAAAGCGATTTAATATGTGGATTGGGGTCTAGAAAATTTTTCAAAATTTTTTTTTAACTATACTACATAGGTACATGTTTTTTTATAAAATTTTCTAGAACTAAGGCAGTTTGAATATGCCCTTCATTATTTTTTTTTTTTGCTAAACCCCAATAAGTACCATGGGAGCATATTTCTAAGATATAGGGCTAAAACTGTTTTTTTTTAGGTCAATTCTAATTTTTATTTTCCGATTTTGGAAATTGGGATATTGTTTTCAATCTTGGGACCAAATTTTTCTGAAATTTTTCGATTTTTTTATGTATCTACCATTTTTACGAATACTCATTAAATTTCTAAAAATATCAAAAAACACAACTTTGAGATCCTGTAGCTCACTGAATTTACTCCTAAAAAATCTTTAAAAAATCAAAAGCACTTGTGGCTTTATTTATAACATTTCCCTTGAGTTTCAAATAAATCTATCTAATCTTTTTGCGCACGATAACTAAAATCAGATGAATACTAAAAAAGCTGTGGACAATAATATGTATCGACTAAATTCGTTGATCACAGTACTCTCCCATCATCTTGTGCGTTCTTAAACTGCGCACATTATATGTATACGATTCGCCCACTACCATTCCTAATTTTGGAAGGGTGGGCAGTAATAATACGCGTTCGCTCTTTCATATAGCACGGAAGCAAGTTAATTATCGAATATATGAAGATAAACGGGGGTTAAAAAAATGCATTTAATAAACAATTATGGTAACACAAAACAACTAGTATAGTAAAATGCAAAATAAATTCACTCATTTGCTCGCAGCGAAAAAGGTGCGTCGTGGTTTGGGTGTTCATTTGAAATTTTTAAATAAGTACCTGTTGTGGTATTAACGCACGACCCGACTTAATTAAAATCAAATAGTGATGGTCGCGCGCACACCCTGAATTTTTCTCAGATTTTTGTAAGTATTTGATTGTAAATTTGATGATATCGAACTGAACGATATAAGTGAAACGATAGGTACGTGATGCATACAATTTATTAAGCAAAAAAATGGACATACTTTATGTTAAAACGCTATTACTTAACTAACTTAAAATTAGACAACAAAATTCAATTTGGTGGACTTGCATCCCTGCCACCCTTCTAATCGACCAATGAGGTGTTAGAATGGCAAAAATCCAAACAAACAGAAGAGGTCACAGAACTTAAGGGATCAAGAATATAAACCTATAAATTTTATTATGGGCAGCAGAGACCTTCTGGGAATCATTCTCTGACCCAAAAACCCAGGCAGAAATTAGAAGAAATTGATATTGCTGCCAATAATTGACAACAATGGTTACAAAATAAGGGTAGTGACTACCTGCTACAAATAGGAGTGCCTTCAAGAAAGTGGCACTGTAATAAACATGAAAGATAGATCAATTGTTCGGTGTATTGTCCAAAACATTCCGCCGGCCTTGAAAGCATCGGCTTTCAATGAGCAAAAGAAAATAAAAAACTAAATTTTTCACTCTGTCACAATTCACTATTCACCAATCGGAAGTATGGCGAGCCTATTGGTGGCACGCTTCACTTCCCCAGTGGTGGTCCTTACTGTGGCTGTACGAACAACGCCGTCCTTCCCTGGATGTACTTCCACGATACGGCCAGACCTCCAGCGCAAGGGTGGAAGGTTGTCTTCACGCAATAGTACTAGTTGACCATGTTCAACCTCGCGACCTACAGATGTTTTCTATTTTCCTCTCTGGTGCAGGAGGGCCAGGTATTCCTTTGACCAACGTTTCCAAAAATGTTGTTTTAATTGAGTAATACGTTGCCATCGTGATAGTTTGGTTATCGATTCCAGCTCCAAACTGACTTCCGGTATAGATGTAAGTGAGTCCCCAATCAGGAAATGCCCGGGAGTGAGGAAGGTTAAATCGTTAGGATCAGTTGAGATGGGAGTTATAGGACGCGAATTTAAAATGGCTTCAATTTCCGAAGTTAAAGTAGAGAGTTCCTCAAAGGTAAGCGAGGACTCTCCGCAAACCCTACGAATGTGGTGTTTGACTGATTTGACTGCAGCCTCCCATAGTCCACCGAAATGAGGGGACCGGGCCGGCGTGAAGCGCCATTTTATGCATTCGGTTGACGCAAAATCGTGTAATTTACTTAGGTAGTCATCGTTTGACAAAAAATCATGAATTTCGCGCATTTCAGAATATGAGCCTACAAAGTTTGTTCCATTATCGGAAAATATTTCAGAAACGCGACCTCTACGCGAAATAAACCTTTTAAATGCCGCGATAAAGGCCTCGCTAGTCAAGGTTGATACTACTTCTATATGAGTGGCTTTGGTTGCAAAACACACAAATATGGCTATGTAAGCCTTAATGATGCGCTTGCCCTTACGTATGCCTTCCCGTATTTTAAAAGGACCACAATAATCAACTCCTGAAACGAGAAATGGACGAAAAGGAGTGAGTCTTTCAAGGGGTAAATCTCCCATTATCGGTTGTGATATGACGGGCCTTGCTCTAAAACAGGGTACGCAATGTCTTATTACTTCCTTAACAATCACCCTAGCGGCAATAGGCCAGTATTCCTGGCGCACAGAAGCTAATGTGCCTTCATGACCTGTATGTAATTGTTTTTTGTGATGATAAGAAATAACTAATTTTGTGAACTGGTGTTTGGAAGGTAGCAATATGGGATGCTTAACACCGTATGCTAATTTTGAGTGACGTAATCTACCTCCAACTCTGACAATACCTTCGCTATCCAAAAATGGGTTTAAAGAAATTAGTTTACTATTTTTTGCCACACATCCATTTTGTTGTAATTTAGAAACATCATCAAGAAAATCCCTTGCTTGTACTGATTTAATTAAACGCAATTTGGCATTATTAATTTCATGTATGTCTAGAGGACCAAACGTTTTGGTTTTACCCCGTAAATTGTTATAAAACCTTACACAATATGCAGTAACTCTGAGTAATTTATGATATGAAGAAAATCGAGCGAAAATATGGAATTCCTCTACCGTAAGAACTTGCACGATTGCCACCTTTTTTAACTCTAAAGTTGTATCAACGTTTGTACTGTTAGGGTCAAAGCTCTGCCATTCCCTTTGTTCTAAAAGCAACCAATCGGGTCCATTCCACCACAGACTATTTTTAAGAAGATCCATGGCCTCTACACCCCTGGAGACCAAATCGGCAGGATTTTCTGAGGATTTCACGTGTCGCCAGGAACTAATATGAGTTAACGTTTGAATTTCACTTATTCTATTCGCAACGAAGGTGGTTCGTAGGCGTGATAGAGAGTTTATCCAATATAAAACTATTTCGGAGTCTGTCCACAGGTAGAGCTGCCGTTTATCGATACCTAAAGCCCCAAGTAATTTAGTAGCAAGATTAGCCAGTAATACGGCAGCACACAATTCAAGCCTTGGTATACTAAGCGATTTTAATGGTGAAACGCGAGATTTGGCGCAATGGAGATAGCTGTAACGATTATTTAAATTGTTTGTAATTCGTATATATAAACATGCTCCATAGGCACTCTCACTGGCATCGCAGAAACCATGCACCTCTAAAGACTGTATAGAATGGTCAGGAATAACGCATCTAGGAATACGAATTTCGTTTAACCTTAGCAATGTTTGCCTGTATCGCACCCAAGTTGTGTATATTTCCATCGGAACCGTTTCGTCCCAACCGATTTTTTCCTGCCATAACCTTTGTAGTAGAATTTTTGCGGAGACAATAACGGGACACAGCAATCCCAAAGGGTCGAATATTTGTGAGACATCGGAGAGTATGGAGCGCTTCGTTATCCTTCGTGGAAAATTGCAATCTAAGATCGAGAACTGAAAAACGTCGGTAATCGAATTCCATTGCAAACCCAATGTTTTTAAATACGCATCCTTGTCAACGTTTAAGACAGCATTCTCTTGGTTGCCATCTATTCCAACTAAAAGACTGGCGTTGTTTGACGCCCACTTTCTTAATTCGAAGCCACCTGCCTGTAATATTTTGATAACCTCATCACGGATTGCGAGAACCTCTTGTTCACTATTGCTACCAGTCAAAAGGTCATCTACGTAAAAGTCCCGCAGTATTGTTGCAGCGCCGCCAGGAAAGACTAATTGTTGCTCACGGGCCAATTGTTGCAGACAACGAATAGCGAGGAAAGAAGCAGGTGCCATACCGTACGTAACCGTGTTGAGTTCATATTTGGATATGCGACCAGAAGTACGATCTCTCCACAAGATTCTCTGAAAGCGCCTATCACAGGAGGCCACTAAGACTTGGCGGTACATTTTTGCTATATCCGCTGAAATAACAAATTTGTGCATCCTGAATCTAGCTAAAATCGAAAATAAATCCTGTTGTATGACGGGTCCGGTCCTTAGTATGTCATTCAGGGAATGCCCTGTGGTGGTTTTAGCTGACGCATCGAATACGACCCTCAGTTTCGTGGTAATGCTGCTATCCTTCATAACCGCATGATGAGGTAGATAATAGGCCGATTGACAATCACCATGCTCATCTTTCACCAGCGACATGTGCCCTAATTGCTCGTACTCCGAAATGAAAGTTTCATATTGGACCTTCAGCTGTGGTTGTTTTTCAAATTTGCGCTCTAAACTATAAAGGCGTTTTAGAGCGGAACTTTCGGATTCCCCTAGGCAAGAAGGATCACCTTTGAATGGCAGACGCACAATGAATCTTCCTGTATCATCACGTGAATGCGTATTCAAGAAATGTGCATCACACTGTCGCTCTTCGAATGTGAAGCCGTCATTGTTGTGTATTTCGTCGATTTTCCAAAACTTAGTAAGCTGATGGTCAAGACGCTCGTATACTGAAACGTTGCATGTCCGCTGTTGTATAGCATTGTTGACAATGGGAACCTTACCCGTTACTAACCAACCTAGTAAGGTTTTTTGCAACAGTGGCTGATTTTTACCTGATGGAAGTATGCGCCCCACGCACAAAAGTTGATAAAATATTTCGCTGCCTAATAAGATATCGATATCTCTGGATACATTGAAGACAGGATCAGCTAGACGCACCTTTTGTGGAATAGAAAATACATGCGAATCGAAACTAATAAGTGGTAATTTTTTCGTTATTTTAGGTAACACTACAAATTCTAAAGAATAACGATAATCAGAAAAACGAGAACTAATTTTAGCATTGATGACATGATTGGAACAGCTCCCTCTTTCATTGATACCTGTTATCAATGTTCTAGACGAACTTTTAACCAAACCTAACCTGGTGGCACACGAATCAGTTATTAAATTCAGTTGCGAACCCTGATCTAAAAGTGCGCGACACTGATGTTTATTTCCCTTTGAATCAAACATGTATACCACTGCCGTGGATAATAGAACTTCTGAGAAAGAAGTTAGATGTGTACAAACAATGTCGTTTGCTGATGAAGCTTCCTCTTGCCTCGCATTCATATTTTGATTGTGATTTGATGAATTGGGAGTATTTGGAACTGATGAAGCTTGTCCTAAATGTAACAATGTGTTATGTTGTTTTTGACATATTTTACACATCCCGCGTCTGCACTGTTTGCTAAGGTGCCCACGATCAAGACAATTCACGCATAATTTTAATGATTTTACCCTTTGAAATCTTTGTTCAGCGGATAACTCTAAGAACTTACTGCATTGGTATAAGGCATGATTTGCAGAACATACTGGACAGCAGTTGTTTGTAGTAACTACATGAGAAGTTGAATTTCTGCTGTATTTGCTATTATAAGATGAATGACCTTTATTAATTGGATTATGCTGCTTCTTAATAAACATGGATTCTAAAATATCTGCTTTGTGAGTTAAAAAGTTAAGAAATTCTTGAATAGTTGGCATCTTATCGGTCGATAATTTGCCTTCCCATTCGTGGGCAGTTTTTACATCGATTTTGGCTACTAACATTGGAATTAACAAATCATCCCAAGAGTCGGTTGGACGCTTAAGGCGCTTCAAGCAACGAATATTCCTCTGGACGAGATTAATTAAACCTTTTAAATCAGTGAAGGATTCTTTAGGACACTCTGGTGCGTTAAGTATTTCCCGAACGTGATCTTGAATTATGAGACGTACCTTGTTATAGTTATCCTTTAATAAATTAATAGCAATGGGATAATTTTCTGTGCAAGACTGTAAGTCTTGAATTAATTTTAATGCTTCCCCTTGAAGGCTAGATTTCAAATAGTGCAACTTTACCACATCCGATAATGAGGGATTTGAATCAACAATTGAATTAAACGAATCATAAAATGCAAGCCATTCGCTATATGATCCCGAAAAGGGTTGAATATTAATGGTAGGCATACGAGCAAGCGAATCATTATATTCCGGTTTTTGGTGAACCGGTGACGGAGACGCAACTACATTAGATTTACTACTTTCTAGAATTAGTTTATCTGCCCTATTTAATAACTCGTAGTAATCCTTTTCAAATGAATCTCTAGCATCGTCTTCTAATTGAGAATTATCTAACACTTCTATTTGAGATTGAATATCGTCAAATTTTGTAAAGTTGAGAGTATAATTATTTAATCTTTGTTTTAAATCTAAAACATCAAAACTATCTGCGTTGAGCTTGTCTAGGTATTTTCGAAAACGGGTGATATTAGCTTTAATTTGTCCACGCTTTACGTTTAGGATTCCAATATCGTCGGAAGCTAATGCCATTTTAAAAACACTAAAGGATAGGTTGAAAAAAGGTAGCAAATGGAGAAAATACGATTGGAGACTTACCTTATGAATTGTTGTCTATGCCTATGTAAGGAGACGTAACGACACGAAACGATGTGGTAATTCTGGATGAATTACTTTGGAGTGATGATAACTCTGGATATACAGATTCTTATTCCAGGACTGTAGCACTGAACGGGAAACTGTATCCGGCTCGAAGGACCAAATGTTGTGGTATTAACGCACGACCCGACTTAATTAAAATCAAATAGTGATGGTCGCGCGCACACCCTGAATTTTTCTCAGATTTTTGTAAGTATTTGATTGTAAATTTGATGATATCGAACTGAACGATATAAGTGAAACGATAGGTACGTGATGCATACAATTTATTAAGCAAAAAAATGGACATACTTTATGTTAAAACGCTATTACTTAACTAACTTAAAATTAGACAACAAAATTCAATTTGGTGGACTTGCATCCCTGCCACCCTTCTAATCGACCAATGAGGTGTTAGAATGGCAAAAATCCAAACAAACAGAAGAGGTCACAGAACTTAAGGGATCAAGAATATAAACCTATAAATTTTATTATGGGCAGCAGAGACCTTCTGGGAATCATTCTCTGACCCAAAAACCCAGGCAGAAATTAGAAGAAATTGATATTGCTGCCAATAATTGACAACAATGGTTACAAAATAAGGGTAGTGACTACCTGCTACAAATAGGAGTGCCTTCAAGAAAGTGGCACTGTAATAAACATGAAAGATAGATCAATTGTTCGGTGTATTGTCCAAAACAGTACCTATGTATGTGTCGATATAAATAATTACAACATGTAATATTTTAATTTATGGTTTCACATTTTACGCAATCAGTGCAACGATCATGATCATTATTTTGTTCAAACTAGGACACCCAACCGAGAAAGGTAACGTTCAAAACGTGCCCCCTTCATTTGCGAAACCGAAACAATTTTTTTTTTTTTTTTTTTGATAGCTATATATAGGTACTGTGCGGTAAACGCACTTTTCTTGCAACAAACTAAATAACCTCGACCATTACATACAAGCATGTCCTCTGTGTTACGTTTTTTTTTGTGTCGGGTTTTTAAAGGGATTTCGTAACTTTAAGGGGGTAGTCGGCATGTCTCAAGTGGCCACTGTCTGCCTGCATTGCACTCGACATTTCTACTACTATCTCTTATGTCACAAAAAAAAAACTATCAGATGCGTTTTGCATACAAGAGTACTTGGTTATACAGGGTGGACCATTTTAATCCATCTTTGAGAATAGATCAAAAACAAAATTGCAAAGATCACAGTTGTAATATTGCCAAATTAAATAGTGACCTTAAATTTGATCTTAAGTTTATATGGCAGGCCGTTAGTGTTTTTAATTGTCAAAATATTAATAGTCTAAATAAAAATAAAATCACCGAAATAAAATGGATCTAAAATTCATGGTAAATATTTTGATTATTATAAAAGGTAAAAGAAATAATTTCTATTATGCTTTAAGATAATATTAAATGTTTTGTACGTAGAGGATAGGGCGTTTCACCTATTTATTATTATAGTAAAAATCATTGTTGGTAATTTAAATTATAACAGCATAAAAAATAAACACATTGTAGTGAAAACGAATTTTAATTTGTGCAATTGCAATTACTTTGAATAAAAATTAATATTGCCCCGCATGTTAATTTTAAACAGTTAAATAATATTTTGTTGAATTTTTATTTAGGTTATTTAATACGGAGTAAAAAAGACACACAATTAAAATTATGGCTACAATACAAATAAAAAAATTATAATAATCTGTAATTTTTAAACACTATTTTTATATTGTCATAATAATTGCCTCAAATAAATTTCAGTTAGACATCGAGGTAAAATATACGTTCCTAACTAATGATATGTAATTTAAAAAAGTAGAATAAAAATAGTTTATAAAAAATATATAAAGGATATATCTACAGATAATTTTAATTTAATATTTTTTATTGTTAATACAGGTAATCGATCCAAAAAGTAATGTTTAAATCACATTGAAATTCTAAATAACTCTTTTTCAATTAAAACGATCAACATAGTAATAATAATTCGACTAATTTAAATTATTTAGAAAAAAAGTGACGGTACAAATTCGCTGCAATAAGAAAAAATAAATTTTTTTTCATTGTGAAGAAATATTATGGTGAAGTATTTTTTTGATACTTGAGAATAAATCACCTTGTTTTTTTTTTCTTCTTATGATACACATTAATATTAAACTATAAAAATATTACGATCGAATCGAAAATTTTCTTTTAAAATGATACAATTCTTGGGTTTACTTTTAGTTTTGCTACCATAAAATATACTTCAATCCTAAGTATCATACACAATTTTATTAATGTATCATTATAATTCGATAAATCATCATAACTGTTAGAATAAGTTTATTTAACTTCCATGATATAAATTTTTAGAGTGTTAATTTTTATTATACATTTATTTGCTTATGGTTAATTCAATGTATATAGTAAAAACACTAACAGCGTACCAAAATTAAACTAATTCTTCAAATCACTGCTAATTTTGACCATTAATTACACCCCCTATAGATATTATAGAGATAGATGAAAGATAGGTACTCCAGAAAGTGAACTTTTAGGAATCAGAAAGTATAAGGGTTAAAGAGGTGCCCATTTTTCAAAGACTCAATCTCAATGATTCTCAAAATTATTTATCTAAACGTGTAAAAAAATTGAAGTTAATTTTCATTTTTGTCCTACAAACCTGTTTCACTTTAGCGTTAAATAATTCCTAATTACAAATAAATTTTCGTCTGTAAATACCTACTCAATACTTTTACATTAAATAACTTTGATATCTTAGAATTTCATTTTTCGTAAAAAATATACTATTCTATTTAAAATAACAAAGTTGGCATCAATTTCCGGTATAACCGGAAGTAGTACAAAATTAAAAATATAGATCATGTGCCATAACTACTACCAAATTTTTTTCAGAAGTTTCCTCGCCTTAGCCTTCCATATATGTACTTCTAATAGGCCATCCAATCCACTGTGGCTCACCCTGTATATTTTGTTTTTAATTGGGCTAGTAATAGGCATATATTTTTAATGTTTAGGAAAAATATTTTTGGCCGATTAAAAACAATTATTATCTACACATTTTTTTGAGTAAACCCGGTAACGTAAACAATTCAATAACGTGAACACACTTACGATACGTCTGCTGTTGTATATGTATTGTACGTAATCATTTTTACTCATAAGGAAAGAATTTTAAGTGGAATATTTGTAAATTACCTGCATCTGATTGTTAGCTACGACACACAAATATTTTCCCTATCATTAATATGATTGATAAGTATGGAAAGCGGATTTACAGAAAGCTTTATTTACTTTATAATTAACCCCAATACATTGTATGTGTATAATCTCTATTTCTACGGTAATAGATCACTAATTAGGCATTTATGTAATTTGAATGCCAACGAAATACAAAATACCGGAAATATTTTAAGTACCTATGTAATTGAAACAAAAAAATGCATTTCTAACAGTTAAAGTGGTATTAAATAGGAAGTAATTAACAAAAATAATTAAAGCTATTTCCTAATGCAATTATTTGTTTTATTTTATTGAAAATATTTTAAAAATATAGACCATGTGTCGTAAATACAACGCGATTTTATTTTTCAAAAAGAATTTGTTCATGAAAAATAAATTCTTAGAGGACCGCAATTATTTTCAAAAGCACTATGGCACGCCGTTAGTCTTTTATTATATACATTGAATTAACCATAAGCAAATAAATGTATAATAAAAATTAACACCCTAAAAATTTATATTATGGAAAAAAATAAAATAATTCTAACAGTCATGATAATTCATAGAATTATAATGATACATTAATAAAATTGTATATAATACTTAAGATTGAAGTATATTTTATGGTAGCAAAACTAAAAGTGAACCCAAGAATTATTGTAGATATCATTTTAAAAGAAAATTTTCGATTCGATCGTAATATTTCTATAGTTTAATATTAATGTGCATCATAAGAAAAAAAAAAAACAAGGCGATTTATTCTTAAGTATCAAAAAAATACTTCACCATAATATTTCTTCACAATGAAAAATAATTTATTTGTTCTTATTGCAGCGAATTTGTACCGTCACTTTTATTCTAAATAAATTAAATTAGTGGAATTATTATTACTATGTCGATCGTTTTAACTAAAAAAGAGTTACATATTTAGAATTTCAATGTAATTCAAACATTACTCTTTGGATCGATTACCTGTATTAAATTAGATTATTTTAATTCATTATATATGTGAATTTCGTTTGCCAGGTCCTTTACATTTTTTTTTATAAACTATTTTTATTCTACTTTTTTAAATTACATATCACTGGTTTAGAGACATATATTTTACCTCGATATCCAACTGAAATTTATTCGAGGCAATTATTATGACAATGTAAATTAGTGTATAAAAATTACGTTATAGATAATAATAAATTTTTTATTTGTTTTGTAGCAATAATTTTAGTTGTGCAAATTCTTATGGTATAGGAATGTTTGTCTTTTTAGTTAGCTGCATAATAATGAAAATTTACTCCGTATTAAATAACCTAAATAAAAATTCAACAAAATATTATTTAATTGTTTAAAATAAACATGCGGGGCAATATTAATTTTTATTCAAAGTAATTGTAATTGTGCAAATTAAAATTCGTTTGTTTATTTTTTATGCTGTTATAATTTAAATGACCAACAATGAATTTTACTATAATAATAAATATGTAGGTGAAAGGCCCTATCCTCTATGCACAAAACATTTAATATTATCTTAAAGCATAACAGAAATTATTTCTTTTTCCTTTTATAATAATCAAAATATTTACCATGAATTTTGTGTTCTATTTTATTTCGGTGATTTTATTTTTATTTAAACTATTAATATTTTGACAATTAAAAACACTAACGGCCTTCCATAAAGCACTTCATTTTAACAATATTCTATAAACATTAGGGACTACATTGTTTTATTTATCTATTTTATTCCTGCGTTGTATAGAATATAGCTAAATGAACCGAACGTTGTCGAACTGTGCCGAAATAAGGCGGAAATTTATTACCGCATATTTATGGCGGAGTAGTGAATTTCCGCCTCTCTTCGTAAACCGAACTAAACGTTCGACTTCGTTCGCTTTTGGCTACTCCAATATTTAAATATTGTCGTAGCTTGTTGTATAAAACCACAATTTATAACAGGAACAACGTTTATAACAGCGTATAAATTGTTTCACGCTTAAAGCCATTTGGTCTTTGAACTGTTTATACATAATATAACATTATAGTAATTTTATTTTAAATTAATAGGAAGGTTTAAACAGTATAATTTTGCTCGCGGATTTCCTCATTGGTATAACGTTTTATGAAACAGATGGGATTACATTGGTTGTTATAACCATAAATATTTTATTTATACGGGTGGCTACTAAAAGGGCACGCGCCCCATAAAGGCAGTTATAAGACATATACATATTTTATTACACCCCTATCTGTTAAATATACAGTGTGTCCAAAATTTGAGCTTCAACGTTGGGGTCTTGCTTATTATTCCAGCTGGAAAAATTTAATTGGTAAAAATTTTGGGAAATTAAAAGTCTCTTTTTTATGCTGCTTTCAAATTGCCTGTAGCTCTTTTTGTTTTAAAGATATTAGCGAAAATGTATTTTTGGCACTTTGAGTCCGCTTCTAAATGACCAACTTTCTTATTTCTTACGGGTGCCATTTTGGATTTTGCCAAAATTGGAAAGAGCTTTTCTTTCTCTCTATAATGTTTTTTGAAAAAGCCAAATTTTCGCTTATATCTTTAAAACGAAACGAACTGCAGACAATTTGAAAGCGACATTAAAGCGATCTTGAAATTCCCCAAATCTTTCTTCATTTAAACTTTTTTCCAGCTGAAGCTCAAATTTTGGACACACTGTATGTGAGGTGCTTGAAGATGATATCTTGAGTGTCGAAATGTGTTTTAGTTTTTAATCTATTTTTGCATAATTTTGGATTCTAATCTTTACTTACTTCTACTTATACTTATTGATACAATTTTATTAAAAAAATTTTTTTTCTTCAAGAAAATATTAGGATAAGTATACGAAATTTGTTACTAACTGCAGAAATTTTTGCACGTAAAGACTGCGTAAGTTTACTATTCAATATGCAAATTATGTCGTTGAAAAGTTCATAAAACTATAAGGAAGTTACTGAAAATAATTTATAATCACGTCCCATGTTTTTGTTTATTTATATTCCATACCTGCATTACCAAAATATTTTCCGCTTGTAAAAGGAAGGAAGTTCAATTAATTAAATGATGCGCACCTGTCCATTAAGGTTAATTTTTTAATATGAATTTCATCCAAAGCAATTAACAAACTATACGGTAATATTGTACGCTATATCTTAAAAAAATAATGAACTTTTTTAACATTTTGTTTTTTGGATAAAAGTCTTAACAGATGCTTAGGGTGCCTATCATCATAACTAGAACATTTAACATTATTAACTCCTTTTTTGCGAGTGATAATCTAATCTAGATTTCTCACTGCCCCTTTTTACTCCAGTTTCTACCCCTATTCCTATCTTGCAACTTCTCCTACTTTCAGTGCCGCGCCTCTTCTATAAATTAAAAAAAAAATACCATCGTATATATTTATAAATAGTGAATTCAAAAAAAGTAGTTTTTTTTTTAAAGTTTTTAATTATAGTCTGCTGGGATTATATTTTTAGTTTAGAATTAATTGTGTTTAGCCTTCCGGTCCATGACCGACGATTTGGTAATTAAAAAGTTTAAATACAACATGTGTTCGCCAGATTTGATCGTTAGTCGCCAATATTTTAGAAGTTTAGTTATTTATAAAGTTGGTTAAACAAAAATGGCTAAAAATGTATAAAATTCAAAACGTCAAACTGAAATGTGAAGTTCCTTTTTGTGATCTTGTTTAGATTTACCAGTAAATTTACAATAATTAGTAAAAAATCCTCATTAAGTAATTATTTTACAATTTTTTTTTTATTTATTCATCGAACCTCTAACTTTTTTGTTTATTTTAAAAATAACACTTCATCTTGTTAAAGTCGTTAGACATCATAAACATTATACTCTTGACTATAAAAATGTACACTTTTCCTTAATAGCTTTTTTAGACATATACAGGAACCATTTTGGTGGCAGTCAATCCTTATAAAGACATCGACATCTATTCTCAGGTGAGTTTCCTTTAATAATTTTTTTTTTATAATATAATAAAATTGTCTCTGGTATTATAGGTGCTAAGGCAATTTTTAACCTTATTTTTAAGCGCCATCTAATGACTTCGGATTGCATTAATTTAATAATATTTATTTATTTTGTTTTTAAACTCCTATAGAGAAAACTTCATTTGCATTAGTAATCGATTCACAAGTAAATTGAATAAACCATTAAATAATAACCCTTTTAGAAAAACATCAACATAAACAACGATTAATTGACATGTATATGCCTAATAAATTTCAAACACTCTGTATTCTTGTTGGCATGCATTTTTATTAGACACAAACGAGATACTATCAGGATAACTAACCATGCCCGTAGCTTCTTCCTCTCAAGTCTCCGAACCCGCAGCCTGTTTTGAATACACGCCGCGCTTATTAACTTCCGCACATTGTCTTCCAGGCTTGAACGGACCGTTCTTTTTTTTTCCTCTCCATTTAATTCATCCGCAACAAAACAATGTCTGCGCATAAATTATCTCTTTACCATAAGCAAAGATGTTGTACATCACGTCCCAAGTTCTACCTATACGTATACAGCTGATAATACACACATTTTAGAATTGGGGTATGGTTTTTAACAACCGTCAACGAAGGGTGAATTCAAATGCGCCTAAATTTATATTTTTTAAGTAAATTTTATTGTTCTTGAAAAAGAGATTAAGAAATGTCTTAACAGTAGACTAATTAATAGATAATTTTGAAGGGGAATGTTTGTCTTTGTAATTTTGAGATTAATAGTATGGCAATAGAGTAAACAATTCATAAATAAAATTATGTCTTCACCTCACGTATCAAGTTTTACTTTCATGCTACAAACAGCTGACAATTTTTCTACATATCGGAATTAGGGTATGGTTTTTACCAACAGTCATCGAAGGGCGAATTCAGGCGCACCCAAATTTATAGTTCTGATTAGTTTTTATTGTTACTAAAAAAACTGTTAGGGGACGTCCAAACACACCGACACTAGTCTATTCAGTAGATAATTTGAAAGAGAATGTTGGTCTTTGTAATGTTGAGATTCATGGCGTGACGGTAGAGTAAACAATACATAAGAAAACTGTGTCTTTACCTCACCATAAGCACAGTTATTGTGCATCACGTCCCAAGTTCTACCTTTATGCTATAAACAGCTGACATTTTTTTTTACGTATTGAAATTAGAGTACGGTTTTTAACAACAGTCATCGAAGGGCGAATTCAGGCGCACCCAAATTTATAGTTTTAATTTATTTTTATTGTTATTAAAAAAAATGATTAGGGGATGTCCAAACTCACCGACACTAGTCTATTCAGTAGATAATTTGAAAGAGAATGTTGGTCTTTGTAATGTTGCGATTCATGGCGTGACAGTAGAGTAAACAATACATAAGAAAACTGTGTCTTTACCTCACCATAAGCACAGTTATTGTGCATCACGTCCCAAGTTCTACCTTTATGCTATAAACAGCTGACATTTTTTTTTACGTATTGAAATTAGAGTACGGTTTTTAACAACAGTCATCTAAGGGCGAATTCAGACGCACCCAAATTTATGTTTTTAATTTATTTTTATTGTTATTAAAAAAAATGATTGAGGGTGTCGGAATATACACTTCACTAATCTATTCTGAAAATAATATTTAATCAAAAATTAAAATTGAAAACAATCAGAATTCACGTTATTCCTTGTACATTAATATTGATTGTTCCTGTCATTTTTACTTGGCATCTGATAAATGTCGTATTTGGGACAAACTGCAATTAAAAAAAAAAAAAGGATTCCATATATATTCTTTATGTATTCAACTTGTTAATGTGTCAAGCGGTTCAAGTCTTTCTCGTGCTGATTGCGGCTTCAACTATATAGTGTATGTAATGTAGGTAAAGAACCCTCACGAAGGAGCTGAATGCAGCAGTAAATTTCTAGTGGATTTTTGTATGGATCGAAAACATGCAAATGAATTGTTTTTTCGGGCCAAAAGGCTATTATTTCCTCGAGAACATAATAGTCGCCTCAAAATAGTAATTTGAAAGAGAAAATATACAGATCGTAAATTCTAATTAAGTATTTAACAAAAATACTGAAGAAAAACTTGCATAGAAAAAAGTTTTGTATCTTGCAGGAAAATAGGCGCGTTTTCACAAATTTTCTGTGCTGAAACATTTGCTCATTACTTTCTCAAATAGAATCAAAAATTGATCCTGTTGCATAAAGTTTTTTATGGTAAATAAATAATTATATAATTTTTATAACATGACCACAGAAAATTGGCAAAAACTCATATTTATGCGTCAACATCCCTAATACGATTCAATTTGTTTATGCACTTTAGACATTAATAATATGGAGATGATAAAAATAATGTTAATAATGCACATAACAATATCTGTTGATTTAGTTTATTTGTAACTAAGTAAAGCAATATTAGCATACATACACATATTGTTAATAAAAAGGAGCAAGGAATTTAATCAGCAACAGCCGTGTTATTGAACTGTTATTGTTGGCATGGTAACGGAAAATCATTGTCTTAACTTGTCTACAGCCCTTACAAAATGAACTTAATGGCAACAGACAATGGCCTATATTTTTTTTTATAAAATTAATTCGTTGCAATAGAACAGATACTTTTTGAGAAATTTTGATTTTTCTTCCGAAGAAAATCAACATCAAAAATATGTAATTTTTATAAAACGACAATGGTTTTTGTGTTGATCCTCAGTTTTCACCATTGCTACCAACTGTCACCCACACTTACATGTGTAATGTTAACAAAATAATTTTGAAATGGACCAATGTGCATGATTTTTTACTTTAATTGTTCCATATTATGTCGGATTTATTTTAGGAATTACAAAGATTAAAAAAATCAATATTTTTAATAGTTTTCGGATCACTTTTAAATATACGTATGTATTTTCATAGTCTAATTGAAAATTTAAAAAATTAGATTTTTGGATTGGTAATCATTGATAATATACTCAATAATAATAATCCTTTACAAAAACGTTTTTCTATTTTTTTGTTTCTTTGGAGGTGGGGTTAATTTGAGGGTGGATGTGGTGTTAGTAGAGGGAGTGGTGTTGAAGGTGTATGCCACCGAGGTGGGAGGGTGTTTATGGGAGTAGAAGATGGTGTAAAACTTTGAGTTGATTCCGGACGTATGGGTGGAGCTGGTATTGGAGATAACGTCATCTCCACTTTTAAATCATCCCCAGTGTCACACTCCCTCCACAAGAAGCTCTACCTTCGGAGCCACCTCCACCTCCAAACCAAAAAAAAAATTGTGAATCAATTTTATCCTATCTTACCCTGTTTTGTTAGTCAATTCATCCACCCCTAACCACACTACCACTCCTACACCCAACAACTTTTTTTAAATTTCTTTTACTATTTTTTCCTTTTTTTATACTTTTATGAATCATGAAAAAACTATGTAGAATTGATTTGAAATCGTGGAAAAACCTTTTGAGGCTACTTACATTTATGAATTAGAATTTTTATAATAATATATATATATATAATATGCAAAATTATTCTAAAATTCTCCTAAACGTTCTAAATTGTTCGAGAACCATCTGGAATTTGTCGAGAATGATCTAAAATGGGTAGGTAATTCTAATTAGGTACCTATATAAACTTCTCGGTTTTTTTTAGTCATTAAAAACCGAAAAATGAACCAATCTACGCCATTGTTTTTAAAAGAAGAAGAAAGAATTACAAAATTAAAAAAATTAATTGTTATAGTAGTTTTCGGACTTTAAATGCTCAAAAAGCTGACTGAAAAAACGAACAAATTAAATAAATCTGAAAAAGTTGATTTTTTTATCAATTATTTTATCATTATTAATAAATATAAGGATGTGGCTATTTATACATACAGTATGTATATGCAATTGGCTATTTATACATACTGTATGTATAAGAAATTAAAAAAATAAAAAAACCGTCGTAATAATTCAATGTGTCTTGAAATAGGTTATGGTAGAGGGTGGGTGTGTTTACATACACATACCCCACACCCCGTACCCTAACCTAACCAAATACCAAATTAACTATTAAATTATAATTTTGGGGTGTGGGGTATGTACATGCAAACACACCCACCCTCTACCATAACGTATTTCAAGACAAAGAATTATTACGACGGTTTTTTTATTTTTTTAATTTCTTATACATACAGTATGTATAAATAGCCAATTTCTTATACATACTGTATGTATAAATAGCCAATTGCATATACATACTGTATGTATAAATAGCCACATCCTAAATATAAAGAATAATCGAAATAAACAATTTGTTTCTAAACAAACCTTTATAAAATTCTTTCACTTTTATGGTGGTTTCGAGGTTGAGTTCACATTTGGTTGATATCCGAGGGTGGAGATGATGTTAATGGTTGAGGTGGTGTTGAGGATGGAATGGCATTGGAGTGGGAGGTGGGGGTAGGGTAAAAATCAAGCATCAGAATATTTGAGAATGATCTACAATCTTCTAGCACCTACTTATAGATACTAAAAATGTTACAGAAAACTGTTTTCGAAAATTGTTTGAGTCTTAAAAAACATTTGAAACTATTTTTAAAAAAATTAAAGAAATGCCCAAACCCCCCTAGATGTTCATTGTTTATGTACCTACTGCTTATTTTGCTACTTCTCATGCACGGGAACACCTGCTAGAAGATCGTACGATTAAAATATTGCTTTTACGTGGAATTGTTATGCGTTCAGGAATGCACGAAAACAATAGGAGAAAGAATAAAAATACTTGGAGGAGTTCTCCCGAAGCTAATTAGATTTTATTAAATCGGATATAGCAACAAAACTTTGCGTGAGAATATTCACTCACCCAAATAAAACACGTACCTACTTTTGTTTTGTAATTGAATATTGAATGTTGTGTGTTAAAAAAAAAGACAAGTATTTTTATCGAATGCAAGTACGTATGTGCTTTGAAAACATAGTTTTAAGTTCAAGTAATCTATTAGTAGAATTTGATGTACCAGAAGCAGGTGCTATGACAAATTGCAGTTCTAGATGTTCCTGTTTCGAACGATTCTAAAATTGCTGAACTCCAACGATGGATTTTACGAGCTTTAGTAAAAAGAAAACAAATATTTCTCAACACGTTTCGTGATTTTACGTCTAGCCAGAGTAAATTTAATGCCAACGGGTTCAAACCAGAGCTTCCACGGCCACAGTTCAATTTTTAGATTAAGTTGTTAATCATTGATCAAATCACTTTGCTTTATTTAGCTCTAAAAGTCACATTAATTAACGAATATTGATGATTAATTTATGTTTTTCATTTACTACATAGAGCATGAAAACATCGATATGTCGATAAATGATTTTTAAAAAAAGATAGGACTAATTATAGTTAAGACTTTAGAACAAACACCTAATTGTCAAAATATTAATAGTTTAAATAAAAATAAAATCACCGAAATAAAGTAGATCTAAAATTCATGGTAAATATTTTGATTATTATTATAAAAGGAAAAAGAAATAATTTCTGTTATGCTTTAAGATAATATTAAATGTTTTGTGCATAGAGGATAGGGCCTTTCACCTATTTATTGTTATAGTAAAAATCATTGTTGGTAATTTAAATTATAACAGCATAAAAAATAAACACATTGCAGTGAAAACGAATTTTAATTTGTACAATTGCAATTACTTTGAATAAAAATTAATATTGCCCCGCATGTTTATTTTAAACAGTTAAATAATATTTTGTTGAATTTTTATTTAGGTTATTTAATACGGAGTAAATTTTCATTATTATGCAGCTAACTAAAAAGACAAACATTCGTATACCATAAGAATTTGCACAATTAAAATTATTGCTACAACACAAACATTATTATCTATAATGTAATTTTTAAATACTAATTTACATTGTCATAACAATTGCCTCAAATAAATTTCAGTTGGATATCGAGGTAAAGAATGTCTCTAAACCAGTGATATGTAATTTAAAAAAGTAGAATAAAAATAGTTCATTAAAAAATATATAATTGATCTGGCAAATAAATTTCACGTAGGTATAATTTATAATCATCGATAGTTGTCTATATCGTTAGTTTTTAGTTGCTATTTGTTCATAAATCATCAATTTTTCGGTAATAATAATTGATATATCGACATTTTTGTCCAGAGATTCAAGTTCAGATTTCAGATCAGCTATAATTACTCTTAGTCGATACCTAACTGATTTCAGTTATTGACTAACGATAACAAAAAAGATATGGAATATTCGATAAATTTATAATTAGCTATGTATCTATCAGTTTCTGTTCGAGAGACCGAAACAATATTGTAAGAAGCAATTACAAACGAGTAAAACAATTTAATCGACATTTTGTGTTTCACTGAAGTTCTTAAGGATGTTTTACCAATTTCCAACCGCAAATACATTATCAAAAGTTAGAAGTATCTATAATTTATCGATATATCGACAGTAATCAATATTTTTCCCAGTACTAGTTATGATTCAGACTTTAGAACACCTACTTGGTCTTGGGCGGTACCTAACTGATCTCTTAACTGTAGATTATAGATGAGAAACAAGTTATGAAATATGTAGGTATTTTGATATTTGGGCCAGGATCAGATTTCAGGTCAGATCTAGTTAGCCCTAGACAAAATCTAACTGATTTTAGTTGGCAGTTATCCATAACAAAAAATATCCAATATATCGATAATTACAGACAATTATCGATATATTGACGGTTATCCACATTTTTGCCCAGAACTAGTTAAGGTTAAGACTCCTGATCATCTGTAATTAGTCTTGGTCAATAACTGTCTTTATATCGTTAGTTTTTAATTGCTGTTTGTTCATAAATCATGAACTTTTCGGTAATAATCGATATATCGACATTTTTTCCCAGGAATAGTTCAAGTTCAGATTTCAGATCAGCTATAATTACTCCTGAGCGATACCTAATTGACGTAGTTATTGACTAACAATAACAAAAACGATATGGAATATCCGATAAATTTATTTATCGTTATATCGACAGTTATTAATATTTTCCCAGTACTAGGGCGATACCTCACTGATCTATTACTTATGGATTATCGATCAGAAAAAAAGTTATGGAATATGCATTTCAATATTTAGCCCAGGATCAGATTTCAGGTCAGATCTAGTTAGCCCTAGACAAAATCTAACTGATTTTAATTATCCGTTATCGATATCAAAAAATATCAAATATATCGATAATTATAGCCAGTTAACGATATATCGACGGTTATCGACATTTTTACCCAGAAATATTAAGGTTAAAACTCCTGATCACCTGTGTAGTTAGTCTTGGGCGATAACTAATTTTAGTTATCCATTAGCGATAATAAAAATATCAAAATACCGGTAATAATCGTTAGATGTCTTCATACCGGTTCTTATTAGTTGCTATGTTTGTTATCTAAATATCATTAATCTTGGGTTTTTTTTTTGTTACAATCGATATATCGACATTTTTGCTCCGGGTTAATTCAAGCGCAGACTTCAGATCACCTCTAGTTACTCCTGAGCGATACCTAACTGATTTCAGTTATTGGCTAACGATAACAAAAAAGATATAAAATATGTCTATAGATTTATAATTATTATTTCGACGGTTATCCACATTTTTGGCCAGAACTAGTTAAGGTTAAGACTCCTGATCATCTGTAATTAGTCTTGGGCGATAACTAATTTTAGTTATCTGCTATTGATACCGGTAACCATCGATAGTTATTAGCTACTATTTTTGTTATCTGTACATCATTAATTATCTATTTCTATTTAATAATAATCTTAATGTGGTAGTCGACATATCGACATTTTTTTTCCAAAACTAGTTCAGGTTCAGGCTTAAGATCAGCTCAGTTACGTTAAACGATACGTACCGAATTTTTGTTATTGATTAACGATAAAGGCGATGTTGAATAGGTATAAACTAACAATTATCTATGATATTATCGATATTTTTGCCCAGAACTAGATGGATGATTAAGACTCCTAATCATTTGTAGTTAGTCTTCGTCGATAACTGATTTTTGTCATCTACATAACAATGATCAACGACTTATTCGTAATTTATTGTGGATAATATTACTGATATGTAGTTTTTTTGCTATCGACAATGCAACCGGAGCTGATCAAAAGTCTTTACCTTTTATATACAGGGTGTTACTGATATAACTGCGGATATTTAAGGAGGTGATAGGGCAGTAGAAAATAAGAAAATTAAGCAAAACTTCGCAGGTCCTAAAGTTTACCATTTTCGAGAAAAACGTATGTGAAAATACAGGCAAAACCGAGTACGGTCCTGTGTAAGACGTGTCCTCGATTGACCTGGTCGTGTGTAGTGGCAACGCTGTCTTCAATTAGCTGACCGTGAATGAGGTTACTCAGTTACTGTAACCACTGTAACGTAAACAAGTGTGTTCAAAAATGGCGTTTAGTTCATCAGAATTTTGTGACAGTTGCCAAATGTGTTGCTTAAGTCAAAGCGAAAACGCACAGGACCGTATTCAAATTAATTCATGTTAAGATGTTTTTCAAAAATTTTGAAAATTTTTTTGTTTCTTCACCGCGCTGCTGTAGTGACCATTCGATGATATATTGCATCTAGTTGACACCCTCCAAAAATCCGTATTTATATCAGAACCACCCTGTATAGTAAGTACTGACCAAAAATATTAGTAAATGTGGATATATCGATGGCTACAGATAATTATCAACTCATCGATGTATGTTCCACTTTTTTTTTTTTTTGTTACCTTAACTAGAGCTAAAGGGAAGTCAGGACCTAAAGTGTTCCGGGACAAAAATATCGATATATCGATAATTACCGATATTTCAACAACTTTTTGTTACCATTAATCAACAACTGAAATCAGTTATCGTTATTTTTGCCCTGGACTAGTTAACGTTAAGACCTCTTTCTAGTTAATAAAGGGGGATATCTGATTTTAATAATCGATAACAAAAACTATCGCTAGTTATCGATAATTTTTGATTGGGACTCGTCCAAGATTTCATAGAACCCACCCCCAAAAACACTTTTACTTTAAACTAATCGAAACTAAATTCTAGATAAAATAGCAACTAACAGTAAAAAAGCAACTCTACTTTTATCAGTTAATAAGTATCTACCCAATGGTAGGAAAACATCACGGTTTTTTCATTATTTGTAATTTAATGGTCGTGGAGTTTACATTAGACCATTAACTAACATTTGCTCATTCGTATCACGGACAAGTGATCCAAAGAACAAAAACAAAAACAGACGTGTTCTAACTATTTTCTGAAGTGCAGCACATACGAACTGATACTTGACACGATAACTAATGGTTCTTAAAAACGAGCATGCTCGTTTCAAAATTCATAAAAGTCGTTTCTAACAACTCTTATACACTGAGTCAATATGGACATTACAACAGAATGCACTTTTTTTGAAGTACGTAAATTAAAAGACAATTCCCCATTAATTGTTGTCACAGTATTAAAATACCAAGCAGCAATAAATTATTTTTAAAAAATATTGAAATTAAACAATTATCATTTGATTTATTGTGACCGAAACGTATTTAGGAAATAATAAACTACACATTTAATTTTGAGAAACAGTATATGAGCTTCGTAAAGAAATGTAAATTTTTGAAGACAAAAACAATTTTTGGTAATTGTTTACAATTGCTGACCCCCTTTCGATTTACTTGAAAAAAGAGTATGTAGTAGAGTTCGTCATGCTGATCAAGAATATATGTATATGTTGAACGCGGAAACCACCCCTTCGTGGTGTTTTTGAGCTTCTACATTTTCAGTAATTTCGTGTATTTGTCTTCCGCGTGCAGTAGTTTGATCATTAACTTTAAATTTTCGGTGCATGTTATACTTGTTATTGTCAGATTAGATATGGAATAATTTATAGTCTTCATCTGTACATCATACATGATACTGCTTGTTTTTTTTTTACTTTGAAAGTGGTTATTCATAGTCTTTTACGAATACAAATGTGGGAAAAGGTTAGGGTACGGGGTGAGGGGTATGTAAATGTAAAGACATCCATCCTGAACCGTAACCTATTGCAATACACACGGAAGTATTACGACAGTTTTTTGTATTTTTATGACATCTTCATACTGATGGTTTTGAGCTGCAAAAATACAAAAAACTGTCGTAATACTTCTGTGTATATTGCAATAGGTTACGGTTCAGGATGGATGTCTTTACATTTACATACTCCATACCTCGTACCCTAACCTTTCATTACATTTGTATTCTCAGACTAATAATCACTTCTTTCAAAGTAAAAACAAACATTTTACAACAGACGTGGAAGACAAATACACGAAATGAAGAAGCTCAAAAACACCATGAAGGGGTGGTTTCCGCGCCCAATCCAACTGACGAACTCTACGACATACTTTTTTTTTTTCAAAAAAATCGAAAGGGGATACGCTGTTGTAAACAATTACCCTTTTTTTAAATTTTTTTCTTTTCCAAACACTGGCTCATATTGTTAATGTGTGCTTTCGTTGTTAATTTTGGTAACTAGTCACTTTCGAAGGATTGCAGGGTTGAATAGAAATGTTTATAATAAGTTTCACATCCTTCTTTAGCACATAAAATACTTAATTAATTAATTATATTTTGAAACCTTCATTTGATACAACTACAAAATAAATTAAAAAGCCATTAGACGTATGTATTATGTTGGACGGGTTGTCGCGAGTTTTTGCGGTGTGTACTCTATAAGGTACAGTTAATATTTATTTGAATAGACCGGATACCCTATAATCAATTATGCTTATTATCAGTAATTTAAAAAGGAAATTCATCGATCTAATGACGTCAGTAAAACAATGCCCACAACCATACACCCTTTTTAAGTGAAGGTTATCAGTGTCATTGTGAAAAACAAACCACATAAAATAATTTTAAATTTATTCTATAAACAGCCAATAACATTACATATGAAAATTAAGGAATGGTTTTTAAATACCGTCATGGAAGGGTCAGTTTAAGTGCACCCAAATTTATATTTTTAATGTATTTTGAAAACAACCCGTAATTTTTAAGGTAATTGTTCACAATAGCTTACCCGTTTCGATTTTTTTGGAAAAAAAGAGTATGTTGTAGAGTTCGTCATGCTGATCAAGAATATGTATATGTATATGCTGGGCGCAGAAACCACCCCTTCATGGTGTTTATGAGCTTCTTTATTTCGTGTATTTGTCTTCCATGTCTATTGTAAAACGCGATTAGTAGTAGTAGTAGTTTGTTGATTTATTCGAATATTGAGATCGTGTAGTGTTTGCTTATTTTGTAGATTAGATATGGAATTGTTTATAGTCTTTATCTATAGGTGATATATGATACATGATACTGCTTGTTTGTTTAAACTTTGAAAGCGGTTATTCTTAGTGTGTTACGAATACAAATGTTGGGAAAGGGTAAGGGATATGTAAATGTAAACACACCCATCCTGAACCGTAACCTATTGCAATACACACAGAAGTATTACGACTGTTTTTTATATTTTATGACATCTTCATACTGGTTTTTAAATACAAAAAACTGTCGTTCACTTCCGTGTCTTTTGCAAAAGGTTACGGTTCAGGATGGGTGTGTTTACATTTACATATCCCTCGCCCTTTCCCAACATTTGTATTCGTAACACACTAAGAATAACCGCTTTCAAAGTTTGAACAAACAAACAGTATCATGTATCACCTATAGATAAAGACTGTAAACAATTCCATATCTAATCTACAAAATAAGCAAACACTACACGATCTCAATATTCGAATAAATCAACAAACCACAACTAAGTACTAATCGCGTTTTACAATAGACATGGAAGACAAATACACGAAATAAAGAAGCTCGAAAACACCATGAAGGGGTGGTTTTCGCGCCCAACATATACATATATTCTACAACATATTTTTTTTAAGAAAATCGAAAGGGGGTAAGCTATTGTAAACAATTACCATTTTTAAATGCATTGTCGCGTACAATTTTTTTTATAGTCGTCCATTTTATCAGAAGATTGCAAATAAGATAATCTTTTTGATTGGCCACCCTGTACATTGCGGCATAGAATTATTAATTTCTTACGTTCAACTATATAATTCGAAAATTATAAGTAAATTCCTCATTTTAAATTGATTGTGATGTACGGAGACAAGTACATTAAATAATGTACTTATAACAAACAACCCCCCTATCATTTACTTATGTAACCTTTTATCAAATTTCCTGCATGCAGATAAAACAATAATAAAGTAACACAAACTTCCTGCGGTGTTATTGCTTAAGGAATGCAAATTGCATCATAAAAATTGTTAACACTCCGCAAATAGAAATGCATATGTTATATGCAGCGTGTCTTACGATTAAATATCAACATTTTAAAATAAAGAAGAAAAAAATATTATTATTTATAGGAATGTGTAACGTCTCATCCTATAGAACGAATGACTTTTTGCAATCCATTTAGTAAAAAAAAAAGATAAAAAGCTCTACAATCTGATTGTTTTTCTGTTTAATAAAAAAAGATTTGGTGCTTTTTCGTTGCACCCATCCCCAATGGTGTTTTTTTTTGCACGTATCTACTCAAAATTCATTGTTTTTTTATTATGTATTAGAAAGAATTAGGCTGGAGAAACAAACCAAAAATAATTTTAAAAAATAATTACCCATTGATCACACAGAATTCAAATCAATTTCAATGGATTTTGAGTTGATACGTACAAAGAAAAAAAAACGCAATTTGGGGGGAGGGCAAAAAGTACCGAAGAGTTTCCAATATTACAAATATTCAAATGTAAAGATCATAGTTTATTATTATCCAAACTCGAAATTTTAAGAAAGTTTTTATCGCGGTTTTCAACATATTTTCAAATTTGAAAGTGAGCATAGTATCACAACATTATACGTAGTAGATAGGTACAGGAATCATCTTGATGAAATCATGAAAAATACAACAGGTTGAAATTTTGAGGGATTATTCTTGGAGTCACTAGAAACCCCGGGCAAGGGTGGTTTCCACCCCTAAAAGGTGTTTTTCGCGATTATTTCGCAAGCTATAGTAAATTTCTGAAAAAATCAAAGTGTATCGTGTAGGCCTGACGATTTTACATCGAATACACTTTTCATTATCACCCCTATTGAAGTGAATTCAGCCACAAAACACCCCTAAAGACAAGAAAATCGGAAAATTGATGTTCCGATTTTCTTGAATTTTTCTGAAATTTAGTATAGTTTGCGAGATAATTGCGAAAAACAGCTTTTAGGTATGGAAACCACCCTTGCCCGGAGTTGGAAAACGTTTTTTTCGCGAGTAGAATAGTTTCTGGTACCCCCCACAGGTATTTTAATCGACATTTTGTAAAATAGTAAGTGTTCAAAATGCATTTAAAAATACTGTAACGAGCGTGTATGTGTGCGAGAGCGGCGACGAGATCCGGGAGCAGATAAGCGGAGTTCAAAGAATACCGGCGTCGGTAATAAAACGAACACGAGTAAATTCTAGAGGTCATTCCCGATCTTTCTGGAATTATTCTCCGTCTCTATAAATACTTGTTGACGTGGTCAGTAACAGCAGTTTACAGTTAGCTTCCGAACGAGTAATATAAATACCGAACTACGATATACCGAGTGATATAAATACGCATTTTCCTTGTCATATAAATAAGTTATTGAATTGTTATTAGTGTTGTTTAAGTGTTAAATAAATAGTTGTAAAATAAATATCCGTTAAATAAATAAGTTAAACTAGAAAAGTCGTTACAATACTTATTGCATTACCTACGTACCTATAAGCCTTAACTTCAATAATATTTCACAATTGTTTTCTTTTCAACCTTTTGTTTTTTGGGCTTTAATTTACCCTTTTTGGTGCTATAGAAATGTCCTTTAATATTTTACCACAAACATATGTCAATCCTTCATTTTCCTGTGGGAATTTCCAGAACACCGACAGCATTTCCATCTTGTGATCAGGGTTTCTTTGACGATAGTATCTCGTTAACTTTCTCATCTTTCTTTCGAATTTTACAACATAAAAAGAAGGTGAAAATAAATATCTTATTTTGTTATATAAGTATCGGTTTTAAATTTAAAAAGGGTGTTTTTAAAATTATATCGTTATCGTCAGTTAAAAGTTTAAATTTTTTTTACTTACATTCGATTTGTAAAAACTGCTGGGAATGACAATATAGTGATCAAAAATTGGTGGATACGCTAGACATCAACAATAATTAAAATTAAATCAAAACTCAAAGTTAAAATCAATTTCAATTCCCACAAACGCGATTGTTTGTTTCGGCAAATTCGCGTAATTGAATTGTCTCTGTGAAAGGCAATTAATATCAATTAAAGAAACAAGGCCGTTTTGTAAAATGTGTGTTACTTGATTAATTATTTTTTTTAAGCCTGGCGTATTAATTAAAAGGTCTCAGAACAAAGAATCAAAATAAAATCTATTCAAAAAAAAACAATGCTTGTTAATTCATAATATAAATAAATAAATATCTTTCTTATTATTCTTTCTCCAACACACTTTATTACCCCTAAATCGTGTAGAAAATGAAGAAAAAATCAAAGAAATTGTTTGTGGTGTATCAGAAGTTTCCACAACGTTCTAGAATTTTCAGGAATATTCCAGAATGTTCCGAAATATCCCTGATTGTTCGAGACTTATTTCGAATACTTATGTGTCAATAATATAGAATATTCTTAAATATTCCAAATTGTTCTAGGATGGTTTGGAATATCCATAAATAATCTATAGAAAGTTCTGAAATATTCTTGATTATTCGAAATAAGTTTAGAGAATGTTGAACAACATTTTATCTGAAATTTTTAAAAATAAATTATATAACATTTTAGATTTTTTTATAATGATTTCGAATGTTAAGGATGATTCTCTTCCAGTAAAATGAAGGGCAATCTAAAAGTACAAGGGGAGGATTTTGAAATTTTGATTGCATGTTCACCATAAATTTAATCACTAAGGAACTAAAATAACACTGGATTTTTGTTTTTCCTTGAAGAATTACGTAACGAAATACCAAGGGCGAAAGTTGGGATATTTGGAGCCGCATGTGTTCGCCATGGCGGAAGCTGCGTATGCTTCTCTTCAAAGCGACATTCCCGGAAGCGGAAACATGAACCAAAGTTTAGTAATAAGTGGAGAAAGTGGTGCAGGAAAGACAGAAAACACTCGTTTTATTCTTCAATACCTTTGTTCCGTAACAAGTGGTGTTTCAGCTTGGGTCGAACAACAAATCTTAGAAGCCAACACCATTTTGGAGGCATTTGGTATTTAACGCCGTTCATTACCTATTTTTCATTTGACAGAAAATTTATTAGGCAACATTTACAGGAAATGCTAAGACTGTTAGAAACGATAATTCCAGCCGATTTGGCAAATTTATGCAAGTTTGCTTCGATTCCCGCTGGATGATTGCGGGTTGTATTGTACAAGATTATTTGTTAGAACAATCTAGGATTACTTTTCAAGGACCTGGTGAAAGGAATTATCACGTCTTTTATCATTTAGTTGAAGGTGCAAAGGTATTACCGGTTGCGTCACAGAACTTAATTTTTTTTTTAATTTTTTGATACGTTTCTAGCACAATAAAGAATTCCAAAGTCAATTGCATTTAAGGGATGCTGGTTTTTACAAATATTTAAATCAATCCAGTTGCGAAAAGGTCGAAGGTGAATCCAAAAAATTAGACAGTCTGCGGTTAGCGTTCAACGTGTTACAGATTCCTTCTGATATGTCTTTTGGTATATTTCAAACTCTTTCTGCGATTCTTTGGCTAGGAAATTTGGAATTTCAAGTAAGACGCAAACTTTTCGTAAGGGGGGAAATTTCATACCAAATCCACCTTAAAAATTAAACTGAATTTAGAATAAAAGCCCATGACAAGCGAAAAACTGAGGGTCGATTTGTTATGACGTACCCACCCCCTTTGTTTCATGTGCAGTTTCTCTAGATTTTTTATTATATTTTATGAAGGACATTGACGGTGAAAAATGTCAATTAACAAACGAAGACAAGGAAATCCTGAATGTCGTTGCCAGTTTATTGGGAATGGGCGTAGTAGATCTTACGCAAGTGGTTCTCAGAAGACAAATAAATGTAAGAGGGAACATCACGGAAATACCTTTGAAATTACAGGAAGTAAGTGTTTATTGCCCTTTTCTCCTCAATTTGTTTGTGATGAGAACGCAATTGTTTATTTTTAAGGCGAGAGAAAATAGACATGCGATGGCGAAAGCGCTATATTCTCGAACTTTTGCCTGGCTCATAAACAACATCAACACTTGCACAAATCCTGGCCAGGATTCCACGAGATTCCTCGGCGTTCTCGATATTTTCGGTTTCGAAAATTTCGCCGTCAACTCGTTCGAACAACTTTGCATCAATTACACCAACGAAAAATTGCATAAATTTTTTAATCATTACGTCTTCGCCTTAGAACAAGAAATTGTAAGTAAAAAAATACTTTTCTACGTATGCCATTCGATTCTCTGCGGAATTCTAACGTTATTTTATTTTTAATTTTTTTTAATCCGACTTGTAGTTTTCTACTTATTAATAATTGAAAATAAACCAATCAGAACGCTCCTCCTTTTCTGCAAGTCGAAATGGGTGTGGCTTGTACGATAATTCGATTGTAGTGAGTGCCTGCAACAAACAAAGAACAATCGATATGACCTTGGACTTCTATTTCTATTTGCAGCAAAGACACCGAGCTCTGATCTTCATTGCTCTGTAATTAATGATCGGATTGAAAAATTTCAAAAACAAATATTTTTTAAAATTTCGCAAAGAATCAAGTGGTACAAGAATTTTTCTGATAGTCAAATATCGAGAGATAATATAAAGGGTCATTCAAACTGAGTGGTACATTAGGCGTTTAAGGGAAACTAAGCACGTTGGAGGTTTCAAAATTTGGAGTAGAGGTTATTAAGAATGATCTTTCTAACTAAAATACTTTCAATAGTCAGCAACTTCCGGTTATAGCGGAAATTGATGTCAACTTTGTTATTTTAAACAGAGTGGTATATTTTTTATGACGAATTCGCATTAAACATAAAATTTTAGGGTGACTTTGTTAACAAATTTCTATATAATTTAATTTATAGAAAAAAAATCGCTATTGCAGCCCAAATTATAAAAAATCATAACTCCTACAAAATATGACTTAAAGTGTTCATAATGTTACAGGGCGTTCAGAAAAAAATACATAGTTTAACAACTTCAAATAAAAACAACCAAGATATTCGTGTTTGAAGTTTTTAAACTTTAGATTTTTTTCTGAACGCCCTGTATAAATTATTAACATCAATTTTTTCAAGAAATTAGCTTTGAGATTCATCTTTTACTGGTAAAAGTTTCAACACTTTTAAGTCGTATTTTATGGAAGTTATGATTTTTTATAATTGGGGCTGCAATAGCTTTTTTTTATAAATTAATTTATCTCATAAAAAGTTGATATCAATTTCCGACATAACCAGTAGTAGTAGACAATTATTTTTAGTATTTTTTTTTAATTAGATAAAAAACCATTGAATTATATTCTTTACTGCCAAATTTTCAAATCTCTAACGTGCCTACTTTCCTTAAAACTTCTAATGTATCGCTCAGTATATTTATATGTTGGAAAATAACAATTTTTTTTTTTCTTTAAGTATGAACAAGAATTTATAAAATTTAGCCACATAACATTCACCGATAACACATTATGTTTAGAATTGTTAGAAAAACCCCCAAGATGTATTTTACGATTGTTATCGGAACAGTGCCATTTACCAAAGGGTTGTGACGCTTCGTTTATTTCAAATTTACACGGTGAATTTGAGAGTCACGAACGATATGTTAAAGGTAAACAAAAAAAATTTTTTAATTCTCGTCTTATCGCAATGTTATTTTTAAAAGGTGAAGATAGAAGAAAATGGGAAACAGAATTTGGTATAAGCCATTACGCCGGTTTAGTGACGTACAATGTTAAAGGATTTGTTGATAAAAATAGAGACGTACAACAAGATGTATTTTTCGATGTGATATCAAAAAGTAGTAACGAATTTGTTCAAGAATTGGCCAAGTATCAGGACTTAGTAGGATCCGCAAATGTTAGAACAGTTGGTAAGTTTTTATTTTTTTAGTAAAAGTTAACATTTTAGATTTTTATTATTTTCTTTTACAGCTTCAGGTACCTCTACTGTATCTAGAGGTACCAGCAAAGGTAAGCCCACAGTTTCAGACACTTTCAGACATCAGCTGCAAGCTTTAGTAGACGTCCTGCAATCGACCACCCCATGGTACGTAAGATGCATAAAACCAAACGCTCACAAACAACCTGATCAATACGACGACTCCTTGGTACTTGATCAACTAAAATATCTGGGCATGTTGGACATCATTCGTATCAGAAAAGACGGCTATCCCATTCACATGGCCTTCACCGACTTCATAAACCGTTATCATTTCCTCTCCAAAGAACGCATGCAATCAGATCCAAGAACTGCCTGCAACAACCTCCTCGAATGCTATAACGTACCAAGAAACGAATGGCAAATCGGTATCACGAAAGTCTTCCTCAGATATCACGTCTATGAACCTTTAGAAGATCAGAGGAATAAACTTATCAACTCCTCTGTGATCACTATACAGAAGCATTACAAGAAATACGTCAAACGGAAAGAGTATTTGAAGATAAGAGGGGCAGTTCTGAAGATACAGCACGCTTACAGGGGCTGGAAGTTGAGGATAAAGTTCCTCAGGATGCGAAGAGCTGCAGTAGTAATACAAAGCAATCTCAGAGGAATGTTTGCCAGAGAGGTTGCTGCAGCTTTAAGAGAAATGCGGAGAGTCGAAGAGGAAATGAGGAAACGAGAAAAAGCCGAAAAGGAGAGACTTCTAAAAGAAACCGAAATGGCTCAAGAAGAACAGAAGAAATTGGAACTAGAACAATGCGAACAAGCTGCTCGAAGGGAAATCGCAGCCCTTACCCAGATCGCCGAACAACTTAAACCGCGTCTTGTAGAGCCAGCATCTGAAGCGGTAGATTTGGACAACTTGTTTGCCTTCTTGTCTGAAGTGCAGCCCGATAAAGAACGCAGCAGCAACATAATCGACGAGATAGGAGAGAAAATGAACGAACTGGTTGAAGATTTGGACATCGAATTGGAGACGGTCATCCAACAGGAACTCGAAGGTTTGGCACAAGAAAAACAGCAACGCTCACTGACCCCTCAACCTCCTAAACTAGGTCTTCCGACGTTACCTGAACCCACCGAACCTCCACCACCTCCACCTGCAACCACTTCTGCTCCAACGACCGCAACTACGACGACAGAAGTTCAAGTACAAACTCAACAGCCGGAAAAAGGGGTTGACGAACCGATATATGAAGCTGTTTTACCAAGGGATGAAAGTACATGTGTGTCTCCGCCTCCTCTACCCGCACCCCCTAAGTTACCTGTTGCAGAGACACCTGTTCAAAGTCCTCCAGTATCACGTTGCAGCAGCACAGGGGTGAGTTTTTCTATTTATTATCATTTGTCGTGCCAATACACTTTTTTACTCGATTTATTTCCAGCCACAGTCCTGGCAACAAGACCTCGACAAGGAACAAAGACGTAAACATCGCATCGAGAAAAAGATACAAGAATTCAACGAGTCTAGAGAAAAAGAAAATAAAGTGGAAGAAACGTACCACGACATGGTCGAATTTGCTCAAACGTATTTCAATTCTCACGAGCGAAGTCCTGAAGGTACCATTATAGCTACCCTTACCAGGAAACGACAAATTTCTGAAATGATTCCTAAGTACGAAATGGTCACGTACTATAAAGGGAATACAATACCAAATTCCCATATTCATATGTACGATCCTGATAACGTTAACATAGCCTGCAGCTTGTTTAGGGTAAGTCTAGTTTCTAAAATCGTTTCTTCGTGGATGGTTAAAATGTATTTATCTTTTCCAGGATCTGTGCAAGTATTCGAGGGGAGAATTCAACGCAGATCGTGAAACGATGATAATTCAAAACATAATAAGCAACGCTTTGGAACGTGAAGAATTGAGAGACGAAGTTTTGGTGCAATGCGTTCGTCAAATTACAAACAATCCCAACACCGAATGGACGGAAAGAATTTGGCTGTTGCTCTGTCTTTGTGTAGTCGCATTTCAGCCCTCGAAGCTTCTGCATCGTTATTTTGTTTCCTTTTTGAAGAAGAATTTCGAAAAAGGCGGTCGAGTCACTCAATTCGTGCAGTGGTGCTTGGATAACTGCAACAATACGAGAGCTAAAGTTCGGGAATTTCCACCTTCATCAGTAGAAATAGCAGTAAGAATAAATTGTAATTTAGGAACTATTATTCCGTTACAAATCAATTAACTTTCAGGCAATGAAAAGGCTGGGTACCATTGTGTGCAGATTTTTTTTTTTGGATGGTAGAACCAAAGCTATAGACGTCCATCCGACTGATACCGCTGGAGATGCTGCGAAGAAACTTGCTGATCGACTGGGTCTACGTACGCTTGATGGATGGGCCATATACCAGAACCGACCCGATGGAGAAGAGCATGTCAGGGCGCACTACTATCTATACGATGTTATAGCCTCTTGGGAACAACAGTAAGTGGCTGAACCATTTGATACACATATGAATTTCTCGGCCCAAACGAAACATACAATGTTATTAATTTATTTGATAGGCAACAAAATAAATTCCCCGTCACAAGTTTTTCGGCCATCGGACGCAGAAGTGGAACCGCGTTAAGTGGGGGCGACAACAAATTTATTTTCAAACGGCGCCTCTTCAAAACGAACAAAGAATTAAGCCAAGACCCGGTCGAAGTTAATCTGTTATATGCTCAGGCTGTACATTGTGTAGTTAAGGTAAAAAAAATCCATTTACTTGTTTTTTAATTTTAGAATTAGAAGCCAATAGGTGTAAAGGAGTTTACTAACTCTTAACCAACACTTAACGTTTAGTCTATAGATTCATAAACGTCAGGTTCAAATTACGATTTAATAAACTTTTATACCCCTTTTGGTTTCTGATTATTACCAGGGGAAGAATTGCAGTTCTATTTTCCATTTTAGTGCGACGATTTTCCAGTAACAGAAAAGGTGGCCCTCCAGTTGGCAGGGCTCCAAGCTCAGGTAGCATTAGGCGATCCGAAAGACAATAACAAACCCGAATATTATACCGATGTGGAAACGTATCTGCCTTACAGAATCAGTAGAACGCGAGGCGATGACGTTTGGGTTCCGATTTTAGCACAAGCGCACAAACAATACGGCGCTGGTCGATCCGAATTGACCGCGAAAGCCCTCTACTTATCCTGCGTGATGCAGTATCCTCTTTACGGAACGACGATGTACCCCGTTACTTACAGGGGCTACTGGTCTTACGGTAATTCTTTGGTGTTAGGTATCAATAACGAAGGAATAATGTTCATAAAACCTGACGACAAATTTGTACTGAACGAGTATCGTTACCAAGAAGTGGAAAGCATACTTATAGATCCCAGCGATAGTTTTATAACAATAACCTTCCAAAGGCATTTGAATGAAAGCCACCACAAGTGTTTTGTGTTCGAAACGTCGCAGAAGAACGAAATCGGCTCTCTCATTGCCAGCTACTGCCCTTCACTTTCCTGCTGGGTCACCGATAACGAACCTAATAAAAAAATTAAAGGTGAATAAATCACAAAACATTTTCAATGTCGAAAAAATTAATTTTTTGTTTTAGGAATTACAAATGAAGATCGGATACGTTTGTATCATAATTTAGTAAACTGTAGGCGACAATTGATCGACCAGGAGGTGCTCAGGAAACCTGCAGATTCTTCTGGCAACTTTTTAAGGAACACGCTGAGACGTTTAAGTAAACATAAACTAGATAAACTGAGACAAGAACACGGTGGAGATAGCGGGGAAACGTACAAGGGCTTCCACTACACTTTCTGGGCTTTCAGCAGACAACCCCTGACCCAAACCATCAGCAGATTACCAGAACCGGAAGAACAGATCATGCTGCAAATATTCCAGGTTATTTTAACTTATGCAGGCCTCGGACAAAATGGTAAAACGTTCATTTTCTTTTCTAACTTAATCTTATCCGTTTTTGTTTTATTGTTTAGGAGAAACGATTCGTAGAGCAGAAGATGAACACGTTTCTCTCTTGCAAAACATCTTTGAACGATGCATGCGCAAAGAGTCTCTTATTTGTGAACTTTACCTCCAACTCATTAAACAAACAACAGACCATCCCGACCCGAATTCACGAGTCAACCTTCGACATTGGGCATTGCTTTCTTTAGCATGTTCTGTAGTCTTGCCGCCCAATAAAGCTATAAGAAGATACCTGATAGCTCATTTGAAACGTTGCGCGTCGGATTTTGTAACGGAAGAAGGTAAATATGCCAGATTTGCCGAGAAATGTCTGGGCAAGACCCAAGGGACCAGGAGAAGACAATGGGCCCCATCAAGGGAAGAGATTATTTGTACTATAATCAGAAGGCCTATTTATGCCCGATTTCATTTCATGGATGGGCAGTATCATTCTGTTGAATTTCATCCTTCATCTACTGCTCAAGAAGTGCTTGAACTGATTAAGGAGAAAATTGGACTGGGACCAGATGCTAAAGGTAAACATTTTTTTTAATTTGTATTAAGGATGTAATAATTTTGTCTTGTAGGATATGCTATTTATGAAGTCCTTGGAAATACCGAACGAAGTTTGTCGGCCGAAGAGAAAGTTGCTGATGTAATGGCCAAATGGGAAAGGTATCGTATAGCAACGGTGGGAAATATGAACGGAACTAGTACGGCGAAAAGGACCAGGCCCCAATTCCACTTCTTTTTGTTCAAGAAACACCTTTTTATGGACAAATTTATAAAACTGCAGGATCCCGTTGAGAAGGAACTGCTGTATCATCAAGTACTTCACGATTTACGGTCGGATCGGTTTCCAGTTACTGATAAAGAAGCAGTAAGTGTTACAATAACATTTTTTAAACTTGAAAAAACCTAACTTTATTTTATTATAATTTACTTTTATTTTACAGATGATGCTTACGGCGCTACAGGCGCAATTAGAGCTTGGAGACTGCGACAATTTGGCCCCGGACTACCGACCGATAGCCACACACTGCCTACCCGCACGATTAGTTCCTAGTGTGCCGCAAGAGGGCGTTATAATGCATCACCAATCTCTCAGGGGCATGACACCGTCGGAAGCTAAACAGGCCTTCCTGAACCTCATACAAAGCTGGCCGCTCCACAAGGCCACGATCTTCGACGTAATGGTACTAAACCTCGCCGCATTTATTCACTCGCATTCGAAATTAATAACAATTTTGCAGCAATCGTTCACCTCCAATTGGCCTAGAGTTTTGTGGCTGGCAGTGGATCAAAAAGGTCTTCATCTGTTGGAACACCGATCTCGAAATGCCCTTTGCACTTACGACTACACCAGCATTCTTAGCTATTCGCCTGCCCTCAATTGTCTTATGATCATAACGGGGAGCGACCGGAAACAGAGCAAAGTTATTTTGACAACAGCTCAGGCATTCCAGATCGCCACCCTCATAAGAGAATACATGGAAGTGTTGCAAGAAACATGTGAAAGTAAACACGTCCAAACGACCCGAAGTAGGCCGGCGAGTGTTCTTCATCAAGCACCTCCACTTGTGCCTCCACAGCCCAGCTAGAAAAGGGTTACCTTCGCAGACCAAGTTAAAGGTGCACTAGTTTAAGGGACTTAAAAGTATAAATGGTAAGTAAGAGCTGTTTGTGGTGTTCGTCTTCTACGTCTGTCTGTTTAAACGAGGATGAATGTAGGGTAAGCAACAATATAAACAAAATTTACATTTAAAATAAGTACCTCCAATTAATAGATTTACGCTAATGAATGGGAATTGAAATTTTTAAATTAGAAAATATTCTTCATAAATACTTTTCCTACATCAAAACCTAAAAGAAATCTCATGACGGAATAATTTCCCAATTAAATTACTAAAATAGGTGCTTGATAAAAACAAATAATATTTAAACACTGTAGACGAGGATGAACACTGGCGTTAGTGCTTGTGGAGTCCTAATTAAACAATAGTGCCCCTTGTTCTGCGAAGTGTAATAGGAAATTTAACACATCGTTACCTACCTATTTTCTGTTTTTTTTTTTTTGCACAAGCAAACTTTATTTAAATAGGTAGGAATCTAAACGGTAGTATTATGGACCATTTTATGAAATGAGGAAATAATTTAACGATTTCATTAATTTAAAATCATCACGACTTCGCTCATAATGTGATACGATTAAAAAATGATTTGAAAACTATAAAACAGGATAAAGTAATCGAACATATCTGACACTTTCATTATTTAAATTACATTGATTAAGTACTTAATTAGCGAGTTGATAAAAAATTATTTTCTTACGTGAACTTGTACAAAACAGAATAAGAATTACTTTATCCTAATCCTTTAACATTTGTCCATAACATTAAAAAATGAAATATATAAAGGAAGTACACGTTAATACGTATTATTTTTTTCTTTTAATTCATCATTGCAAAAGTTAATTTCGTTATAAACAAAAAATTTAGTTGTTGTACAAAGATATGTAAAATAAATGTAATGCTAACAAAGATTATTGGTAAATGCTGTAAAGATATATATTTAAACATATATATATTAACTAGTATGATAGACAATGATATAAGACAAAATAAGAATTAACAGACATAGTATTTGTGTTAAGACTGAAAATAATTTTATTTAACTTGAAGCTATTATCTCTAGCATAATTTTTAAGCATTTAAGCACCTAACGTTTGATGGTGTTATTGTTAACCATATACGTAGATATAATGAAATTATGCTATTTTTTTTTTAATCTTAGTCAGATTAATACTAATGGACTAGTCATCGTATGATTATTTCTTGTGAGTGTGCAAGAACATGTGTTCAAATTTTTATATTTATTATACAGTTTCATTTTTTTTTTTTATATTTTGCATTTCATGCTGTTTTATATAAAAAATATATTATACAAATTAACTAAAAAGTAACATTATGCAGTGATAACTCAGACGTATAATTAAATAAATTGTTCATATAAGAATGATTTTTTTTTGTTTTTTTAATCAATGTTTATAAATGAAAATATTCAGACAAAAATGATGAAGAAATTTTTAATTTAATTAAAAATATTAAACTTGAGCAAACCCTTTTTTAACTGAACTATCTTATTTTATACGGACGTTTTGGGCAGATACAGGGTGTACCAAGTCCTTCATTAGAACTTTAAGAAGTAATAATCGGAATTTAATTTTGAAAATTTCGCTTTTGTAGTAATTTGATATGAACTTTTTATCTAAAATATTTTCAAGTAAATTTCACTTTCGATTATACCAGAAATAGGCACTAACTTTGTTATTTTAAATGGAACACCCTATATTTTATCATACCATTGACTTTGTTAGTTAATTTAAAGGTACGTTTCATAACATGAACCTACCCGAAAACTCCACCGTTTAGGAAATAAACGACCATCTTCATTTTTTTTTAAAAAACAGGATTTCAAAAATAATTTTGTAGCGTCAATAGTAATACTCATTATTTAATCAAATTTTTACTGTGAGTCAACTATTGAATGATCTTTGATATCATCTAAAAAAAACTTCGAAAGTTATACAGGGTGTTTAAAACATTAAACTGAATATTGGGAACTTCAGACAACAAAAACTTTCTTATTCAAAATGGAACCCCCTGTATATTTCTCCATATTCGAAAGCAGAATTTTATTCTGAATCGTATGATATGTGGGTACCTTATACCTATCATTATTATTGACGCTACACAATTTTCATTGCAATGTTTATTAATTTATTAAATTAAAGATGGTCGTTTATTTCCTAAATGGTGGAGTTTTTGGGGAGGTTCATATTATGAAACGTACCTTTAAATTAACTAACAACTTCAATAGTATAATAAAATGTAGGGTGTTCTATTTAAAATAACAAAGTTGGTGCCTATATTCGGTATAACCGGAAGTGAAATTTACTTACAAATATTTTAGATAAAAAGTTCTTATCAAATTACTAGAAAAGCGAAATTTTGAAAATTAAATTCTGATCATACCTTCTTAAATTTCTAATGAAGGACTTTCTTGGTACACCCTGTATGTATGTACATTACTTCTGACATTGACAAAGAAAAGACAAATAAGTTTAGGTTAATTTTTAGCGTTATTTTTTCTGTTCAGGAATATGCTTTCGTTAGTGGCTATATCCAGAAGTATATGCTCTAAATTTTACCTATAAAAGTATCTATGATATAGAGTAGTTCTAATGTATCACAACATTGTACATTGTATCTACTAACGTACTAACCTAAGAATTACAAATACCCGTTTAATAGTTGTTCAATTGTGTTAGTTTTTGCGGTGAATAGTGTTTTTTTATTATTTAACTAATATAAAATATTTTAAAAATGAATTCCAAACTTTCTACAACAACATGCAGTGAAGAAACATTAAACGACGATAATTCTAACGACAATACTCTAACGATTGTTGTGGAGTCACCAGAATGTAAAAAGAACAAAAAATCAAAGGATATTCAGTTAAGTAACGACGAACAAGAGTTTATTAAGAAAGTCGAAGATGAACTGGATCATATCCTAGACGAGAAAGCTTCAAAAACAAATCTCACAACAACTAACGTTAAAACCATTATAAAACAAGTTCTTACTAACGAAGACATGCAAGTACTTCTAAGAAAAGCGGAAAATCCAAACAGCACATTCGAATCAGTAACCTTTGAACCTAAACTTACAAGAGCAAAAGCAAAAGAACTTCATTCTTCTAATTCAATAACCAGTTTGCCTTGGCCTTCGTCAACAAGTACCAGTCCTGAAGTACATGTCTTAATTAATGATGAACTTCCAGAGGACTCTTCTGGTGATGAATATATTCCTGGCGATTATGACGTAAGTGTACTCTTATTAAATAGAAATTAAGGCCATTATAATACTGGTTTTAATAGAGTGAAGATGACAGAGATAGTTCAGTTGTAAGTGAATCGTCCCGTTGTACAACACCTCCTACCCCTTCAAAAAGCGACTGTGGCACACAAACGAACTGGACAGAAGATGGTGTCTTTAAAGTTCCACCCTCAAGAAAAGAAACTGAGGAAGATGCAGCAAACATTGCCCTCAGAACAAGATCAAAACTATGCCTCAGTGAGACACCCTTGGAAGTAATAGAAGGGGCTTTTGTGCCTCCTGACGTCACCACTGATATGTATGATATGGAATGTGATGATGAAGAATGGGGCAACTTCTTGAAAGAATTTATGAGACCACTGGAAGAAGTTACAAAAGCTCGTGAAGATGAGGATCATGATCCTGAATATAATGTTCTAGCAGATGAAATTGATCGAGGTAAAATTACTTATGTCACATTTTCAATTGTAAAATTGTTATTCTTTTTTTTTTACTAATTTAGTTGACCGTGAGGATTTAAGGGCTGACAAAGGGGTTAAAGTTACCAAAAAAGAATTAAATGAGCTTATATCAGAGCTTTTTGAATATGCAGAATCATTCTCTGCAAATCAATTGGAAAGCACCAGTATTAATTTTGAAAATGAGCCCCAGTATAAAATCCTAGATGAACCTTTGGGAACTACCAAGTCTATAGAAAAGGTATATTATTTTATTTATTTATTATATCCTTAAATACAGAGGGAAATAGTACTTATAATTAAATATGTACTTAAAAGTAAGTAAATTAATAAACATAAACTTTGAATTTAATATTTACGTAGATACAGTTACATTTAGTTCTTTTAGTAAGCTTGGTTTCGTTATCAGATGTACTAAAGAATTTAAGTCCCACGAGTCAATAATTTATTTATTTAAAACTTTAGTTAGACCTAAACTTTTGTACGGCTCTGTTATTTGGTCCCCTACCAAATTAATTCATATAAAGTTGCTTGAATCAGATCAACATAAGTTTTTCAGATATTTAACGTTTAAAATGGGCCGTCGCTTTCAGTTTGATGAGCATGATTATTTTGAATTTGCTAAGATGTTGGGCTTGGAGATGATCAAATCTATTCATGTCTACCATGACTTATATTTTGTAAAAAAGGTGATGATTGGTTTTGTGAATAGTGATGATGTCTCCAACTTATTTGTAATAAGAAATGAACTTGATGAACGCCAATCGGGCAGAAGAAATTTTATTTATTACTCTTCCACGCACAGATTACGGCGTAAATGGAATAAAATTGTAATTCCATCTGTTGTGCTCAACACAAATAATTTATATATGTTCAAAAAAGAACTTAAAGCAATTATCAATAGATTTGGTTAAATTTATGAATGATATGTTTATTGTGTTGTTGTTATTTAGTTAATATCACAACTTATATTTTTTGTTTTTTTCTTATATCTTTTACATACTTTTGCTTAATCGCTTGTAAAGGATCTTCGACCCATTGATTATATGAAAATAAAATAAATAAAGAATATACAGCTAAAAGTTTAAAATACAATTAGAATGTTTGTAGTAATGATGAACAGTAACAATTATTTAAATAATTAATCTGCCAAGGTTCTCAAGTTACCTAATGTTTCTTATATCCAATTAAATACTTTATTCTTTCTGCGCTCTTTTTATATAGTTCAGCCAGTATTTTTTAGTTTCGACGTCATTTTTTTTAACATAATTAATTGCTAACTTTTTAAAATGTTTTTGTCTCACACTTGAGGCACATCTTGGTGTTTCAACAATACTGCAATTACATATATATTTATTAATATTCTGAAGTTTTTTCCTTGTAAGTTATTCAAGGGAGGATTTATGAAAAATTAATTGTACTGTTTACTACAACAAATCACATTGCCTTTAGTATTAACTTTTTAAAGAAACTTATTTTGTAAAGTGATGTCTCAACTATTAATTTTGGTGAAGTATTAATGGAGATATCGCGTGTTTAAAAAAAATCCTTTAATAAATAATATACAGGGTCATTAAAACTGAGCAGCTCAATAGATGTTTTAGAGAAACTATGCGTGTTAAATGAAAATTTGGCATAATGGGTTAGTCAGAGATTATCTTTTCAACTAAAATATTTTAAATCGTCGGCTACACTTGATTCAAACCGTAACTTTAACAAAATATGACTTGAAATCTTAAAATTTATACCAGTTGTAGTTATAATTAGAGCCAACATCGTCGCAAAACTGAGCTTCATAATTGGTATAGGGCGTTCAGAGAAGAATCTGAGGTTTAAAGACGTCAAACACGAATAATTTTGTTATTCATTGGATAGTAAAATTAGTTGTTTTTGGATTTTTAATTTCTTTTGGTTTCAATAAAACGTCTGACATACCACTCAGTTTGAATGACCCTGTATATAAGAATTTTAGTAGTTTATGTTTATTCATTGAATTTAAAGTTATTAGAACTGTTTACTCACGATTAGCTTCAATTCTTTTTTATTTAATTATAGCAAAAAGAGACTGAAAACATGAAAAAAACAACAAACTTGAGCACAGTTGTCGAAAAGTCTCAAATACAAACTACTAGTCCGTCTCACGAAACTAATTACGAAGCACAAAGTGCGGAGGCCCCTGAGTATATAGATAGTGGTCAAATACTTTTATTACAACAGCAAATGAGACAACATGTTCAAATGTTGACTCAGAATTTTTTACTTACTTATCAACATCCCGAATTTTGCGCAATGTCTGCGGACTTTAAAGAAAAATTGGTAAGTAAATAAAATATTATTAATCTTTTGTATTTTCTTTTCAGTTCTTTTTTTTAGTTAAATTTAAAGCATTTAAGTGGAAGCAATCGAAATTCAAGTTTTAATGCGGCAAATCTTAATGGTGCTGTTGAATTAACTTCACAGTGGGAAAAAAAGTTCTCAGAAGGTTGCGAGGAAGGTAGACAAATAGTACAGTAAGCAAATTTTTTGTTTTGACTTAAATTCATATGGCTTTTTTATTTTTCTTTTTTTCAGGCATTTCTCTCGAGTCATACGGGAATCGTAAGCATATTTTTATTGAGTTTGTTATTTGTATAATTTTTCACTTAACCCGTTCGTTTAAATTTTTTGAACTTATAACACCGATAGGGCTTTGAAAATGTAGCAAATAACGTAATAGTTGATACTCTATCTAATTGATCGAAAGAAGATAAAAAGAGGAATCGAATGAAAAAATTAAATATAGAAGGTGTCGTTTGAAGAAACGAAGTTATTCGTGTTTGAAGTTTTTAAACTTTAGATTTTTTTCTGAACGCCCTGTATAAATTATTAAGTTCAATATTGTCAAGACGTTAGTTTTAAGATTCAGCTGCTACTGGTAAAAATTTCAACACTCTAAATTGTATATTGTGGAAGTTATGATTTTTTATAATTCGAGTTGCGGTAGCGATTTTTATTCTATAAATTAAATTATCTCGGAAACCGCTTACTGTAGGTATACAAATTGATAACAATGTCATCTTAAAATTTTATGTTTAATACGAATTCGTTGTAAAAAGCATGGCATTCCGTTTAAAATAACACAGTTTGCGCCTACTTACGCTATAACCGGAAGTAACAGACGACTGCAAATATTTTAATTATTTAGATAGAGCATTAGCTATTACGTTATTTGCCACATTTTCAAATCACTACCGATATTATAAGTTTAAAAAATTTACGAACGGATTGTGTAACAACTCTGTTTACATGTAGTATTAATTCTCATTCTTATTTGTTTTCGTAGTCTAGAGAGAAGAAGAGCTACAGGTCTTTATATTCATACTTTTCCACCATCCATTTTAGAAACAATTTCTAACAGTAAGGTGTTTATGTACCCTTCACTTTTACCCGAAATGCCCTTTAAATCATCGGAATTTAATATGGCAAAGCATGTGTATACGAAACACGAAAATCAGTACGTGCTTTTCACTTTTTCTTTACACGTTCAACATTTTTAAATTTAATTTTTGGAATCGGGAGAATCCATGACACTAGGAATCCCCCTTCCATAGTATACCTGCACATCTCTCTCTTTATTTTTTCTTTGTCTGATTTGATCATATATTTTTTTTAGATTAATTGCTCTTGGATTAGAACAATTCTGTAATTATTTGAAAGACGATCCGCGTCATGTACACAAAGAAGGAGAAGTAAAATTGAATCATGTTTGTTGCTTTATCGTACGCTACATGATGCCAATAAAGAATGTCGACAGGCTTTGTTCGTATATCAAAAATAACAGATCTAAGAAATCGCCTCCCAATCCAATCCTCTATTACTTTGAGAATAAAAAAGCGCCCCCAACTTATCATTATGTTTTCAATATGGAGACTTACGGAATGTTCGCGCCATTTCAAAGAAACAAGGACAGTTTGCCGTACCAATGGAAAGCTTTTCTTTATCCTGAAGAAAGAGAGGTAAGGGTAGGTTAGGTTTTAGCGTTATCCACTTTTTTGTTTTCACTGGTAGCTAGTTATCTCCTGAAGTATATGTTCTAAATTTTGTATATAAGAGTATCTATGGTGTAAAGTAGTTCCAATGCACAGGATTAGGCCGAATGCTCAATATGTTGACAAATAAATTGTTTTTTGGTTATGTGCTTCGATTTGTTATGATTGTTTTCTTCATTTTAGAGTCGAATATCTTTACCAAAATTATTTTCTTCGTCACCAACTGCAAAAAGAAAGGTTTTTAAGTCTCCGCCTTTTAAAAAATTTATTACGAAAAGCTTTTCTAAATCTAAAGCTCTCCGTTCTCCGCAACGTAAGACAGGAAAAGACAGGGATTTGTTTTATGAGGGTATAAAATTGGCTTCTCAGTCAACGCCAAAAAGCTGCCTATTTTCACGTGTTTGCAAGCAAAAAAATGCGTGCAACAACCTATTTTATTCAAAGCGTGCGAAGCATGTAATTGGACCTACGTTAGCAAAGTTGAAGTTTAATTCAACAATTTTTCAAAAACTTAGAAATACAGCTAACGCTTTAGAGATGCTACCTAATATGCCCAGTTTGAACACCCCCATAAAAAAGCCTTTGGGGGAAAATATAGAAATAACTATTAATAGCTCTGTTGGGGATGCAGATGGGGTGAATATTACTGTTAATGAAAAAGGCAAGGATACAGAAAGTATTGATCAGAAGAGTTTAGAAGAGGTAATTTACATTTAGGTAAATATTTGCTAATAACTTTGTAATTTCTTATTTAGTTCAAGGGTAGCAGTATATCAGATGTCAGAATCGATGAAAAGAAAAGAAGTATTGAAAGTGACGGTACTTCTTCACAAGAAGAAGATTGCATCGCTATAGAAGATGATGTAGCAGAAAAGGTAATTGTAAATTTTAAGCTTTTTGCCATTCTAATTAATTTCATTTTGAAGGATAATCCTGACGATATTAATGCGTTAATGGTAGCCAGCTCAACTATTAAAAATGTCAGCAGGAGGGAACGTTCTGGAACAACCAGGAAAAAAGCCAAATTAAGACGTGAATATAATTCTATGTTTGCAATGTTAAAACCTGAGGATAGTTCTGTTATCCAGGAAAGAGCCCAAAGTAAGAAAATTTTTTATATGATAATAACTTGTGTGACCAATGACGAATTTAGTTAAACTGGATGACTATAGTAGACGGAATTAAAATTTTTAAACCGAAACGTTATTTTTAACTTTTTTGTCATAAGCAGGAAACGTAGCGTTTAAATTAATTTTGGGAAAGTGTTAAAGAAATACGACCTGTTATAAAAAAACATTTTAGAATTAAAGAAAAACAAAATAAATTTGTTGGTTTTGCATTTATTTATTTAGAATACTCTACATTATATTTTTGCAACCTTTTCGGTTATCATCAGAGAGGTACTATACAGAAACTAACTTAAAAGTAAAGTAATGCATCTATTTATGTGTTCTTTAAATCTCTGCCATTTATAAATCGCATCATAATCGGTACATTTTTATTTTATAAATGTCTGATTTTATCTCTTTCGTTATTAACTAATATACTTTTTAAATTGTTTTTATTACTACTTATGGCATTAATACATGTCAAATATTTAATTATTGACCACAAAATAAAGAATTGGATGCATTTATCTTTTTTTTGTGGGTTAAATAAGAAAATCTGGTTAAGGATCTGTTTTATTTTTATTTTTTTATATATAACATTTTATCTATTAATAATACATTATATCCGTTGCTTTGAACTATTGATTTTATTTTAATTTTTAATTAAAATTATTTTGGGTCAAAGAAAAATTAATAATAAACAGCGGAACCCGGATAATTTTTTATTACAGTCTTGTTTTGATTCAAAGGGAATAGTGGCATCTGAAAGTCTCTTTTCTGAAAATATATTCAAGTTTATTATTGGCTCTGCTTTCTCTTACGCCTAGAAAATTTAAACTGCCATTAGATTCTACTCACATTGTGAATTGAATTTTCTTATTAAATGAATTTAATTAATCGTAGGAAATTACCTAACTGTGTATTAGAACACCAGATTTCTAAAACAACTTGAAATCAAAAAATCAATATATCAGAATATAAATGCAGAGCAATCGACAATATTTCCAACTGTAGGGGTAGGTCCAACATTCACCCGTAAATATAAATAGATGCATTACTTTATTTTTAAGCTAATTTCTGTATAATATCTTTAACTGAAAAGGTTGAAACATATCGTTAGAGTATTTCTAAATAAAGTGTAAAACCAACAACATTTTGTTTATTCTTCTTTTATCAAAATATTTCACAATTACAACACATTATGTTTTGGGGGATTGATGATAAACTAACTGTTTGTTTTATTTGTATTTTTCAGCTTATGCTTATGCATACTTTGATAAAGTACGCAAAACATTAAATCATGATGAGTATCATCAGTTCATGAAAATTTTAAACGATTTCGACGAAAAATACGACAAAGTTTCCAATCTTTATAAAAGCATTGAACAAGTATTACATCCATATGAGGATTTATTAGACGAATTCCTTACGTTTCTTACTCCGAGTCAAGCAAGTGAAATTGGTAAACTCATACCTCATTTAATGCTGAGCAACATGTCTCTGTTTCTGTGCAAACTAGAAGCATATTTCAAAGACCAGCCTGCACAGTTACGAAAAGTGTACAGGTGCCTAACAGATTTGGCATCATGCGTTGATGTTACAATTGACAAAGTTAAAAATACCATTTTACCTCTTCTAAAAGGTAACAGTCTACTAACAGACTGGTTCATGCAAATATTTCCGTCCGAAAAACCACCAGAAAGGTCCGAATTTTTAAATAGCTTTTTTTTAACATTCTATAAAATCTTTTCTTACAGTTTACTCCAAGGACCGTTTGAAAACATCGACCTTTCAGTTGATTTCAAAAATAGCGATGAAATCTTTGAAAATATAACTCTACCAGACAGCGAAGATCCTTATGGAGGGCCAAAATGTATTTGCAACTGTCACGACAGTGAAAATATCTTATATAAAACCAGATCAAGGCACTGCATACCGTGTGGAACGAAGGTGATATTTTTAATACATACATAAAAAGTTCAAAATTTCTAAAAAAAATTGTAGTTTATACAGGGTCGCATTTATATACAGACAGGGAAAGGACTTCGTTTAGCTAACGTTACGTTTGGTGGTAAGTCTGGTCCTGAACACAACATAAAATTGTACGTTGAAAAGCAAAAAAAGAGATCAGATTCCAGCCCTTCAAAACAAATATCACCAGCGAAGGAATCTCAAGATGACGTAAATGGTTAATTAAGATTAATTTTGTCTGAAATTTATTGTTGATTCATTTGCAGGGTCGGACTCACGCGGACAGTGAAGATGACGGCGATTTACATAAAAGAAAAACGAATCAGAGAACGAATCGGTCACCAAGAAAAAGAAAATCAAAAATCACTGATAAAATTGAAGCGAAGGCTCCTGATAAAGAAAAAACTACTACCAAAACAAGTATTGGTAAAAGTGGAAAAGTTAGTAGACAAAAAGGTGCGAGCAGTGCCTCTAATATTAAAGTCGCAACAACTTGTAGTAGTAATTGTAGCACCCTTACAACTCCCACAACGAGTTACAATTTACCTTCTACAAGTATAAGTTGTGCCGTTTACGAAAAAAAGGGTTTAAATGCTAACGAAGAAACCAACGTCCCGGCAGAGTCCATGGAATTAAAAATAAACTCCGAGCACAGTACTGAATCAGAAAGTGGTAAGTCTTATTTATATTAATTAATAATTATTCTTTAAAAAATACGGTTGACGATTTAAAGTGTGCCCGACTTTATCCATAAAGTATGTTACCTTTTTACAGACGTTCCTGAATCATCTCAAGATAATACCAACAGTGAGACTGACGATTCGGGCGAGGAGGCTGCCTACAGTGGCGATGACATAACATGGACCTTAGATGAGGACAGAATAATTTTAGAAACATTACAGAAGGAGATTGATAAAGATAAAGCTTTCGAAAAAATAGCGCAGTCGTTAGAAAATAGAACCGTTTTCCAGATTAGGCAAAGGTTTCATACACTGATGGAACTGTTACAGCAGATGACAGATACCAAATGAAATAGGTACTTTTTTTATAAATAATTGCTAAACCTACATACGAAATATCTAAGATAAGTAAATAATTAATTCAATTGTTTTCTTTCTTGGATATTTCAATTTTTTTATCCACATTTGAGAATTTTATTATTTGTTTTATGACAATACCAAAAATTATTTCCAAGCTTGTTTGTGAAATCATATTTTTACAAAAGTAATTTTAATAATTGAATTTTAAACGTAAATGTATATAATTTACCTCTAAATAATAAGTTTTTTGGTAATTAAATTACACTAACAATAAGTAGACCAGTTAACAGAGAAAAACGTTGCTTTTTTGCAACAAATACTATCAGAAAAACGACTGCCATTAGTTTAAAAACAATCCTTAGTATAATTCTGATATGTTTTCTACTAGCAAGTATGGTCTATTAATTTATTTAAAAAACAAAACAACGTTGAACGAAAAACTACACGAAAAGCATTTGTCCGTGTATTCTCTACGTAACAAATTAGTGGGGAATAGCCGCGAGTGGAAAATATATTAAAACTGTATTGTAGATTGTCTTTAAATTGATGGCGCAGTTGTTTTTCACTAATATATCGCTATTGTCTGGCCGAAAGGTAAAATTGAATTAAAATCCTGGGTCCCAGTCGGTTTTTTGAGGTTCTGATCGTTTTTCATAACAAATTATAAGATCTCCAGGTTCTATGATAAAATTCTTATCAGAAAACCTTAGTCCACATTCCATATTATCCTTTATTATATCTACTTCCTCTTTCAGATGTCTCATTGACGCCAAAGAACCTATAAATTAAATGAAATATTTATTTATGAGAAACAGCTGTTCATTGCTTGTCATATCATAAATTTTCTATTACCCTTACCTTCAAAAACGACTTGGTCTTTTCGTTTTATTCGATACTTTGCTGTTTTCTTCAGAAATCCTTTTATACACCGACACCCTGCAACAGCTACTTTTTTCCTTTTATCATTAATGAAAAACTGTTCTAAAGCTGTAGCTTCGCCCAATATGTCTTCCACTTCTTTAGGAGGCAATCTGGAGTTGATTTCTTCTTTAACATCGTCTATGAGTTTGTAGATTACGTTATGTTGTTTAATAGGAACTCCAGCGTTGTCAGCCATTTGTTGTATGTGAAGTGGAATATCTACATTAAATGCGTAGATGGTACCTTTAAATGTCTCCGCAAGTTCTACGTCATTTTCCGTAACTGATCCCACATCGAAATGTATTAAAGATAATTTGACGTCTTCTGACTCGTACGTGTCCAGAGTATCTAAAATTGCCTCCACTGTTCCATCAACATCTCCTTTGACTACCACATGGAATGTCGGAGGGCCATTTTCTTCAGCAATCTCGGGCTTTCTGGGACCTTCCCTTTTCAGTCGCCTTCTTCCAATCTTCTGTTTTAACTGCAATTTTTGCTTGTATTCTCGAAGATGCAGTTCTTCTTTCTCAGTAATTGCTTTTATATCTTCTTGGGCTTTTTTTAATTCTTTCTTTTGTTGTCTTGCTTTGATTGCTACTTTTGCACGTTTTTCCGAATCGACTTGTAATACTAGTTCGCCAGCTGGTGGAAGGTCTCGCCAACCTTCTATTTCTGCCGGAAATCCTGGAGGAACGCTGTCTAGATTGTTACCCTTTTCATCTTTCAACGCTCGTACTTTGGCGAAACACGTGTCCGCAATAAGAATGTCACTTTTCTTTAAAGTCCCTACAAAGCAATTCATTTATTTCGATTTTTCTATATTGTAACTATGTATCTACCTCTTTGTACGACAACTGTACAAAGTCGTCCCCTATGTACATGAATTTTGCTATCGATCACCGTAGCTTCCACGGGTCCTGTAGGATCCGCTCCAATTTCCAAAACTTCAGCCTGAAGAACAAGGGCTTCAGTCAGCTTATCCAAATTTGTTCGTTTTAATGCTGAGATGGGCACAGCTTGCACGTCGCCTCCCAATCTTTCTACTTGAATTCCTGCTTGTACCAGCATCTCCTCTGTTCTCTCTACATCGGCTTTATGGGAATCTATTTTATTTATTGCAACCAAAATAGGTACTAAAAAAGGGTAAGTTTTAAATAAAAGAGACCCAAATGTTTGTTACAATTTACCCCTTGCTTCCCTAGCCATTCTGATTGATTCTAAAGTCTGCTCCATGACACCATCATCTGCAGCAACAACAAGAACTACAATATCTGTAATATTCGCCCCACGAGCTCGCATCGACGTAAATGCTGCATGTCCTGGTGTATCTAAAAATGTAACTTTGGCTCCAGATGGTAAAGTAACGGAAAACGCGCCGATGTGTTGGGTTATTCCGCCAAATTCTTGCTCGACAATATTCGATTGACGCAAGGCATCTAACAACGTGGTCTTCCCATGATCAACATGTCCCATGACTGTTACAATAGGAGGTCTTGGTTTTAATGCCGATTTAGGAGCAGGAGGGCGAGGATAAACATCTGAGTCTTCTATTTTTTCAACGTCATCCCTTGGCTTGCCGATAATTCGCATTCTTTTTCCAGTTCTATGAATGGCAAGCTGGAGTTCTTTAAGGTCACTAATTACTTGATAAGGTTTGTTAATTGAGCCCAAGAATATGTCATAAACGTATTGTAAGTCGCTATCTAAAACTTCCGATAGTTCTGAAGCAGTAATATTGGGCCAGACGCTTACTACTTCTGCTTTTGATTTGGGAGGTAATCCTTTAATTGCACCTGCTTTCTAAATAATATGTAAAGTTATTGTTGCTTTCTTCTCATGCATTTAGTAATTGCTTACACGTTCTTCGTCCGTTTTTCTTCTTTTAAAATTATAATAACCAGTGTGAAAGTTATGCTCTGCAAGGGAAATAATCCAAAGACGTTTGTGGGTATCTTTACGACTGAGAAGATGCAGAGCCCTGAAAAAAATTAACTGTATGTTAAAATAAACACTGTTCGTACGTTACCTTGCTTGAATTAAATTTCTCATAAGTATGAGTCTTGAAAACCTGTTATAAAAGGCCATTTCTCCATTAAACTTATCTTAAACTAATGTTTTTACCATTTTACTACTTAAAATAAATTGAGGTTAGTAGTTTAAATATGCCATTTGATACCGATATACACTGCACATTAACTACTAAGGCCATAGAGATAATACACATAGGGCGTTTTCTATTTACGCCTGAGGAGCTACCGGTGATCCACAAGGATTCTATTTACTGCAGAGTACTACCCACCTCTAGTCTGGCTTCTGCATAGTACCTATATAAAAGTTTTTGTATTTTTTTTTAATTATTATTAATGAATCCTTTAGCTCAAATTTGTGCACTCTTGAGCTCTTATTTTTAATATTTTTCCGCAGAGGACTACTCTCTTGCGTTCCATTTATATAAAAAGCATGCTCGATAAAAGAGGATAGAGAGAATATATTTTCTATCTCTTTTTCTCTACGTAACGCTGCCACAGTGTACCATAGCGGATGCCTACTCTATGTGTATTATCTCTATGACTAATATTGGTTATTTTGAACTACAACTTTTTTATGTTACATATGCAACACACAAAACTATATTAGTTCCAATGCCTCCAATCAATATAACCTCAATTATTAATGTCAAAATATGTCTATGTCGGACGATTTATTTGAATTTTTGCACTCTGAAGTAGTTAATTATTCAATTCAACAAAATGAAATCAACAAAAAAGAAAACAAGGTATCGTAAGTCATCAACCTTTTAATTTATTTTGTAATTCTAACGCTACATTTTATTTCAGGATGACGACCTTTCTAACATAGAGTATATTGGATTTTCTACAGGCTTTAAAATAATAGAAAGGTAATTGCAAATCAGGTTTTAGTAAATACATTTTTATTGTCACTTTACAAAATAGATTGACCAAAGAAATGCCCAGATTTAAAGATGAACTGGACACAATGAAGTTCATCTGCACAGATTTCTGGTCAGCGATTTATAAAAAGCAGATAGACAACTTGAGGACCAATCATCAAGGTGTTTACGTTTTACAAGATAATGCATTCCGATTTTTAACCAAAATCTCTAACGGCAAACAGTATTTAGAATATGCCCCACGGTATGTGGCTTTTACTTGCGGAGTAATTAGAGGAGGACTGGCAAATCTAGGTATCAACTGTCTTGTAACAGCTGAAGTTCAAAACATGCCCTCTTGCAAATTTCACATACAAGTTCAAAGAATGTAGTTAAGATAAATATATAAATTGGTAAGTAAAAAAGTTGTTACGTATATTAATAATAATTCCATGCAAGCGTTTCATGTCTTAGTTTTTTACAAAATTATTTCAACTTTTTTTATTTCTTATTAATTACTGGGAAAGCAGTCTTTAAAATGACACATAAATCATTAATCACAGTAAATTATTAAGAAAATTATAGTCTAAATTACAATTATACCTATTTAAAGGTTTTTTTTTTTCGATGTAATATATTTAATCAAAAATAAATAACAACTTTAAATCGTTTATTAAATGCCATTTTGTGAAGGAAGTGATGAAATATAGTTAAATAAATGTGCATTCGTAACGATTCCTTTAAGTTGTTCAGACTGTGCATTACCTAAAACAGTAAATTTACATTTAGTAAATTATATGAATGACATGTACATATTTCATTATTTTATATTACCATCAGCCACAACAACGCAAGGTTCGATGTGCAATATTCTTGATACCAAACCCAAACTAGTATTTGAATCAACTTTGATTATTTTTTTATTAACAGCTGGTGTAATAGAACCATTTAATTCTATTTGTTTGTTGTTTATCATTAGCATAATATCTTTAGGGGACGTAATTCCTACAATTTGCCTTAAACAAGATTTTTAATATTAATTAGGTAAAAAGGGAGATTTTTAAATAATTTTACCCCTTTTCATTAAGTACTGGAATGATTTCATTTTTTTTGTCATGTAGTAATTTTCTAAAATCTTGACATGTGGAAGTAGTATATAATATTTCGGGTTTTTCCACTTTTAAATTGCTGATCTTATCATCCCACCACCTACAATTTGTTTAATAATTACTTTATTTATTCTAAAGGAATTCCCAACTTACAAATGATTATGGACATTTTCAGGTGTTATATAACGCTTGGCTTCCATCCATTCTTCTGATACAAATTTTGTTAAATAATTCCTTATACTGTCTGGTAAAATGACAACACATCTTTGTCCTTCTTTTAATTTTTTTGCTGCCTTTAAAGCGCCTGCTACATTAGCACCACTACTTCCACCTATTTAAACAATTTTTTATTTTCAAAACTTGAAAAAGAATTCTTTATACATTTATTTTTTCTATTTATCTACCTGAAAGTAATCCTTCTTCTCTAATAAGCCTTTTGGCCATAATAAACGACTCTTTGTCCGTAGTTTTTATCCATTTATCAACCACAGACCGATCCAAAACCACCGGGATAAAGTCATATCCTACCCCCTCTACTTCATAAAATCCCACACCTCCTTCATTTAAATTATCTGGAGCAGCTAGGATAGATCCATATGGATCACATCCTATTATCTCAACATTAGGTATCAGTTCTTTCAAATGACGTCCTATTCCAGTAACAGTACCGCCCGTTCCCGCTCCTATGACCTAAGTTAAATACGAAAATTTTAGTGATAAAAAAATTAAAAATATATTTAAAAAATGGCCCAATATATCCCACTTTCTTTTTTGTTTTAATATGGAACCCTAATATAATACAGGGTATATTTGAAATATGTACAGATATTTCAGGAGGTGAAAATACGCTATGAAACAAAAAACTTGAGTGAATATTTGAAGGTCCAAAGAAAAACGGCTTTGAAAAACAGGCAAAATCCAGTCCGGCCCTACATTAAAAGTACATCACTACATTAATGTGTGTGTTACCTATTGTTCTTGTAATAAGAGTATGAGATATAAATTGTTTTGATTTGTTTATTGTTTCAACGGTAGTTGTTACAAGGGCATTTAGTAGTGCAGAATTATGCAATACGATACTTTTGAAAGAGGTTGCATCAAAATAGCCAGTGCACAATGTTAATGATCTATACAACTGCGTGATGATCGCTACGAAAGATATCGTTATCGGCAAATGCCAGACGTCTTTGAAAAAATGAAAAATAATTTCGGTAGACGTATTGAAGCCTGTCTTATAGGTATAGCCCGTTATTCTAATTTCGAACGATATATGTAACATACTTGTGTGTATGTATCGTTCCTGGAACAGTTAACTCGTCGCTGTCGATAAGTGAACGGTATATTGTCGATGTTTACGTGAGTCGTCTGATAACGGAGCCCGTTTTATTTACATCGGTCATGGCTCAATTGTTATTGCAATATGTGGCAAACATCGACGTTGCCAAATCGCGCGCGGGGCCGGCTTCAGATACCTAGTAAGATGTTGCTATTTCATTTTTTTTTTAATTTGTCCCTTATTTTCACTGATATAGTCACCGTCTACTTGACACCCTCTAAATATCTGTACATACTTCAGTTACACCCTATATATAGCTTACCACCATGTCAACTTTTCCGTCACACTGTTCATAAATTTCCAATGCCGTATGGTCGTAGTGAGCGAGGGGATTCCCTGGATTTTTGTACTGATTTAAAATATACGAGTTCGGCGTTGCATCCCTTAATCTTTGCGCAACAGCAAGGGATCCTTCGGGTGAATCGAAGGCCGCTTCTGTAGGCACGCGAACAATTTCAGCGCCCAAAGCTTTAAGTACGTCGACCTTTTCGTTTGACATTTTCATTGCCATCACGATAATGCAACGGTAGCCTAGAGAAATGTATTTTTCAGCAAAATATTTGCAATTTATTTAAATTGTAAAGGTTGATGTTTTTTCAATGTATACCTTTTACGGCACATGCCAATGCCACTCCAATTCCGGTATTCCCTGAACTAGGTTCAATAAGTGTATCTCCAGGTTTAATCAGCCCCTTTTTCTCTGCATCTTCAAGCATTCGAATGCCAATACGGTCTTTTATTGAACCTCCTGGATTGTAATATTCGCATTTTACAACTAAAAAAATATTAAATGGAATTTAATTGTAATTATTACTTTGTCGAGAATTTAGTTACTACATAAACATTTAAGTATTATTTAGCTCTTTGGTTTTTTAATATAAAAATTGTTAGTTAGATAGTTAGCTATCTATGACAGTTATTTGCATCAATTTATTTATTGTGGTTTGTGTACATGTGTTGGCAAGAATTTTGGTAAGATTTTGTTATAATTTCAAGTAATTTGTTTTAAATAAATCGAAAACTATTAAAAAGTCCTTAAAATGTACTATGAAAACACATTTATATAATATTTATGTATTTTCATCTTCATAAACATTTTGTTTATAAATTAATTGCTACCGGTGTATAACTATTTATAGGTTAGGTATGTTGTTTTTCATTATTTTAAATAGGAAAATGAAAATTCATATAATTGAATAAACTTATATGTTTATTTTTCAATTAATTCAAAACTTCGACTATTTATTTTAAACATAAAATCTTTACTTAAAACAGCAAGTTGAATAGCATCTGCGCGAATTAGCTACAAAGTTAAGCGCAATTTATGTTTTTTAAACGGGTTGTCTATAGGTTGGGAGCATTCAGCGGTCATTAAAAATGTTTAATGTATTTTGTTTTAAGAAAACCATTATTTTTAAAGTGTTTATTTTTCGTCAATTGCGGCCAACATAATCGTTAAAATGAACCTCAATTATTAATGTTCATAAACTGTAGAAATATAGAGTATTCAAAAAAATATCCTCAAAAAATTGTAGGTATATAGGGATTAAGTAACTTTTTTGACGAGATAAAATATCGAAACAAAATTACGCATTAAAATAGTGTACAGATATGAAAAAAATTACATAATAATTGTTGAAACGCCGAATTCAAATGATAGGGTTAGATAACTTTTAAATAAATTCCGATAACCCTTTAATAAAATGCAATTTTGTTATCGTCGGCTTTTTAAAGCTGGGATTTTCATTTACAAATCATTTTTTTGATTAAACGCGTTTTTCTGTTTTTATATTTCGTAATTAATCATATGGTTATTACAATATTTAGCAAACACTACGTCACGAGTTATTTAATTTACGTTTTGTTAAAAACAAATTTATTTATTCATTCGATGTTACGTAGTTGTTTTTTAACGTCTTGTTTGTACGTATTTTATTTTATTTGAGCGTTGTTGGATTGAGTTTTTAAATAATTAACGGAGGTACCTAATAAAAAGAAGCCGACAATATTTTAAATACAGGTGAGTACCTACTATAATATAACATATTCAAACGTATGTAATATTTAAAAACTAACATTAGAATGTTTATTATCACTATACAGTTTTATAGAATTTCTACTTGAGAATTCGTGTATAGTGGTCAATTCTGATCAGACACCACTGTATATTTCGTTTTGAGTATAAAAATTTTACGTGTATATATCAACATGTATTGTTAAAGATTTGACCTTCTAGATCTAAATGTAGATTATCACACGTATTACAAACAAAAGTGTTCCTTATCATTTACTGATAATGTGCAGTTATTTAAATGTATATTCATGATAAAAAGTGTGATTTATAAAGGATTAGTAATAGTAATTACTTAAATATAAAGATAAACATAAAAAAGCAATTAATCGCATAATCACTTACAAATATCGCATTTTAATCCCTCCGCTTGGGGTATTCTGTTCAAACGTACCAAGGGCGTTTCTCCGACGGTTTTAAGTACATCAGTATAAATTTTAGGCCGGGGTTGTCTACAATATATTTTTTTTTCGTTTCGCAAAAAAAATTACTACAAAATATCTTATATTTTTATACCGAGTTTCCTTTGTGTGAGGGCTAGTTTTGGGGTCGGCATTCGGTTTCCAAGTACATCTTGATGGCCAATCTGGCGTTTCAAAATCCTTATGTTTGCACTCTTTAGACATGTTTCACCTCTGCTTTAACGATTCAGACACAAAAACGCGTAACTATGTGGGAGACGCGCACGTTTTTTTTCTTTATCTGACGGAACAACCGGTAGCTGAAATGATACTATACAAACTAAACTAGTTCCGAGGAGTTGAGCTAAGAGACCGACTGTAATGCAAAAACCACATGCCACTTCTACTCCTCTTATATGTATGGATAATCTAGGGGGTTGTCGACAGGTCGAAGCCTCAACTAACAGCTAATATTTATCTTTTGAATCGCTGTTTGATCGTGGGTTGATGCAATTCTTTCGAAACGTGTACATTGTAATTTCTGTCATGACGAAATATCGATTCACGATAAAATGTACTTATTTATAATATGAATTGGCACGAGCTAACTTTCCTAACTTGGTTTAATAAATAGGTACTAGGTATAACAGGAAACATAGGTACTTGCAATGTTATGAAAACTCAAATTTGTTAAAACATACGACAAGTATTATAGCAATCAGTGATTTTGAATTTGGATCAATAAAATTTAATACATTTAATAATCCCTAACAAATTAATTTTTAGGCTTAATGTTTGTCTATAATTATTTATTAATTTTCAAGGGTTTATTTTCGACTGATTTTTCATAAAGTTGCACAATTTCGTATTAAGATAGCAATTCGTTTACTCGACGTAAGGGTGGATCCAGAAAGAACTCTCGGGGTGGAAGTGAAGGATAAACTTTTCTCTAAAACCTAAATATTTAAATTAATTTGAATTATAATTTTCTTTCGTTAAAAGTAAGGACAGTTAAGTATTTTTTTCGAAATTTTTTTTACAATAGAGCCCTTGGGGAAGATTCCTCCACTACCCAATCCCTGGATCCGCCACTGCGTTCACGATATGTTATAGAAAATGATGTTGCCTTTCGCGCAAAGAATTCCTCACGTAAAAAAAGTAAACTAGACTGAATGAACGCTAAAGTAACAGTGCAGATGTGCAGAAGCAGTTTTATCGGTCTAGATAAAAACATTCTTGGAGAAATCTGCAGCTTTTAAGTTTTAAACTACATTTCACATTTTGTAATTAATCTACTTTTTTGTAATTAACTTCGATATGAGTTCATCAACCTTTAATGTTGACATCAATATCTTCACGGAAGCCCATTTTAGTAGCTTGTTTTCTACTTTTGACGAAAATAATTTCTTCTTAAAAACAAATTTTTATCCATTCTTTGTGCTGATAACTAAATAAAACCCACGGCGTGAAGTTTTGGTTACCCAGTTTTCTTCCAAAACTATTTTTGGTATCGCATAGCAGTTTTGTCTATTCTGATTTTATTTGCTTTTGCAACTATTTAAAACTTGCTACATAGTTGATTGTACAAATTATTATTAAGCACGAATGTGTTCGCTCAAAATTATAAAACAACTTCATAAATTGTTTTCTTGTTCTATTTATCAATTCAAGATGTGCAGACTTGTTTTGTTTTTTGTTTTGACTTATTTTTATACAAAATTTTAAGATGAACACAATATTTTTTAATTCGATTTTCCTTGAAAGATGATTTGACGTTTTTCAGATCGTTTTATAAATTTAATCGAATTTTATCGTCAAGTATTAGATCGTGATCTAAAACATATTTCACAACTTTGAACTTGAGTGTCCAATAAAATAATTAAAAACAATAGGTATATATATTTAATAAAATTTTATTATAGATTGCAATTTTATTGGATATGTAGTTCTTTTTTTTTTAACTAAAATTATATTTTTATTGCTTCATTTATAAGATCGTGCTGTGTAGTACTTTTTAAAAAAGTGATTATTCGGATAACTTATTTTTATATTTCGTTAAGAAAATAAATTTTTTTTCCTTATTATTTCTAAAATTAAGGGAGTCTGGATAATATCCTGTTTGAAGTAAAAAAAAAAGAAATTAAAAAAAGGTATTTTAGTAGTTTTTAACATTACTTCACGTTTAACTCGTCGAATAGCATACAATTTAAATTTTGTGAACCTACAGGCCACAGTTCTTGCTAATTATAACTTATCTTGATTAACCTTCCTTTCGTTATAGAACCGAATGCTTAACATGTTTCATGCTTGAACTTCTATAAAACTACGTAGTTATTTTGAGTTTCAAAAGAGAATACAAAAGATAAAAAGCACCGTTTGGAATGAAAAAAAATAGTACATTTTTATTTTAAGCGCTTGTACATTTTATTTGCGAAATTCAAAGCTTACTTTTATTTACATTTCTAACTCAAGGATTGGTAAACTAACGATAATTATAGTTGATTAATAAAACAAATAAATAACATTAACACAACATAACTAAAGGTTATCCGTAATAAAACTGAATATTTTTTTTACTAAAATATTAAATGATTTTGAATAATTCTATTAAAAATGCGATATGGTATAAAAGAGAAAAATGATTCACGAATTTGATCATTTTATAAACCCCTTTTTGTGTGGAATGCTTTTGAGCTTTTGTTAGAGATGATTATTAATAGGTTACTAAAAATTCCAATAACAGCAACAAATGAACTAAAAATCTACCTATACATAATATACTTTTTAAAACTTAAAACGTTTAATACCAGGAAGTTTAGCTAAATAAGTCGTATTCTTTTAAAAAACTTGATTGAATGAGAATTAATATTATTTACACAAATTAAATCTTTAGATTTATAGGATTGCAACTGCAATTTTTATAAACGGTTATTTGAAGAAGATTTTAGAAAAGCCATTTATCTAGTTAAACGTCAAATTAATTTTTTATTATGTATTTACGTACTTAATAAATTAACGTATAAGATTACGAATGCAGGGTCTTTATAAATGTCCGGGAACCACGTGATCTAGTTTTTAGTAACCTATTATACTCCTACAGTGTATTTGTTCATTTGGAGTTGGGAGCACTGAATCTACTTAAAGATGGAATAAAATAATTCCTCTTGCTTTTCTGCCTCTCACTCTCTTATTCATTTTAATTTATCGCGCTTTTCTATTGTTGGGCTCAATACTAAAAATTTTTGTAATTTTTTCATTTCAAAAATTAATCATTATTTAGTCCTTTTTGAAATTTCTTTAATCGCCGCCACTGTCAGAAATCGTCTAGGGATACTTGAATTAATATTGTGCATTTTGTACTGTTGGTTGCCTACACACGGTGATCACGTGGATCTCGGCCATTTATGAAGGCGCTGTACGACATGCATTTTACCGACTAAAACCCCTCGGCCTGAGGACACTTTCCTCAAGAATCCGACACTACCCAGTCGCATCGGGTGGCTGGGTGTCTTTTGAAGATTTCCCCTCTTCCACGAAAAAAAAACGTCATGCGTAGAAGTGTATATAAATAAAATAAAAGAGTGTCTGTCTGACCGTTCGGGATAATCTTCGCAACGGCCGTGCTAATTTATTCCCAAATATTTCTTTATATGCGCTATATCTCCGTTAATCCGTTAATAGTTTAATTTGAAGAATTACGTTCTTCGCTATTGATATTAAATTCATGTTTTGGTTAAAAAACTTGAAAAAACTACTTTAAACATCTTGACAATGACAATCGAACGCCCCCAGCTTATAGGCAACCAGTTTAACTAATAGGCGTAACAGTTATTAATTGCATAAATGCAACTACGTTAATTGGGTAAATTTTAATGTTGAGATCGGAGGATATTTGTAAAGATTTGTATTAGAAATTTGATTATTTATTTAACTTTCACCAGTATAAAATAGTAACAAAACGCAATCACCTCAAGAAACAGTAAATATATGTAATTAATTTTAAAATTAAAAGAAAAAAAAGAACATTTAAGCAAAATAACTCATTGTTCTGAACGTCATGTACCCAGTGATAATGTACCCCGTGAACCAGGCTATTCCTCTCGCCGGCTGGGGTACTACGGTGACCGCGTAGACGAGGGTGTGCGAAAATCTAGCTGCGGTGTAAATTCTAAAAAGCCAAATGGCTATGAAGGGTGCGGGATTAGTTAATATGTATCCAAAACTAACCAAAATGTGGGGCAAAATGTTCTCGATGTCGTTCAAATGAGCCCTAAAAGAAATAGAAATTAAAAATAAATTCAGTGGCTTAATTTTAGTATTTATACAACATTATTGTTGTTATTTATTATTTACAATTAAATCGAAAACCAAAATTTACATTACAAAAATAAATTTACAATAAAAATTATATTTTTAAATTACGCCATGGAGAGAATTCCCTATACATAGTTAGTAATATTAGGAATGACAACATAAAAGCATGTATGTACATAACAATAAATGAACAGAACAAAAATGTAGAGTTTGTCAATTAATTATTGTTCGCTCCTCGTACATGAGAATTCATTTTACGAATACGATGTACGATTTAGGATTATACAACCCACAATACGTTTAAATGATTTCAGTTAAATTTTTTTTTTGAGAAGTACTTTAGGATTATTACCTTCGAACTCTCTCAACATCTTCATGAACTTTTGGTTTAACTTTGTTCATTTGGCCATCTTCAGGATTAGCAAATGCCTAAACAGAACACATTAAAAAACGATAGTAATTTTGAACAGTTTATTTATTAAATTCAAATAGACCTATAGTCCTATTTACATGATACAAAAAAAAATTGATGGCACAATGAAGATAACGTTTAATTTTTTATTAGTATTTAATTACCTTATGTTTAAATCGTTGCATTGCAGTTAATACGGACATCGCCAACATTTTTGTAACTAAAATCGAACTATAAAACATGTAACTTCGAAGTACAGGATTTTCCAAAGACAAAATTTCGTTAATTGCAGGCATTTTTGTAAGTTGCGTGTTGTAGTTTCTATTTGAAAACTATTACACACCTTCGGCTTTATCAGCTTTACTTACCGCAACTTTTTTTGGCTTCGACTATCTTGTTGTGATCAAGTTGTGATACGAACTGCGTTTCACTGCGCATGTTGTAATTACTCGTCATTTTATGCAATGAGATTCCAGATTTTAATAAGTATGTACAAAGTTCGTAGCATACCCAGTGGCGGTACATAATCCTAAGTTTGGGGCTAATAATCACAAGAGTAATAAGAATATCTCTAATATGAGATAAATATTTATGTATCTGCACTATCTAGTGCGTTATTAAAATGCGCACATCATATATATATACGCAATGTGTACGATTCGCTGCCTACTGCCTTTCCTTATTTTGGAGGTGTATGCAGTAATAAAACGCGTTCGCTGTTTTGTATTGCACTGAAGAACATTAATTGTCGAATACCGTCGCGGGGGCATTGAAGATGGGGAATACCTGGCGCCTAGCGTGCTCGTAATTCTGCGGCTGAATAATATTTAGTTGGTACTAACGCTACGGATACGGAAAGGCGATAAATTAAGAATGAATCGTTTATTGACTAAAGAAAATTATTAATGCTACATTAAAAAATTATCAATTATCGGTAGTGCGCGCGCAAGATTGGCACATCTATTTATTCCAAAAATTGGTTTTTCTTCTATGTTAAATTTAACTTGAAATTGTTAATACGCTCTATTAGTATGACGTCACGCGATCAAGGTCATTTTTGCGGGATCCAAACAAAACATCGGTCCGTGTATTAGCTTATGGACGAAACTTGTAGGGTGAATTTTTCGATTTTTTTGAGCGTTGCTGAACATTTGGAAGCATTTGTATGAAAGTTCATGTAAGTTAAATTAAGTACTGTAAGTATTACGTAACATTTTCTGCAATACAGATTACTTTCATCGAGAAATTTTAGTGAACATAACCTATAACATGGTGATGTGATGTGTTGGGCGCCTGGTTGTTACCATTACAATCCAAGAGAAACCTGCCAATTCTTCAAATTTCCGAAGAATGAAAATCTTAGGTGTAACGTTTGATCTTTTTAAAAAATGTTTTATCCTTCATATAATGTATTTTATGGTTTATTAAGCAAAATAATACAAAACCTTATTCGATAGAATTGATATTTATATCTGCGTTTGTTTATTATTGAGTCACAGAGTTGTTCTTGTTTTGTTTATAAAAGAATGTTCACACTATTGCGGGGTGTGAGAAAGGGAGAGAGTACTAAAACATACGAGTACACAGTGCCACAGTGGTGACATGTGATTGAAAGAAGTAAATTGTGTAGTATGCAGGTTAATAATGTGTACAGAGATTTAAATGATCAGTAAAAGGGTTAATTGGGTTACGATGCATTGGGATGCCATGTACAGGCGTCCGGGGAAGCCTCTACTTTTTCAGGTGACTCTAGCCAGTAGTTGAAGATTGAAGATAACCACGATAATATGTAAAATACGTAATCGTTAACTTTAAAACCTAGTTAATGTCGATATGATAATTGGATATCACGTTCCTGACATATGAGTATTGTGAGGGGGCAGAGGACCCCCGGTGAGTACTTTACGTAAACTATATTATTTACAGAACAGTAATTTTTGTTCTTTATTACATGTAATTAATGTTCGTCTGACTGATTGCATTAAATGTAACACTGCCGGAGGTAAACTGCTCTGACCTGACCCACGGAGGATTTTCAAAATAATTTCCATCGATTAGGTAAAATAAAAGTCTAGTTTACATAGGAAAAAGTGGATTTTATTAGTTAAAAACAGTTTGATAAGTTAGGAGTACGCACTCTTATAGGTTATGTTTATTACATTTATTCTGTAAAGTTTTTTCTTTTGAATAAAATGCCAAGCAATACTAACAGCACTTAGCCTATAACTTATGAACTTTCACAAAAATGCTTTAAAATGTCCAACAACACTGTAAAAAGTCCACAAACTCGCACACAAAATTTCCGCCGTAAGCCAATACACGTACCACTGCTTTGTTTGGATCCCTGACCGTGATCTACGTCAACAAAAATGGCGGGCTGACGTCATCACTAATAGAGTGTATTAGTACAAGTACGTAATTATTTTATTTACAGGAGGCGTTAAGAAAAAACGCATTAAATTTATTGCATTCGTTATAGGAAAAAAACGTAATTATTTAATCATTGCATGTGGTAAATTTTAATTGAAGGCACATTAAATAGCCGCCTTTATATTATTCAGTTTTCTTTAATTTTTTTTCACTTGTACAATTGAACACTGTAAATAGATTAATTGTTTGTGAATACATCTATATTTATTAGTGACTTTGTTAATTTATGTTGGTGTAACTGGCGAAATGTATAGTGTTTTGCATATCTATGGTACAACCTTATCGCATATATGTCGCATATCGTCTCAGTTTTTATATTTTATTTATGCAGTTTTTAACGTGTTCGTTATGTTGGTGATTAGCCAAAAAACTCTAAAAATATGTTGTTTTTGTTGTTATAAACAACATTTTCAGTTTTGCTAACAGTATGTCATTCATTTCCACCATTTATTTTTATTTCTACTTATCTTAAATCCGAACAGAAGGTAGAGTGCTTTTTATTTTTCTCTCGTTTATTTAATAACGTTGTTTTTTCTTTATCATTTCTAGAGGGTAATCGTTGAATAACTGCACATTGAAGGTTATTTCAATCCCACTGCTCTACGAAAACGTTGTAGTGGCATGGTTCTCTTGCATTTTACTTGCTTCTCGACTGTATCATCGCGTGATAAAATAAGGTAAGGAAATAAACCGTAATGAATATGTCTTTTTGAAGGCAGGAAATGTATTGTAGTTTTGTCATATTTATTTCACAGTCATTAATTCGTTGTGTATCCTTTTCTGCAGGTTGGCTGATGTATGAAGGCACACTAAAGTTCATTTCGATCCTACTACAACAACAAATCAAAAGGCATTAACAAATAATGGTCTAATAATTTACAGTGCTAGATTTTGTATCTCTTCCTTTAGAACATTCTGCATGTAATTAAGGTAAGAATAGATACTGTAATTAATATATTTCATTAATATGCACAATGGTACTTGAAAAAGGAAAGACAAAGACAAAGTCTAAATTATTGTTACTTGTAATTTTGATTTTAAAATTACATGAACAATTTCGAAATGATTCTCTTTTTACTATTAAAAAATACAAATAGTAGTTTTCCGTAATTATAGAAAGGAAACATATGAATGTTGAAATTTTATACTTATCTAAATTGTTATTTCTAGTTATATTTTTATGTTATATTATTTCTAGTTGTACCCTTACTTTTTTATGTATTAGTACCGTCTCATTTAATGTTACATTATCTAACAACGTTCTAAATTGGAAGCAAAAGTAAGTAAATAAAACACTTTGTTGGGTTTCAAAAACGTTTTAATTGTCCACGACCGCCGTTTTACCACACTGTGGGTTTATCAGGATGAATTATAGATATAATACATATTTCAAGCCATTTATATCTAAGTAGAATTAACCTAAGGAGTGGGAGCATACTGTTTTAAATTAAGAAAGGGTGAATTATTTTCTTCAACTTGATTATTTATTGAAATTCCTACCTAATTGTAATTATTAATTTCAAGACATTCCTATATGACATGTTTACAATCACCACATTTTAATTTGTAAACTTTTGACTTTTAAATGAAGTACAGCAATCAGATATGTATTTACTTTTGTTGAAATGTTTCCTAAATATGTAAAAGCTTTTTTTTGTTTTAATTTAATTATAATTATAAATACCCAATAATTATTGGGTAAATTTGATTTAATGTTTTAATATTTTGTTTTATTATAACCATTACAACAATTTGGATTATTCTGTTTTAATTCTAAATCGAAATTAGCTTTAGAAAGAGGAACTTTTAATAGTCTATGTAGCATAGAATGAAACAATTATATTTTTTGAGAAAAGGGGTGAAAAGAATTACTCTGTATATTTGTGTCCGTTTGTGCTTGTTTTTGGAAAATTGAAAACTCATGTTTGTTGTTAATTCGGCAAATATTTAGATCAATTAATTCGTTCTTCTTGTCCGTTTCTACAGGTTAACAAATGGAAAAGACCTTTCGAAGTGTTATTTCAAACTCAACGAGACAAGTCGTCCACAATGGCATTGTTCTTCCTGGACATCAATTACTGTTGATCTTTTTTCATCTTGGGACATTCTGCAGTTATAAAATCGATGATGCTTTTACTTGTTATAATTCCATTTTTTAAAATAGTAAAACACGATCACGATAGTTACAATTTTTTTTTAAATTTAATTATATCCACAATAATGCATTCTTCCACCTGAAGAAGCCATTGTATGGTGAAATAATTATTGTGGATATAATAAAATTAAAGAACGAATTTGTAACTATCGTGATCGTATTTTATTATTCTGCAGTTATTTAAGAGGTAATTAATAGTGAAATATATATGTAGAATTTTTATATAAATTGTAACAAGTTATCTAACACAGAACAAATAAATATATATTTTTATTACATGCGGTGTTTAATGTACAAAAGGATCTTTAAAAAAAAAACAATATCCTGGTAAAAAATGCCAAAATTTTAAATAATCGAATTTCCAGTTATTTCCTGATTGCCCCCCGTATACGAATGTTCAAATTTTCCTATTTTGGTACCAGGAGAGCATAAGTATCAGGAGGTATATTTTATTATTTCCTGATTTACCCTCGTATATGGAAGAAAATTTAAAAATTTTCAAAATTTTCGATCTTAGTACCAGGAGAGCATAAGTATCATGAGGTATATTTTATTATTTCCTGATTTACCCCCGTATATGGACCAATATAACGGCAGTTTTCTTCCTGCATTTTGAACTGTAGTTCAGCTTCTACTTATGAGATGGCGCTAGTAGTATCGAAATTAAATAAATTGTTGTAAAGGGCGTTAAAACAATTTTTGATGTTTATATATTTATTGGAAACTATTTACAAAATTACAAAACACATTACAGACAATGAAAATAATAAAATATGACACGACGATCACGTTTATTTTTTTAAATATTAATACAAAGAGGAATAAAGTATAAATAACAGTTTTTTACAATAAATGGCTGAATATTCATACCTGGGATAATTAATCACTATTATAAACAACCCTTACTTCATTTTTTGTGAATATACACTCTAGTATACTTGGTGTTGTAAATTACTACCTATTTTTTTTAACAAAGGGTTAAAACACATTTATTTCTACATACAACAATTTTGTTAAATCAGAGTTATTTTATATATTCTTACACAAATTTTTTTTAAAAAAGTAACATTCTTAATTATGGTAATACAAATACAGATGTATGAACCGAAAATAAGTTCCCTAATAAAATGGCCGCCACATTTCTCCTTACAGCCACTGATCTATCCAAATTAATAGAATTTATTAATAAATAATAAGTTTGAATTTATCTTTAACAATTTTGGCAAAAATCAATTTTGTAAAGTGTACATTCATATCAAAATAACATTCGAAAAAGCAAATTGATTCCTAAAAATAAAGGAAATTCAAGAAAGAAATGCAACAGTAAAAAAAAAAACTATAATGAAATCCTAAAAAATAAAGAATTCTTCATGTTCTTATGATGTCCGTTACTTAAAAGCCAAATAAGAGCAACTACAATAGGAATTTCGGGAAATACTAATAGCTTATATACTAGAAAGAATTCCCATCTTCTCCAGCGTAGGATTTTATTTCTATTCATGTGAAATATATTAATTACCTCTTAATAAACTGTATAAAGTTCCAAGAAAAACAGCAAATGAACTTCAGAAAGAACAATGCCATTATAGACGACTTGTTGCTTCAATTCGGTTTTTTCCATTTGTTAACCTACAGGAACGGACAAGAAGTACGAATTAACGTTATTGGATAGCAAAACACGAAATTATACAATAGAAATGCATTAGATACTGAAATGGCAAAGGATATCTATCCTACATGAAACACAACATCGATGTTGTAAAGTCGGTTTCTAGTGTTTCTTCAAAAAAATACACTGTTTAAGTAGTTCTCTTCTATAAATATACGAAACTACAACTACTGTTTGCATTTTCCATAATAACATACTACTATATAATGTATTGTATTGAATAATATATTTAATGTCAATTTTTAATTTATTGATATTAAAATGTCGCATAATTATAGATTTTTAATAATTGTTGGTTATTGGCGATAATAGCTTCTGTTGATTATAAATATATCAATTTACCAACAAAATTAGATTCTTATAAGTGAATAGTACAATATAATTTAGAATCTGTTAAGATAATTTTAATAAGAAAATACATTAAAATCGAAAGTATGTAATAATAATTTAAGATTTTACTTGCCATTACAAGTTGGTAACTTATTCATAAATCCTTAAAACAGAAATTTCATAACAAATAATGTTTAGTTAAATAATACTACAATAATTTATGAAGGAATAATGATAGTTCTTTCAAATATGCAAAGCAGTTATTAAAAAATTAATTAGTAGACAACTGTTCAAAATAATTGAAATTATCATTCGTTAGCAGTAATTCCATGCAAAAACAAACTTCTATTTAAAAAAAATTATAGTTCAGGTAATATAAATTTCTCATGCACTAAAATTTAACAACAAACGACTGCGCTATCATTTGTAGAAAAACATAAATCGTAACAGCTGTTGAGTCCGGGTACGGGTAATTTTTTGTTTTAGCGTATATTTCGAAAACTAACGAATAAAAGGGATTATATTCAATTGACAAAATGTAAACAATTAAAAAATTTATGAAATGTTTTTTCATAAGTCCGACTGAATGGTTTTTCGCCGAGAAAAGACGGAAAAACACTAAACAAAAGATCTATTTTTTTTTTTAAATTCATATCTCAAGTAAATTACATTATGAACATAGTCCAACTAATTATAGCTAAAGATGTGTACTTTCATATAAGTCCCGAAAGAAAGCCTTTGCTTTAATAGTTCATGTACTATTGCAATATAAACAATTTAGGATATTTTGTTTGTCACCGTATTAACGGAGTTGATCTGATTTTAATTTTACATGCTGCTTCTGGAAGTAGAGATTATAGGCTAGTATTTCTTTCTCTTTAACAAAGATGCAGTAGTTACAGTCGCTTTGTTTCCTATTGATTTTAGAAGTATTTTTGGCACAATTTAACACCTCTATTATAAAAATCAAGCTAGAGGAATTGTAATTAAAATATTTACATTCAGAAACCGTTTCCAAAATTATAATTGTATTATTTCTGTTAAAATGATAACAAATATAATGTGCTAAATTAGCTGCAATATATTATGTAATATATTGTATTCAACTCGAAATATGAATTTAAGTAAACATCTTTCTGTTTCCTATACTCAACTGTAATCTCGTACAAGTACTATTCCTGTTTTAATTAAATATATTAATGGCGGTTTATCTACTCTTACCTTATGTAAATGGAAAATGTTCCAACAAAAAGAACTTAATGTAAACTATCAACCCATAGTTTGTTGAAATTCTCTCGAGTTGTAGTTCCAAGGTAATTGAAGTGACTTCAATGTGCTTTCAATTATCAATCAGCCTTTCGGAAAGGATTAAGACAAATTAATTAATGGTGCTATTAAATAAAATTGACAAAAAGGAACACATTTCCTCTTTTTAAAAAGATGTAATCAATAAGGTATGTTTCCTCACCTTAATTAATCCCGCGTTGTTCAAAGAGCAAGAAGATGAGAGGGAGTAAAATGCAGGAAAAAGATGCCATTGTACTCTTTTCCTAGAGCACTAAAATAGAAATAATCTTTAATCATGCAGTTATTTATCGAAAAATAGAAATAGGAAAAACGAATTGATAAAAAGGATATAAAATAATAACGCACCAAAAGGCTTTATAAACACCAAATTGGAGTAAAACTGATTGTGAGCATAATTGTGAGTAAAACTCCTTTCTAACCTGAAAATAACAACCAAAATGACACTATCATAGACAAGTGAGAAATATAGATGACACTTTTTTTGACTGATTTTAGCGCCCTCAAACACGTGGTGTCTCAACTAAAATTAAACCCCGCGAAATTCAAATGAGCTTGAAATTTTTGTCTATTACAAGTTGGAATAGAGAATTGACAAGCGACGATGTATTGCAATGCATTTTCTTTTACAAAAAAAGAAACTATGTTGTTACTGGTTAATTTTGTACTTCTAAATAAGACAATGTTCAAGCTAAACAGCTGTAAAACTGTGTGGAACAGTGAAAATATTTCTTGGATGGAAAAGACACAATAATACAATTGTGGAAAAGCCAATAAAGATAAAGGTAGTCTCTGCAGTAGTAGAAAATTTAAAATTAAGTATGTATAATCAATGATAAAGAAACATAATCGGTAACAACTTGTTTACATTTTTACATAGAAAGTGTAGGACAAAACAACAGCATCAAGTTATTCACGAAGAAACACAGACCTCATGAGTTACTTACAGAGTTATTTGTTAATGCAGGTAATGGTTTTGCGACGTTTAATATTCCTTCCCTTTTATTTTTGCATTTCTGATTCACTACCATACATACGCAAGACGCAACGTTTAATTTTTCTATGCAACCAGTCTCGCAATAGTACAACCAGCGCTCCCTGCCACTTGATGTCCACGCGAGTGGACACGACAAAATCATAGATACATAAACCTATGTACGTTTCAAAAAGTAGTGTTCGCTTTAGATGACTCGTTGCTGCAGTAATCGAAATAATCAAATATTATCCATTCCACAAATTAATGAAATACTGAACTACCAAAATGTTTACACTAGTATAATTTCTGTTCATTAATCTTTCTTATTCCACTTTAAGACGATGCTCTTAAGTGCGGGACAAGAGCCACAGTATAGAGTAAACAGATATTTGACAGATAATACGTCAACACTTACGTCAACATGTCAATTCCTTCAGTAACCTATTAAAATATAATATATTGCTATGTTTATTAATAAAATGTAAACAAAGTACGATAGTTGCACGATTTTATACAAATTAATAATTTTATTATCTTGCAATAATTATTTTTGTAAGATTTTGAAGCATTTCAATATGCCTGCCGCAGTGACGGACAAAGAAGATTCTGATCGTTCAGAGCAGATGTGGAATGCATTAAAAAAGCACATATTGAGAGAAAGAGAACGTAAGAAACAAGAACGCGAACAAGAAGTTGAAGAAGAACGATTGCGAAAAGAAAGAGAAGCTAGAGAGCAACAGGATGTAATGACTCTGGGAGAAACTCGAGAACAAATTCAACAATTAGAAGCAAAACTTAGAAAACTCAAGGAAGAAAAACATCAACTATTTTTACAGTTGAAGAAAGTTTTAAATGAAGATGATAACAGAAGAAGACAACTAGTTAAAGAGTCAAAGTATAGAAATCTTTAAATCATATAAACCAGTCCTAATAATATGTGAATATTTTGTTTTTGCAGTGAAATGCTTACTATCCAAGCCCTGCCGACAGCAGGAATGGTTCACACGCAAATATTTATACCACAGTCTGTGCCTCGGCCTGCTCCTATGCCTCAACAAGCTTATAAAGCTGCGAAGAGACCTAGAAGTCCTAGTCCTCCACATTCAACACCAGTTTCCATGTATCATCAATCATATGCATACAAACCCGCTGCTATTGCAAATTCCTCCTATCAGACTTCTCCCCAAAGTAAGTATAATTTGTCATTGTTGATATCTGTTAATGTATACTTTTTGTCATTTAATAGAAACTCCCCAGTACAGCGGCCTTTGTGGATATCCAGTACCTCCTCAAGAGCTCTCAATTTATTATCCTCAAAGCCCTCTGACATCAAGGGAACAGCCCAGAGGTCTTTATGAGTCTCCCCGCACTCAAGCTTATCACATTGATCAGAAGTCTTTGGAGCATTATGCTCTAAGACCACCGTCGCATCTTATTCACATGAATCCTGCACAAAAAACCGGCGGTATCACTTCCGGATATCCTATACGACAAACAACGTATCAGACTGCCCCCGCCTCAGCATCCAATCTATACACAACACAAAGTCAGTCTTTATACCGTCCTGTAAGCATGACCATGAAATATCCTAATCGAGAATAAAAAGGAGTATCTAGGTTAAAATATTGTATGATAAGTGGCTAAAATAAGATGTTAGTTGTTGGGTTTAATGATACATTTAAATAATTAAATCTTAAAATCCCAGAATCTTGTTTTTATTCCCATTGGTCAGTTGGGTTTTTGTTCATTTTTTGACTCTACAAAGTGACCCGCAGCATGTAAATTACTTTATAAGTCTGATATGTTATATACTGGGTGGCTAGTCTTAAATAAACCACTAATTCCCAGGGAAAACAAAAGTAGGGGGGAAAATAGAATGAAAACGTTGAATGAGGTACTGAATTTGTGAGCGCGAGCTAGAAAATTGTTTAAAAAAAATTTTTTTAATTTCGTTTCGTAGATTAAAAAAAAACAGGTCAACATTGTCCGAAGCGAGTTTTTTAATTTGTAAGTCACCCAATAATGGCCGCCCTTGCAGAGGTTCGGAAAAATAGGCGTAAAACTCAAATTGTATAATATACTACTTTGCGATTTGGAAGGAGTGTTTATAATACATCAATAAACAAGGAAAATATTTGGAAAAGGCCTGGCATTACTTGTTCATTCGAATGAGCGTTCAGAATAGCGATATCTAAAAGCAGGTAATCTTTTATCTCGTCGAACTTATGAGTTAGTAAAAAAACTAGTAGGGTTAGCATGTTCCTAATTTTTTACACTGTCCAAACCGGAAGGATTTACTTCACACGGTATGGCGTTTATAAATTTTTTAAAGTAGTTCTGCAATTGAAATATTGATAAAAAAATATTTTAGGAGTCCAAGTTTAAATTTAATCTAGAAATAAGTTTTTTTCTAGCTTGCGCGTGTTAATTTACAAAGTTAAATAAAAAAAAAAATTTATGACATCGTCAACAAAAAATTTTTTATTCAATTCTAATTGAAACGCTACTTAGCTGCTGGATTACATACATTGATTTTATACATAAGTATGTATATCGTTTCTACAAACTACTTGCTTGTAAAAATATAATTTAGCCAAAATTATTATCATTTTCAGCCTATATATTTCTACAGTTATTAAATTCTTTTATATAGTTAGATGTTGTTCAACAAAAAATTTATCTTTAATATTTAAAGTAAACTGCCGTTTTGTAAAAGATAAAAATAGTCTGATGTTTAAAGTAGAATAATTTATAGAAACAAAATTATACGTCCATAGTATTCTAAATTTTGGATTTTCGTGAATAGTTGCTCGTAGAAGACTAAATATCCTGACTTTTGATTCAAATCATTGCCAATTATGAAGCAATTAATATGTGGCGCATAAAATTAATTACAGAAATTAATAATTTGTTGGACATATACATACACAGTTACAAGAATTCCTATTATTACCTACCAATAACTTAAAGTTGAATATTTAATACTTGAAAAAATTGTGGAAAACTACTTTTTTTAACTTAGCCACCAAATACCGAAATTTAAACTTATTAAATAGACAGTCAAATGAATCATCACAGTATCCTAAAGTTACATAAAAAACAGTAATTTACTTTTCCTGAATAATTACTAAAAGAATGATTTATTGCGTTAGATATTGTTATTTATTGTAAATGTATTTTTTAACCCCCTGCTATGACAAATAATATATTTTTTATAAAAAGCAAGATAAAATTAATAGAAATTAACTACAATAGTGTCGTTTTTAAATGGTGCAAATTTAATCTATATCATCATAGCATCATTTCCCTGCATAATTCTAACATTTTTCAATATTTTTGATTTTTTTATTTCGGTTGAATTTTATGGGGCCACTGTTTTAAGAGTTTAAGTTCCTGGTCTAGGATCGATTCCTCTTTCCATGGTTTTTGTGCAATAACAGATATGGCAATATAAGCTTTGGGTCTTTTATTCAAAAGTGGATGATTTTGTAATTGGCTTTTGTATTTCTGATATGGGAATGGATTTACAAATTTATTACCATTATTAAAATTATTGTTATTCTTGTTTTGTAAAATTTGCTGATTATTTGTATTTAGATCTTTTATAGAATCGTTCATGGTATCAGTGAGTCTCCCATTATTGTTATTGGTCATATCACCTACCTTTTTAATTTTTGAATCGCTCTCTGTTGAATTATCCTTTTGTGACCTTTTAGAGTTGTATGTGTAGTAATAACGAGGCTTTTTACGATCCTTGGCCAAGCTACGTAATTCTTCGATATCCTGTTGAGCTGACTTATTTGATGCTTCTTCATTTTTGAATTCTACAGCACCTTTTTTTGTGTTATCTGGAAAAAAAATATTCATCATGAGCGTGAAGACTTCATCATTCAATCTTTTTTAATAAAAAATGATATCGACTTCGTTGAGGTGCCGATCGAAGCGTATTAGTCGTTTTTTTTTTTTTTAACAGAAAGACTGAAATTTAGTAAATTCTAGAATTTTTTAAAAAATATTTATCTGATCAATTGGTTCTGATATAACTCTATACTTTAAACAAGATAGATATTTTTAACCAGTACTAGCAAAAAGCTTTTATAGTTTTTTGTAACATTAAAGAAATGGCAAAAAAACGATAAATAGTTGATATTAATGATAAATAAAAAGATGAATCGAATAACATGAGATTCATTGAGTTTCCATTTATTCTTCTGTATTATCATTACGAGATTTATAATTAAAAATAATAATTAAATATTATTAATAATAATAAAAAATATATAACAATTATCTAAATATTGTTAACAACAATAAGTTAGTGTTATTAACAATGAACCATTGATATTAGCAATTAAATATTAAACGACACAAACTTCTCAAAGATAATTTATATAAATACTGTAGTGACCTATAAACAGGGCGTTCAGAAAAAAAATCTAAAGTTCAAAAACTTCAATCACAAATAACTTTCGTTTTCTTAAATGGCACAAACCCCTTTATTTTGCATTGGATTCATTTTTTCATCCTGTTTCGGTAGATATGAATACTACCTATTGTTTTGATTGAAAATTTTTGAGTAATTTTAAATTTTTACTTAAAATGGCTAATTTTAATATTTTTCGCATAAGAAATTGTAGCTTTTGGACAACTGACAACCAAAGCAAAATCAAACAAAAAATCGTCCTTTCTATTAATTTATGTTAAAAAATTACAAAAAACGAAAAAATTCAATTAGAGTATTCATTATAAACATTGCTTTCGAATGTCTTTCTAAAAATAAATTAATCAAAAGAAGGGTTTTTGATTTGATTTTGCTTTGATTATTGTTAGCTATCACTTGTCCAAGGAACACTTTCTTATGCGAAAAATTAAATTAAAGTCAACTATTTTAAGCAAAAGTTTAAAATTACTGAACATTTTTCAAATAAAACAAAACGATGTATCCATATGGATCGAAAGAGAATAAAGAAAGGAATCGATAAATAAATAAAATCTGGTAGGTGCTATTATAAAAAATGAAGTCATTCGTATTTGAAGATATCAAACTTCCAAATTTTTACACCCTGTATATTCCTGCATGGCGTGATTGGAGTGCGTCATTTAACAGTACCAAACCGTGTCACGCTATGATCAGCATTTATTTTTTACACGGCACTATTATAAGATATAAAATAAAATGTAATAATCGCCAACGATCTTTAATAAATAAAACATATTTTTAAATATTTTTCTTTTTCTTACCTATTAAATTTAATGCCTGTCTCCAAGGACGAGGATCGGCGCTTATTTTAACAATCAGCTCAAGCAGTTGTTCTGTGGCATTCAGAGTTCCTGGTTCTATCTTTAACATAAAAAAATGGCATGTTTATTACTATGTAAGATTCAGATTATACTCCTAATAACAATTAGTAACGATCTATGATTACAAGAGCACGGCCATCAAGCTAGAATAACGAATATGTACTTTACTACGGACACCGGCCGTGAAAGCCTAAGCTGTTGCAATAATAATAATAATTTAGGTTCTTACCTCGCTTTCAGGCGGCGTTTCCAATAACTGCACTAGCGAAACTGAAATTAAAAAAAAAAGGATTTTTTTTTAATTTTGCTTTCAAGTTTTCTCATTTTTTATACTTAAAAAAAATTATTATCAGTATTTTTAATGAATCAACATTTTCTTCTTGTTAATGATATAAATTAACAAATTTCTATAAAATAAAAATCTTCTAACGACAATTGTTTTTTTTTCTTACCTTTATTGATGAAAATTACAAAAATAATAATTGATATGGATCTCCTCAAAAACATACTTAATGCTTTTGGATCTTATATTTTTTATTCAAATGTAACTAAGGTACTTTTGTGACTGTTTATAAGTATGTAAGTATCTTCAGAACAAGTCTAGTAAATGTCTACATTTTACTGTACCGATAATGATATCACGCGGTAAAAAAGTAATCTTGAAGACCGATTTGATATAAATATATAGGATATGTAAAAATCAAAACATTGCCGGTAGAACTACTAACCCCCAACAATATTTTAGTCGTGCGCATTCGTTACGAATGTTTGCGTTTTCTCCTGACCCTAAGACATCAATAAGTTATTATTGTTGTCAAGGGTAAGTTCACAAGGACAAGCACATTCTTTGGGTCTATTTACAAAGAATAAAAGAAACTGACGATTTTTAAGTTTACTTCTGCAATTTTTTTTTTGAAATCATCAGAAAAGAAAAATTAAAAGCAACAATAATTAATTTTAATTATAGGGTAACCAGCCCATCCGGTTAATCAGAAGACTTTAAAAATCGAGCAGTTTCTCCTGATTCTTGATATTAAAATAAATATCGATCCCGAGTCTAGTCAGTAAATTTTTTGTTGAACCCTAATGTATTTTTTTATACTGGCCATACCTCCGTTAATACTCGACCAAAATTAATGATTGAGATATTATCTTGAAAATTATGTTCCCTGCTATTGACGAAAAATAAATAAAAAGTTCAAAATAAATGTTTTGGTTAAAAAATTTTAAATAAAAGCACAATACTCGTAACTTATAGGCAACTAACTAACTTTTCGTAGTATTTTTAGTATTTTCAACCGCTGTTGGTTGCATATACGCAACTGTAATTTATCACAAAAAAGAACAATACGCATGAAAAAAAAAAGAAGAAAAGTAGACGAAAGTTTGAAGCAAAATACAGTTACACAAAAAAATCTTTTAACTGAAAAATAATACCTATTGAACGAATAACTTTTAATAACTCAAACCGGAGTGAAAATTGATTTTTATATAATAAAAGATCAATCATTTGGAAACAAACTTAAAATAATACTTAAATACAAAATAAAATTTCCTTGTCAATTATTAGGAGCGTATAATAGTATCAGTCAATATACTACTGTTCTACGTACCAATATTCGGCTTCTCTGTTTTTAAACTATTTTTTTTATCTTACTTTTGAACACTTATAATTAGTACGAAAGCATAATAGACAAGAACTCTTTCAAACCTATTGAATCGATTGTCGATCACAAATTCGAAAATACAATCGAATTGCAGAATTCATAGATAAACGAACGATAAAAGAATTTGACAGTGGCTATGGTAGCACAAACATTATACACTTACATTTTTTCAAATTCTACAGAAAATATAAATTCTTTCTAGGTTTAACTTAAAACAGCTATCTTGAATCTGAATATAGTGTTTTAAGTTAAAAATTCATAATTTTAACTAAATTCACAACATTAATATTTTAGCAAATTGAACAGAATTGAACGCAGCCATGAGTAATAAATGCCTAAATAAAGGACCAAGAAACAAAAAGAATAAAATAACATAACCTCATATAACCTTGTGTATACGTAGCATTTTGCCTATAAACGTAATTAAATCGCGAAAATAAATATAATTCCGTTAATATTTGTCTGCTAAAATGTTGATTTTTAATTTGTTATAATTTCATTTACGTGCTGTAAAATAAAAAGTATTGTATCATGAGTAAAATAAAAGAAAATGATTCGGGCAGCAGTGATGCTTCTGTCGAATCCCAAATTACTGCCTTAGCACAGTCAAAACCAGAAGGTATTTCAAATGAAGATATACAAAGTAATCTTTCAGGTGTAACTGCAGAGGTGTGGGCTAAAAGTGTGAATAAACTTTTAAAATCAGGGTGAGACGTGATACTTGTAATTAATGAACATTATTTACAATTGTTGTAATAGTCTGCTTGAATTGTTTAAGATTAACAACCAACTACTTTATAAGTACAAAGATCCTTCAAAGAAAACTGTGAATAAAGGTTCAGACAGCGAGGAGAAAGTTGTTTACAGAATTATAGAAGAAGCAGGAAATAAGGGAATATGGATAAGGGACATCCGATTTAAGTCAAATCTTAATATGACCCAACTTAACAAAGTTCTAAAAAGTTTAGAAACCAAAAAAGCTATTAAAGCTGTTAAGTCTGTTTCAGTACGTAAATATATCACCATTAAACTTGTAATGAATTTATTTGCAAATATATAATTTTAGGCTAGTAAAAAAAAAGTTTACATGTTATACAATTTAGAACCAGACAGTTCTGTAACTGGAGGAGCTTGGTATCAGGATCAGGACTTTGAATCTGAATTTGTGGATGTTCTTAATCAGCAGTGCCAAAGATTCCTTGTTCAAAAGCACGAAGAGGCCCAGAAGTTGTGGGGAGGGCCCCTTGTAGCAAGAAATCGCAGTTATGTTTCGGCTAAAGATGTTCATAAATTTATTTCTGAACTTGGAATCAGTAAAGTAGCTTTGAAGGTACAAGATATAGAGAGCATTTTGTACACAGTCGTCTTGGACAACAATGCAGAGAGAACAGTTTCTCCGTCTGGGGAATTTTTATACAGAGCTATAAAAAGCTACTTACCCTCTCCTGGGATTGCTAAAAGTACATGTGGTGTTTGTCCTATAGCTCACAGATGTGCGGACTCGGGATTTGTTAACGCAAAAGTTTGTACATATTTAACTGACTGGTTAATTGAATAATGCCCTAATTCACTTGTCATTTTGTGCATTTTTGTAAAAGTTCTTTGTGATTATACTTTCGTTTTGTTATATTTTCTCTTTTTATTTAAGAAATATACGGACTAGGAATTTAATTAAAAAATTAGTATTGAGTTTAGGCAACCCAACTTTCAGTTTCGTATAGGCTTTGGTATACATTCTAAATCATAGATAAGAGATGAATATAGGTGACAAACTCTTTTTGACTGACTTTAGCGCCTTTAAACACTTGGTGTTGTAACTAAAATCAAACCCCGCGAAATTCAAATCGATTTGAAATTTTTCGTGCATTCTTACAAGTTAAAGCAGAAAATTGCCAAGTAACAACTTATTTCCCTTTTGTTATAAAAAAAGAAAATGCAAGATCAACGTCAGACGCACTGTTTGCTATTCATAAGTTCACCTCCAGGACGCTAGCACCCCATCCAACGAATTTCGAAAAAAAAATGTGTGGATCTAATAGGTCACTAATTGGTCAGTATTGGTCAGGTGGTCCCGTTAATTGGTCAGCGATAGGAAAATAGTAAAAACAACTCGATTTTTTTGTATGAATATTCGATACTGCTGGCACCTCATCTAAAGTAAAATTAAAAAATTTCGATAGCAATCGATTTAGTTTTAGATGCTTTTAGTTGGTCAGTTATAATTATTATTTGGTCAGGCCTAGATAATTAGAAAAAAACAAGAAAATATATCTGTTTCTACAATACGCATGCGCAAACATTCTATGTTGCTTCTATGATCTATCAGCTGATAGGATGGTCGATAAAAATTCAATTTTTGATTTTCGTAAAACAAATATGTGAATCTAAAAGCTCAGTAATAGACAAAGAATATGTAATAGGCCACAATTAATCAGGTTATCGGTAAGCTCTTCCCATTAGATAGGCGACCTTGATTTTTAGTGAGATGAACTAAAGAATTACGACGCCGAAAGAGGCGCTAGCAGCGGAACGGCAATTTCTGATTGGCTTAGGACAATTTCAAATTGCTGAAATCAGCTGTTGTAGTAAACAAAGGAAAACCACAAAACGAAGTTGTGCTAAAGTTGGTACTGATTGTAAGAAAAACGGTAAGTTAAAGTGAATTGTTACATACGTATATTATTAAGAAATTAAGAAGAAAGTAGCTGTGAACAGCGCATATGCCAGTATAAGCTGGAGTTGTAGATTTGTGTTAAGAAAAAGCAAGTTTTGTGAAATAGGTGTAAGAAACTTCAAAATAGTCTCCAACTGAGGATGACACCTTGGGTGTCGAAACGCGTTTTAGGTCTCTAAATGTTGTGTGGAATTTAGGGCTTCTTAGTTTTATTTTCTTCAAAATAATGATTGAATTCTCTTCATAGTGCCACTTTATGTAAAACTAATGTTTGTGTTTACAATAACAGCAGCAGAAGTGCAAATAAAACAATATAAAGTTGCAAAAAAGCGATATATTAAAAAAAAATTAAATTAGCAGTCAAATCATACAATCTTAATTAAGTCAAAACTGAATAATAAGATAGTGTTCCTTTAAGTACTATTAATTACGAAATCTTAATAGTAGTAAAAGACAGGTCAAAATATACATAACACAATTAACAGAAGAGACAAGCATAATAAGTACTTTGAAGATGATTTTTGTTTAATTTTAACCACTCATTAACTAGCTTTTTCTTCCATGCTTTAGGTTAGCTATGTTGTCTTACATATTACTTCTTCAAAGATTAATTTTCCTTATTAGTAACCACTCAATAATTTGTTTCTTCTCCTGTGCCATGTAGTAAGTTCTGTTATATGATGTTATATAATGTTCAATTATATGGACTACGGAGGATTATTCATAACTGATCCTAACCTGCTCGTAACTCAACCGCATAGCACCTGTCCATTTTGCAAAGCATTTATGAAATTTTAATACAAGCTGATTTTAGTTTAATTATGACCCTTCAATCGTTTGCTTTTACTTCTGAAATTCTTACATCAAAAGCGGAGTAAATACCACAACCCTACTGTGAAGGCAAACAACCATAACACATATCTACAACTCCGGCTTATACTGGCATATGCGCTGTTCACAGCTACTTTCTTCTTAATTTCTTAATAATATACGTATGTAACAATTCACTTTAACTTACCGTTTTTCTTACAATCAGTACCAACTTTAGCACAACTTCGTTTTGTGGTTTTCCTTTGTTTACTACAACAGCTGATTTCAGCAATTTGAAATTGTCCTAAGCCAATCAGAAATTGCCGTTCCGCTGCTAGCGCCTCTTTCGGCGTCGTAATTCTTTAGTTCATCTCACTAAAAATCAAGGTCGCCTATCTAATGGGAAGAGCTTACCGATAACCTGATTAATTGTGGCCTATTACATATTCTTTGTCTATTACTGAGCTTTTAGATTCACATATTTGTTTTACGAAAATCAAAAATTGAATTTTTATCGACATCCTATCAGCTGATAGATCATAGAAGCAACATAGAATGTTTGCGCATGCGTATTGTAGAAACAGATATATTTTCTTGTTTTTTTCTAATTATCTAGGCCTGACCAAATAATAATTATAACTGACCAACTAAAAGCATCTAAAACTAAATCGATTGCTATCGAAATTTTTTAATTTTACTTTAGATGAGGTGCCAGCAGTATCGAATATTCATACAAAAAAATCGAGTTGTTTTTACTATTTTCCTATCGCTGACCAATTAACGGGACCACCTGACCAATACTGACCAATTAGTGACCTATTAGATCCACACATTTTTTTTTCGAAATTCGTTGGATGGGGTGCTAGCGTCCTGGAGGTCATAAGTTCACTCTGTTTTCCCATGTATAATGTATGCAACCTGTTTCGCACCAGTACAACTAGCGCTACCTGCCACGTGGTATCCCAATTATTTTTGACACGAAAGTTGCCAAATAACCTAACCTTTTGAAAGAAACAACAAAAAGGTTTATTAAAAATTTAACGAGGAAATCTCGTCTACAGAGAAAATTTAATGGAGGACTTAGAAAAAGACTTTAATAAAATCGCCAAATCATCTAAAAAGGTATTTTTGATCAAAATTTTACATATCTACAACTGATAATTATTTTGTATCAGGCAGGATTCAGAGAGGGTGTTTCCGATGGTAGAGAAAGAAATTATCAAAAATTCTTTGATGAAGGGTATAAAGAAGGTTTTAAGAACGGATTTATACTTGGAAAAATAAAGGGACTTATTAGGTTAGAAAATTTCATTAACATTCTCGTTCTTTTATTTTTACGTTTTTCTTAGTGCTTCTGCGCTGTTAAAAAACAAGCCTTTGGAGTTGAACGAAGAATTACAGAACACCCGACTTGGTTGTTGTCAAATTTGCAAAGACAAGGAATTACTTAGTAAGCCCAAAGAAGATGTGATAAATATTCAGTCTACATATATAAATAAGGCAGTAAATGATTTAAAGACATTTTATACCTTCATACCAGATTTAACTTAAAATAAATAAAGAAAATAGAAATTCTAGTTCATTTATAAATCATGATTTCACTAGTAGCTTTTATCAGAAACCATGAAATCGTTTAATTACTCCCTGAATTTACTGGAACTTTGTGTCAAACTTAATTCCCAATCTTATTTTTGGTATTTGTAGTTTAACATTGTTATTGTTTAGACAAAAAATCTGTCGTTTAAATATTTTTAATTCTAATCAAGTTAGTAAACACAAAGAAACACTTTTTGAAATAAAAAAGGTTGAAATTACTTGTTAAAGATACAGGCCTTCAGGTGTGCCTTCTTTCTTCCTATACAGAACATTCTCCTTTGACTTCTTGAAATCTTCATTTGTTACTTTCATTCTTCTTTCCCTTAAAGCCATAAGTCCTGCTTCAGTACAAATGGCCTGTAATAAATTGTTTATTTAACTGGATGGAATCACTTACGATGATTAATTTATTTTACCTTTATATCAGCGCCGGATAGATCATCTTTTGCCATTATTAACTCTTGTAAGTTCACGTCTTCTGCCAATGTCATTCTGGAAGTGTGAATATTAAAAATACGCTTCTTTGTCTTTTCGTCTGGCAATGGAAATTCGATTTTCCTATCAATACGACCGGGACGAATTAAAGCAGGATCCAATGTTTCTATACGATTTGTTGCCATTATGACCTGGATAAAAAATATTAGTAAAATTACAGATATACAGGCATACTATTTTTCAAAAATTGCTACAATTCTTCATTTTATATAAAAATAAGGAAACATCAAAAGAAACATTTCATTTTACTTAAAATAGTAATTTTCTTACTTAGAAACAATTTTTTAGTATTTGCACTCTTATTATTTCTTTAAAATAAGTATATGTATATATTCAATGAAAATTAATATGAATTAGTATAAAAAGCTGACAGAAACTGACCTTAACATCACCTCTTGAATCGAAACCATCTAATTGATTAAGTAACTCCAACATAGTTCTTTGAATTTCTCGTTCCCCACCAGAATTTGAGTCATATCTTTTGGTGCCCACGGCATCTATTTCATCTATAAAGACGATTGATGGGGCATGTTCTTCAGCAACTCTAAATAATTCTCGCACTAATTTGGGGCCATCTCCCTAATGCAAAATAAAAAAGACATGAAATAATAATTTTATTTCTAAAAAGTTTTTTTATACGCTATATTTCCACTATTACCCACTATTAAAAAAAAGTTTACTTTAAAAATAACTATATTTAATAAAAACCGAAGACAACCTGTTTAACTAAAATGCACACTGTCAATGTTTTAAAGTATTTTCATCTAGTATTACAAATTCTAATTTAATGTGGATGTATGTATAATTTTTCCAAAAGGGAATTATCCCGTGCATAACTTAAAATACAAATAAATTATTCTAAGAACATTACCAAATACTTCTGGATAAGTTCAGAGCCAACAACTCTTAAAAATGTTGCTGAAGTTTGATTTGCCACAGCCTTTGCTAATAATGTTTTACCAGTTCCTGGCGGACCATACAATATAACGCCTTTAGGAGGTTTGATACCTTTAATAAAAAAACAAGCCGTTTTTTACAACATATATTAAGAAAGTTTTGACATAATTACTTTCTTGGTACTTCTTTTTTTATGTAAATGTATTTATATTTCAAGTAATACATTTTATATAGTTTATTATTTATTTGTGTACAAGTTCAACAAGACAATATTACATATCTTTGCATTTGAATAAACGTTGGTTAAACTAAAATACAGCCGTCATAGGAATTTTTTTTTACCAATTACACTGTTATAAAATAAAATACATTTAAAACAAAAATTGTTAGCAACATGTTTTCTAATGGATCTTCTTAAAATGCCTTGCACAGGTAAAATCTTTTCTCATTTGTGCAAGATGCCACAAAAATTCTTGGTTTACATGTTTGTTTAATAAAATTTTCATTAATGTGAATTAAATTATTCAACCAATTACATATTACCTCAAATTAATGAGGCTAAATCTTCCTATCGTCATGCCCTCGCCCGGATTTTTCCTTATTAATTGAGATAATTTGTAGTTGGTTGAGTAATTTAATTAGCGTTATGTAGGTACTTAAAATTGTTAATAGTTTTAAATAAAATATTCCTTAAATAGGCTGTATTTTATTTTAATCAACGTCTACTTCAACGGATAGAAACTAATTATTGCCTTGTTGAATTTATGGATACCTAAATTTTATTTTTAACCTGAATTTATCGCTTGAATTATAAATATATTTATATGGAAAACATAAATCCATACCAAAATGGATAATTAAAAAGTTTTGTAAAAAACCCATTAGTTTATACAAGCATACATTAACTTTACTTACCCATCTCCTCATAGTATTCTGGATGAGTGAGAGGTAGTTCAACAGATTCTTTAATTTCTTGGATTTGTGTATCCAAACCACCAATATCTGCATATGTTTCTTGAGGTGCTTTTTCGAGTTTCATTACTGTTACCATGGGATCTGTATCATCACCCAAAACTCCAACCACGGCATGAACTTTGTGATTTAATAAAACAGAACATCCAGGTTCTAATTGGTCTTTGTCAACAAAAGACAGAATGCTAACATAGTGTTCACTTCCCACAGAAGTAGAAACAATGGCATGATTATCATCTATAATCTCTTCCAATGTTCCAACAGACATTGGTGTTCCTAGAAAATGCCACATAGTTAAAAGATAAAGAAAATGAAGACAAAGAACCAACCTCGCAAGTCATCAACTTTTGATCTTTCTTCCTCATTTTTTTCTTCTTGAGGTTTCAAACGTTCCTGATTTCTGATAAACTCTTCTTCCATTAACAAATAATCCTTAATTCTCTCCAGTTTTAATAGTTTTAAACGACACCTGGTATGGGGAGTCACGGCGGGAAGTTTCAGTGCCGTATCAGGCCCTTTTGACTTCCTCTTTTTTTTGCCGACACGGGTTGGAATTGGGGGCTCATACTTTTTCTTTTTGTCTTTCTCTTCCTTTTTTTCACCACTTCCACTACCGGACTGATTTTGTCCCTGAAAAATAAAATATTACGTTTTGAAAAAACATAAAACTTGTGTAATGTCCAAATGAACGTCATGCAGTATTAATTTAAAAAACTTACCATTTTATAAACGAATTACTTTCACAAAGAAGCTGTAAAATAGATATTGTTTATCTGAAGATCAAAATATGCAAAAACCACACAGTCACCCTACAATTTGACAAATTTACTTTCTGACAGATTTTGTTTTGCATTGTTGACATAATAGATACCACAGATCTACGAAGAATATTTAGGTAGTGTTCAGAAAACAAGCAATCCATTCAGCCAATTGGAATCTATTGATGTACAGGGTGTTCTGAATAAATTACCTTTCTTATCTGAAAAAAACCTTTCGAGTTTTGTAATTAGTTTCATTTGAACAAAATCTAAGAATATCAAACTATTCAAAACTAAAAATAGAAAATACCACCTCTTTGTATCGATATCTACAGGGAAAAAGGTTCGATTTTATTTTTTAACACTAGCTAGTAAATTTTGTTTTGGTAAGAACTGTTAAATAATATATGTATATTTATAAATTATATTAATTACAAATAAAAAAACATTGATTATTATTTTCTAAGTATATTCTAATCTGTCGTAAAGAGGATTATGAACTGATTCATCCAGATCATCAAATGGCATTTGTTCGTAGATATTTTCATCATAAGCTCGGTTTCTATTTCTGCTATTAATAAAACGTTTCTTTTTATATTGTCTGAAAAAGAAAAATGATTATTATAAAGTACATAAAAATGTCATTTGTTACTTCAACTAACCGATACAATATAATACCAGCCGCGGAAAGGGAAATAAAAATAAACAAAATTCCTAGTGTAAGCGATACACTGGCAAATTTTGGTTGCACTTGAACGGGCAATTCTTCGGATGTAATATTCTCCAATATACTACTCGTAGTAATATTCTTAAAAGAAAATATTTCGCATTCCGATTTATTGTGGAAATTGTGCTGTGTGACGATAATTATGCAGTATGTCGTATTAGGCTTCAATTTTACCACGTCCGTTTTACCGCTATTACTTTTATCAAAAGGAACAAAAGATTCTATTGAAATTGTTGTACTGTTGTCGTCATCGATGTTCTCCTGAAAAAGAAACGCCATATATGAACTCAGTATATATACCTATACCTATATATAAAAAAGCGCACTTAAAATCTAGATTTAATTAATATAAATTAATTATTTTGATCGTTGTATACAGCCAAATAGATACAAAAAATGCGCCAAATCTTGTGGTGCCATCCGTTTTTCGGTACTATATGAAATAACAAAGATACGAACTTTTTTATTTCGACAATGTAAAAAAACCGTTAACAAGAAAAAGCGCTCCTAAAATTTTGATATGTTAATCATTTATTATAAACGTTTTGTACAATTAAATATATGTAAAAAAGTACGGAAAATCTTGTGGTGCCATTAGTTTTTGAGTACTATATGAAATTAACAAAGATACGGACTTTTTTATTTCGAAAATGTATAATAACGGTAAACAAGAAAAAGCGCTCCTAAAATTTTGATATGTTTATCATTTGTTATAAACGTTTTGTACAACTAAATATATGTAATAAAGTACGGAAAATCTTGTGGTTCCATTAGTTTTTGAATACTATATGAAATAACAAAGATACGGACTTTTATTTCAAAATGTATAAAAACCGTAAACAAGAAAAAGCGCTCCTAAAATTTTGATATGTTAACCATTTATTATAAACGTTTTGTACAACTAAATATATGTAAAAAAGTACAGATAATCTTGTGGTACCATCAGTTTTTGAGTACGATATGAGGTAAGAATGATACGGACTATTTTATTTCGAAAATGTATAATAACTGTGAACAAAAAAATGCGCTTCTAAAATTTCGATATGTTAATAAAATAATTTGAACGTTTCATACGCAGGCATGTAGACAAAAATATACGTAGAATTTGGCAAGACCAACAAAACATACCTTGTAATCATTTGCTAACCACAAGGATCCATAACTGTTGCATTTTTCGACAGCGCATTGACTTTTAGATATATCTTTTGCAGAACTAGTGACCGTCCTGTCATAATCTTGAACCATAACGTACGTCTTTGTTTCCACTGAGTGATCTTTAGGTGGAAGCGTTGCAATCAATGCAAATTCTTTAGCATCAACAGTTGGTGTAACATCCACAAAGTGCAAGTGCCGTGGACTAATGCTTGTTGATGCATAATCACCCTCGTTGTAATAATTGTTGATTCCCTCTACCTTCAAAGTATGTTCTGAGCCATAAGGAATGTACTTTACCTGAATCAAACAGGTATTGTTTTATTCATCAAAAAAGTTTATAAGGATAATATTTGGCAACAAGTATTATGTTTCAAAAATTACGAGAACTTAAAAAATAATGTTTTGTACTTACAATGTGAGAGTATTGCTTATGGTACGACCGGTTTGGAATTTTGTAAATTTCTTCAATAACATCCTCAAGGTTCGTGTTTTGATTACGTAAAGATACACGAAAAGCAGTTATGAGTCCATTTGGCTTATGTGGATGATACCAATTTATTTTGACATTGCAATATTGAGTATCGTGGTAGCAATTAAGTTCATAAGTTATATTTGATGGTTTTCCAGGCACTTAAAAAAAATATTATTACTATTAATATACAGAACTTATTTTATTAACTTACCATGAGGTACAGTCATTCCGATAACATCTGCAGATGTTCCAAAAGCGACAGTGTCAGCATTTTTGATCGACACCGAGAAAGTAAACTCTAAATGAGGCAGGAGATCATTTATTTCGAGACAGTAAAAGTCCTCCCAAAGTACACATTTTGTAATGTTTTTAATAAGAGTTGTGCAATTGTCGTAAACTATGGGGTTGCAGTACTTAACTTTTACGTATCGGGGAATTCCCAACGATTTCGCGGGTATTTTGTACCTGATACAGGCATATGTTAAATCTATTTCGTAGATTTCGAGATCAGTTACCGCTGGAGACACTAAAATAATGTTAACTGTTAGAAATATTACTAAGTACAAGAAGAAGAGAGTTAATTAATCATCTACATCTGTCTTACAATTCATAAAGACCTTTCGTTTTCCTAAATTTCCATTTACAGAAAACAATTTCATGGATCCGTTTCTAGGCCTATAAAGATGTCAGTATAAGACGCCTACGAAACGTCAGAAAATCAACATGGATTTATGATTACCAGACGTTTCGTCAGCGACTAAGACTGACATATTCAGAGGTCTAGAGAAAGGTCCATGAAGCCACAAGCCCAGAAGATAATTATGAACTATAAAACTCACGTCCAGGCGAAGTGGAAAATTTGTACGTGTTAATGTGAACCATATGTATGTTGTTCAAGTCTTGCAGTGATCTTGCGGTGAATATTTCAATAATGTAAGACGTAAAAGGCTCTAAATTGCTGATTGCGAAATTAGGATTGTCGTCTTCGTTCACGTTAAGACTTTGTAAAATATCACTATCATTCTTGATGTGAATTTTGTACACTATTGGACCGTAAGATTCGAGACATGACGGTCTTTTCCAATTTATTTTTACTGATGTATCGGTCGATTGAATGACCACATCCTTTGGAATTTCTCCAAGCGTGGCAAGAACTTGAAAGAGGATAAAGCCTCAGTATCATTAAATAAATTGACCAGAAATATTAAAATGTAACTTTAATTAAAAAAAAAAATACGTATAATAATCTCACTCACCTGTTGGCATAGTTTTGATTTCTTTCGTTATCTGTTTATTTGAAATAATGTCTGTTACGGTTATACTGTACGTTGTGTAGGGCACTAAATTTTTAATTTGTACATCATCGTCCCTTGTTACCAAAATGCCAGACGATCTGTTATGATTTATTGCATCATCGGGTATTTGAGTATCATTACATAAATTTTTGCCCTAAAACTTTTGCTTAGACAACGCGAAAAAAAAGCCCTTAACCGAAAACTAATATTTTTTTCAATTATAAAATGTTTTTTAGTACCAGACACATTTTTGTAAAATTATAGTGCTGAGTGCTCTTAGTTTCGGAAAAAAACAAAGTTATTCGTGTGTGTGAAGATTTTAAAATTTAGATTTTTTTTCGGAACGCCCTCTATAAATTACTCAGTTCAATTTTGTCAAGGGGTTAGTTCTGAGATTTGTGAAAATCCCCGTTATGTACCTTAAGCGGATTTAGAAATATATTTACTTGTTTTCTAAATTTTGTAAGTGAGGACATACCCCTATTTGCTTCTAATAAATAATTGGTTACTTAAATAATATATGCTCTACAACACTAAAATTTTGCAAAAATACTAAAAGGCATTAATACCTGATCGAAAAAAATATTAATTTTGTGTTATGGGCCATTTTCGTGTACTTTTTTGGATAATATATTTTTAAAAATCAAATAAACTTTTAATTTGACCAAATAATAAAAAAAAACATTTACATCAGTTTTAAATTTAAAAAAATATATTTTACCTGATAATTGACTGATACGTATGGCTGAAAGGGAAGCTGTTTTTGAGATGTTAAATACTCCCATTGTAAAACAATTTCGTTAGGATCTGCAGATATTTTCCTGATATGTATATCTAAAAATTCCACATACACCCCACAATAATATATAAAATATGTGTATCATTAAAGATAAATGTAAATATTACCAAAGGGAACTGATTTGTACATGGTTGGACGCCAAGTAGGATGACGAAGAGATTGACAGGCTAAATCATACTCTGGTCTTAATTTGTTTTTAGTAGTAGTATTATAAACGAAATTGCTACTTCGTATCTCTACAAAATTTAAAGATTTATGTATCTTACACTTGCTGAAAACTCACTACTTAAACATAAAAGTTTGGTAACTTACCTTCACCATTACATACTCTTACGTTCGATATTGCCCAAAATGGTTTATCTGTTTTTCCTACCACTTCTGTTTTGACATGAATTTTTACCGAAGAACTAAGTAGATCGTTCTTCTTAAGCTCAATGTACTTCCATTCTTCAGTTTCCTGAAAGAAAAAGAGTTTTAGGGTACTATACGTTTGAACGGAAAAACTGAGCTCTGTGACCCGAACAGACACGTAAAGCAAGAAAAATAATTTTTAATACGGGGGTTACTTTTGATGGTCAAATTAAAAATTGAAAAAGAAAGTATATCGTGTGACATATCAAATGAAACTGCTTATTGTGAGGGTCTCAAATCTACTTTTTTTATAATTTAAAAACACATCGTTTGAAAGTTATTTCTGAAAATTGTCGAAAACTGACCGTTCTGCCCTTATATCTGAAACTATTGAGCCTAAAATTTTAAAAAAATACAGAAAATAGTAATTTTCTTTACTTATAGATTTCAGGAAATGAAAAGTAATGTTTCTTACTTCGTTTTCATTCTTCGCGGTTAACAGAACGACTTCTTGCTTTGCTTCAGTCACCAATGAAAATGTAAAAGAGCAATTTTTGCACATTTTTGAAAATAAAGAAACACACAAATCGTTTGAATTTAAGGTCAAGGTTGGGCCCAATTTTTTCAACCCAGGAGTGGTAGTGTAAATATATCTTACTAAAATAAAAACCAAAACACTTATCACATTAAGAATTTTTAAAAAGCACAAACTTTTGTGAATCTTCCAAAGGGCAGGACTGCCACTTCTTATAATTAAATAAATAGGCTTTAATTTATCAGTGTCGCTGTATTTTAGCAAAGATTTTTGAAGTACTAAATCTATAATTTCAAAAGTCCCATTTTCATTGAATGATATTTTATATGACTTCCATTCATAAGCAGACGATACAATTTCTCCCTAAAAAAATAATATACTTAAAAAGTTATATTGTAAGTCTAAAGCATTGTTTACTTCAAACTGTTCCAATTTTTCCTTACTATTTAAAATATCTTTAGACAACTCTTTGAATTTTTTTAAATATATAGTTTTCCCATCATCTCCGCCAATGTTCAGGTAATAGCACGGATAATTGTAGGGATTCCAACCCTCACAGAAAAAAATTTCTCCATAATGAGAGGATCGTAAGGATAAACCTAAATTAAATACTGGAGGAATTTCGATCCTTTCGTGGAATTCTTTGGTTGTGTTCGATGTAAACAGCGTAGGAAAAGCTAAAAATACAAATTATTAACTGAAAATGTACTTAACTAAATATAGATATTCTTTACTGTCAGCTCTTGAATCTAAAACTGGATAAAAAGTATTGTTGTTCTCGGATAAACCCCATCCTGACATTTTCCATAGTTTTAAACATTTGTTTGCGACAGAAAAATCGCAAGAATACTCGTTTTCAACATTAGGAACGTACTGAGTTTCTAAAACAAAGTCGACTTTACAAGGTGTTCAAGAAAATCTTTATCTGAAAAGTATTTTGAAAAGGCCATATCTCCCTTAATACTTTGCCAAACTTAACGATTGTGGTACCATTTTAAAGTTTACGACTTTCGTTATTGAAGAAAAATTATAAGAAAGTTTAAAATTAATGTTTTCCTTATGAAAAATATTTTTAAAAACTTATACCGAAGACGCCACCTATTGGCAGTCTGTTTAACTAACACAACAACAAATTCAAATCTATACCATTTTTTCTTAATGTGTGTGAAAATTGTTATTAAAGCATTTAATAATAGTGCTCATATTAGTAGTTTCTTACCTATACTTGGCAAATCCTCTTGGGTTTCTGGAATTGGATAAATCCAAGCCAATCCAGAATCCTTTACATTTTCATCAGCAATGCATACTGCCTCATAAGGATTTTCAGAGCTTTTAATCACAGAAAGTAAATTTGGAGATGCGTTTCCTTTGGTAAAAGTTAACAGTACAAGCATTAATACTAAAAGTAGGACTCTTACTCTTCTGAAAGAAGGAAATTAAAAAAAAAATTTATACAATTCAAATTTAAGGAAACAATTACGCATGATTTAATAAATACATTAGCTTTTTTTAATGTTATTAAAGAAATACGATGTAATTTTTGAAATTCTATATTTACACGAGTGTTTTTAGATATTTTTTTTAAATAAAAATCAGAAGATAATTAGGGTTGAAAACTAGTTTAAATAGACAGCTTAATATTACAAATTTAGAAAATTTTTACGTAAAAAAGTAAATAAAAATTTAATGAATTTCCTATGAAAATAATAGGTATAAACCACTACAAAAAAATAGTTTAATGTGTTTACCAGTAGCAATAAACTTTTGTTATTTAAATTGTAGTAATGAAAACTTTACAAACATTGTTTAATAAATTGTGTGTTATATGTTTGAATAGATACGTATGTATTTGCATAGTGTAATTGTAAATGTGTCGTGACATTGACGATGAGCTATGACTATGTTCTCAAAACTGTTCTTGCTTCCGGGTCTATTCACAATTCATATCTAGTTATATACTATTCGTACATACTTATGTGAATTAGAGCTTAAAATAAAGCCAGATAAAGCAGTTTGAACGAAATGATTATTTTGCGTTAGTCATAGCTTTTAATACAATAAAAATATTTTTTTTTGCAAATTGGCAAATACGAAATACCTGCAAAAATTGTAAATTTCACTGTTCATGATTGCGCATCACTTACTTTCGACGAATCATTTCTTGAAACGACATGTTTATTTGTACGAGCCATAAGGTAAAATTTGTATTTGTACTCTACTCAAATTATTCATATTATTATTTTCGGATACCAGCCAACAGACTTCGTCAACTCGCGAACTGTGCGAAGTTCGCACGAGAATAAATCGAATTTAACCTTGGGATTCCTTTTCTGTATTTGTTATTGTTTATTGCTATTTTCATAAATTTAATGCGCTATAAAACACTGTTTAATAAAGTAATTAAACACCAGACGCAGTAGAAAGTTGCGAATAATAAGTTGCTAAAGAAAGAACGAAAACTTTCACCTCTATATATGGAATGCTATCGTGTGGCAGAACAGAACTGAACAGAACTTATTTTATTTCATCGACAAAATAACTTCTATAAATATTTACTGAATCTGTAAATACATTTTTTTTTTGTTTCGGCATTAAAATCTGACGAGAATATAAATATATATATCTGCAATAAAAAAATATAACGATATTTACATTTACTATCAAATTACTAAACATTTCAATCGCATTGATAATTGTACGCGATGGCTTCAATTATGCATGTTTTCCTGCAGCAACTGAAACAACAAAGTGAAGAAACTTTTTCTCCATTTCATTTGGAAAAATTGAAATTGTATGAAACATGGTTTTTCTTCTTTTAAATTGCTTATTTTAGTATGTACAGGGTGGGCCAAATTGGACAATTTTAAAGGAAAAGTATACTTTAAAGAGGAGATATAGACAAAAACCGATGTAGGTGTCTGAAGCTCAATTTTTATGAGAAGTTAATTGGTGCAAACCGGGTCTCGTTATCTATCACCGTTTCAGAGATACAGGGTGTTTTTGGAAAATGTACGTTTTCGAAAAACCTCTATAACTTTTTTCTTGGCGAGAATTTTTTATTTCTCTAAAAACATTCCCAAAGCACTTTTTTACGTAGAATTCAGCGGTGTTAGGTGAATTTTTGTAAAGTGAACAGTTTAGCTGTAAACAACATAAACAGTAATTTTTTAAATGGAACACCCTGTATATTTTAACACGTTTTAAGAGTGCTCAAAATTACCTTTCCAAATATACAACACACTTGATATTTTTCTCAAATAATTTTCAAAATACAGCACTATAGATTTCGTATTGCTTAATTTCGACAAGTAGGCCGTGAAATCAAACTACATACAAAAAAATATCGTTAAAATAATAGCAGAGCAGTTGCTGCTATTTAATATTTATATTTAGTATAAGAAATTCTCAACGTCAGGTCAGTTTAACAAGTATTTAGTAAAAGACAACATATAACTACACTAAACTAAAAACAATGAGATATTCCCCCATAGGAGATGTTCTTAGCACAGTTTAACAGCTCTATTAAAGAGTCTGAGAGAAATTATTTGTAGTCTACAATTTTACTTACTCAAGAATTATTTTCTAAACTGAAATACGAGATAAGCAAGATAATATCATAAATTGTTAATAATGTAATACAAAAATCAGTAATGCTAAGGATTTCTCCCGGGTTTGCTTGAAATTTTACACCCTTAGCAATAATTTCCGGCATTTCCTTAATATCGCAAATAACCCAAGATATGAATTTTTAATTAATTAACAGCCTATACAAAAGAAAAGTGTAAATCCGCCACAAGACTGAATTAACGAAAAAGTTAGGAGCTGTTATCAAAAATGTTAAAAGTGAAATATTTTATCAAAACGTTAATTAACTATAGTGTAACATAAAGGAAATATCATTACGATAGAGAAACTTTCAAGCATTTTATTATTATTCACATTTTTGAAACAGGTTTTACACCCAAAATATCAAAACATTTTGCCATAAGAAGAGCTGTTACTTCAGTAAGCAAAATTCTTCCAGCATTCACTTTAACAATGTCACCGGAGCTGTCCTTTTCGATGCAATAACAAGAATCGTAGAATTCAGTAAAAGCACACGATATCTCGTACAAGTATTCGCAAAGATGATGCAGACATAAGTCTTCGGTTATTTTAAAAAGTACGTCGGGAAAACGAAGTAGAACTTTACCCAACTTCCATTCCTTTTCGTGATCTAAAGAAACATTGTGCTTTTCGATGAGCTCTTTTATTTTTTCTGAATCGATATTGGCATTTCTCGCTATTGATCTGATACGAGTGTATGCATACAACAGGTACACCGCTGTATTACCCTTATCTTCTAACATTTTATCAAATGAGAAGACGTACTCGTGATTTCTATTGTGAGATAAGTCAGCGTATTTTACGCAACCATAAGCTACTGCTTCTTGGGCTTGCTTTAATTCTTCGGGAGTTAAAACCTTGTCTCTTTCTTTCTCTTTGAGCTTATCGAGGGCTCTTTTTAATCCTTCGTCTAATAGCTCGGTTAATTTTACCGTATCTCCCGATCGCGTCTTAAATTTTTTCCGATCTTCTCCTAAAACTACCCCGAAAGAAACATGGTCCAGTCTGACTTTCTTTTGATCAATAAATCCTGCGTTTTCAGCGCATTTAAAAAGTAATTGAAAATGTGTTGCTTGGCCAGCGTCGGTTACATAAATGAGCCATTCGCCTTTCAATTCTTCAATACGGTATTTAATCGTTGCCATATCGGAAGTATCGTAAGTAAATCCTCCATCTGATTTAACGATAGTCATAGGAATTTCCTTGCCTCCCCACATTATTTTGCGACCGTCGTCGTTTTCTAAAAGACCTTTGCTTTCTAATAATTTAACCACATCTTCCATATGCGACTGATAAAATGATTCACCCATTTCCTTTAGTTTAATATCTAAACGATCGTAGATTTTCTGGAATTCTAATTGTAAAAGTGATTGATTAAGGAAATTGAGTAAAAGATTATAATAATTAATGCTCACCTTGTCTAGATATATCACAAATCATTTCCCATGCTTTTATATGGTCTGGCTCCTTTGACTGCAATTTAACAACGCATTCGTATGCACGTTTTTTGAATTCTGGATCATCATCAAACCGTTGTTTGGATTCTTTGTAAAAATTTTGTAAATTTTCAAGAGGCGGCATAGACTTCAAATAATCAGGATATTTGTCTTTCAAATGGGCGATAAGCATCCCAAATTGTGTGCCCCAATCTCCAACGTGATTAATTCGTAATACGTCATGCCCTAAATATTCCAAAAGTCTTGCTATGCTATCTCCAATTATAGTCGATCTAAAATAAGAATGTTAAAAGCGTATTAATCTTTTATAAAATACTTAACGTATTTCGTTATTTTACCTTAAATGTCCAACATGCATTTCCTTAGCTATATTAGGAGAAGAAAAATCGACTACTACACGCAACTTCTTTTTTAGAAGTGGAGGTAACACTCCGTACTTCAAAACATTTTGAAGTATATTAGCTGCATACGACTTGCTAAGGAAAATATTTATAAACCCTGGACCAGCTATTTCAAGTCTATTAACGATATGAGTATGAGGGACTTGCTCTACAATTTTCTTAGCTATTTCTTGAGGTGATACTTTTTTCCCTAGAATCATGCTTACATTTAAGGTACAATTATTAAACAAAGATGTTTAAAATTGCAAACCTTGTTGTTTGAATAAGTTTGCAATTGGCATTGCGGAGTTGCATTGGTAGTCTCCAAACTTTGGATTATTACCAGACAACGCAATTACAACAGGTGCATCTGGAATATCAGGAAATGCGGCAGATACTGCAGTTGAGAATACAGTTGAAAGTTTATCATAAATGCTTGTCATTGTGTTTTCTACGGTGTTCGCAGCTTTAACTGACTGCTCTGCAATAGCCTACATTAAAAAAACAATCTCGATATAGGTATTTCTAAATTTTTTTTTTTAAGACAGACATATCTCCTTTAATCAATCAATGTAATATATAATAGACAAGTGTGTACAGGGTGAGCCAAATTGGACACTTTTAAAAGCAAGGTTTACTTTCAAGAGGAAATAGACCGATGTCAGTGTCTGAAGCTCAATTTTTATGACTTTCAAGAATATTCTAGAATGTTTCCAATTTTTCTAGAATGATCTAAAATGCTCCAAAAAGTAAAACAAAAATTTTTATAACATTTTAGAATGCTTTGAAATGTTCTATAAATCTTAACAATTTTACAAGAATGATCTGGAATGTTCCAGAATATTCAAAAATGTTAAAGGATGTTTTGAATCATTACAGGATGATTTGGAATGTTCTTGATTTGATTTGTTTTTGATGATCTAGAATCTTTCAGTCTTTATGATCCTTTAAGAATATTCTAGAATGTTTCCGATTTTTCTAGAATGATCCAAAATATTTCAAAAAGTAAAAAAATGTTTTATAACATTCTAAAATGATTTGAAATGTTCGCGAATGATCTAGAATGTTCCAAAATCTTCAACATTTTTCAAGAATGATATGGAATGTTCCCGATTTTTCGGAAATGATCTAGTAAACAATTGAATAAATAAAATAATAATAAATAACACACAAAAAAACACGATTTAGTGCATTTTTGTTAAATTAAACAGGTGTTTAAATGATAAGTATTGTTATTTAATTTCCACTACTTGCATGCTAAATCAGATAGTTTTAAATTGTCAAGCAAATAGAAGTAAAAGTAAAATGAATTCAACAAAGCGACATAAAAGAAAAACATCTAATATTTACACCAGATTTGGAAATAAGTAACCATAACGTCACATAGTTGAAAAGGGCTAAAAGCGTAATTTTATAAGCCTAAAAATCTACTATGGTAGTTTTATTTATTTCCGATAAAATTAGCGATTATAGAAGAAAGCTGCTGAATTTTAATATTCCAGGAAATAAAAAAGTTATTAGCAATTTTCTGTTAAACATTTCTCAAAAATCGAACCCACACATGCATATATGCAACTGTAATCTATCACTAGAAAAACTAATATGCATAGTCTCATGATTTTATGAGTTGTATACATTGTTATATTAATTATTATCTTACTCTGTTTAGTATTGCCAATCTGTGTTTTAATTTAACATTTTTAGTCATTAAAGTTGTTAATTCTTCGTCTCCAGTTTCAACAGCAGTCCCTTTCTGGATTGACGTTTTCAAGTTATTCAACTGCTCTTTAAGATTTACAATTTCTAGTTCCTTAAATAAATTCAAAATATAAGGCCCATTTTCCACTAATTAATCAATTAGCTAATTTAGTAATTACCGCTTCTTGAACTTTCTTCTTATACTTTTGTAAATCATTATTTACAAATTTTGAAGGAAACTCTAACATAACTAAAAACTGAGAATACTTCCCGTTTTCAATTTATTTTATTTTTAGTTGTTCTGCCGGACAGTTAAGGTTAGAAAAATGAGGTTATGTCCGTTATGTCTCCTTCCATAGACAAGAGAGGAATATAGGTAACCGACTAATATTAGCGCCCTCAATTACGTGGCGTTCCAACTAAAATCAAAACCCGTGACATTCAAATGTTTGAAAATGTACGTAAATTTTTAAAGTTGAAGTGAAAAATTGACAATGAATACGTCGTTTCGTTTATAAAACAAAGAAATACGAAGTCATTTGCCAATTTTTTCCATTTCACTTCTCCTATATAGATGGCAACCCCAGACATAAACTATAAATATTAAACTGTTCTTATAACTTTAGTAATATTTGATATACTCTTGATAATGGTAGCTCCTACCGAAACAAATTTGTTGAGTTAGATTAATAAACGGGTGAAACTTTTCCAATGTTTGTGTTTTATTTAATAGTCTTTTCAATAAGACAATGTTGAAGACGAATAGCAGTGTGTGGAACAGTGAAAATATCAGATGGAAAACTCACAAACATATTTGTAGAAAGATTAATGAATTTAGTTTTTACAATAGTAAAAACTTACAATTAAGTAGTCAATGATAAAGAAGCATAATCCGTAACAACTTGTTCACATGATAAATATGGTATTTATGTATATATTTTCGGATTATTTTCATTTATAGCAATAAAAAAGCCGGTTTTTTTACTTCATTAGCATTCGTCGACGCTAGACGCAAGTTCATTGTAGGTGTTTTCCCTATACTTACAATTAATTATTTCTCTAAATTCAATGCAACCCATTTTACAACAGTACTGCTAGCGCTACCTGCCACGTGTTGCTACAATTTTTTTTGACACTCCTATCCATCTCTATCAGAAATCTGTTCAGATGGTTGCATATGTTTGGATGAGTTTTTTTAGGTTATGAATTTAAATTGTGTACTATGGTGTACTATGTGTGTTTCTCAAGGAACAAAGTGTTAAATAAAAAAATTACGTGCTAACTATTTTTCAGTAGTGTGGAATTTAGTATAGAATAAATAATAGTGAATAATGACTTACAGAAGATATGTCGTTAGAACTCCTACCAACAGGTTTGCGTACTTTTTAATTCATGTATTTACACAATTTATAAATTATGTGCACCCTTCAGAGAAACGTATTTAAGATATTTGAGGGAATGGAGAGAAAATAAGACATAATCAAACTTAACAACTAACAAACTTTCAAAAACATTCCAGTAGTCTAATAAAATAAATTAGAAATAATGGTACAAAATATATTTCACCGTGTATAGTTGCTTTATTGTAAGTGTATGCTTTCCCTCTTTAAAGTTTCACATTTTTTTTTTGTATAAATTTGTTAATGGCCTTAGTTATTTTTCGTATGCACCCCATAATTTATTATGCCAAACATTTTTATCATACATAATGTAAATATTTAACATTTTCGTAAACAGGGAAACAACTAGTATTAGTAAAAGAACAGACTTTTCTCCTGGTTTAAGCAAGATATTTCAAGAAAATGAAAAACAGAGAAAGATACAAAAGTGTATTAGATGGGGAACTATAAATACTTGCTTTCTTCTCCTAATTTTATTTGATTTGTAAGTAGTATTTATTACTACGTAAGTAGATTTTGTAGTTCTTATATTTCTACAATTTTTTATAGAGCATTTACATGTTCATTACATGCCTCCTATATACAAACGATAGAATATTTCTTGAGTGGTATTTTGAGCCTAAACATTCTATATTACATCGCCTGCTGTCCTGGAGTAATATTTAAATATGATACGTCGGATACTCCCCAAGCAGCAACACCGAAAAAAGAATCACCTGAGCAAATAATTCCACGTATGTTACTTTTCTAAACACTACTGCACATAATTATAATTATTTTTATTTCTTTAATAGCAAGTAATACCGTAACACCTTTCAACTTATCGGTAGATAACTCTCCGAATTTTTCCTTATTAAGAAGAACACCAACATCGTCATTCTCCAGCACACCCCTTAATTTATCAGCATTAAGTTGGAGATCGACCCCAGGTAAGCAGTGTTATAATAAACATTAAACTAATCTTTTTTACTTGAATAGAATACTTTAGGTTCCATGTATTCCCCCTTTCGGCATAATCAATCACACGAAGAAAGACGATCTGCAGACAATCTCCTACTTCCTGATACATCAAACATTGAAAATATAAGCGATTCTCAGTCATTAAACCAATATTTAAGTACCTACGAAGAATACGATAAAATGAGTAACGTTAACAAACCCGTTGAACCTACAAATAGTTTACTTAATTCGTTCTGGAATTATCCTGGCATGAAATCTGGGAATGATGTCTCACCATTGTACAAAAGGACTCAATATCAACTCTCTTTTATGCCAGGTAATTAAATGCAATTAGTTATCGTACTCTGAAACAACGGTACATTTGTAAATTGTCTTTAGCTTCTTCAAGTAGTCCAGGAACTAATCCTGACGACAGAGGATCGCCTAAAATATCTTTGCAAAGCTTGGAGATTTGGAAGCAAATATATGTTGATCCACAGATGTTAACTACGTGGACGGGTAATCTTAGATCAGTAAGTTATTACTGTCAGTGATTTAATAAATGATTAAGCTACAAAAAATACTGAGAGTTTAGAACAACTAGAATTTTTAGTAAGGTTTTCTCAAAAATAAACATAATTATACCGTTAAATAAAATTTAATTACGTAAGTCTTGATGTTTTAGATTAATTTTTGTTTTCAGTGGATTTCAAAAACTATTCTCGATCGTATAATAAGAGAAATAAATTTGACTAACGAAAAACTGGAGCAAAATGGGCTTGTAGATGTGTCCATTGGCCTTGCAAGTTTAGAAACTTTACGAAGAAACTCGCAAACTCCGGCTGTACTGCAATTCGCTCCAACTCTTCCTACTTTAGTGCCTTTTCTTGAAGTAACTTCAAACCAGGAGTACCTAATAAAACGTATACGTGATCTAAATAAAGGTGGAAGTATGAGCGAGTTCAAATGGAACGCCGGATGCAGTTTCAAAGGAAAAGAGTGGAACGATTCATTACCTACGGATGCCCAGGTAAGATATTAAAGCATATAACAAATAAAAATCAATTGACCTGAATTGGGAAAAGTGTTTTTGAATCCGAAATCTTTAAAATCTTTAATAAATTCATTTTGTTCATTTGAACTAATCGAATTCATGAAACGTTCAGTCCAAGTTAATTCGAATCTGTTCAGAATCCAACAAAAACTTTTCACAACATTTATTTGATCAATTTGCCTTTAGATACTCTTTATATTCACTTATTAGTTGAGGTTTTTAAATACATTTTTTTAGATAATTATGCATCTTTTTGTATCCTATATGGATGCTCAGTTAGTTCCGTTGCCGAACAAACCTGATGCAAAACCTTTCAGTAGTAGCTATTTTATAAAATCAACTGAAAAAACGCCCGAACTTACTTCAAGTACTATAGCACTTCGGGAATATATGATTAAACCCCCACATTATCAGGTAATTGTTGGGGATAAAGTATACGAAGTTTCCAAGGTAAATTGGATTACTGTGATTTAAAAAGAGGACCTATTTAAATAATTTTTTATTTTAGGGATATAACAATTTGTTTCATTCAATTTTGCTATTTTTATATTATGTAAATGTGAAGGAACATGGCATGCTAGGCAGGGTTAATCTAGGACGATCAGGACTTAATATATTATGGATTATTCAAAGTTAATAAATAAGTAAAGCCATTTTTTGGCTCACAATCAGTACCAAGTTTTTTATTTCATTGTTAAATAACAAGGCTGTAAATTTTTCAGTACCTAAATATTTATGCATACTTTTCTTGTATTCTTCTGGAAAAATACACTAATTTTTTTAAAAAATCATACTTTTTCCATTTACAGTAATTTTTTTTTGTAGTAGTATCTTTACATATAATTCAAAATGTAAACTACCACAACCATTCATATACCTACGCATGTTAAACAGATATTTTTCGGTTTTTATTAAAAATTTTTGCACCAAAAAGTTGTTTTAAAACAACAATTTTTTTCTCGTTATCGGAGGAATGTAAACTTGAAAATAATGTGACAGTAATTAGTATTAGTGAAACACTGATTGAAGGTGATCTGCACAAAATAAAAATGTGGGGATTACTATAATAAATATTAAAAATAAGAAATAAACCGTTTATATGATTGATTTTCGTAGATATTACGTTTTTATTTTTTAACTGATTACTAATAAATAATCACGATAAAGATTATTTTCCAATAATTCAAATGATAGTTTCTCACACTTTTTTATTAGTTTTAAAACATCTTATTCTAACTAAATTATTTAAAAAAAATGACAATAAAATATATTGCTTTTTATTAGGTTTCAGTAGAAAGATTTACAACTATCACAAGTGCCATTAAAGCTGTCTAATACTTTTTTAGATACGTTAATTGATGCATTTCTCTTGAATATCGCATTCATACAATACATTTCAGCTACCTGCAAATATTCAGATAGAGAAGCTTAAAGATCGATAATTATTGTTACAGTTTAATAAAACATGTTAATGAGAATTCGATGTTTACAACTTCGTCTTTTAAAAAAATTAAATGTAAATTAGGAAAAATATAATTTCATCTATTATGTTTTGGCTTTTGAATGAAAAAATAAACATCAAATTTAAATCCACAAGTATTAATACATACATACAGAAATCTAATAAAAGATTGAGCAGAAATATTTAAAAAAATTACATGTAACATTAACTTTACAATATTTTTGACGAGTTATCAGAATCACATGTAATAATAATAAACATAACGCAAAACATCTAATTAAAATAGTCAGTCTAGTACAAGAAGAAGCAAACACTATTTCTATTGTATAATACTATGTATACACCACCACCTTCTATAAGGGTAACATTTTTACTGCTAAATCTGTAAAATTTATAGGCCTTCAATTAAAAAAAGCCGCTAAAGTAGAAGATACTCTTGTATTGGTAATTTAGGAAATGTAAAAGCCATAAACATGGAGACGTGAATCTACTTAGACGCCATTACGGTGTTGACAGATACAGGGGTTTTCACGTAACCTTTTCGTTAAAAGTTTTTAAACTTATACATAATGCCGGTAGAGTTTTGAAAATGTGGCAAATAATGTAACGGCTGATGCTCTATCTAATTAAAAATTTGCAGTCTGTCACTTTCCATTATACCGGAAGTCGGCATCAACTTTGTTATTTTGAATGGAATGCAGTTTTTTTATGACGAATTCGCATTAAACACAAAATTTTATAAGTTTAAGACTTTTAACGAACGGATTACGTGAAGAACCTTGTATGTTTGTCTCTATTTCGATCTTGGTACTCATGCGCGACTTTAACATTAATTTTTCAGACTACGTGTGTTCGATCGCAAATTTTTGAGGGTACGCATGTTTAAAAATTGAGATCGAACATGACAATTAGATAACCCTTCTATAACTATACAAATTATTTACAAACACTTGTAGGTATTGCTGAAAAAGGTTTTAAATTACACAATCGTTTTTTAAAATAGTAATGAGTAATGACCCTTCTATATAACTTTTAGTTAGCTTTATCTATTATTATCATACGCCCACCTAAAATTGCCTAATGCTTTACTCATTTCGATTATGAGTTTACAATCTCAATATCAGCCTTTTCTAATACATACAAGACTGAATTAAGTATGTTTCTATATTATTCCGAAAAAAGGAGTAAAAAAAAATCGGTTTTTATTAAAAGCATTAGTAGTATGTATGGGTAGGCCTTGTGTTAAATTCGATTATTTCCGAAATTTGTCGATTATCGTTAAAAAATAGGTATTTATAAATAAAAAAAATCTTTAACAAACCTAAAACATAAAAAAGTCATACTAAATATATTAATATTATTTCATATTTTATTTATTTAATAATCGTTAAATATTATGAAAAGAGAATTAGTGAGAAAGAGTAGCCTAAATGAAGAAACTACATATTAGAAAACCGTTTAAAAATGATATTTGATAGGAATGTTAAAAATAAAGAATACAGGGCTGTACGGTACTAATTATATTACCTAAAATAATTTTTTTCCTATATAGGTATCTCATTATTAAGTAACTTTCAAGGTTGTACTTATGACAGTCACAATAAAAATTTGTATTCCAATTAACTTTTTACTTAATTAATTAACAGCTAGTTATTGTCAAATGAAAACAGATACTACATATTTATATAAATAAATAAAAACAAGCAAAATTTACATGAAAATCATCGTAAGGAAGCAATTGGAATACATGTGTATTTTATACTTTTTGGTCTTTTATATTAATTTTAATAAATAATACTATTAAAAAATAGCAGCTTAGGTATATCACAATATTTATACGTGATGTGCTCGACCACCATTTATATTAAGTTGACTTAGTTCAGAATCAAAGTTAGTTTTATAATATTTTTCCCGATCAAAAAGGAGCGAAACGTATCTTGTCTGAAAAAAAAATTAAGTTTTACATTCAGTAATTATTGTTTAGTAACTTCTTTTGTCATATTAGTGCGGAACACTCGCTTTTTTCCATTAAATTAAATTAAAAAAGCACCTAATATCCCGTCTTAAGTCAGAGTAAATTGAAACCTTGTCAATGGCGGTATTCGTTGGCTTTCATCAGTTATCGTTGATTAGGACATGCGCAATGGTCATTCTAGTGGAAATTTATCTTCGCGCATGCGCTTACAACTGACGAGGCCAGCCATTATACACAGGCACATATATTCTCTGAGCATGCGCACAATTTCGTGAAATTTGAAGCAACGTTTTCTGACTACTATTTTTTTTATTTTAAATTTTTCGTGATATTCAAATTACTTACTATTAAAACAGCTGTCAAAGCTCCCATCGCTAATCCCGTTAAAACATCACTCCAATGATGTTTATAATCAGAAATTCTGGTCATTCCTGTATAAATAGCTGATGTTATTGCGAGAAATTGAAGCGTATGCTTTAGGAAATGAGAACCTTCCCATGAAAATCTCGCTTGCAAATATATCTGAAAATATTTATTATTAAGTTAATTCATAAAATACATAATTCTTTTTTATCAAGACACGATATTTGTTAGCAAAAAGTCCAGCTGATAAAACATCACACCAATAAAATTAAAGATAGAGAGATCCCGCACATAATTGAAAGTGCACCTCCGGAAGAGAGTAAGATAGAATCGGTTGACCCTTCTATCTGTTTCTATCTATTTTCTTCTGATTGGCGCCTTATGCCGCTACAATTGTAATTTGTATCTATGTGGTGAGGATTAGCGTAATGAAGCACCAATCAGAAGCTAGTAGACAAAGTGAGAGATAGGTCTATCACTTCACGTTATCTTTCCACCAGAGATGCTTCTCCACTGCCGCACTGCTCTTTCTATCTTTAATTTTAATGTCAATGATTTGGAACTGATTTGAAAGAAAACGAAATGTTTCGGTTCTTTTTTGGAACTTGAATCAAAACTACAACACTTACCGAAAAAAATACCATTGTGAACATGGAGAAACTGGAATGTCCCGAAGGAAAAGACAATCTAAGAGAAAATGTACAAGAGCCAATGTAAGTTGTTAATTGTACGTAACATAAAATACAGGAAATCTTTAGTCAAAAAAGATTTTTATAAAAGACCGAAAAGAAAAGAAAACAATGACAAAAGATTACAAAATTTTACATATAATAGACAGGTACTACATAAGTACAAATTTTTTTTACAAATAAGCACAAATTACCTTAGTTCCTTCATTATCCTTCTGTCGTTGATGTACAGAGGATTTGTGCATGTAAAATCGGTATGATACTTGTGTAAATTTTCGGGCAAAGAGCAATTGATGTCGGGCACGCAGACAGTCAAAAAATGGGGCCTTAAACGACCTACTGTATATTTAAGAACGTCTGTGCTGAGTTGGGAACAAAAACAACCAAATACAAAGACTGCCAACATTGTGTAAGCCCTCCATAACCAATATGGAAACTGTCTTCCGACGAAAGCAACTCTTGTGTTTTTATTTAAACTCGTAATGACTTCTGTTGTAATTATCTATTAAATAAAAATGCAAGTTTTATTTAAATACATAAATGTAAACGTCAATTTCATCAAAATCTTATTTAAAGGGCAAGAGGTCATTAAAAATACAATAAGAAATTTTATTTTGTCGAAAACAAATAAGAAAATTTTACGTTGATCAACTTTTCTTTTACTTTTAAAAACAAAGTTTTAAAAGTTCTGACATTGTTTGAAACTAAAATAATTTTGTGTGTGTTCATGAATGCTTATACGTGTTAAAGTTAAAAACTACACGATATTTCTGAAACATGTGCCAAGTAGAAGATGTCAATGTCTTTTCCGTATCGGCATGAAAAAAGGGCACTTAAAACGGAACTGTTGAAGGCATATGGCTTCTTCTATAAGTTCTAAAGTGTTTATGACACCATCAAAGTACGTTCGAGTATTAAGAGGACTTTGTCTATCAAAGAAACGAAAAAAAACTTTATTCAAAGTGGTTATCTTTCTTACAAAAAAAAAAGAAGAAAGGAATCAAATGAGAATCAAGTAGCATAAATATACATTTATCTAAAACACTTATCTTACTTCAAATTTCTTTTTGAAATAAATAAAAATAGTTTTTTTTCCGGGAACAATAACAAAAAAAATACATACCACCGCACTTGTAACTCCCACACCAAATATGTAGAGATAAAAACTGGGTACTGTCGATTTATGAAAAGGGTGCAATAAACTTTCGTCATTACAAAAAAATCCCCGGTGAAAAGCTTCTCCCCAAAGGAACAGAAATAATATTGGGAATCCAACTGAAAAAAAAATTTATGTAAAGTATGTATACAGGGTGAATTTTCAATTTTTGGTAGTAGGGATTTAGACATTAATAAAGATAAATTCGTTGAATGTTTCGCTATTTTATTACAGCTTTATCAATTCCAAAAAGGTTTTGGGTTTGTTACCTATACTAATTGACTGACACAAAACCTTTTTTTTTTTTGAGGAAGAATTGCTAAAGAACTCGAAGTAAAGTAGCGAAACATCCAAGATCTTTTTTAAAATTAACCTTTTAGTATCACCCCTAATACGATCAAAAATTGAACTGTATTTTTGCAACATGATCTATTTAATATTCTATATCTATCTAATATTTTGTTAAATACTTTCCTTTTTCATGCTTTTTAGCGTCTTCTCCGTCTTCTAATACTGTATTTTCTATTAGATATATTCAAAAAATGATATATTAAATTAATAGGGTTCAATGACCTCTGAGATTTAAAAAATCAAAAAGCACGTGATCTTCGTAGTACTACGTAGTTAATCATGATTGAGATAGTAAATAATTTCATTTACAAAAGGGATGGAAAATGCGCTGTAGTTTCGAAGGGTCAAAAACCACTTTCCCTGATAATGATTAATTAAGGGACTACGCAAAATATGTTTATTAAAATTATAAACAAGAAGGAGGGAGGGGTATTGCTTAGCCTGACGTTATGTAACAAGTGGGGGTGGTCTAACGAAATGTGACGTTCGCACTTCATGTGAATTTTATTTTAATTTTTTCTTAAATTATCCATCTGTATACTATATTTAATCACAAGAAGTCGTTTATAAGGGGAAAGCTAGTTTTGTGACGTAATATTTGTTACGAAGGTCGCACGACTTTGCGTGACAAAAGGGGAGGAGGGGTTTAAGAAGGTGAAATTTTGAGTGACGTATTTTACAGACGGCCCCCAAAACGTTGATATTTTAAAATCATTTTGTCCACTTCTCCAAAGCCCCGAAGTATTTTACTCGTTATTATAGTTTTTATGCAATTCTAAAAAAGTATGATTATGATCAAATCCAGATGTAATTGATATTTGTATTTGAAATTCCCGCATTATTACAATAGAAACATTAGACGTAAATTACAGTATCGCGCATGCGTAGTTTGCTTATTAGGAGGCAGTTCCGTCTGCTGGGGTTAGTTTTCCACGTGTGACAGTTGTTTCAAGAGTAAGTTACGTATTTTACGAAATATTGGACAAAAATTTATTTTTACGGAATATCCGACGGTCGTACATAGACAGATAATTAACGGATTGTTTTGTGGAGTGTTTTCGTTAGTGTTTAGTGTTAGAGGTGTGTGCAAATAGTGAATTGTAATGCAATCGTCTAGCAGGAATACCTACAAGAGGAATAGGAAAGGTACAAAATGGAGGACTCATCTGGCAACTAGGTGCACATATGCAATACAGTAAGGTAAGAGCTAATACTTTCAAACTTATTTAATACTCGGTAATTTACTGTTAAATTCTAATTGTACATCTTATGTACTGTAGTTTACAGAACAAATAGACCATAAATAGACGTTCTTACCATTTACCATATTACATATTTATAAAATAGCAAACGAGACTGTGTACGCCATCTATTATCAATTTTTTTTCTCCACTTTTGTAAGTGACATTTCATCACAAATATGATCGTAAAAATTGATATTTTTGGGCTAGAAAAAGTAATGAAACCTAAATTCATACTAATTTCAAAGAATTTTTCACTAACCAAATGTGAGGTTAAATGCTATACATACATAAGTAACACAAAACTTTTGACTACTTTTTACCGCAATATCTGATGGTGTAGTTATTTATCGAAACAATTTTATTAAAATATAGGTACTTAATTACATACATGCGTGTTATATAGTACATTCTCACTTAACAGATCAGTTAGATTATTTAACTCCTGATGAAGCCCCAAAAAAATTGTTGCGCCGAACGACTGTCGGGAATAAAATATAACTTAGTTACAATATCGTAGATCTTCATCTTCATCTATAATAATATAATAATTATATATATAATTAAGTTGTAACAATACAGCAATCTAAAAATTTGCACAGCATAAAAATCGCGGTAATTATTTAGAAGTGGGGCTCCAGACAAAACTGGCCCCAAAAAAATTTTCACCCCTTGGAGACCATTTTAATACATCAAAATAGTTCATTTACGGTGGGGGAAGACATTTTCAATAATTGTTTATAAACAAAAACATTGTTATAAACAATAAATTTAAAGTTTTAGAAATCACCAAATTAAGAGAAAATTAAAATAGAAGGTAGTTATTGAGAAAATTTTAGAAGTGGGGGATATATTTTTTATAAAAAATATTTAAAAAAACGTAATAATTCAATGTGTCTTGAAATAGGTTATGGTAGAGGGTGGGTGTGTTTACATACACATACCCTACATCCCGTACCCTAACCTAACCAAATACCAAATTAATTATTAAATTAAAATTTTGGGGTGTGGGGTATGTATATATAAACACACCCACCCTCTACCATAACCTATTTCAAGATACAGGGAATTATTACGACGTTTTTTTTGTGAAAAATATATCTCCCCACCTCTAGAATGCATTTGATGCACTAAAAAGTTTTTTAGTGCAATACAAGAAAGTTTTTGGAGCAATTTTCTCAATAACTACCTTCTATTTTAATTTTCTCTTAATTTGGTAATTTCTAAAACTTCAAATTTTTTGTTTATAACAATGTTTTTGTTTATAAACAATTATTGAAAATGTCTTTCCCCACCGTAAATGAACTATTTTGATGTATTAAAATGGTCTCCAAGGGGTGAAAATTTTTTTGGGGCCAGTTTTGTCTGGAGCCCCACTTCTAAATAATTACCAAAATCGCCAAATAAGAATATCTTTAATATAATTATTTAATATTACGGATATTCTTACGATTATTATATTTGTACTTGGTGCATCCCCAATTTTAGAATCTCGCACCGCCACTGCCTTCTTCTAAACGACCAAACACCACTTTATGCAAAAACATGATGGTTATTTGACATTATTGTTATCATATTGTTATCTAAGTTATTTGTATACAGGGTGAGCCACCTATTAGAAGTATATGTAAAACTAATGGTGGGAAAATTTTAGGAAAAATCGTGTGTAGTTCTTTTCGATTAATTTATGTTACGAAGACATTCGAAAACAATATTTATTATCTTGTAACATAAATTATTCAAAATAATGTGATTTTAGTTTAATTTTGTCAATTGTTCATAGTACACATTTATTATATCGAATTAGCTATTTATGTGAAAACCCAAAATTACTCCAAACTTTTCAAATAAAACGATAGGAACTAACCATATGGATCAAAACAGGATAAATAGGGGAAACGAATGAAAAAATAAAGTATGGTAAGTGTCATTTGAAAAAAAAACGAAGTTATTCGTGGTTGAAGTTTTTAAACTTTAGAATTTTTTTATGAATGATCTATATATATTATGAAGCTTAGTTTTGGTAGGAGATTAGACCTAAGACTCGACTATAACAACTGGTAAAAATTTCAACACCCCAAGTCATTTTTGGTGAATGCTATGATTTCTTATAGTTTTGGTAGCGATTGAGTTTTTTTTTCTATAGATTAAATTATCTCAGAAAATGTTCATCCTAGACAAACAAGTGGGTATAATCGGAAGTGCTAGAAAATTGAAAGTATTTTAAAAACGTAGACCGTGTGCAATAACTATTTCATGATTTTTTTCAAAATTTTTCTACCACTAGTTTTCCATATAGGTACCTATGTACTTGTACGTAATATGCCATCCACCGTGGCTCATAGTACTTTATTTCAAAGACATGAGCTGCGTACGCCTTTTTCACTTTTACCTGACCAAAACCAGGTACCTATATATAATTATCCCTTGTACGTTTATTTCACCAAACTTGTTTAGTTTTTCACATATTCAGCGTGCGTGAAGGCTGTTGATTAGGTACAATTATTTACATTCTATAATCTGTCACGCAAATCGACTTAACTATTATTAAGTTTACCTAAAATGTTGATATAAAATTAAAACTGACAAAAATAAAATTATTAAAATTTTATAGGCGGGTATGTAATTACTATTCAACTGGTTACCTTGACACTTTTTTTAGTACAATGAGCATCCTTATAAATTTACAATAAATTGGTAAAATACATAAAAAAATATTAATCTCAGCTATGTAAACATTTAATACATTGCAGTATAATTGTTTTTCGAAACATTACCTACCATTATTTGTTTAGGTAAAACAAATATTGGGTAGGTAATACATACATTAAGTTAAACTTGCATGAAGCAAGCAAAATACATATTATTTTCCTCGTACCTACATACGGAAATATAACACGTAAAACTAAATTCTCATTATTTTGTCTGAACTGGGAAATTATTCTAATTACACAATGTTGCTTTTCTATCAAAATTGATAAAAAAAATTTTTTTTTTTGTTATAATTTTTTACACGTTTCCTAAAAGGTGATGTAAGAAAACGTGTCATCCTGTCTAGAACAAAAATACATTCTATAAGTGTAGTCTTGAGGAGATAAATAAGGTAAATGACCGTTTCCAGTTAATTAAAATTATAGAGATAAATGCGAAAAATTTATTTTCGGTTATGAGAATTTAATTTTGCTGATATCAATTATTATTAAAATATGTTGTATAATAAATAAAAGATAATCTTGCCAATAACCAACGATATGTAATTAATCTGATTTTGGTAATGTTATAATGTATTTAACTTTGCATTAGGTTGAGGTAGTGGGTGTGTTCGTGTGTAAATGTACAGACCACAACTTCAATTAAGCGTTCCTTTATCTAATCTACAAAATAAACTTTACATGCTCGCAGTATTAAAATAAAAACAACAATATAACTACTAACGATGTCGTTATCGTGTTCGCACACAAACTCATACAAACATTTACTAGTTTTTTTTTTTTTAATTTTTAGAAGCTAAAAAATACCATGAACAGCTCGTTTTCGTTCCCAATATGTATTGTATATTATTGTTAAGCATGACGAAATACTGTATTTTCAAGAAATTCGAATAGGGAACAGTGATTTTTATTAATAAAAACTGCTGCTTTTATATTTATCACAACTCGTTCAATCTGATAAGTATTTAGCAGGAGCCTGATATTTTATTTTTATAAAATTATTAAAACATTATTCACGTTTTGCCTGTTGCGAATATGAAATTAACAGAAAATCAATATTATTAAACTGTTTTTAAGAAATTTTGAAAAGATAGAAACTTAAACAAAGATAACAATTATCCAATTCGAATTTGTGATATTTAGGAGCAAGTCTGTGTATTATTTACTGGCATGTTAGAGACAAAAACAGGAGCAAATGGGAGTAGAGGACGAACTAGATTGCAAACAATATGCAAATAATAATTAAGAAATAATTTCGAAGAGAAAAAGTTACTGTCCTTTTTTTTTGGTAATATCAAATTACATTTTCCAAAATAATTTGAAAAATTACGTGTATGAGACTTAAATATTTCTCAATCTAATTAGTAACCTAGCAATACTTTAAAAGTATAATTTTTAACAAATTTGCTAAGCTTTATTTTATTTTTTAATTACTATTCATATATTTGCAGTAAATATTCTACACCATAATAAGTGCCAGGTTTACGTCACAGTGTGATAAAATGATAACGACGTTTGATAAATTTCGAAAAAACAGCAGACAAAAAAATTATCACGCTTTCGTGAAATTAAGTAGATATTTCCTATACATTATTTTTAGAACAGGTTAAAGTTCTTTCAATACCTTCTACGTTACAGCGTAATTTTGCTTTTTTTATTGTTTTTTTTTTAATGTCTTCCTAGTCAAAAATAAAACAATATAACAATAATTCTACTTTCTGTTACACTAATTGGCATTAAGTATCTGATATCTTGAAAATTTTGCAAACAGTGAAAGGCGAACCCCCTTAAATATGTCGAGTATCTATTAAACTAGCAAAATTATTTTTTGTACAATTACACGTAATTATTTTTGTACATTCTACGCAATAGACGCTAATCCTGCTACTTTTCATTCGCAATCTTAATCTTGTATGTATTGTATATTATCCATAGACGGCGCCTTCTGCACTATTTATGCAGCTTACATTTAATTTTTTTAATGAAATATTTTTTTTAACCTTTTGTTTATTTTTCATTATTTATGGGGGGAACGTAATTTTTAAAATAATATCCCAATAGTTAATTTTGATGGAAGTTTCAAGTGCCTAGAGAGATATGACATGCCGAGAAAAAAACGTCTTTGAATGATTGCATATTTGATTGAAGGGTTGATTGGAATACAAATTAATTTATATACGGTATAATAAAACAAGTAAAATCGAAATAATGTAATTTGCTAAATTAAATTTATATCTATTGGTACACTTCATTTCTTATTTGCATGTAGAAAACTATTAAATATAATTTATTGCTTTGTATGTATTTTATATCTACAAAACCACTGTAAGTAAATGAATTTTTTTATCGGAATTAAGTACTTATCGGTACAATAACGGTAGTATAATGAAACTATTAATTTTGTAGTCGCAATAAGTCTATTCTTTAATTGATATTTTATTATCACGTACATGCATAAATTATTATTAAATTGAAATCCGTATTAAACCTCTACGTATGTACTTATTTTACCATTTATAGGTACCTATTTTATAAAATAGTTTTGAATTTGATATAACTGTACAGGTAATCTAAATTCCCAATGTCCCCCCAACCCTTATACCACTCTAAGCCCTACATTACTCACACCACCTCCACTCCTTTTTTTTTTGTTGCTCGAAGCTCTCAATTTGCAGAAAAATCGTTTACATGTTAAGAATTTGAATTCAAAGTGGAAAAACCATGTGAAAGGGTGTTTCTACCCCATAATATCGAGGGGGTTATAACAATATTTTTCACTGTTTTTGAAATGAAGTCTATTTTTTACGTAACTAATAAAAAATTGTGTAAAGATGAACAAGATTCCAAAGAAATTTTATAAACTCAATTTTTTTTATTTGAACAAAAAATCTTGACAGGGTTTCATTAAAAATATTCATTAAACCTAATTTGCTCTAAGGGATAGCAAAATTGATATTTATATTTTTCCAATAACAAAATATACTTATGATTACTGGTAAAAAGATATTAAAAAAAAAACATAAATACAAGTCAACATTAGTAATCGATAAGGGGTTGAGAATGGAATATGGTAAATATATAGAATCAATGCCACAAAAATGGACCAATCTGCATATTTTTTTTGGTTAAATTGTTCCATATGTATTAATGCTGAATCGAGTTTTCTGAAGATTGGGAGCTTGGTTCATTTTTCGAAATTTTACGACCAAAAAAAAAAAAACCATGATTCTTTATAGGTATTTACCGTGATTATTGTTATTCATAACCATTAATTTTTTTATCGTACTGGGAAGTAAAGCCCAAGCCTCTCACTTACATTAGACTTGTTTAATTTTATTTTGTATTTTTTAATAAATGAAAACGAAAACTTTTTATATAATTCCTAAGATAATTAAGTACCTACCTATCATAATTCATTTATTTTTTTAAAATCTGGTAACGACTTGTTTATGTATGTAAATAGAACTGTTACTAATATGATATCAAAATATTTTTGTTTTATAAAATCGATTTTGATGTCCTAATTAGACAGAATCGACCTTCTTTAACTAACACAAAGAAAAGTACCTAAATACAAATCAACATTAGTAATCGATAAGGGGGTGATAATAGAATAATATTTGACTGTTATTAATTATTGTTTTTCATATTAATTCAAAATAGGTAATTGGTTTTTATCATACTGGGAAGTAGGTCTTGTGAATCCCAAGGGTCATGCTCAGATTAGTCATTCGTATTTAAATTTAATTTTTTATTTATTATGAAATGGACACGAAAACTTAACTATTTTTATAAAATAATACCTACCTACCCACTAGGTATAAACGATAACTATTAATTTTTTTTAAATCTGACAACGATTTTATTATGTGCGATACAAAAATTATTATTGTTTTATAAAATTGATTTTGCATGTCCTAATTAGACAAGTTCGACCTTCTTAAATATTTCAAAACAATACATAGGTATATTCATTTGAATACTCAACTAACTCAAAGAAAAGTACTTAGATAACGGTTTTATAAGCAATTACATTTAATTCAAATTTTAAAAAAATTAACGACTGTAAAAGAAATTAAGTATCCACCTACTAATAAGTAGTTATGTTATGTACGTCACTAAAACCCCCTTTTTATTGTTTTTAAAGTAAGTTTCACACATGTACTGTTTAAAGTTCAAGCATTTTTATTATGACAACAAACGACCATAACCTAATTTTCATCAAGAGAGGCTTACCTGCTGCCAGCAGAACTAAATCAATAAAAATTTTGGTCAGGGGCACATTTATAATTCTTGGATTCTCCATTGCTTCTAAGTGTTTGTATTATTAACCGAACAAATTGTGCTTATTTACAAATTAAAATGTTCATAACATCCCGCTTACGATATATCGTAATTGATGCGCGCTACCGCTCAAAACAAACCGTAGCAACACACTGCTGGGAAATTCTTAAACACACCTGTGCGGTTGATTCAAGTTACAGATCTTTATTATCACTTTAGTGACGCTAGAATGTGAGTGTCATCATGTTTACTACCGCCAGCGTTGTAAGTGATTCAGCGTATAATCACAGTCTCGCATACGGGCTCCCCCACTATTATTATTGTACTAGCAAACGGATGTTTATGCAAATATCTAACATCTAAAAACGTATTCATCGGTATTTTTTTGTAATTTGTATTAAAAATTTTTAAACTTCATTATAATTTACTATTCAAAAATCATGTAAATTGTTTAAAATAATAAAAACGAAAACTTAAAATTAAAATACAAGGCAAAATAACTTTTTCAAATACGTCTTTTACTAATTTAAAATAAATATTTCTTGTTGTAACTGTATATTAAAAAAAGTAACAAATTTACTACTCAAAATCACTAATTTTCATTATTTGCTCTTCTTTTACGTTCGCTAGCTCGTAATATCTCCCGTAAGAACGACCAAGTCGCCCGGTGACTTTAGATTCATCATCGATCGCTCTTCTCATAGGCTTTTCTTATGTATTTATTCGCTTTTGTCTAGTAACCACTAGAAATTTCTCGAGAATCTCAGATCTAGTTACTAGAACATTCGCCAGAGACTGACCACAACTTTGCACGCGTGTATAAAGAGTTGCCTAAATGCGTTTTTTAAATATGTTGTCTATATCCTATTGTGCGGACATGTATTATATAGATTTAGAAAGAAGTTCGCAAGAAGCAAATGAGGTTATGGTATTTAATTGTCGCCCTGATTATAGTTTCTTAAATGCAATGGACCATCGTCCAAATTTGGACAGGTTCATCCAGTTAAATGTAATTTTCATATAACAAGATGTATAGGGAAATTGTCCCTGCGAGATATTTGAATTGAGTTTAAGGAAATGTGGTCTAGAATTAGGAGGGGTAATATAGGGAGAAGACATACGAATTGATATACCTATAGCCTACAATACAGGGTTATCCAAATTTATTAAGTGTCTATCATTTTGTTGTTATTAAATATACAAGACTAATAGCAATAATTAATTTTAAATTAATTTGGTGAAAAAAAAAACAATTTAATACCGCGTTATTCGATTATTTAAACAATTTTTTTTATGAAACACATATATTAACTTTTTTCTGTTGAAATTTCAAATTTTAAATCGAAATCTTGTTATAAATTTTCTCTGAGAATAAAATTTAATGAGGTTGTGGAGCCAAAATTAAAACAATTTAATAATTTTTTTTAAATAGTCGAAAATCGTTGTGTTCAATTATTTTTCTGTTTCCGCAAATTAATAATGCCAAAGCTACCAATGGTGGACACTTAATCTGCATTAACCTTGTTAAGATTGCGAATGTCGAATAGTTTGGATGAATCATTTTCTACCTCTTAGAAAAGGGCAACTTTGCATATAAATCCGGATTAGGAATCCATAATGAGAATACATTGCCGCCAGAGTTTTGTTACGTGTACATAGTACCAATTTAGACCCTTATAGGTATTGTTTTCTTTTTTAATTAATTCTCTCCTTTATGCTAGTTTCGTGACATGCCCGAATAAAAAATGTGATAATGAGTCATAAAATGCATATTTTAAATATACAAGTTAGACAAAATGAACTTATGGATCGAATTTATCTCTAGATCATTCTATGGTTGCGAAAAGGGTGAACATATTTTTTTTATCCTAATCCAAATGATAAAAATTTTAAGTTAAAAAAAATTGAATTAGGTAGCTACTTTTTTCGACCACAGTCATGCATTCATCATTAGTATATTTTATGGGATTTCGTAATTGTATTGTATTTTTGAGTAAGTGCATACTTACGTATAATTTAATTTTGTGCATGATTCTAAATCGTGGGCGGTAACAAAAAATTATTGTGGACACATAGGTACATATGCATTTTAAATTTTGTATCACGTGCCAATTGTAAATATTAATTAATAAAATAAGTTCGTTTGAAGAATTCCATTATAGGTATGAAGTAGTGAAGTACCTACCTATACGGCTGGACGTTTGTCATAAAAATTTAATTTTAGTTCAAGACTTTATCTTTTAATTAATAAGTATGTTTTTAATTAGTTTTGGTGTGATGATTACAATGATTTAGGTGTCCGTTTTCCGCTTTCTTTTTTTTTAATTTAAACTATTTAGGAACATTTATAATACCCAATTCAAAATAAACTTAATTTATGAGTCAATAAAACCATCTTTATACATATAACCTAATAAAAGAAGAATGCTGCATGGTTTAATAATAAATTATCTCCATGTATGTAATTTGAATTTTATTCGTGGTGATATGTGATTTGTATGATAAAAAAAAAACAAAAATTGCTTTGATTAAAAAAAAAATGTGTAAAATTATATATAATTTGCAATGGTATACCGATTACTGTTCTAAATAATATCTTATCCATAATTTACGAAAAAGTTAATCCCTTGCTCCACCACCAATTGTTTCTGAATCATTTCAAATGTGCTACCTAAACTAAATACGCGCTTTTTACTTTTAAATATTATTTTGTCTCGGGCTAGAATAAAGATTCCTGTTGTGCTTTTGTACGCCTTTTATGTACATTATAAAGCTCATATTAGATGGCGCCACAAGAACGATTGTGAGTATGAATAAAATGACCAATTTAAATACTGGGTTTAACTTTAATTTTTTCAAATCTAAATATAATTAGGGCAATATGAATTGATGTTAAAATGTTGTGATTACATCAAATCAGCAATTTTTGATTTTCAGGAATATATTATTTAATTTTAACTATAAAAATCATAACTTACAAAATATGACTTAGTGTTGAAATTTTTACCAGTAATAGCTGAATTTCAAATCAAACGCCTTGACAAAGTTGAAGCTAATAATTTATACAGGGCGTTCAGAAAAAAAATTGTAGTTTAAAAACTTCAAACACGAATAATTTTTTTTTTTAAATGGCACATAGATAGGTACCTACGATATTTTAGTTTTTCTTCGTTTCCTTTTTTGTCCTCTATTTAAACGAAGTATTTTATTAAAAAGTTTCTTAATTTTAGTATCACGTACTTTTAGGAAATCCCAAAAAATTAAGATAAAAACGTATCGTACATGAGTAATAATTTTTCGTAGGTTTTGTAGGTTAAGTTAGGTTAGGTTTTTAGATAAAAACATATAAGGTGCTTAATTACATTTCTTTATTAAGGTAATATATTATGTACATATTACGTAATGCACCTATAAAATTTGCATAAATATTATAATTAGGCAATTGCATAAGCATAAACAACGTTCTAAAAAATATGTTATCGAAAGAAAATATCAGAATATATGTTTTTCAGTAAATTTTTAGCTAGCTATGTCCAATTATCAATTATAAGTACCTTATTCCATTAGTTCCAAATTATATTTCGACAAATAATGGCTCAATTTATTTTTTATCGTTCCACATCTCTTCTTCTGCGACCTATCGTCCTGACAATAAACTGTCGCGTACATCATTCCAAATTCGTCTAAAAGCATTGAATAACAATTTGGTACATAGCCGTCCGGACATGAACATTTCTGTCGTTCTGCGTTAGAGCAACTACTTTGGTAACAGCCCCAGCACGACTTCAGTATGCAGTTATCAACGTTATCCTCTTCATCCATGCATACTACTTGGAATCCTGAAATTTCTATATTTTCTGCTATCGTGATGTTTACACTTAAACAAGTCGGTTTGTAATTTGGAATCGAACACTGGCAAAGTCTCGTCAAGTTGCACTGGACTTTTTGGGTATTTAGTGGACCAATAATGTTCCACAAAAATACCAACGATATCAGCACCCAATGAAATTTTCTGTCAGTACACATCGTTGCAATCGTTTTAAATGTAACTTAAATCAGGAAAAGTTTAGCTTTAGCTTTGAAGACAATAATAATTGTTGTTAGCTTTATAGTGCTTAACAATAGAATGATAATTATTACATGATTGTTATATCTATGAAATATGATATACACACTATCAAATTCATAAATATTTTGTTTACATAAAGCTGAATATATCGAACGCTTGATAGAATGAAGACCAAGACCTAAATTTATGTCTTAGACTCATTCTCGAACTTTTTAAAAAATCTGAAACACTGGAATATTTTCAAAAAATCTAGTGTATTCTGGATATCGTTCTCGAATATTCCAAATTATTCTCAAATATGTAAAAATAATTTCTGAAGTAAGGACATTCTGGAACATCTGAAACATTCTGTAATCGTTTTGAGGATTTTAGAACTTTCTGGAGCATTCTTTAACACCCGTTACCCAGGAACGTTTCAAAGCGTTCTCGAATCCTTAAATACATTTTATTATTAATTCTAGAGTATAATATTTGGACATTTTTCTTATTTCTAAAACATTCTAGAATCTTTCGCATCAGGATTCGACAGTAGGTACTTATTAAAACATTCTCGAAACTTTTGGAAAATTCTGCAACATTTTTAAATATTCACGATCATTCTGAAACATTATTTAATATTCAGGAACGTTTCAGAACATTCTCGAATTTTTAGAAACGTTTTATCATAATTCTAGAATATATTTGAGCATTCTTAGATACTCCTGAGAGTTTTTAAAACGTTCTGGAAGATTCTACATTATACTGAAACATTCTGGTAACTTTTGCAATATTCCTTGACTTTGCGAAATATTCTAGAAAATTCTGAACCATTCTCGAACAGTCTAGATCACTTTAGAACGTTCTGCACATTTTTCTATACTTATTTAAAAATCTGTCAAAACAATGTCAATTCTTTTGGATGATTCTAGAACATACTAAAAAAATTCTCGATTGTTTTGAAAGAATTTATGACGTCTTTAAACATTGCGAAACATTCTAGAAGATACCGAAACATTCTCAAACGTCATTTTTGGAGCATTCCATAACATTCTTCTGTATCCGGGAACGTTATAAAATAGTCCCCAATCTTTAGAAACATTATCTCTACTTATTACATATACTCTAAATTATATTTGGACTTTCTCGCATTTTATCGATGCTTCCAAAACATTCTAGAATATTCTGCAACATTATCGAATCTTTTGCAGGATTCAACAGAATTTTTTCAGAATGTATTAAAACATTCTCAAAATTGTTGAAAAATTCTGCAACATTTTTAAATATTCTTCATCATTCTGGAACATTATTCAATATTCAGGAACGTTTCAGAACATTCTCGAATTTTTAGAAAAGTTTTATCATAATTCTAGAATATATTTGAACATTTTTCTTGCTTTTGGTATTTACTAAAACGTTTTGGAACATTCTATAACATACTGAAACATTCTGGTAACTATAGAAAAACCATTAGGGTTCGGGCTTGTAGGCCGTGGTCTATAGGAATTATTTAGTCCAGACGTTTCGTCAGCAACTGCGGCTGACATCTTCAGTGGAAGTGTGGACGAGAGCCAAGATTCTTTACTTATATTTTCATCAATTAACTTGAATGATATCATCGTTTGAGTGTTTTACTGCATGTATTATTAATAAACTGACATTTATGTTTTACGTTTAATTCAAAAAAGTGAATAATATATAGGGTTTCCACTTACAGTAACGAAGTTAGGGTATATTTCCGGTATAACCGGAAGTTCTTCACATTTGAAAAAAAATTTACGCCATTCTATGCTCAATTTTGGGCAACTTTTGTTTGAAAAATTTCTCTTTATTTTAAAAGATACGTATGTTAAAGACTCGTCCTTAGTAACTTAGCCTGTATATACTTTTGCCCTCTCACCTGAAGCTAATCCTAATACATACCCACACCACTGGCTTAATTATTTATTAATAATAACAATTATTTTTTTCGCTATTTTAAATTCCAGTTTTAGGAACTAATTACTGAGTTTGAATTTCCCAATTAATTTTCTCAGGAAAATACCTATAGATAACAGATACCTTATTTTTATAATAGGTAGATATTTTATTAATAAAGACAAATTTTTTTACCAAAATTAATTTTATTGATAATATAACAGTAAATTAATATAAGAATACATTAATCATAAAAAAACTGAATAATAAAATTAGTTCACACATGATATACCTAAGGATATAAGTACACAAACATATCTCTAATAGGTAAATTTTTAAATTTGGTTAAGTAAAACATATTTTTCAATTTATATTCAATATTTAAATAACTACAAATATTTACTACATTTAATAAGTTCTGAAGTACGGAGGGTAAGAGCAGAATGTTTTTTTGTCAGATGATCCCTGGCAATAAACCCATTCTATCCTTAAACATCCCTTAAACCCGTTGTAACATGCTACGTTGAAACCTGGTGGACATTTGCATCGCATTAATTGGCCGATATAACAATTATTGGTTTTACAATTCCAACAACCATTGCCATCGAACAACTGATCGTTATCGATCTCGAGTAAAAAACTATTAACGAAAATGTAAAAAGTGGCCAAGTAAACAAATACGAAAATATTAACGGAAGACGTCATTATATCTACGAATTGTATTAATTAAGAGACACTGTGAGAAATTAATTAATTAAATTTTTTAACACACCACGATTAAAAGTTTTTTTCTTTTCTTTATACGAGTTGTACGTAAGAGCTACAGTATGCTACTAATAGGTAATAGATATTAATACAAAAGTTACTTTGAGTACGTAGATATAAACTTACAGTGTAGTTATTGTTGAAGGAATAAATAATAACAATAACTTTATTAATAATTGCAAATTTTTGTAGACTGATAGGTATACAGGGTGGACCAATCGCGATGTTTCTTTAGGGGAACTGATAACTATAAGAGATACAAAAACATTCGATCTCTTTTTTTTTTTTTTTTCGAGATATAAACAAAAGTTGGTAATTTCAAGTTTTTGTAATATGCCTATATCTTGATTTTCGACTTTCACGTTATTCTTCAGGAACTTTTTTTACGTAGAAAAAAAAATAAAAAAAAAGTATGGACTTTTGTGATATTGCATAAAGTTGTGTTTTGTTAAAATGGAATTATAGTTGCTTAGGCTTCAGTTAAAGACATTTTTTTCCTATTTTCAAAAACATATGCCAAACATGTGAGGTTTCTTTTGTTGTGTAAAAAATGTCCAAAAATTAACGAACAGACAATTCTTTGATGATAATAATATTTGAAGCATTCGATATAAGCAGAATACTTATAGAAATATGTGGTTTATTGAATGTAATTGTATCCAATCGTAAGACAATTTGATACCTAATGTTTAATAAATTCTTCACTTTATAAACAATTAAATAATAACTATACCTATTTGATATTTTTAACTCACAATAGTTAATTGTGTAGACTTATTGACAGGCAAATTTTAAAAAAATCTACAACATTTTTCACATCATGAAATATTGTAGCAGATACTGAAATCATTTTGGAACATTCTTCAGAAAGGCTTTAGAACAGTGTCGAATCTTTAGAAACATTGTATCACAGTCTATATAATAGGTATATTTGAATCATCTGGAAGTTTCTAAAGCATTCTATAACATACTGATGAAACATTCTAAAAGATTCTGTATTGGTAATGTTTTTAAACATTGTGAAACATTTTAGGAGATGCTGAAATATTCTCGAACGTTTTTCATCATTTTGAAATATCGTGCCACATTCTCCAATATTCGAGAAAGTTTTAAAACAGTCTCGAATCTTTAGAAACATTACCTATACCTAATACTTACTCTAAAATGTAATAAGACATTCTCGCAATTTATAGAAGTTCCTAAAACATTCTGGATCATTCTCAAATCTTTTGCAGGATTCTACAGAACTTTCTTTAGAACTTATTAAAACATTCTCGAATTTTTAGAAACGTTTTATCATAACACTGGAATATATCTGGGAGTTATTGAAACGATCTGAAACATTCTAAACATTTGTAGAACCTACCTTTAATCATTGTGAAACATTTGAGGAGAAATTAAAGCATTCTCGAACATTATAGATCATTTTGGAACATTCTGCACATTATTTAAAATGCAGTAATTTTAAAAACATTTTCGAATCTTTTGGTAGAACTCACTAGAACATTCTCTGTGAACTTTTGGAACTGTTTTTCAAATATGTATTGTGAAAATTTTTCGAATATTTTAAAGCATTTTGAAACATTCCAATACAATTTCTAAGGACATTTCTGAACACAGTCCTAAATATTTTTAACTTTGTATCATATCCTAGAATATACTTGACTATTCTCGAAAGTTCTGATAATTTCTAAAAAATTCTTGAAAATTCTACAACTAACGTTTTAAAAAACATTATCAAATGTTTAGAAATATTTTACAACATTGTAGAACATACTGAAATATTCTCAAAACTTCTGGAAGGTTTTATAACATTCTGGAAGATTCTAAAAAACCCTTAAATATTTTCTGAAAAGTTCTATTACATTGTGGAATATTTCTGAAACTTTTGGAAGGTGCTGAAATATTCTTGAATATTATAATAACTTTCTCGAACTATTTTGAGGATTGTATAACTTTCTGGGACTTTCTGAAACATTTTAAAACTCTTTATAAAAATCCTGCTTTATGGATCTATCAGACAATGTAACCCCCATAGGGCAGCGAAATTGGCTTTCAAAGTTTTGGCGGCACACACAGTCACATCACACTTACATATTGTAATATACATAATATTCCTATACTGCCCGTGCTGGCGAAAAAATTCCGAAAACATCACGGTGCAAACGATATATGTCGCAACCGTAGGCGTTCACTTCTTCCAAACGCGCTTGTGCACAGTCTACCAATGGTAGAGTAGCTGTGCAGCTGTTCAGTGTTGGTAAACAGAATATTGTAAACAGGTTTTTCCTTTCAACAGCTGTTAACTGTCATAGTAATAATTGTCGTGATTCTAATTGGTAGCGGATACGCACGCGCGTTTGAAGAATGCGAACGCATACGGTACTAACTATCGTTTCTGTCTCCTTTTGTTTTCGGACTTCACCTCTCATTGCGGAGATAGGGACCGGGCAGTATAGGAATATTATGTATATTCATATTGTGTGCATAATTATCAGTTATCTGATAAGCAACGTTAAAAGAAATAAATAAACGTAATTTTAGCAAGTTAATTTGTTGCAGAAAAAATGCGTTGTTGAAACTAAATGTAAGTATATCTCTATCTGTACTTACTCATGTGTTGTTAGATAAATAAATATTGTATTATAAAGCAGATACACAATAAGCATTTATTTAAATTGTTTAAAAAGATAGGTAGGTATAGGCTTCAAGTTTGTGGAAACAATTTTGATACTCTACTTACATGTAAATATTTTGTTATTCATGCTGGTTTCACATGAGTTGTACAAATATGGACGGTTTTTTTGAAAAAGTTATCAGAAAATGTTACACATTTTCATAATAGTTATCAACACTAAAATAAAACGTAGTAAGTAGTTTGTAAAAGTAAATTTACAAAAAAAAAATGATTTTATAAAAAAAAGTCTTACATTCCCGCGCATTTTTGATAATACAAGTCTATACGTGGATAGTTGATAGAAAACATTAAGATATTTAAGAAATTAAAATGTCCTATTAAATAAATCAAATTATAATTAATTAAAATAAAAATCTAATAATAAGCAGACAATGTACCTACCCATTTTTTTTTTTAAATAAATTGATAATCGTAAACACATTGCAACTGTAGTATATAACCTCACAATTATACATACATATACGCTAATATAGACCACGAATCTAGATTGCCTATGGAAATATTGTTTTTTAATTTTTTAAAAACAAAATTCATAATCTGTCACGCAAGAAAGAAGACTATAAAGGAAGCTAAATGAGAAAGAATGAGATAACTTTGACACGCAAAGCCAAAGCCGTAACTTTATTAATAACTAATACAAAAATCAATTTTTTACACCAAATGAAAGATTATTATCGATATTCATTGCCTATAAAAGATAAACCAACAATATGCAGTACCTAATTAGCGAGATATTTGCATCTAAAGGTTCTCTGATGACGTTACACAATATTTTTCCTGTATATAGTACTTTTGGACTCGACGAACGCGCCAAAGAGAGCGCGTTGTAGTAGAGATAGAGAAAAAGAATGAATGTAGACTTGACGCCGAGTATCTACCAGATTTCTTAATTAATTATATATTAAATATCAGGACTATTCAGGTACAAAATTTATTTTTATTGAAAAATTACCAAACGTGGAATTTTTCGGTGTCCACAACCGTCGAAACGTTTGGTAATTTTTCAATAAAAATAAATTTTGTACCTTTATCTGAGAATCGTACACGTACCTAAAGTGAAAAGAGAAAGTCCTTTTGATCCGTGGCAGACGTTATTTTTCTCGGCGCCCTTTTTTAATCTGGAAACGGAGGAATAGCAGCGAGGACAAAGAGATGTCCTCATAGTGAGAGAAACGAGTAGGCAGTCGAATCGTGTGACAAAGTGGATGAATCTAATATTCACCGTACGTCACAGTCTGAACGTAAACCATTGTTTGCATTCGGCGGTTGTGAGAGACACAAGTCCTGTACGTGCGCGTGTGTATGTGTGTTCTATTTTCGCTGACGTTTACCGGATTTCCTGAACCGCACATTCTAAGCACCAAAAAGGTGTGTACATTGGATAAAACATTATTTACCCAAGGGACAAAGACAAGTTGACTCCTCCCCGTTGGAGGCCAGCGGTTGAATACAATTGAGGGGACACGCCTCCCCTCTGCTTTACCATCAACCTCCCCCCTCCTCTTGTTTTCTACCCCAAGCGGAGGTGACGTTCTAGTATCTCAATGATTTAAGCTTCTTAGCCCCCGTGCTGCATTTGCCTGCAGTGGATGACGTGACTCTCTCTCTGATCAATACTTTCTTGGCGTGTTTTACTTATCTATTGTTAATGCAAATGTAAAGTTACACCGAATGCTTCTTCGTTGAGGTTTCTTTTTTACATTACAAGCGAAAAAGAAGAAAAATAATAGGTGCTTTTTGTTTAAAAAAATCCACGAATGATTTAGAAAACTGATGTAGATAAAGTATTTGAAATTCCATTCTGCAGTTTGATATTATTTCGTGATTTCATTTTGGTATAAAATTGTTTGAAGTATTTAAGCAAATGTTTTCTAATTGCTACAAAAGATTCCGTATCTAATATCTTTGAGTATTATAAAAGAATTATGATCAGCTGTTTTTTTTTTCGGTCGTAAAAAATCGAAAAATTAACGAATTTGAATGTTTTTTTTTTCATTGTTCTGTATTATGGTGGATTTATGATAAGAATTAGCAAGAATTAAAAAAACAATATTTTTTAGTAATAATAAGTATGTAGTATAGTACTCAATAAAAGAAATAATCAATTTCTTTCTAAATAATCCTTTACAAAATACAAGTATTTTGGTGCTTTGGAGGTCGTTCCGATAGTTGAGATGGTAATATGGATATGGGGTGGATTTGTCTCGGATTGGGTGGGTGGTTTTGGGGGTAGGGCACGGTGTGCATATTAAAAATGGGATAAGAGTAACTGACTGTCGAACGTCTTTCATAGAACAATCGAGAAAAGTCTGGAATATTCGAAAGATTGTTTACATTTTCGGCGAACGGCTAATTGCTTTCTTAGAAAGCAGGTACAGGACACACGTACACAAATACAACGCACACTGCCGACGCCGGCCTTGGCTAGTCGAGCCGGCCGGCAACGCATACAAGCGTAGCCGGTCGCACATAAGCACGCTCACGTTCGCACACAAGCACGCTCGCGTTCGCTACCGTATATTATCAATTATACCTAAAGAATCGGAAAATCGACTTTTTAATTTTTTTTTTTATGAAATTATGAAAAAGTGATCCGAAATAGTGAAAAACTATTACGAAGGTTAAAAAAAGAATTAAACATTTGAAGTCCTAAAAGTAGGTAGGACTAAAGATATTGATATTTTTATTATTATAATTCTTGTCACAATTTATAAAAAATCATGATGCAGATTGGTCCATTTTTCAATTTTTTACGGCCAAGAAACTATGTGACTGTGATTCTAATATCCCAATCTTGAAGATAGTGAAACATTCTCGAACATTCATTCAACAGTCATTTTGGGACATTCTACAACATTCTTCAGTATATTTTGACATTAAAATTTCATTTAATAGAGATTTTGACATTATTTCATGGATTTCCTTTTGATATAAAATTGTGTAAAGTACTTATTGTGTACAAAAAACTCTCTTAAATGCAAACCTGATTGGTTTTTTAATGTATTAATTGGAAAAGGTGTTCTTCATCCCCTTGGTATGTATTTTTATTAATTATTTTATATCAAATTCATTATGTCATCTATAATTAAAAATTAGTATTGTTGAATCATTATATATTTTTTAGATTCACATTGATAAGGATCATAAAGCTTAATGATCGAAACGTCTGTGTTATTGTCATTGTTATATACAATTTTTTACTAATAAATGAATGGTTTATATCGATCAACATCTTACTTATAATTTATAAATAATTAGAACAGATTGACTCTACATTATGTGGAAAACAGTCTAAACAAACTATTTACGCTATTTTCGACAATTAAATTAATTTAAACAGAATCTTTTTAAATTATATAATAATTAAAATCTAAAAAATAGTGAAGTAGGTAGATACATGTCTAATTAAAGAATTATAGCCAAGTAGCCCTTTGTTTCTATTACCTACCTGCAGTTGTATATCTACATCAGGTATCTACCTACTTATCTTCCGCCTGAGTTGTTTAGATAAGCAAATAATATGTATGTCTACATTCGTAGATTGCTATTAATTAGACGTGTCTCCCTCGGCGTAATTATTACATTTAATAAAAAAAGGTATAGGTACCTAACACAAGGCCATTTAAATGTACCACAACACCGCCGATTAAATAAATGTATGTGCCTATTATCAAAACATAAGATAAATTGGGTGCTTGCTCGGTTGTTGGTTTTGTGAAATCATTTCGCGTAGGTACCTACCTAATGCCTACAAATCGAGATAGAAGGAAAGCGTGTCAGGCTTGACAGTGATCGGGGGTTGTAGGGAGGTGTGCGCCGATGAGGGTTCGTTAGGGGTGAAAGGCGTGGCCTGGTTGGATCCCCACTCCGAGTTTTGTTTTCGTACAACCTTGCCCGGAAATGTGGTGGCTTGAATCATCATTGTTCTTGTCAAGATAATGTTGGTATAACATTTATAGAATGCAGAGGCTTGCTTATACGGGAGCTTTGGCGCCAGTGATAGTCAGTGTTGGAAGTGGTGAATGGTGATGGTCGATTCAGTGATTTCTCGTTCGAGTGTAAAAACAATTTAAGTTAAAGAACAATGCGTTGCACAATAATACTCACGAAACGAGGTAAAATGACAAGAGATAAAGCACCTAAGCGTAATTCAAATAAATTAAGTAAAATCTGAGTGATAACGTTCACGTAATATGCAAAATAAATAAATAAGGTGATAAAGATCTGCTCTTATTCTTACACGATGATTCTCATTTAGAGCAGAAAAATCTCAACGACATACGCTAATGATGTATAATGGCAATCGCCTGTTGGCGTCCTCGAGCAACAACAACAAAGACCAACTTTTAGAACAGAAATATCCATCAGGCACCGAAACACCTCTCGACCTCCGTGGACCAGCAACCACTACGGAGTTATTGGATGAGCCGAAAGAAACGTACGTAAAAGATTCCGACAGTAATAAGTCGTCGGGAAAGAAGGCCCAAAATTTAATAAAACCGCCCTATTCGTACATCGCCCTCATTACCATGGCGATCTTGCAGTCACCCCAGAAGAAACTCACCCTCAGTGGAATCTGCGAATTCATCATGTCTCGGTTTCAATACTACAGGGAAAAGTTTCCTGCGTGGCAAAACTCCATCAGGCACAACCTTTCCTTGAACGACTGCTTCATTAAAATCCCGAGGGAACCAGGCAATCCCGGAAAAGGAAATTACTGGACGTTGGATCCGCTCGCGGAGGACATGTTTGACAACGGAAGTTTCCTGCGAAGACGGAAACGATACAAGAGACCGTCTCCGACTGCTTTGATGCTCCGGGATCATCACAACACTGCTATGGTGGCTTCGTTTCTGAACCAAGAGAACTATCAGCACGGGTTGTTCCCCCATCCAGGTCTTCATGCGAGTCCGTATCCTTACATTCCTGGAATTCCGAGCGGAATGCCTCTGTTGCCTCCGATGAACTTGTCGCGGTTGAACATGAGTCATTTGGGTCTTCTACCTCAGCCAACTATCTGTAAACCTGTGCCTGTGACTCCTGCTAGTGTTCAACACACCCTGAACGATACCGAAGAGTATTTCGCAAACGAAATATATAAAAAGACGAAAAATATTTTTTCCATAGATGCAATAATTGGTAACGAAGACGATTTGCAAAGTAAACCGTTGTCGTTGATAAAGGGTCGCGGCGACGGTGACGTCGACGTCAAAAAGCCGAAAGTTTTACCCCCTCATAACCAAGTGTCCGCGTTTTCGCCCCTTGTCGCTCCGTCGGAGGAATGGACCAGGTGAAATTGGTGTCTTTGAAACTGTTATTAGTGACTTTTTTGTGATTTAATAATTAAGTTGCAAATAAAATGTACATAATATGATACCTGTATCACTAGAATGGAGCGATTTATTTTTAACAAAAAAAAAAAACAAAGGCTGACGATCTCGAGTTTGCAAAAAAATACTAATTATACTGCAAGCTACTGCTTTACAACTGTAGAAAATTCGTGCATTGTACTATTAGGTATCTAATTAAGTACTATTAATTAAGAGTAATAATGCGTACTTTGGATAATTTTAATTTATTTGTGATGATTATTTTAAAATTAAATACCATAGTACTTACTTATATTATCGTGTAATTAGACAAAAAATGCATAGTTTATAGAGAAAAAAGGTACCTATGTACCTACCTAATATAATTAATTAATTGTTTTGTTGTTCGTCCAAAGATATATTTATTTGTTCCTTTTTTTTATTTTATAATAAAACTTATTTCAAAAGTAATATGTATATATTATTATGTACCTATATTTTTATCTATTGAACTAATCACTACAGTGTTTGCTTAGGCTTAAACTACAGACAACATAAAAAAAGGTAAATTGTGCAATACAATCGATATCTACAGATAATTTGTTTTAAATCAAGAGACGAGATAATAGTTTATTTATTGAAATTCTTCCACAAAAATTATGATGGTCATAAAATATTTTTAACCGAAAATTTATTTAGAGGTCCTTTCTTTTTCGCATTTTCGATATATTATCAAATTTTTGGGGACTGATGTGACTTCTTTAGGGGGGACTAATGTAAAATAAAATAATAATAATAATGCTAAAAAAAATAAGACATCCTAAAAAACTGCGGGAAAGAATTTTGAATTTATTAAGAAATATTTTTTTTTTTAAATGAAGAAAAGTAACGATAAGCTAAGGAAATGGGACACAATTTAAACATGCGACCCTTGAGGTCCACACGAATAACTTCGCAGTATAATAAAGAGTAATTTTCATGAAAATCAAAAATTTCAACAAATTTATATGTTAATAGGTATTTATTTATAAATTATCTTTGAGAACTTTATGTGTGGTGTAATATTTAATTGCTAATATCAATGTTTCATTGTTAATAACACTAATTTATTGTTGTTAACAATATTTAATTGTTATTAAACATATTTTACTAGTATTAATAATATTTGATTATTATTTTTAATGATAAACCTCCTGATGATAATACAGACGAATAAATGGAAACTCAATGAATCTCATGTTATTCGATTCACTGTTTTATTTATCATATATATCAACTATTTATCGTTTTTTTTTTGCAATTTCTTTAATGTTACAAAAAACTAAAAGTTTTTTTGCTAGTACTGGATAAAAATATCTGATTTTTTTAAAAGTATAGAGTTATAACAGAACCAATTCGATCAGACAACCTCTTTTTTAAAAAAAATCCGAACTTATTTAACACAAAAAAAAAATCTATTGTTTTTGATACGACGAACGGTTTTTGAAAACCAAAACGATCACAATCTTTTATTTTTTTCGTACACCGGAGGTACACTCAAAATTAATGTTAGCTTTTCCTTATAGCCGTTATTCTAACAAAACTAAAAAAAAAATTTTTACTAAACAAACTTAACCTACTGATAAATCGATAATTTATAGGTATTACGAATGATTGCTTTGACAGAAATTGCATCGATCTAGGTAATGTAGATATAAATCAATAAAAAAAGTGATAAAGACAACGATAATTCATTAATACCTAATTCCCAAATGCTTTACTACAATTTATCAAATTCAGAACACTTTACACTTCTATAAATCACCTATTAAGTAAGTGATACAGTAATACAAATGATAATTCCGTTATTAGATAACTGCAAATAAAATACAACAGAATAAGCAAAGTCAACGTTTACACTTTGTATTTTTTTTTATATATACTCATAATCAGAAAAAAGTCAGCCGTTAAAAATTACATAAGTGTTTTGATAAACAAATAGGTACCTAAGTATTGGGTATAGGTAATTCAGTGTGCGAGCAAAAGTTTAAGTGTTATGTCTGAACACTTAAGTATGTGATGAACTCATTCGAAATGCAATTAAGTAAACAAATATCAAGTACATATTATATTTTACCTTATTTTAGTTATAATTGAACAACACAGCAAAATCAACTTCGATGTCATAAAAGCTCGATTTTTGAAAAAAGTTATTCATTTTTCGGCCATTATATTGAAAATTGCCCAAATTTGACAACTGCATTTAAAAAACTATAAACAGGGCGACAATTTAATATTATAACCTCACTTGCTCTTTGCGAAATTCTTATTAATTGAATGTAGGCAACCCATCAACCGTTTGCTATTATTTTAAGACAGATCTGGAAATGTCAGAATTAGCTACTTTCAACTACAAACTCTGATTAAAAGAAAACATAGACTTTTGTAATCCAGATTACAATATATCATAATGATGATGATGGTGGTGATTTTTTTTGTTTAAGAAAAAATAGAAGATATTACTGAATATTATTAACTACATACCTACTCTATAGAAGGGTCTCAATGATGATCAAAATTTTTTAGACTACATATAAGCTCTATTTTATGGCGGAGGGTAATTTTAAATTACTTAAAAATATTCAAATAAAACATTAGGAAACGTCCATATGGATCGAAAGAGGCTAAAAAAAGGAACCAAATAAAAAAATAAAACGTGGTAGATGCCATTTGAAATAACAAATCGTGATTGAGTTTTTTAAACTTTAGATTTTTTTCTGAACGCCTTGTATACATTTTTGACTTCAATTTTGTCAGGGCGTTAGGTTTGAGATTCAGCTATTACTGTTGAAAATTTCAACACTCTAGATCGTATTTTGTAGAAGTTATGATTTTTTATAATTTGGATTGCGGCAATAGTGATTTTTTTCTGTAAGTTACATTATCTCAGAAAGCGTTCATCATAGGTGTACATATTGGTTAACAAAGTCACCTTAAAATTTTGCGTGTAATGCGAATTCGTAAAAAAAATATTCATTCCATTTAAAATAACCAAGTTGTCTTCAACTTCCGGTATAACCGGAAGTACTATATAGATGGAGTTATTTTAATTGGGGAAAGCATACCCAATAACGTTATTGCCTAAATTTCCAAAATTCAAATCAAAGTAGTATCCGATAGATAGACCACCGCGTCTTAGGTAGAACACCCTGTATATTTTTAAAATTTTTGTTTTTTTCTTGTTACTTAAAATTAACCTCTCTCTTAATAATTTAATTTTTTTGTTAAAAGAAATCACACATTTAGACGAACTTCACTTTGATTCATTCGTAATTATTAATTAATCTTTTGTTAATCAAAAAAAAAAAGAAATTGTGAAATAGGTACCGTCACTTTTCTCTTTTTTTCGTTTGTTAACAACAAGTTTTTGCGCTTTAATAAAATTAAATATTCAGTATTAGTTTTTTTTTTACTGGAATTTTTTAAAGGGTAACAAAAATAAGTCAATTTCAAAAATGCGATGGAAGTGATCACCCAAAAAGTTTATTGTGTACTTACTCACAAATATTATAAGCTGAATCGATAAAATTAGTTCTAACGCGAACGGTTTTATTGCTCGGTGCATTTGAGTTTTAACGTATGCTTCTCCGGCTCGGCGTCTCTCAGACACACGCGCCTCATTATTTTTTTTTTTACGGTGTAATGTACCTATCTACCTACCTATTAGTTAGATAAATGTGTCCTGATATAAATAGTATTTAAAACCACGCCGAGACTAGACACCATTTTATTTAACTTATCAAGTATAAGTACTTATATCATACTAATCGATAGGTGATATCTATAGATTATAGTCGTCTGTCTGGTTTTATGTAAAATTTCGAGCAAATATTGTACCTACGGTTATTTTTATTAAAACGTTTAAGTTAAGCATCAAAGGGTTCCTTGCGCCTACTTTCAACATCCAGGAATCCAGGATGATATAATTAAATCAGAATTTGTAATTAAAAAATTGCTAATTATGACATTTGCAGATTTGTTTTAAAATAATTGCAGACGGTTGATGGGTTGCCTACATTTCATGCAAAAAGCAAGTGAGGTTATGGTATTGAATTCGCACAAAACAGACGTGTCTGTAAAAATTTGCGCCATGTCCACATTTTCAAGTGATATATTCCCATTGCAAGAAAAGAATTGAAACCAGTACATTGTACAATTATTGCAGATATGCTAATATAGACTACAAATCTAGAGTACCTATGGAAATATTGATTTTTAGTTTTTTTAAAACAAAATTCATAGTTTGTCAGGCAAGAAAGAAGACTGTAAAGGAAACTAAATGAGAAAGAGTGAGATAACTTTAACACGCAAGAGAGAGGGCTATATACGGAACTACATGAAAAAAGTGGGATAGAAAATCGGCCTAATATTTTGAAGTAGCAGAAATATCACTTCTAGGGGCGTGGCCAAAGCTGTAACTTTATTAACATGTAATACAAAAGTCTATTTTTTACACCCAATGAAAGGTTAATATCGATATTCATTACCTATAAAATATAAAGCAACAATATGCAGTAATTAGCGAGATATTTGCATCTAAAGATGCTCTAATAACGTTACACAATATTTTTCCTGTATATAGTACTTTTGGACTCGGCGAACGCGCCAAAGAGAGTGCGATGTAGTAGAGATAGAGAAAGAGAATGAATGTGGACTTGATGTCGAATATTTACTAAATACTGTAGATTGTCTCCCTAATTATAGTTTCTTAAATGTCTAGTGTCCGGACGTTTTTTCTAAATGCGTTGGTGCGCAGTGAACGTGTTAATCAGAATTTGTAATTAAAAGTTGTTAATTTTGACATTTCCAGATATGACTTAAAACAATTGCAGTCGTTTCATGGGATGCCTACATTCTAATGTACGGACATGTTTCTCTGATTATAGTTTTCAACTTATATCCTATATTTTTGTGGATAATTTTATCTCAGAAATTTAAACATTCATAAAAACTGCTGTTAATTCAGATTTTACGCAAAGTAGGCCGATAACAATGTACTTATTAAATAACAACTTGTAAATATTGAACTTGTAGGTATACGTTCAAAAGTTATTGTAAATAATGAATTCTGGCAGTAAATTGTAATTTTCATTGTTTTCCTGTATTACAAGGTTGTCATTAGGTAAACTATGGTATCTAGTGTAAACTCGTGATTAGAAATAACATTTATTCAATTTAAAACTTCTCAGTCATATCTGAAAACAAACAATTTATTTGCCTAATACCAAAATTATGCTTGGTGTTCTAATTTTGTTTCTCCGCAAAATTCATCCTTTGCCATTGATAAGAATCTTTACGGAATATAATATTTTTTCGTCATACTTGTTATATTTCAACAAATTTGCCCTTTAAATTCATAAAAAAAACTTAAAAATTACATGAGTAGGTACACCTAAAAGTAACAAACATAACATACTCGAAGGACTAAAGATAAACACAATAATATTGTAGTGTTCGTGGGTTTATTAAATTTTATTTACAAGACTAAAGTACAGGAACACAATTTATATATACTTATTTAATAATAACTACTTAAAGACACTATTAATTAATACAGAACTTAACTTACTATTTATTTACAACACTCACTTATAATATGCGCGTCTCTATTTATTTGTCTTTTCACTTCTAACACTGTCGATTTATTGCGGATGTTACCACTGTCACGGTCAATTTATAACTCACTCACTGTCGAACGTCATTCCACTTTTATAGCATCATGGAACAGTCTAGAAAAGTCTCGAAGTTTGTTTACATTGTTTACGTTTTCAGCGAACCGCTTAAATACTTTCCTGGAAGGCAGGTACGGGACACACGTACACAAATACAACGCACACTGCCGACACCGGCCTTGGCTGGTCGAGCCGACCGGCAACGCATACAAGCGTACCGGGTCGCACACAAGCACGCTCACGCTATTGGAGGTATACTAAAATATGCAAAATTGTGTACATTGGAGAAAGCAATGTCTTTCCTATACCATCCAAGCTTAGTTCAAGAAAAAAAAATGTTCAAGTATATTAATTATGTAAATTTTTAAATTTTATTTGTTAAAATAATATGTATTTTAATCTGACCCTAAATTTTTGCAACCATCCATCGCTTGTGTATGAAGGTTTCATTTTGGAGGACTTCTTGTTTAAATATCTTTTCTGTTACAGTCAAATTTATTTCTCTTTGAATAAGAAAAAGAAATTTATTGAGGGCATTTTCCGTCTTTGGAATTTGGATATTCGGCTTCTTTTAAAGTGCGTTTATTTTTATTTTATTTCGCCTATCACACTGGTTCACAACTGTTATCTTTTTTTTTTTTTGTAATATTGAAACAAACGGTACATTCGGAAATTCTGTATTTCTTTGATAATTTTTTTATTCTGACATCTTGCTGCTCATCTAGAACTTTTGACTTTTCATAAATAGGTGAAAACAACTTTTTTACATAATTTTTACAAACAATAATATGTACAAATTAAATGATTCTCCTATATGCCTTTGACACTACTACATTTGGGGAACCCCAGAATTGGACCAAAGACAAGAAAATAGCTCACAATTAATTTTTTTCAACCCCTTCCCTTTCGAGTCGACAAAAATCCTTTTAGGTACTGTCATCAAGAGTATATGATAGTAGAGTATCTGGTAAAATTTTTATGCGATTCTGAGAGTTCCAGATTTCGGAACTCTAGCTAGCAAATTATTGGGGAAAATCCTTTTGGCAAAAAAAAATTATTTAACATAAAAGAGTATCTAACCTAACATATAACCTATAGTCATAAGCGGTTTTCACACTTCCGTGCACGTATTACATTACGCACATGTAGGTAAATATGTCGTGTGACGAAAAAGAGGTTCCGTGCGAAAAAAAGCAACTGCAATCTGCTCTCTCCTAACGTAAGTCGAGAGCAAATAAAATTTCAATTACACGATCCGCTTGCTGTTTATTTCGTCGTCAAACAGACGCGTAGCGTCACACCGCGTCGCGTCGCCTCGCGTCGCGTCGTTCATGTACGATTCACACAAGTGCAACGCCCATTGATTGCAACTTACAAAGTGCCATGTAGACAGATAAGAGACGGTCCGTCGCCTCTTATTGTCACAAGTGGATTAAGCATATTGAACTGCATGTATGTACGTCATGAATGTAAGGAGAACGTACGTAATATTATACATTACGTGTGGGTATCTATGGTAAGGGACAAGGGCGTCGCATCGTCTGTCTATGGCTGTAAGTAAGTAAGTAGTAAAAGTGTCATCAGTAGCCTCCGGCAAGCATTAGCTTTTATTCCATCCCCTGGTCGAGTGTGGGAAAACGCGGGTGATACAGCGGATACCCTGAGGTGTGCAAATGTCTCCCCTGTTTGTACGAAACGTAATTAATTGTTTACTTACATTGGAAAGTTATTAGATACCTACTCAATCACAGCTTTATTAGTAATTTTATTCAGTAGGTTTGTTTGAGTATTGTGTCATTTTTTGTGTTTACGGAACGACTGCCCCTCTTTACGCCTGTTTCTGTCTTTAACAATTCTCTAACAAACCCAACATGTCTTACCATAGAAGGTATTGCCAGCGGAATTAAATGTCCTTGATAGCTTTAGGTATTTAGTATCTATGACTTGCCAAATATCGAAATACAAAAATCCGCGAGTTGTTCTAAGTAGTTTTATCTTATCAAATTTGTAATTAATTCTAACCCTTTCATCTTGTTTACGTACAGTTTTTGACTTTGCATGGACTTTTCAAACAACCCCCAAATACAGAAAATTGGTATGCAATAGGTTTTTCTTGATTTCGGTTTAATTTTTTTATACAAAAATACCCTTTTCTATACAGGGTTTTTCAAATTGATGGACTATTGAAAGTTTACGAATTAATAGAATGAATTTAATTCTGAAACTTGGGCTCATCTCTTATGATTGCTTATGCCGCTTCTTTTAAAAATATTTTCAAGTTCGATTAACATTCGGTTATACCGGAAGTCGACACCAACTTTGTTATATTAAATAGAATGACGTATTTGTTTTTTTACACTTTCTGATAGAAAATATGATTTCATGCATATTTTGTAGGAAGCACTACCCTGAAAGTATCGATGGATTTTGAGTTATTCAGTTTTTTTCAAGTTTTTTGACATTTGCACGCGAACATTTAAATAACAGTAATTCCATTACTATTTGAGATTTTGCTTTAAAATTCTTATCGATTATTTATAACTATCCACATTGTCGAAAAAAAAATCTAACAACTAAAAAGGGGTATAAGTCAATTTTCTTTTTAAAATGGATTGTAAATAAATATTTTTGACTGCATATTCGAATTCCTCAATGATTTTGGCGTCTGTTGATATGGGATTACCGTAGATAATTTGATTCAATTCCCTTAAAGTTTTTTTTCCAGTCATTCCATTTAAAGAAATTGACTACCTCTACCCCTTTGAAGTTGGTCAATTTTGACTACTAAATTTGTATACCCTATACATTTTAGTTTAAAACTACATTCTTTTTCGATAATGTGAATAGTTATACAGGGTGTTACTGATATAACTGCGGATATTTAAGGAGGTGATAGGGCAGTAGAAAATAAGAAAATTAAGCAAAACTTCGCAGGTCCTAAAGTTTACCGTTTTCGAGAAAAACGTATGTGAAAATACAGGCAAAACCGAGTACGGTCCTGAGTAAGACGTGTCCTCGATTGACCTGGTCGTGTGTAGTGGCAACGCTGTCTTCAATCAGCTGACGGTGAATGAGGTTACTCGGTTACTGTAACGTAAACAAGTGTGTTCGAAAATGGCGTTTAGTTCATCAGAATTTTGTGACAGTTGCCAAATGTGTTGCTTAAGTCAAAGCGAAAACGCACAGGACCGTATTCAAATTAATTCATGTTAACATGTTTTTCAAAAATTTTGAAAATTTTTTTGTTTCTTCACCGCGCTGCTGTAGTGACCATTCGATTACATATTGCATCTAGTTGACACCCTCCAAAAATCCGTATTTATATCAGAACCACCCTGTATAAGTAAGTACTTATAATTAGTAGGAGTTTTAAAACAAAACCTCAAAAATTAATTGTATTACAGTTTTTTTAATATTCGCGTGAAAATGTCAAAATACCTGAAAAAACTAAATAACTCAAAATCCATCAATATTTTCAGGGTAGTGCTTCCCACAAAATATACATAAAATCATATTTTCTATCTGAAAATGTAAAAAAGTAGGTGATTCCATTTAAAATAACAAAGTTGGTGTCGACTTCCGATATAACCGGATGTTAATCGAACTTGAAAATATTTTTAAAAGATGCGGCATAAATAATCACAAAATGAGCCTAAGTTTCAGAATTAAAGTCTTTCTACTAATTCGTATATTTCTAATAGTCCATGAATTTGATAAACCCTGTATATTTTTTATTTTATTTCCTAGTTTAAAATAAGCCTGTTTTAATAAATTCCCATTAGTAGAAGTTACAATTTTGAAATTGTTTTTTTTTTGAAGTTTGTTTTTTTTACATGCTAGTATTTTAAAATGTTTAGTTTAAAAGCTTCAATTAATTTGGAATGGTCGCCGGTGAACAGATTCATCACGTATGCAGTATGAGAATATGGATTTTATGCCATTTGGTTTTAATCGAGTTGAACAAAATACAAAATTAAATACAATTATTTTAAGCAGACACTTAAAGCCTTTATGGTGCACATATACGCAGTTACATAATTACATTGTTGAAAACCTATCGTAGTGTTTCATTATAGGCCATTTAAAATCCTTACCACTCGACGATCCCCAAACACCTGCAGTCCCTGTTTGTCATTCGGAACGGACATAATGAAATTAAAGAGAAATTAAATCTACAACTACACTGTTGTATAGTGGTGCCTGCCTTCTACCCCTATGTCGATTGCACCAAACGTTCGCGTACGCCAGTGGCGACTCGTGCGCGTATATGTTACAGGGTGGAATAAAATCTTTTTTATAATCATGAAATTTTCAATAAAATTAGCTTTTAAGGGTTTTAAGTTTTTTCACTTTTAAGATTAAAATGCATAATAACATACAGGGTGGTTCTGATATAAATACGGATTTTTGGAGGGTGTCAACTAGATGCAATATGTAATCGAATGGTCACTACAGCAGCGCGGTGAAGAAACAAAAAAATTTTCAAAATTTTTGAAAAACATGTTAACATGAATTAATTTGAATACGGTCCTGTGCGTTTTCGCTTTGACTTAAGCAACACATTTGGCAACTGTCACAAAATTCTGATGAACTAAACGCCATTTTCGAACACACTTGTTTACGTTACAGTAACCGAGTAACCTCATTCACGGTCAGCTGATTGAAGACAGCGTTGCCACTACACACGACCAGGTCAATCGAGGACACGTCTTACACAGGACCGTACTCGGTTTTGCCTGTATTTTCACATACGTTTTTCTCGAAAACGATAAACTTTAGGACCTGCGAAGTTTTGCTTAATTTTCTTATTTTCTACTGCCCTATCACCTCCTTAAATATCCGCAGTTATATCAGTAACACCCTGTATAGATAATCGATCATTCTGAAGATTGAGAGTTTTGAGCGGGCGACAGATGGCGGAGGTGGATTGGTAGGTGGGGGTGGTAAGGGGTGGGGTGAGGTAGATGTTGAGATAAACATTAAGTTAAGGTAAAAGTTTGCAGTGGCTCCTGCGATGGAAGTGGTGTTGGGAGAAGGGGTGGAGTGGTGGTGGGAGTTCGAGTTGGTATTGGGGTGGGATAAACGTTAAAAATAAAAGTAACATTTACCTCACACCCAGAATCTACCCAGTCACAACCCCACAACTACCCCACCCCCAAACCCCAACAGCACTACAATCCTACCCCCAACACCATCTTAAAAGTAAAGAATAAAATACAAATTTGCGGTGGCTCCGGGGGTGAAGGTGGTGTAGGGTGAGGGGGTGGAGTGGTGGTTGGAGATGTGGCATTAGGGGTGGGATACACGTTAAGAATAAGAGTAAAGTTTACCTTACACTCAGTATCAACCCCACCCTCAACCCCCACTACTATCCCACCCCCTACATTACTCCCACGTCTAACACCACCTCAAACGTTAATAATAAAGTACAAATTGACGTTGACTCCGGCGGTGCAGGTGGTATTGAGTAAGCTGATGGTATAGAGAGTGGAGTGGGGGTGGGGGTGGGTTTGTATTTGGGGTGAGGTAGATGTTGAGGGTGGTGTACACGTTAAGAATAACAATGACATCACTCCTAACATCTTCCACCTCTACTCCCAACATCACCTCCACCCCCAGTACCACGTCCACTCCCAACACCACAACACCACCAGTTACTGTAACAACAGCACCTCTACCATCGCCCGCTCAGAGCTCTCAATTTTCAAAAAAAAAAATCTTGAAAGTGGAAATACAAAATACTACAAGTTAATCGGGGGTGGAGAGTTAAAAGACACCACTACGTTTGTTTTTTTGAAGACAAAAATGAAAATTGATTTGTCCCTGTAATGTCATTCGCCAGCCACCACTGGTATATGAATACATGCGTATTTTAAAATATAAGGGTGCGATCGGTGAGTGAGAGGAGTTTTGCGAGACAGCACCGTCGCGCCCCCTGCTGGCCTCAGCTGTGCGCTCTCTACCCCATTGTTCTCGGCTTATGCAGAGTTGTGTGTTTTAATTTTAACACTCCATATTCATGACCTCATATAATAAGGATGGATTTGTAGTGGTTTACTGCGGTGCTCCATTCACTTGTGCATTATAAGCAACTACTAGCACTCTCTACGTTCGATCCACATCATCGACGCGCGACCCCCAAACCTGCCAGACTTTCGCCCCCGCAGCTTCACAACCTGACGTCGTATTATCCCCATAAAGAAATATTTAGAAAACTGTTGATGCGTACAAAATAACAAACTAATATAGATTAATATGTAACTAATGGTTTTGAATATCTAACGACAACAGGGATGGTAAAGGATTTGCTGAAGGGGTGTCATTTATGACTCGTGTAACTTTGATAACATTAAGGTGACTTAAGGGTGCTATGAATTAAGCCCAATCCCCAGATTGTATAATTTCAGGTACCTAATATTGTCTAGTCACAGCTCCTCATCTTAACCTAACCTAATCTCACATAACCTAAATTTATGCTGGGGGTGGATTTATATTTTTTTTCTTTTAAAAATATTGGAATATGTTTGGTCCTCTAAAGAATTTCATGAACGAAGAGAACTATATTTTCCTTCCTTTTTAGCTGAATGATTAAAAGTAGCAGATTGAAGGGAATTGATATCTCTCTAGAACACAAAAGCTGACAAATATTGCATAGTCGGGGGTTAACGGCGTGACAAATACTACACGGACGCATTACCACCCTCTCGATCAAGGGCGGCTCCGAGAAGTGTCGCCGTTTAAGCAGTTTCACTCCCTCGCCCATTTTCGTCGCTCGTTCCACTAAAACCCCCGGTCGCATTCCTTTAACGCACGCCACCGCAGCCCCTGAAGATGAGCGAAAGCGAGAGAGAGACTTTCTCGACTCGTCGCTATTACTAATATTACCAACCTAATACGAGGCGACTGATTTCACGTGCACTGTGATCAACACACTCGATTGACTGTTGAACAGAAAGTGATCACGTGTTGTTTTCAATATGAAAATTCCTGACACCCAACCAACCATCGGTCATCATTGATTAGACGAAAACAGAACAAAGAAAATGAAAAAAGAAATCGTCAGTAGCTTCTGCTTGATTTTTATTTGAAGTTGGAATCTTTAAAAAAAAAAATTAAAATCAACTTAGGTACTTTCAAAAATTTAAACTTGATGTGTTTGTGGTGGGGTTACAATTTTTTATTAAGATTATGCTTCAATTTTTTTTAATTCTGATAAATAGTGTGTCCGAAGTTCGAGCCTCACTATTGTAACTAAAAAAATAATAAATGTGGAATAGATTTGGGGAATTTCAAGGTGCCTCTATCTTCAATGCGTTCGGTAATAAACGTTCTTCCGTGCGATATGAAAAAGCGAACGCGTATTGTTACTGCTGAGCCCTCCAAAATTAGGAAAGGTAATGGGCGAATCGTGTTCATATTGTAGTATTTGTGGGGTTATTAAAAATTTATTTACAAGACTTAAGTACAGGAACACAATTTATATATGCTTATTTAATAATAACTACTTATAAACACTATTAATTAATACAGAACTTAGCTTACTATTTATTTACAACACTCATTTATATGCGCGTCTCTATTTATTTGTCTTTTCACTTCTAACTCTGTCGATTTATTTCGTATGTTACCACTGTCATGGTCAATTTATTACTAACTCACTCGGCGAACGTCTTTCCACTTTTATAGCATCATAGAACAATCGAGAAAAGTCTGGAAGATTCGAAAGATTGTTTACATTTTCGGCGAACGGCTAATTGCTTTCTTAGAAATCAGGTACGGGACACACGTACACAAATACAACGCACACTGCCGATGCCGGCCTTGGCTAGTCGAGCCGGCCGGCAACGCCTACAAGCGTAACCGGTCGCACACAAGCACGCTCGCGTGCGTAATTTGAGAATGCACGAGATGGTGGGAGATATTCCAGCGATCAATGAATTTAGTTGAGCCCGGTTGAGTCGTCGCGTCAAGTCCGATTTGTGATTTTTTTTCTAATACAGGGTGACTCAAGAAAATTTTGTAAAAAATCGTGTAGTACTTAGGACTCATGGTCTGAATTTTTAAAATATTTTCAATTTTGTAACACTTCCGGTTATACCAACAAGGTTAAATGTATTAATTGAAAATTAAAGCATTTTTTCTTCTTCGAATGCAGCTGACAATTAATTAGAGAGTGCATCGGAAAATCATTTCTATGGTTACTACTCCTCTCCGTCGCGTCGCATATACCGCGCGTGGTGTTAAAATGGAGTAGGTAATCCGGTATACATTTGCGTATTGTGCTGTATGTCCATACATTTTTTTATTTCTTGTTTTAAATAAAACTGTTTCAAATATAATAAGTATTCTAAGTATCTTTTTTTTTACCAATTGTAAGGGTAGATTTTTCAATATTGTACGTTTCGTGAAGTTGCACATACATACATGCGAAATACGATGTGGATGTTATTCGTTGTTGAAGTGGACATGAGCTTTTATTATGTTTACCAAGATATTTCACTGGTACGGTCCTTTGCAAGCGATTAAATCTGGTATTTACAAAACGAACGCCAGAAGGCATATGCATGGAGTGCGCTATTGAGCAAAAAATTTCGCGAACAATAGAGGCACAAATTTTGCGCCACTTTGGCATAAAATAGGTAGGTACGAGTAGAAAAACCAATAGGTCAATAAAAATGCGGAATCGACGCAAAGTTTACATTAATGAAAATGGTAGAAGGGCGTGAATTTTAAAAAGCAATTTATTTTGGTAGAAATTGAAAGGCCCACGAAAAAATATAAAAAAGGACAAAAAAAATCAATTTTTGTTATTGAACTGGCACGGAACTAAATATTGTCATTATACGCATGCGCATAAATAAACTGAGCATGCGTTTTCGGTTCGAGCGGCAATTTATTCATATAGCCACTTTACAATCGCTAACCTAACCTAACTTTTTGTTATGATTCACGTTTTTTTGTACTTCCGGTAAATGGTTGATAAAAACATTTCAGTTCTTGTTTAATTTTGAGAAATAAAAGAATTTTATAAGTACATATTTTGAAATTTATATAAAGGCACGTGCCCTTATACAATTAATGACAAGTCGCCCGCGTAAAAAACAAGGAAAAGTGAGGGATTTTAAATATCCAAGGAATTTTCATTCAAATCAATGATTTCTTGAAATTCATTTTACTTATTCTCTTTGAGTTATTAAAAATACTTTGTCTTACAACAGAAGGTTATCAATGATAAATAATTCTTAATTCCGAAAAATTTCTCCATTTAACTGATTAAATTATGTTGCCAAGATGATATATAAAAAAATTAAAATTATAAATCAATGCAAATTAATATAAAGATAAGATTTCAAAAAACAAAAGCAATAAAAACAATAAGAATAAACCAATTCAAGCCTGGAAGTAACAGAAAAATGTAAAAATTTTGAGAAAATGATAGTGGACACATACAGGGTGACCCAAAGTCAGTGACGTATTACACGTTTATGGAAAACCAACAGACGTAAAAAATTTTTGAAAAAAATCGTGCAGTATAATGCAAGTGTAATTTTTAAAAATATTTTCAATCTTGTATCACACATTTATTTATATATTATCTATGTGGACATGGTAACGTTAGTATCTATGGTAGATATAAAGAAAAGAAGATAAAAGTCAAAATTATAAAATAACAATGGTTTGTTTGATTTTTAAAATTGTAGTTTCAAAAATAAAAATTTCATTATTTGTAGATTATTATAAAATTGTATAGAACTTTAAATTTTAAGATCCGCAGCAAGAAAATAATGGAACCTCTAGAAATTATTTCTAAAAGCAAATAGTGATACGAATATTGAAAATATTAAAAAATAAAATTTTAATTGGTATAGATAAGCGTGTAGATAATAGACCTCTACGTGCGCACCAGTCTAGCCGTGGAGCTGATCTCGGTAACGTGGCCGGCTGGTAACGCGAATCTGCATTTTTATCCCCTACTAAAAATCGCATAACGCGCCTAAAGAAGTTTTCACTTCAAAAACAAAAATACTAGTGAAATCAAACGAAATCGCACAGGTAGGTAAAATTAAAAATCGGTTCATTGTAAGAATGTGCCAAAAATAAATCGACCGTTCATCTTCAGTCTTTTGAAAAACAGGAAACAGGTAGCTATTTGGACCCCAGTACACAAGTACCTACCACCTATTATACTATAGCAAATATTTACGTTATTTTATACGTAAATATTCCTCCAAACAAGCCAATCGGCAGGTAAACGGAGTTAAATTTTCATAGTCATCAACAATCGTCGTTTCATCCCTCTTTATACTTAGAGTAGAAATGTCGCCACTGTTGCACGAAATCGGTTGCACATCAGAACAAGACCAAATCCGCATAAGCAAATACACAATCAGGAACAATATGTTACAATGACAGGACGTGTCCTTTGAGGCGTGTATGAGCCGCTACTTGACGTGCATTCGTTGTGTGGTAGGTACGTTTAATGTGTACCTACCCTACCTATCAATTCTTGCTACCTTCATGTACAGTTCTAAACAAAATTATTGATGACCAAAACACTGGGTAAACTTTAAGTGTACCTACTCTTCTCGAAATTTGCCTAAGACATGTCACCACAAAAACCAATTACTAGTCACAGAATTTTTGCAAAAAAAAAAAAATAGTGTACTTTAACTTCTCCACTCCTCCCCCTATTACTTTGAGCTTGTAGTATGTTGCAGAGCATGTTATGCTGAACAAAAATATGTATGCATGTTGGGCGCGAAAACCACCCCTTTACGTAGTTTTTTGACTTTCAAATTAAAATTCGTAACATACAAAATTGAGAGCTTTGAGCGGGCGACAGAAGGTGGAGATGGAAGTGGAAGTGGGGGTGGGGTGGGGGTCGGATTATGGAGGGGTAGATATTGAGTAAGGTAAACGTTACGATAAATTGAGTCTGCGGTGACTCAAGGAGTAGAGGGCGTGGTATCGGGGGTGGTTTGGAGTAGTGAAGAGGTGGGTGGGGGTGGTGAAGGGGTGGGTTGGATGTCATTGGTGAGGCAAATGTTATTCTTATTCCGAGCGTCTAGCTCACCCCCAATACTAACCCACACCCTCGGTCAGAACCACCTCCAACCCCGGAGGCACCGCAAACTTTAAGCGTATTCTTAACGTTTCAGGTACTAGATGTTATTCTTATTTTTATTGTCTCACCCCACGTCAGCTCTACTCCCAACACCCCATCCCCACTTCATACTTTAAGAATAGGGTAAAAAATTGCGGTGTGTCCGGAGGTGGTGGTGTGGTATTGGCCGAGGGGTAGGCTAGTATTGGGGGTTTGGTAGACGCTAGGAATAATAATAACATTTACCACATCCCTAACATCCACCCCAACCCCTCGCGACCATTATCCACCCCCTATACCACACTCTCGCCCTCCACCCCCGGAGTTTTACTCTATCTTAACGTTTACCTCACCCTCAACATCTACCCCAACCACCACCATCTCAACCCTCTCAATTTTCAAAATAATCGATTATGTATTTTTAGGTTAGGTACAAAAAGGGGTGGTTTCCGCGCCTCTACATGCTTACGTAAATGCATTTATAAAAAGGTTGACATTTTAAAAATACGCAGTTATTACATTTTTTTCTAATTAAAAATAAATGCACAATTAAAAGGTTTAGATTTTGGCTTCCAAAACGAGTAGATTCTCTACTTTGGAAACGTGTGCCATTAATTCTGCTCACGACTGTAGATAATCGTGATAGGTGTAACGACGACGATGACGGCTAAATATCATCACGATGACGATCATCACACGGTAAACTTATCGCATTGAGGATTCAGCGAAGCAGCACGAGGATCAAAAACTAATAACCCCAGAGCTCAGCGGCAGTTTAGGCACCCAGCGGGTTGTGAACACAAAGCTCCCCGATCCCGATCCCATTCGTCCCCATCGTGCACCGATCGGTCGGTCGGTCGTCTGTCAGGAAATATCGGTCTCTCGCTCCAGGATACGTTGCACGCTTCATCTCGTCCTTTTTAACTTTGCAACGCTAAATTAAACGCCGCTGTGGTGGTAGTAAGTGCTGCACCATCCGAGCTGAGCTTTATTATTATTAATGAAAGCGCTACAGATTGGAGAAAGCTTTCGAATGGAGGCGGCAGACAATGGTAAACTTCTTGTTATGAATAATAGATAACTAGTAAATTTAATAAAATAAGTCCAAAAAAGTAAATATAGATATAGGTAGATACGTCAAAAAAATAGTTAAGATAACAGCTTTTGATTTTTTTTTTTTGAATGGAAATAAAAATTCTTTGGTCGCGGATTCTCGTGGAGATGGATGGGAAGTACATTCTTGCGAATTTTTAACACTGACAATTGACAAATTAATTACCCGCAATTGACACATAAAGGTATAAGTACGTAGACCGTTGACAATTTGCGAGCGTTTATTGTATTCATATCTTTATGTTGGTAAATTCTGCTACAAAAAATTGTTAAGTGCTTTAAGGGTTTTGAATAATAATTAATTCGATAGAATGCTAATCAAGCATAATTTATGAAATTAATTAAATTGATTCAACCATAAAAAAAATTGGTATAAAATATGACCGACATTAAATGAAATAATCTGATGTTGATTAAACAACAAGCAACATCAATCATTTTTTCAGCAACGTACGATTGCGCGTAAATTGTCAACGGTTATATCATAGATCAATTGAGCTCAAATTGTGAACGGCATCATCATAGATTAATTGCGCGCAAATAGTCAACGAACTGTATTGTAAGTCAATTGAGCGCAAATTGTGAACGGTCTATTATAGATCAATTGAGCGCAATCTGTCAACGGTCTATTATAGATCAATTGAACGCAAATTGTCGACGGCAATATTACAGATCAGTTGCGCGCAAATTTTTAACGGTCTATTATAGATCAATTGAGCGAAAATTGTCAACTGTTTCATTATACATTAATTGCGCGCAAATTGACAACTGTCTATATTGCAGGTCAGTAAAGCGCAAATTGTCAACGGACTATTATAGATCAATTGAGCGCAAATTGTCAACGGTTACATCATAGATTAATTGCGCGCAAATTGACAACTGTCTATATTGTAAGTCAGTTAAGCGCAAATTGTCAACGGTTTATTATAGATCAATTTAGCGCAAATTGTCAACGGCAATATTACAGATCAGTTGCGCGCAAATTGTTAACGGTCTATTATAGATCAATTGAGCGAAAATTGTCAACGGTTACATCATAGATTAATTGCGCGCTAATTGACAACTGTCTATATTGCAGGTCAGTAAAGCGCAAATTGTCAACGGTCTATTATAGATCAATTGAGCGCAAATTGTCAACGGTTATACATCATAGATTAATTGCGCGCAAATTGACAACTGTCTATATTGTAAGTCAGTTAAGCGCAAATTGTTAACGGTCTATTATAGATCAATTTAGCGCAAATTTTCAACGGCAATATTACAGATCAGTTGCGCGCAAATTGTTAACGGTCTATTATAGATCAATTGAGCGAAAATTGTCAACGGCAATATTACAGATCAGTTGCGCGCAAATTTTTAACGGTCTATTATAGATCAATTGAGCGAAAATTGTCAACTGTTTCATTATACATTAATTGCGCGCAAATTGACAACTGTCTATATTGCAGGTCAGTAAAGCGCAAATTGTCAACGGACTATTATAGATCAATTGAGCGCAAATTGTCAACGGTTACATCATAGATTAATTGCGCGCAAATTGACAACTGTCTATATTGTAAGTCAGTTAAGCGCAAATTGTCAACGGTCTATTATAGATCAATTTAGCGCAAATTTTCAACGGCAATATTACAGATCAGTTGCGCGCAAATTGTTAACGGTCTATTATAGATCAATTGAGCGAAAATTGTCAACGGTTACATCATAGATTAATTGCGCGCAAATTGACAACTGTCGATATTGTAAGTCAGTTAAGCGCAAATTGTTAACGGTCTATTATAGATCAATTGAGCGCAAATTGTCAACGGTTACATCATAGATTAATTACGCGCAAATTGACAACTGTCCATATTGTAGGTTAGTTAAGCGCAAATTGTCAACGATCTATTACAGATCAGTTGCGCGCAAATTGTCAACAATCTATTATAGATCAATTCAGCGCAAATTGTCAACGGTCTATATTGTAGGTCAATTGCGCGCACGGTCATTGTAAATAATTGTAGAGTAATAGAAGATATTCTAAATGAATCATTTTAGTGTTCCATCTACCCAGACCCAGAAAAGGTAATCAAATAAAACCTTTATAATAAAACGACACAAACACCAAATTAATTCTTCTAGTGCAATTATTTATGAACAATAATTATTGACAATTGAAAGTTTATCTGTTGCTTTAAATGAAGGTTAAACCATTTATAAAAAAAATATTAGAAATATAGGTAACAGGTAAAAATTTCATGTTTCCGTGCAATGGCCCATCACCTTTAGGATTATTTGGACCACAGCAGGGAGTAAACTAACTGCTGCGCAATAATCGACCCACACCCTAATTTTTGAGGCGACTTAGGTACTCATCCTTTTTTTTTTACTGGAGCGAAATTCAAATTTTTGGAGACGCTCAAAAGTTTTAAAAGCAACATTAAATAAAAACAAAAATAAAATTTTAACAATTACATTATATTCCAAGTAAATTGTAATAGGGGTACCTATTACGATATTTTTTTTCAGAATTTTTTAATTTAAGTTTTCGAAAGCGATGTATAATGCGAATAATATTTGCGAAGAAATACCTACTGAAAATATTGGTCAAAAAAATCAGTTTTTCACCAAATTAAAAAATATGAAAAAAGAAAACGAAAATGATAGATAAGTAATGTATTACGTTAAAAATTGTAGACATAGGTATTACGAAGGAAAAACGATTTTTTGCGTTTATTATTTTTTTTTTTGACTAAAAATTTGGAGATATTCTTTATTATTGGTATAGAACATAATATCCACATCAGTACAACTGAAAAAAGTCATTTTGGCGTTGGGGTTTGAGCTTTTTAGTACGTTCTATGGATTCATTAAATATTTTACGCTTGATTAAATTATTTCGTGACTATTAAAAGTTCAATAAGTTGTAAGGAATTGAAGGACAGGTCAACCCAAAAAGTTTAAAGAAAACAAGAAGCATTCAGTAGTAGATACCTCGATGTAGGTAGATATCGTTTTTTATTTGTCAAACGATATTCCCATAGCGAGGTTTGTATCGTTCACTGATCGCGAGATGCTTTCCTGGACATTAAAAGGGCCCAACTAACGCCTCCAACCTACAACCGATTTTGCAGCGAGTATTGAGCGTGAAGAATAAATCTTATTATTGTCGAGAATGAGATGGAGTCAACATCGGTTTAACAACCGAAAGCGCGGCCATGCTTAAATTAAATATTGGGGAATCTACTTCGTTCTAAATAAGCTTGTCGCTACGCATATTTACATCCCCCGTTTCACCCCAATTAGTTGATTTTTCAGAAATAGATAAGCACTTTCATTTCGAAATTTCCATACAATTTATCTCTTTCATTTTTATACAGGGTGTTACTGATATAACTGCGGATATTTAAGGAGGTGATAGGGCAGTAGAAAATAAGAAAATTAAGCAAAACTTCGCAGGTCCTAAAGTTTACCGTTTTCGAGAAAAACGTATGTGAAAATACAGGCAAAACCGAGTACGGTCCTGTGTAAAACGTGTCCTCGATTGACCTGGTCGTGTGTAGTGGCAACGCTGTCTTCAATCAGCTGACGGTGAATGAGGTTACTCGGTTACTGTAACCACTGTAACGTAAACAAGTGTGTTCGAAAATAGCGTTTAGTTCATCAGAATTTTGTGACAGTTGCCAAATGTGTTGCTTAAGTCAAAGCGAAAACGCACAGGACCGTATTCAAATTAATTCATGTTAAGATGTTTTTCAAAAATTTTGAAAATTTTTTTGTTTCTTCACCGCGCTGCTGTAGTGACCATTCGATTACATATTGCATCTAGTTGACACCCTCCAAAAATCCGTATTTATATCAGAACCACCCTGTATAGGTAGGCAGGTTGGTACCGTTAGGAACTGGATTTTGAAAAATTAAAGCAACTTTTTTACACAAATTAGGACATGATTAAAAATACGTTAAGCGCAGAAACAACCCCCTTCGCATAAATTACTCACTTTAAAAATTCAAACTGTAGATTACACACATACCTACACACACAAAAAGCCTCTACCGTAACCTAATACAGAGATAAATACAATCAATGCAACGGTTCGTTATTCAAAAAAATCGATTTCCCGGTACTTAAACTATTAAACAAATACCGAAAATTATTTTAGCCTTTTTTTAAGTTTAAGTAATAAAGTTTTCAATAAATAATGTTTAAAGACGAGCTTAAATATTCAGTATACTTATACTAAAACTTACCTAAAACTTATTCTAATTCTTAACTTAGAATTAAGAAAACTTCTAATTTCTAATCGTATTAAGTTTACCTAATCTAACCTATAGACCTAACTACCTATAAACTAAAGCAAAATTTGATTAATTAAAAAACAATGGTCATTAGAATTTAAATGTTTGTAAAATGTTTTAATTAGTTAAAGACGAAGCTCGAAAACTTATGTTAAACATAAAAATATTAATATTCTACTTGTTTATTTATAGATGTCCCAGATAATTCCTGAATGCTGAAGATTCCATTTTATTATATAGAGAATCAAATCCCTTTAAGGAAAATAGTACCTATCTATGTAAGTAAATTTACAATGTGAAACTAAACAAAAGTAAAACATTAATTAAAACATAATTCATGTATCAATATGATGATGACTGCAAAAATTAATAGGCGAAATTCCAATTCTCGCTAAACAATTCCATATTTCTTTTAAAGAAATCCATGGAAGATGAAGGATTTAGGTACAATAATACAAAAAACTCTGTCGTTTATTATAAGTACTACCGTTCACTTATACCTAAGTCTTCTTGATGAAAAAACTACACTTCACCCCCAACCCTTACATTACGGATCTCGCGGTCTAAACAAATCTCCGTATCAACCAATTATACACAATCGAAATCCAGATATTGTACAAAAAGAATTCAAAAAAGGAGTGCATAATCGTGGTGCCTTGAGATGGTCTATTTTATTGTCAAAATTATATTCAAAATCTCTCGTTGATACAATTCACAGAAACCCTTGTTGATACAATCCAGGATATTGATGTCCGAACCCGAAATGATACACTAACGACGCCCGAAAAATCAAAATCACGAATCACTCCATCGAATTGCCCGCGAACACCGCACCCCACATCCCCCTAACGAACGTTTCGCTAATTTGGTGCGCGAATAGAGAATACGGCGCACCCGAAAACTTACGACGCTCCCGAATATTTTCAACACTCCCGAAATCACGATTGGTGTACCAAATTAATGTACGATAAAAGCGGGCGAATATAAAGTAAAAAAAAATCGAACGCGGCCCCTTCCGGATCTCCCCGATTCCGAGCGCCCTCGAAATACGATACGATGACTCGGCGCGCGAAAACTTACGGTAGGTACTCCCGAACATTCATGACAGTTTCGGGAGCATTCAAATACGTTACGATACGGCACAGAGAAGGATATTCGCGACACACACGAAACTTTTTCAGGTTAAGTGTTGACTGTAAAGGAAACTAAATGAGAAACAGTGAGATAACTTTGACACGCAAGAGAGAGGGCTGTATACGGAGCTACATGAAAAAAAGTGGGATAGAAAATCGGCCTGATATTTTCAAGTAGCAGAAATATCGCTTCTAGGGGCGTGGCCAAAGCCGTAACTTTATTAATATGTAATACAAAAATCTATTCTTTACACCAAATGAAATGTTATTATCGATATTCATCGTCTATAAAAGATAAACTAACAATAAACAGTAATTAGAGGGCGGCCAGGTGGCCGCGAGGCAATGATGATTAACCGAGCGACATGAACAGCAGATTACCGCGCAGGTCGTTGTCGGTTCGAACCCAGGTATGGGTATTAGCTTTAGACGTATTCCCGTAAAGCGGAAACATTAAAAAAATAAGACGTTAGATCAGTCATAAGTGCTCAGCACTTGAAACATCATATAATTACGATGCACCAAAAAAAAAAAACAGTAATTAGCGAGATATTTGCATCTAAAGATTCTCTGATAACGTTACACAATATTTTTCCTGTATATACTACTGTTAGACTCGGCGAACGCGCCAAAGAGAGCGCGATGTAGTAGAGATAGAGAAAGAGAATGAAAATACAGAAGTTTCTCCATTTTTCTAGGATATTTTACCAACTTCACATCTTGGTTCTTCAGCAGCAAAAAATTATTTTCCCCTACTTCACCCTTTCCTCCCTACTTTTACGTTTATTGTTAAGTTACGAAAATCGGAGGTGTGGAGATAAAAGTGTACCTACATTACTCAACGTTTTTAAAAGTAAGAAAGAAAAAAGTGCGTAGGAATTTTGAAATAAAAGACAGCCATGTGTATCGCGTAGTGGCAAACTTGTAACGAACGAAGTAAAAGAGGGAGACCGCAGGGGGAAAATTTACCCTCTCGATCTGACTAAAGGGAAGCCGTCGCCATTTGACTGGGACGGTATCCTGGCAACGGACGGGGCGCGGCTTGCGTAAAAGATTGCCGCGGCCGGGAGGGGTGTGGAGGTGAGTTCGCAACCCCAAATCCAATAACAACGTCGCTTAGATTGTGACGGCTACATTTTCTGATTTAGGTACAAATCACGTCCTACAAATGATGATAACGATGCAGGAATTTTCGACGCTTGTTTTTATTAACAAAGCATCCGAATCGCTTTGTTTTCTTCTATTTGTCGGCATTTACTTCTATTTATACAGAAATGAGAAGTTATGTCTGCTTTGTTATTACATTTATGTATTTAGGTATCTGTAAACGACCTACCTATGTAATACATAATATTCACAAATTATTATTTAATCTTATTTCACATCAGTTTTATTAAACCAGTGCCATAAAACACATTCTTACAGACCCAACGATTTTGGAGGCTTACGATGAGATGATGGTTGGGGAGGTAATTTGGGTTTTAGGTGGGGAGGGGGGGTTACTATAGGTATCAATCGTTCCTATATTTAGCAAAATTTTAGTCACTCAATTATTTTTTTAGGTTAGGTTAGGTTTCATAAAAAAAACGTGTTTTCTCAGGATTAAGTAAAAAAAAAAAGAAAAACATTTTAGTTTAGATTCCCAAATTAAAATCAAATTAATTAAACGAAAAACAATTTTTTTAACTAAGTTTCTGAAAATTCGCAAACACCAAATTTTTTACAGAAAACGTCTTTTATATACAAGGTGTCCCACCTAAGATGTGACGGACGATATATCGGAAATTACTTGATTTGAATTTTGAAAATTTGGGCAGTAACGTTATTGGGTGTTATCTTCTCAATTAAAATAACGCCGTCTATGTAGCACTTCCGGTTATACCGGAAGTTGAAGTCAACTTTAATGTAACGGTATTTTTTATGACGAATTCGTATTAAACACAAAATTTTAAGGTAACTTTTTTAAGCAATTTGTATGCCTATGTGAGCAGTTTCTGTAATAATTTAACTTATAGAAAAAAAAAAAATTTTTCAAAAAGCACCTACCATATTTTATTTTTTTGATTCGATTCCTTTTTTTATACAATTTCGGTCCATATGGAAATTTCCCATTATTTTATTTGAAAAATTTTGAGTAATTTTGAATTTTTATTTAAAACAGCCAATTTTGAAATTTTTTTAATAAAAAGATATTATGGCGTGGGCAATTAATTGACAACTAACGGCAATCAATGCAAAATCAACCCAAAAATTATCCTTTCGATTAATTTCTGTTTTAAAATATTATTAGATACTATTAAATATTATTATTTTATTATACCTATTGGTACGTTAACAAAAAAAATCCAGAAGATGTATTTAATTTCACACATGATGCTCCATTAAAATTAAAAAAAGTTATGGACACAGCAACAGATTTTTCCTCATTAATGTGAGGCAATTTATATTTTTAGTTACGGCTTACAGAATAAAATAAATATTTTGATAAAAAATAAATTATTCAGGAGTAAAATTTCATACGACTTGGCTCAATTTTTAGGGAATTTAAAACCTACTTTGATTAATAATACTTAGTTATTTATTTTATCTTAAGTGAACACAAAAGATTGAGCCAAATCCTATCAAATTTTACTCCTGAAAAAAAAAATACTAAAACATTTATTTTATTTTTTTCCCAAAAAAGGACTTGGTACAATGCTCTGGTTTCAATTTTTACAAACATGTCTGCTTTTTGTTATCCAATTGTAATTTTGCCAACAGTTTTCAAATTACCTAGAGGATTATATGTAAACTATTAGATAATTTTGTAACAACTGAATTCTTTTATCTTAGAATAAAAAATAGAAGAAGAATAGAAATATGCAACACGCGAAATGATTTAAAACTCGTGTGGCCGGAACCGGAACCGGAACCGAACGAAGTGTTAATAGTAGGGGTAGTTATGTTGGTTAGGTTAGGTTAGGTAAAAGGGCTAGAGGCGCTTAAATAAGTAAAATTCTAAACACATGAAATTAATTAAAATATAATATCGTAAGTATAATGTCATATAGGTATAATAGATAGGTACGTTTATAAGTACATTTTTTCTTACATTAAGCTTAGATAATGATAACAGGATAAACGATATAAGTATTCTTAAAAAAAAGGGCTTAAGGTATATACATATAGATACATATTACATATTAGCTAACCAATAAATTAAAAGACCGAAAATTATATGTAGGAAACCGCGAACAAAATTATTAAGACCATAATAGCTACAGCTGTCACTAAAATAAATAAATTGCCCAGATAAGTCATTTTACATGATATATTATTTAAGTATTTAATTTATTATAAAGATGGAATTTATTTTAAAATAAAGAGAGCAGTAAAAATTAAATAATACGAGGAGGAATTGATAAGTACCTAGAAAAAAATAAAATATAATGCCAAAACTTTCTTAGGATTGGATAAAATAAAATTTTTATACGACTTAGATGCCTACAGGGGCTTCCCAAAAAAAGTTTCATCCGTATACACCTACTGATATTAACCTTAAAATTTTTTTTTATTGTTTAGCTGTGATGCGTTTCGAACACAACTATGAAATGCTGTTTTTTTTTCAAAAGCCCATGCACCACAATATAACACATAATTTATTCAAATTTTTTGAAGGGTTACATCAAAGCAAAAAAAATAAGAAGTATTTCTTTGTCAAAAAATCTCCACTTTTTAATCACTTTGCACACTTAAAATTGGTTTTGAAATGAGTTGACCACCCGCATCCACCCTATTGTCCCGATTTAGCACAGTAGAACTACAATTTATTCCTAAAGCTCAAAACACATTTGTAAGGCAAAAGATTTTCGACAAATAATGAAGTCGTAATGAGTAGGTAGTTTACAAACCAAGATAAGGATTTTTTTGCAAGGATGTTTGAATTTTGTGCTAAATGTATACGTTTTAAAGAAGATTATATAGGGTGTCCAAAAAGTACCGGGACAGTCCAATAGCTCAGAACACAGGCCAAGAATCAAAAAATGTCTTATACAAAAGTTACAGGATTTTAATTAGAACATTTTATGATGGTGACCTTCTTTATGACCCCCCAAAGTCCTTTTGGACGGCCAGGAAACGGTAAACTTTTATTTTTCACATGGAAATCCGCTTTTTTAATAAACTGCATTTGAACAAAGTTTTTCGTGTTTAAAGTTTTTAAACTTTGGATTTTTTTATGAACGCCCAGTATATATTATGAAGGTTAGTTTTGGCAGGACGTAAGTCTTAAACCTCTACTACAACCGATAAAAATGTGAATACTTTAAGTCACTTTTTTTGAGTTATGATTTTTTATTATTTGGGCTAAAATTATATACTTATATATTTTAAAAATATAGAGCATGTGTAGGTACACGATTTTTTTTAAATATTCTCCTCTCTCTGACTTTGAGCCACTCTGTATATCGAATGTTATCAAAAGAATTTTGAAGTTTGTATTAAATAATTAAAAAATATGCGCATGATGCAATTCCATTAATCGTTCTTAACTAAATCCAGTCTATAGATATAATCAATAAATACGTTATTGATCTATAATATTTTACGACAAATTTCGTATATTCAAAATTAAAGTCAAAAAGTAACAATAATTTGTCTGAAACGCGAAAATTTCAAGAGAAAGCTCTTTTGGTGTATTTGAAATACAAAATTGGAAATGAAAAACTAATATTTTTAATAGTTTTTATGGTTTTGAATATAACTGTAAATAATTTTTATAAAAGCCAAAAAAAGTAATTATTTAGAAGTGGGGCTCCAGACAAAACTGGCCCCAAAAAAATTTTCACCCCTTGGAGACCATTTTAATACATCAAAATAGTTCATTTACGGTGGGGGAAGACATTTTCAATAATTGTTTATAAACAAAAACATTGTTATAAACAAAAAATTTAAAGTTTTAGAAATTACCAAATTAAGAGAAAATTAAAATAGAAGGTAGTTATTGAGAAAATTGCTCCAAAAACTTTCTTGTATTGCACTAAAAAACTTTTTAGTGCATCAAATGCATTCTAGAGGTGGGGGAGATATATTTTTCACAAAAAAAACGTCGTAATAATTCCCTGTGTCTTGAAATAGGTTATGGTAGAGGGTGGGTGTGTTTATATATACATACATACCCCACACCCCAAAATTTTAATTTAATAGTTAATTTGGAATTTGGTTAGGTTAGGGTACGGGATGTAGGGTATGTGTATGTAAACACGCCCACCATCTACCATAATCTATTTCAAGACACATTGAATTATTACGACGTTTTTTTAAATATTTTTATAAAAAATATATCCCCCACTTCTAAAATTTTCTCAATTTTCTCAATAACTACCTTCTATTTTAATTTTCTCTTAATTTGGTAATTTCTAAAACTTTAAATTTATTGTTTATAACAATGTTTTTGTTTATAAACAATTATTGAAAATGTCTTCCCCCACCGTAAATGAACTATTTTGATGTATTAAAATGGTCTCCAAGGGGTGAAAATTTTTTTGGGGCCAGTTTTGTCTGGAGCCCCACTTCTAAATAATTACCAAAATATTTTTTTATTGTTTTATGAAAAATACCTTAGAGATTAGCTATGAAAAAAACAGTTTTTTTTATTAAATACCATACTAGAATAAACTATTATTTTTTACCTGAAATTTTGGCTATAAATTCGCTATCAACAAAAAGGATAATTTACAAAAAATAAATAAAAAAGAGACTTATTTTTCAATTTTTTATCAAAAAAAGAAGTCAGATGACCACTATTGTGATAGCTATCTTCGTTTTTTGTTGCCTATTTAAAAAAACACATTCTTCCATTTTTCCCAAAAAAAAAGAATAAGAAATGTTTTAACCCTCTTCACACAGAGTCCTCAATACACATCATACATTCGGTTATATTTAAGTGAGGGCCAAACTGGCACAGATGTACAATTGAAGCATAATTTCCCCCTCGAAAGCTCTATTGTCTCTCAAATCCCCTTAATGATTGCGGAGTTAAAGCTGCAGGGCTGCAAACAAGCAAATCTTCACGAATAAAGACAAATTTCCCGTAAGATCAGAGGGAAATGTTTATTGCTACCCGCAAGCAGACTTTAAAGTAGTTTTGTTAATATACTAGGGCTCGAAGTGGTAGACGGTAGAGGGACGAGAGGGTCGGGTAAAATATCTACTTGTCAAAAGAACAATCTACTTTCGAGTTTCTTTAGTCCAAATGTACACACAGGGCAACTTCTAACACGAATAAAAAAAAATACCTGGTATACGATATTAGTGTCGTTCATTTAGGTGCTTTTGATTTTTATAATATTTTTAAAAAAATGCAGGGTTGTACGTTTTGAGAGGAATATGAGCCTATTTCCAGGCTCGATAGGGCAAAAACAACTTGCATATCATGAGTTCGATTTTTATGAAATGTTTACTGAAAAAAAAAACGCCCAACGTTATCTCTACTAGAAACCGAGATACAGGGTGTTTAGATATCATTTTTCGACCACTTATGAAAATTGTGTCTCTAACTTTTTTATTTCGTGGAATATAAAAATTCTATAATGAAATCCTAAAGACACTTTTTTAAAGGCAATACAGTGGCGTATTGGCGATTTTTTTCATCATCACCAATGTTTTTTTACATCAGGAAAAATAAAAATTATCAAATAGTTTTTTTTTTTTCATAAATACATAAGAGTAAGAGACATGTAAAAACATTTTTGGCTCTTACAAATGACTCCCAAATTTAAAGCCAAGTTTTAAAAAAATATTAGATCCTAAATTTTTAGACAAAACGACTTTTATACTTCATTTTCAGGGGTTTTTTCAATTTGGTGGAACATTGTAAAAAAATTAGTTCGTTTAAATACTTATAATGCGAAGTTACTTACAACAAAAAACCAGTATTTAATTTTTTTCACACTGTTCCACCAAAATGAAAAGATATTTAATAGACGTTTTCTGTGAAAATTTGGTGATTGCATGTTTTTTAAAAACACAATTAAAAATTTTAATCTTTTCAGGTTTTTTAATCTTTAGTGTATATTTTAGAAAAAAATTACTACATAAATTTGTAGATACAGGGTGGGCCAGATTCGATGTTACTATAAGAGATACAAAAAAAAATAATAATGTCTCATCCACGATCTCTTTTTTTGAGACCACTTATCTACTGGTGTCTTCAAAAAATTGCTATCGCAAGACTGACTAGAAACAAGAGAAACAACTACTCCGAGGGCTAATACCCCTACCGGCATTGTGTCTATTGTATAGAACGCGTTCCAAATGTGGGATTTGTAATCCTTAAATATTTAGACCTAACAGGAATTTACCTGTCTTTTTAGATTAATTACTATCACCTTTTTTTTGGGATTTTTGAGTTTTTTAAATATGTCCATATCTTGGTTGTTTGATAAATTAGAGAAAAACGAGTTTCGCCTTCTTCAGGCACTTTTTTAAGTAAAAATTGAAAAAATTATGGACTTTCGAGTTACAGCATAAAGTTGTGTTGATTCCCATTTAAAAAAGTGACTGAAGAACGTGAAACTCGTTTTCTTTTTCTAATTTATCAAACAACCAAGATATGTGCATATTTCAAAAACTCGAAAATTTCAACTTCAGGTTCGGTTTTTTCCTTTTGAGGTACGGAACCCTAAGAAAAACAATTTTTTACATACTTTCCTTTTAAGCTTCATTTTACCCAAAAATCATACACCGATTATATTAAACGATCATAAATCAAATGATAATATGATGAGTTTATTCATATTGATATATAAGAGGATTACCATAGGAAATTTTAATAAACGCCTGAGGCCGAAAACAGTCCCCTGCACAATAAATCAATTGTGCCATTAGCTTTGCAAATCAAAGGGTCCTAATTCGATCGACGAACCATCTCGTACTGACCACCCTGGCACCCTGTGCGTACATAACAAAACTTGCGGCTTAAACGAGCTAATGAAATACCTCGGAATATTAGGCTGTATGCTGTATTGATCCCTTTAACAATTGAACGAATTAACTTCTGATGTATTATGTATATTGCGCCGATATTCCACTCTAATGTTCATTGCTGAATGCTGAAGTAGATATGTACGTACGTATATCCACCAACTGATAGATAGAATATTATAAAGTTTGGGCGCGACCGGCCGTTTAACAGTCATTCGTAACGATCCCTACGTCAATTGCTGCTATTAACAATAATTTATCATACGCACCCTCTGTTTGATTCAGCCATCCAGCCTTCCATAATACAGAAACAGAATATTTCACACAGTATAGGTACTCATAATCATTAAAGGGAGAAATTGAGGAAATATATTATTATTTTATTAGATACAAGAAGCATGTGTTTTCCTATATTAAAAAAAAAAAACAACTATTTGTTTTAAAATTATCAAATATATATACAGGGTGGTTCAAATTCAGTGGCCTATTAGACATTTATGGAAAACTAACGAAAGAAAATTTTTGAAAAAAATCGTGTTATGCGTACTCATACGACACGGTTTATACAAGGTGTCCCAACGGGAACTGCGTCGATCGATTACTAAGAAGTTAGCGACTGGAAAATTCTATAAAAAATAAAGTAAGTTTAGTTCAATGTGCCCTACTCAGCTAAAATATTTTCAAAGTCGCAACACTTCCGGTTATACCGAAAACGGACTCCAACTTCCTTATTTTAAATGGCACTACATGTTTTTCTTATTATATTCAGATTCTGAGTGTTATTTAAAGAACTTTTTATAGGAAACACCAAACGAAGTTATTCGTGTTTAAACTTTGGATTTTTTTATAAACGCCCTGTACAGATTATGAAGCTTGGTTTGGGCAGGTTGTTAGTCTTAAATCTTTACTACAACCGGTAAAATCAGTACTCTAAGTTACTTTTTACGAAAGTTATAATTATTTATTCTTTGGCTTGCTGTAGTGAATTTTCTTCTATAAATTAAATTAACTCAAAAACGGTTCATCGTAGGTGTACAAGTTGGTCATCAAATTTAACTTAAAATTAAACGTTTTATTCGAATTTGTCGTAAAAAATATAGGATTTCATTTAAAATAACAGTTGGCATCAACTTCCGTATAACCGGAAGTGCTACATAATAGAAAATATTTTAAAAATATAGACCATGAATCGCAAATACCACACGATTTTTTTTCAAAATTTTCCTAGCATTAGTTTTCCATAAATATCTAATAGACCACCCTGTATATAACAGACCCTTTCATACATGCCACATGGTACACTGTTTTTAACTTTTTAATTTATTTAAAAGCGTACCTACAGCTTCAATATTTTTAAAGCAGTAGAACGAAAGATACGACTAATAATTCGATAAACAAAACTGTAAAACTTCCATAATAACAAACAAAAAAATATCAGATACATTTTTATTTTTCAACAACGTAATGCATTGTTTTAATTATGTTAAAATAATTTTAAAAAAAAAGTTTCTATTTTACTACTGCCATTTCCGTTTTCTCGTTCACACATGTTTCTTCTGTTGCTTCTTCTGGAACCTCTTCACGTTCTTCTTTCTTAAATTTATTAACTTCTAAAAAAATGGGCTTCATTAGTAATTATAAACTACTAGTTTTAATATAAAATTTATTATTATACAGGGTCATTCAAATTGAGTGGTACATTACACATTAAAGAGAAAATTTAACAGTAGAAGTTATCAAAGGTGAATTTTTTCCAAATAAAACAGTAGAAAGTATCCGTATGGATCAAATAAGGAATCAAATGAAGAAATAAAATATGGTAGGTGCTATTTGAAAAAAGGAAGTCATTCGTGTTTGAAGTCGTATTTTAAAGAAGTTTTGATTTTTTTTTCTATAAATTAAATTATTCCAGATTACCCTTGATAACTTCTATCACATTTCCTTAAAACGTATAATATAGGTACCACTCACCTTGAATGACCCTGTATATTTAACTATGAATTTATGCCTTCTATAGGTTCTGTTTACATATCCAAGGGAATTTGGCAATGAATTATTGTTATTATTTTATATTTACCATATTTAGAAGTATCTTCTCCTAATAACCTCAGTAAGTGTACGGTATTGGGTATAGAAGTGTAAACTCGAAATGTATTAACCCCGCGCCAACCACTGATATGTAAAGTCAAATTATTTTCGCCATTTTCGTTGTCTTCTGTATATATTAAAACACAACTTCCAGGTGCTGATTTAAAAAAAAAAAAAAAACATAACTAGGTATAATCCTCACATATTATTTCTAAAAAGGTTTTTTTTTAGCAGGTTATTGTCTCCCTTAATATTTCGCCAAAATTAATGATTGAGATAGATAAATAAATACCTAAATCTTTTAATTGTTCTTGTAATGGCTCAGTCAATGCAGTTGTTGGAGTAGGACTATTTGGATCATTGTTTAGCAAAAGTTTCACTAAATCCACTTTTGTAATTTGAATTTTGCGTTTAGGTCCAATTAAATTAAAAACGCTTTCTAATCCCTCCTGGGCTAACCTGTTGATTTTTTTAATCACATTATTTAAGTAACTTTACACAGAAATTTCAGAATTTAACAAGATACCTGAAAGCGCACGTCATGTTCCTGTTGTCTGACCTTACAAATAAACGAACTCCAGTATTGATAAATTTTATATTCTTCTGATTTTTGAGCACTAATTCTCTCATTGGTAATGAAGTCAAATAAATATTTTTCTTTTTGCCAGTTTGGCATCTTGTCAATAAACCTTTAGGGTCAAATTTGTCGGATATGTCGTAATACGATTTAATATCCGGCCATACAGTTTCATCATCACCAAAAAATACAAATGGATCTTCTTTGAAGCCAGAATATTTCGCCCTTTTTCGAGGATTAAGATTTTCTTGCTTTCTGCGTTTATTATCATCATCCTTACTATGTGACTCTTCCTTTTCAGAATCTTCTTTCTCTTGACTATTATTTAATTGTTTAACTTTTTCTAATACTGCAACGAAAAATGCTCCAGTGTTTTGTTGATGAGGCAAAATACGAATGCTAAAATTATAATTATACGTCAAAACGTTTATTTGAAGGAAAAATATATGTACTACCATCGATGAAGATTATATTTCTCTTTATCTTCTGGTTTTGGAGGAAACATCTGTGGTCTTATAACAGTTATCCATTTTTTTGATACTTGTTCAAAGTTTTCATAAAATTCTAGATCTCTACTTCCAACAAGCCAATTTTCTAGACCTAAATACAATTATGTAGTTATTTTGAATTGAAATTATTGTAATTTTCTTTGTGAAAATCGAACCTTTTGTAAATTTTAGGCCAGGAAGTGCATTACTGACATCAACTAATTGCAAAGAACAATCTGCTTCAGACAACAATCTATGAATAACAGCTTCATTTTCCAAAGGATTTAGAGAACATGTTGAATAAACTAATCGTCCTCCAACAGCTAGAAGTTCAGCTCCCCTTTTCAGAATCCTATATTGCACTCTAAAATATGGTAAGTGAATACGAAATTTTTGACATTTTTATAAATATAAAGCGAGTACCCATGCTGATTTAAACCATTGGCAGGAGTCCATTTCATCCAAATGTCCGGATTTTTTCTCATTGTTCCATCCCCAGAACATGGTACATCACACAAAATTCTATCAAACTGCACCTTAAATTAGTAATTTTCTATAAGTAAAATAACTCGAATTAAAAATCAATAAATTGGCGCGGAAATTCATTTGTGGCTTTCCAAGTTTAAAAAATTGTTTCTGAAATGCTTCAACTATAGACCTTAGATATATGCAAAACAAAATCAGCAGTAGAATCACATACCTCATTAGGTATTAACTAAATTAAATGCTTTTAAAATTAATTCTTTTAACAAAAATGTGTTGGTTTAATAAAACATACCCTTTCTTCACAACCGTCTTCCTTATCCAAATAAAAGTTAGGAAGAATTGCGCTGTCATGATTGATTATAGCTATGCATGGAGAATTTAATCGTTTTGCTTGATGAACTAACATATAGCACCTCTTATTGTCAACATCATTAGCAATGACATAGCCACTTGGTATCAGTTCATCTCCTGCATGTAACATTTCTATCAACTGTGCTGTTTTAGAACCTGGAGCAGCACACATATCGAGAACCTAAAATTATTTTTTTAATAAAATAATATATTACGCTTTAACTTCGATTTCATTACCTTATGGTGTGGCTTAACTTCTAATAAAAGAGGAGGTATCATACTGACAGTCTCTTGTCGAGAAATAGTGCCATTCTCTGTTTCACTTATAAGATAATTATGAAGTTTATTGTAACTTTCATTCCTTCTTATATCTTTTCTACTTAGTTCTAATTGCCATGCTAATTTATCTGGATACCTATCATTAAAAAGGCACATTGAGTAGGAGTAGAAGACACTAAATTGCATTTTACATACCAAGGTAAAGGAAATATTTTTGATTGTGTTTCTCCATCAATAGAATGATTAAGGTAATCATTAAGAAATTGTTTTTCTACTATTTCTAGCATTTTTTTGGACTCATCTTTTGAAGCTGTTATCCTAAAAGTTGATGGCAAATCCGTTTTTAAAACGTTTAAAAAGCTATCCCATTCTTCTTCCGGACAAATCTTCTGAGTCTGAATAAAAATAGTTTTGTAATACTCAAATTAAAAAAAGGGAGTTGCCCATAATTACCTGATAATATTTAACAAATTTCTCGTTTTCTTTGACAATACTTTCATAAGATCTTCTTTCCGATTGTAAATTCTGGGTTGGCTATAAAACATGCTTAGGTATAATTATTTCAATGCACAGTATATTGGATTCTCTTTTTTACCCTTTGCTGTTTACGAAATCTTCTTCTACTCATATTTGTTTCTGAGAATGTATTTCTTAAAATACGAAAATATTTAATCATATATGGGTGTTTAAAATTTAAGGTTATTTGAATTCTTAACCTTCAAATTTAAAACACCACAGAACTCATACAAAGAATGTTATCTTCTTTTTCTTTTTTTAAGGTTGCGTTCAATTTTAGAGTATATACTATAGATTGCTTGCTATGTGGCAAGTACAATTGCTATCTCACTCTCTTAAAACGATAGATATAAAGAAATAACTGAGCTTTCGTCTCTATAATTGGTGTAATAAAGACTTAAGAGACAAAAGGAATCTGTAGTCAGAAACTATTTTGTTTCTATAATTGCGAATGGTCACGTCGGTTTTCAACTCTTAAAATTTCTAATTGAAAATTAACAGAAAGTGTATTATTTCATTTAAAAAATCACCACTTTTTCGTATTATTCTTCATTAATTGAATTTTTATATTAATTTTAACTTGTATTATCATAAGTAAAATGAAAAGAAAATACTATCGACATCTCTAAAATTTTTGCTGAAAATAAATAGCTATTGACGCGTATTCGCATCGTTACTTTTTAGAGCGTGGTCGCTTTTGGGATGCTAGTGCTCAGTCGATTCTCTTTATTTATGTTTAAAACAAAAACGAAGATCGGGTATATAAATGAAGTATTTGTCTACTTGGAATTAACTCAAGAGCTATTCATGGCTATTCATAAACAAAGACACATATAGGTCGAGCTGATTCTCTTTCACTCTCTTTCTCTTTTCTTCTGTTGGAAGGTAGGCTATCTTCTGTAGTATAGTACTTGCATTAAGAACGAATGCATATCTATGGGATGCGTTACAGTTCAATAGTTCAGAAGCAGATGTCGCGACCTATTAAAGACCTGTGTGCGCAGGTCTGACGTTCTCTGTCATTTTGAAGCCGCAAATAAGTGTCAGAAGTACAGTGAAAATTATTATGAAATTACGTTCAAATTACGTTTTAAATGTCAGTTTGTAACCCCGTGTATATTTGTAACCGATAAATCCTCATATTAGGCCCTAGTGTCTTCTGGTATGCAGTATTAATTGTATAAACAGTGTAAACCTTCTATAGTGCTTTTTCAACAATTACAAGTTTTCCCTCCAAATAGGTTACAGCTTGTAAAATGCCTTTGCTCAAAAAGAAGCAGTTCGAAAAAGTGTCTTTGTCTGATTTTCCTGATGACAATGAACTTGTTTATTACTGTGAAATTACTGGAGAGATATTTCGAGATTATGAGTAAGTACCTTTTGTTGTAATCGTATTTTAAAGGTATTTTCGTGGTACTATCTTTTACGCACGTTTTCTTGTAACGGTTTCTAATGTCGCTAAAATGACAGCAGCTAATTAAAACGCACTTAATAATTGTGTTTTACTAGTTTTTTAATTTTTTTTTGTTTATTACATTTATTTCTTTACTAAAGTAAATCATGTAGAGGTACTGAATATAAAATACATGTATATGAGGCAAATAATAATATAAAAGATAACAACTAGTACTTACTAGCACAAAATTCAAGACAGTAGGAAAAAATAAATAGCATACCTAGTTATAAAGTTTAAAAATTGTATGTTACTTCCAGCACAAGTCTTAATTACTTTAAAGTTTTTATATAGGAACTTTCGTTTTTCAATTCATTTGGAAATTGAGTAGCTACCAGTTTACTGTTTTTCTGTCTTACAATTAATTTAGGAATCGATATATGATGTCCCGAAATGCTGGTAATGATTCCAAAACAATTTTTTAGGCAATTTTGTGATAGAATTATCCTTTGTAATTCAATGGTCTGGACATGTTCGTTGACTGGAAAGACTGGATTCACATACAAAGAGGCCCTAGATAGTGAAGAAAACGCTAGGAAACACCTCAAGGAGTTTCCTTCATATCTTAAAGTTCCAGTATTATATTTAACCACAAAAACTAAAAGGACAGCATTCGGTGATATGGCAGATGACATATTTACCTTTATCAAAGACCGATACTTCGTAGGAGAAATTGTAGAAGCTTTATTGTTTGGTTCGAAATGGAAAGAATCTCATGTGTTGCAAGTAATTGTTCCAACGGAAGATGAAATAAAAGCTTACCAAAAAAATGGGTAATTTAGAATAAACGAATTTTAAATGGAAGGTAAAAACTACAATTTTTTTTCTTTTGTAGACATAACAATTCTAACAAGCATTTACCAGCATCTCTTTATCGATACAAAGTAGAACAACTTGACAGTGATGATGAAGATATTTGTGAAACAAGAGTAGTGAGCTATGACCATATTAAAAGAAGGAAAGGTTTATATACCCGAGAGAAAAATAAAATATTCATAAAACACCATGTGGAGCAAAGCAGTAATGGATTATGGGTAGTAAAAGACAATGTTAAAATGCAATACGATCTTAACAGAGTAAGGTTTGATAAATTTTTTGGTGGACCTATGCCTAATTTTGAAGCATCGAAAGTTACCAAAAACCCAGAGGGTACCAAAAAAGTTAAACAAGAAACGCTAGCAAAGTTTCTTACAAAAAATAATATTGTTCAAAATACTGAACAAAAGAATAAAGAAAATAAAAGTAATAACATATTGGAAGCTATGAGACAAAAGGAGCAGCAATTCAAGAAAATGAAGGAAGATCTTAAACAGAAAAAAGCTGAGGAGAAACAAGCTGAAAAACTGAAGAAGAAAGAAGAAAACATGAAAATGGCTCTTATAATAAAGGATTGGTACAAACTGAAAGAAGATTTAGAATTACAAGATCATAAGGTATTTATTTTTAAATGACTTAACAATTGTAACACAATTTTCATTTACTGTTCTAGAAATTACCTGTTCCAACTCCAGTAATATCTAAAGTACCTGCAAAATATCTAGGTGACGTTTTTAATGTTATAGAATTTGCACACTCGTTTAGTAAACAGTTGTGCACAAAAAAGTTTTTTCCGTATGGTATTACATTTGAACTGATGGAAAGGGCCCTTGTGGAAAAAGAGGTAATATTTTCAAAATTTGTTTTATAATTATAATTGACAAACATATTTTTTACTTAACAGGTGGCTGGACCACTTATAGATTTAATTCATATGCTTCTCATAGCAATTTTTAATCTTCAGGATGAGGAATCATCTCAATACAAAATCAGTGCTGAAAATATGTCAGGTATGAAACTATAATGTACAAGGCAGGCTAAATTGGACAAATTTAAAGGCATAGTATAATTTAAAGAAGAGATAGACAAAAAGCGATGTCGGTGTCTGAAGCTCTATTTTTATGACAAGTTAATTTGTGCAAACCGCGTCTCGTTATCTGTCACCGTTTCAGAGGTACAGGGTGTTTTTCGAAAATGTACGTTTTCAAAAAACCTCTAGAACTTTTTCCTAGTGAAAATTTTTTATTTCTGTAAAAACATTCCTCAAGCACTTCTTTACGTAGAATTCAATGGTGTTAGGTGAATTGTTGTAAAATGAATAGTTTAGCTGAAAATAACTACACTCTTTTTTTTTAAATGGAACGCCCTGTATATTTTAACACGTTTTAAGAGCGCTCAAAATTACCTTTCCAAATATACAACGTACTTGATATTTTTCTCAAATACTCTTAAAAATACAGCACTTTATAGATTTTGTATTGTTTTATTATTTCTATAAATAGGCCGTGGAATCAAACTACCTGGTATTTAATATTTACATTTACATTTAGTATAACAATTTCTCAACGTTAAATCAGTTTAACAAGTAATTAAATAAAAAACAACACCTGCACTACTAACAATAAGATACTTCCCCCAGGTACCCTGTCCTGTATAAACGACTTCTCTTTTTAATATTTCTGGCCAAATTTATTTGCTCAATTGAAGTCAGAAATACAAATTTTAACATACCAACTGTAAAATTTTATCTAAATTGGGCCAGAAATATTAAAATCAGATGTCCATAATTGCTGGATGACAATTAAAACTTCTCCGATAGGAGAATATCTTATTGTTTTTAGTTTAGTACAGATATATGTTCTCTTTTACTAAATTACTTTTTAAACTAACCTGACGTTAACAAATTTTTATACTAAATGTAAATGTAAATATTAAATGGTAGAAACTACTCTGCTATTATTTTAACGATATTTTTTCTATGTGGTTTGATTCCAGTCTACCTTTCGAAATTAAGCAATACGAAATCTATAAAGTGCTATATTTTGAAGATAATTCGAGAAAAATATCAAGTATGTTGTATATTTGGAAAGGTAATTTTAAGCGCTTTTAAAACGTGTTAAAATATACAGGGCGTTCCATTTAAAAAATGGCTGTTTATGTTATTTTTAGCTAAACTATTCACTTTATAACAATTCACCTAACACCGTTGAATTCTACGTAATTAAGTGCTTTAGCAATGTTTTTACAGAAATAAAAAAATTTTGCCAGGAAAAAAGTTAGAGGTTTTTCGAAAACGTATATTTTCCAAAAACACTCTGTATCTCTAATATGCTAACAGATAACGAGACGAGACGCGGTTTGCACCAATTAACTTGTCATAAACATTGAACTTCAGATATCCACATCGGTTTTTGTCTATCCCCCTTTAAAATATACTTTGCCTTTAAAAGTGTCCAATTTGGCTCAGCCTGTACAATTCATAATTATGGATGTGTTTTTATTGATAAAAATATTTTTTCGTTTAAATTAGAAGTGAAAGATAAACAGTGGCAAGACAATTTAAATTTAACAAAAGCAACCACTTTGGCAACAGTGGCTTCAAATTGGAGCATCAAACATCATGGTTTAACTATCAATCGCTTACCGCTTTATTCTTTAACAACAACCGAAATATTAAGGCTCCATCTTTTGGCTTCTGGAGCACGCATAAATGAATCAGGAGCAAGGTAAGAATTACTATTTTTTATATTGATAACGCCACAGATGGCATGTGAACGCTAACTGTAATGACTCATAAGATTTTTCGGTTTTTCATTGTGATACTAAATAAAGTGAAACAATGATCTAAATTTTATTTAATTCTGTTTCAATAAATTATGCTTTGTTAGCATTCTGTCGAAAAGGCCAGACGCGGATCATTTTAACACTTTAACATTTTATTATTTGTTATCTTCTCGCTTATTTAATAGATTCATCCGTTTACTTACGTTTATAACAACGATAATGAAAACTTTTTCCTTTAATACTAGGGTAACAATTGATCTAAAATTTGATATTGACGCTGGCAAAAATTTAAGACTGATGGTAGCATTTTCATATTTTCAAATATCTCCCTGAACTGCTAAGATATGTTTGTACGTCGGAAATTCAAATTTATATATTTAAATTCAAATTCAATATGTTTCTGTAGATGGCGTTTTCAACAAAGAGGTGGTTATACTAGTGAAGACGATCCGGGTTTATACCTTCGTCTTCATCATCCGCATATTTTGAAAGCTTTGGCTTACAACAGCGTAACTCAGCTTGCTATTGGTGATAAAGTGAAAATCATCAACTGTTTAGTCGACCAGATTCAAACGTATGCGGAAATTCGCGACGAGATTGACGATCGTTTAGAAAAATCGCGTCAAGCAAAAGCAGATATGAAAACGGCCCAAACGGCGGAAAAGAAACGGGAGCACGAATTTTTAACCGAATGTCTCAAAATAAAACGTGACGGTCGTAAGGATAAACGTGACGTTACCGGTGACTTAGACAAACTCGAAAAAGAAGCCGACCGTTGTAAAAGTGAGTACGAGAAGAAAATGAGAAAACTCGCAATGGTTTCCTCGAAACACCAGATTTTACTCGGCTATGATCGCGCTTACCGTCGCTACCTCAAATTCGAATCGTTGCCCTGTATTTTCATTGAATTTAACGATCCGAATGCTGGAAAATGTTTGAACGACTTGGTACATCAACAACCGGCACTTATCGATGTGGATCCGAAAGACGTGGCAGTTTATTTGCAAAAAATGGACGAAAATGAAAATAATAAACCTCGTATTAACGGTCTTCACGAAGAGGACACTCAAATAAGTCATGATCTTTTACTTTGTTCCGCCGATCCTTCTACTTGTTTGGTACACTCCACTCTAGTCGAACGTCAGCACTGGGGCTTTTATCATACTGAAGAACAATTAAACGCTCTTCTTGTATCTTTAAACCGCCGCGGTATTAGGGAGAATGAACTGTTTCAAGTGTTACAATTACAAAAGGACTATCTCGTAGATTTAATTGCGCAAACGCCTGTTAATCATTTCAATAGACATATTGTGTTAGAAGAAACCGTAGAACCGAAGGTACCTGCGAAACTTAGGAGCCAAAAGAAATCTCGATATGAGGATGCTAACCTGGGGTTTCCTCAATCGATGGACACTGCAGAGGTGCTTGAGGCCGCGCTTGTTGACACTATTATTGAAATGGAGGAAAAACTTTATAACGGAAATTTAGGCACAGTACTTGTGAAAGACCGGAATGAATGGAGAAGACAACTGCAGAACAAGGAATTTGACAAACTTGATAAAACAATTACTACAAGAAACGAGATCAAGAAAGAGAAAGACGGTAAGAACAATTGCTTTGTATACTTCTAATTTTAAAAAATACAATGCCCTTAAAATTGAGGGAAACCAAAGACCATAAAAAACTGTTCAATTCTAAATTTTTCAAATTTAGGTAGTCGATCTGGAACACCTGAACCCCCTAAGGAATATTGTGATCCTGGTAAATATCTGGGACCAACTTTAGATATAGAATCCGAAGACTCAGATGAAGGCGACGAAGAAGTTATGTTATGTCCTACCGAAAAGTTACGAACATCAGTACAAACTCTCGCAATAGCCTTAGCACAAGTAGCGCACAGTGTTGATTTTAAATATTTAAAGAAACCTTTAGGTTAGTTATTTTTTTTTTAAGTCGTATTTTTATGTTTTATTCAAGTTCGATTCGACTTTTTCAGGCCATGCAGACATAAAAAACCCGGAAAACAAGAAACAAAAATGCGATTTATTTGAACAGTGGGAAAAATCCCTTCTTGCTTCGACCAGTTACAGCCAAGTTTTTCTTCATTATGGTACCCTTGATGGATGCATCATGTGGTCCCGATCAACTTTATTAGCCCGATGTCGCATTTGCAGGAGACAAAAGGATTCGGAAAATATGCTTCTTTGTGATAATTGCAATCTGGGACATCATTTGTATTGTCTCAAGCCAAAGCTTACCGTAAGTCGCTTCATCCATTTTAGTTGTACTATTATAAAACTAATCTTGATCATTTACAGAGCGTTCCTCAAGGTGATTGGTTCTGTGAAAGGTGTTTAAGAGAAAAGAAAGAGGAAGAAGAAAAACTGCAGCCGAAAAAGAGACGTGTTCTTTTCAGAGATGCGTTAGATGACGAAGAAGAAGAAGAAGGGGAAGTAGAGGAAAAAGCCCATGTGGAAGAAGAAGGTGGATTTGAGGATGGAACAGAAAACGATGAAGAACAAAGCGTTGATTCTGAAGATGAGGACAGTGATGTTCCGGAAGACGAAGAAGAAAATAGCAAAGATGAGGAGGAGGAAGAAGATGAAGAAGAAAAAGTAATAAAAATAAAAGGGAAAAATCTGCTTAAAACCATGAAATTACCTGTGGTGAACGGTTCGAACGATATTAATTCCGGAATGGACGAGATGTCAGGAGAAAGCGATACTGAGGAGTATGCAGGGTTTAATGGTAAATTTAAAAAGTTTCTTTGATTTTTTTTTAATTTATATTGATATTAAAAAACAATTTTAATTATGATTTTTTTTTCTCTGTTAGGTTTCTCTACGATTGAAGTATGTCAAATGTGTAAATCAGGAGGAGAGTTACTTTGTTGCGACAACTGTCCTGACATGTACCATATAGAATGTTTGGATCCTCCACTTAGACGCGTGCCAAGAGGCCAATGGTTCTGCAGAAGATGCAAAACAAAAAAAAAAAGGGATATTGGTAAGTTTTGTTTTTTTTAAATGAATTTGTTTTATTTATGGCGAAAGCATTGTTTATTGAAATTACTATCACATTTAAATTGCAACGAGATCCGTTTAGTACATAATTAGTATTAATGAAAAAATATATATATATATATATATAACACCTGGTTATTTGTACAAGTATTTTCAATGTTTCCTTTTATTGTAGTTATTTTTTCGTTGAAATTATATTTGTTTATCACCTTGCCCCTTAGCAAATTTTCATAAACCATAAATAAATTACTTCTAAAATTCGAAATAAACATTTTAGAGGAAATTCTAAAAAGTACGATATTAAAATCTGCAACACCTTAATATATCGTAAAAAAAAAACTCGATTGTTAATTATTTGTAATATATTGTGTGTGCAAAGACGTGGACTATGCAAATGGGCGAGCAGTTCAGCCAACAGCGACAAGCTTGAGGCGCTGCGCCGTAAAGGCCCGACATATGATCCACGGATTCGCTAAGACACTGCGCAGGATCTCTGATTCCGGCTCAGAGACTAACAACTCAATCGGTTAGTAATAAAGATAGGAAATGATCATGTCAGCATTCAGCTTGCTATTATCAAGCATTCCTAATCGGCAAGATGCGTTTGTGTTGCATTTGTTTACAATGTGATTTATAAAAATCTGTTCGTTTCATTCTTCATAACACAAAATATTCAATCATCGTGGTATAATTTTTTGTTATAACCCAGATACTGCATAAAAATTAAAGGCGTCTCTTACTGTTTCCATATTTAAATCTTCCAACAAGGGAGAATAATAATTTAATATAATTAATATATTCTTCGTGTCGAAAATTATAAACATGTTGCGGTGGTGGTTTTGCTTGTTAATATGTATATAAATTATTCCGTTAAAAAATTAGTTTACTCTTTTAAACACCTGAAATTAATTGTGTCTAAATTAATACATTATGTGGAATGCCTGATGTGCCTGTAGTGTTTCTACTGACAATAATAAGCTATGTAGCGGGGCTCATAAAGTTGCATGTTAATTATAATTATAAAAATTCAAAACTGTAGCACTGTAGTATTGCATCTTTTGTTAAACTAAATATACAAGGTGAGCCAATTTGGACACGTTTAAAGAGAAAATATACTTATAAGAGGAGGTAGGCGAAAACTGTTGGCAATGTCTGACGCTTAATTCTTATTTTTTAAGTAATACAAAACTATTAAGTCCACAACAATTTACCTAACACCGTTGAATTCTTCACAAAAATAAAGTTGTAGAGGTTTTTCGAAAACGTACAAAAACACCCTGTATCTCTGAAACGGTGATAGAAAACGAGACACGGCTTGCACCTATTATAAAAGAAAGTACAACTTATTAAATATACTTTCAATTAATTCGTCTGGAGTAAAAATATTGGTTATATATTTTAAATAAAGAAAAGATAACATTCATTAGTAAGAACAAACCTCGTTTATTTATTGAAATAGTAACATACAACTTAGGAAAATGAGAACTTCTAAAAATAGGGATATTCCTCTGCATTTACGTGGTATCATCCAAGGGCGGCATCAGCTTTTGAAAAATACGAAAACTTGTACAATTACCCTCAGTTTTTCTTATAAAAAATAATCTCCAATAAATGTAATTTAAAACTTTTCAGGGGTGTTAAGCTTGGTTCAAAAAATCTTAAGAGTTCGGTTATTTCAGGACAGTTCTCAAAAAAGAAAAAAATATTTTTAGATAGACATGGACGTGTTTGAAAAAATATGTTCCACGCGTTCACTAAATTGTTAGATTATGCATTTATAAAAAAAAAACATTAAGAAAATAAATGCCGACAAGAAAATGTGTAATTTCTATATTCGGTGAACGCTTTGCCTTAACTGTAAAACGAACAGTGAGTTGGTTGAATAGAAGGTTGATGAAAAAATTTGTTTACAACAAATTTAAAACGTAAAGTAAACAGAAAAATCGTTTTTTTCTAACCCTGTTTTAAACGTGTCCAAATTGGCCCACTCTGTACATAGGTTTTGTTTATATCTATTTTAACACTCCATAAAGGTTTCATAAGTAAATTTTTATAGCTCTGTCATATGTTCATAATAGTTTCAGATACAAACATGTATTTATGAAACATTTGCCGAGTTTTTTATTTAATTAATTATTGATTATGTTTCACCATTTGGCGAGCGAAACTACAATTACTGCTTCTATATAATATTTTATTTTTTTAAATGTTTCTTTTATCAGTAGGAAAGATAGATATACATAAAAACTAAACTATTTAATTTCTGAATTCTTTGAAAATAACATTCAAAAAACTTATTAGAATTGGCATTCCTTGTAGAAAAATTTTTTAGAATTTGTTTTATCTTACTTAGATTCAGAAGAAGATGTTCCTTCAAGTCGAAGGGCAAATCGGAGAGAAACAGACTCACGGGAAGATTTGCCCCTTCATAATGTTGCCTTGCAAGAACTACTCTCTGACGTACTAAAAAAGGAAGAATGCTGGCCTTTTATGACGCCGGTTAAAAAAAATGAAGTAAGTATTTTTTTTACGTACAACTATTCGTTAAAGATTAAAAAGAAACTGGTATGATTTCACGAAATTTGTGTATTTGACAGAAACACAAAATTGTGTGAAAATAAATAAAGGATATTTAGTGTTCATAGTACCTGAAGATATTGCATTTCTTTTTATCTTCAAGGTACCTGATTACTACGAAATAATTACAAAACCAATGGACTTTGGTACAGTCAAATATAAACTAAACATGGGTGAATATAAGTGTGATGCAGAATTAATGGCCGATGCTGTACTGGTTTTCGAAAATTGCAACGTCTATAACGACTCTGACTCCGAAGTAGCGAAGTATGTGTAATCTTTTATTATAATTAAACTAAAACGGTCTAGTTTACCTTTTTGAAAATTAAACGCTTCTTCAGAATTACTTAATAGATTTGCTGTAACATTCTCTGCCATTAATTTATTTATTTAATTTCATAAAAATATACCTAAGTAAGAAAGTTTAATTTTTTTCATAACTTTAACTGACACTGACGAAACAATTTGTAAGTTAAAGGAAAATCTGTTGAAATTTACGAACCGTAGTTTTACTTTCTAGCAATGCAGAGCGAATATTTTATTTAAAGAAATAGTGGGTTTTAATTTATCTTGTATTATTAGGTGTGGTTCAAGATTATTAAGGTTTTTTATAAAGAAGGCAAAAGATCTGGGTCTAAAGCTTCCGGAAGAAATGCAGGAAGATAATGAAGAAGACGAAAACGTACCACCAACAGCAAAAAGAAAGAGGATAAAATAGCATCGTTACAAAGCGTGGTTTGTGATTGTTAAAAGTGTATATAACGACAGAGAAAAAGACGGCTGTCGCTTACTATTTTAATTTAACATTGATTATTGTTTTATATATACATCATATACACTATTAATATTATGTAATTGAAATGATGCACTTGATGCCTTTCCCCATGTTGTTTTTTTTTCTTTTTTACCCACCTTTATTTATGTAATATTTTTGTAGTTCATCTATTTATAGATTTGAAATAAATCGTAAATTTTTGATTTGGTGTCAAATTCGCCCTCAAATCTATAAAAACACTAGAATTAATTTAAAGTTCTTGCCTTATTTATTAAGAAATAATAACTGATAAAGTTACTACAAACAAATGTATTACTAATAGAATTTTAGCACTTTGACCAACGAAGGAGAGCACACTGATCCTGTTGAAACTTCAAGAGTATCAACGATTGATCACAATGATAACTGTTCTTCCTGCACTTTATTTATTGGAGTAAGTTAATTAATATTGTAATTTAAATACATCTTATTTAACATTTTGTTCTTAAAATGTAGATTTGTTGAGCCGAAAGGACTAAGTAAAAGGAAGTTTACTGCAAATGGTTGTACCCTTCTCCAAGACTTCAAATGTAATAAAGTTTCAGATTGATGTTTATAATGTTGACTACTATTAACTATCAAAAAATGTAATTTATAAATATTTTGTGCATGTATTTGCAACAATTTTAAGTATAAAATAAAACGTACTTATCTAGATATGTGTTTTATTTAATGAAAATGGAATAACAATTGCTTAAAAGCTTAAAATATTTGTTAATTAAATCTCGGCGAAATAAAACTTTTGAAATTTGTATCAGGAGAGCATAAGGTGCTTGGGATCTTTGTCAAATTATTTTTTTATCAGACCCCGTATATAACAAAAATTCGAAAAAATTTGGATTCACTAAAATGACCTTCTGCAACTTATGCTCTCCTAATACATAAGTCCGAATTTTCAATAATTTTTAAATTTCTCGATCTATACGAGGTTCGATCAACAAATAATTTGACAAATTCCGTAAGCCACTTATGCTCTCCTGATACATAAGTTATAATTTTCAATAATTTTTAAATTTCTTGATCTATACGAGGTTCGGCCAACAAATAATTTAACAAGCTAATTTATACTCTTCTGATACAAAATTTCAAGTTTGTTTAGAAGAAATAAATAAAAGACCACATATATATTACAAGAAGTTTTATTTAGTGTAACATATATACAATAAAATTTCTTATTTTAATTTATATTGTAAAATGGCTATTGGATAATACAATACAAGAGTAAATGTTTACAACAGAATATTCACTAATTAGTAATAAATACAATAACTCTACCAAAGGGTAACCAGCAAATTCTAATTTATTTAGTTATGTAACATAATTAAAAATGACAATTTTACCAGATATTAACAAACACTAAATTTTTATGAACAAATACATACATCGTAATTGTAATAATAAATCAATTGTGTAAATAGCTGTTTTAATAATATTTATTATTTAGACTATTTATAATAGTCTAATAATTAATACTTATAAAAAGTAATTTTAGTTTAAACCATTTTAGTTTTAATTTATATTAGATTTAATTACCGGCCTCACACACAGGTAACAGTGATTACCTCGGTGAGGATATACAATATTTTGTACTATGTATATTATTGTATATTTTCTAACTGGTAAATAAATAAATTACAAAATTACAATTTTCTCTAATCCAATAAAAAAATAACTATCCCTAGCAGTGTGTTGTTAATAAATTTATAAAGTTAATAAATATAGTTTTAGTTTGTAATTATTTTGCCAAAAAATCAATTTATTAGGTGATATCATGCTAAGCAATATATACAGGGTGGTCCAAATTTGATGTTTCTATAGGGGAACTCAATAACTACATAAGAGATACACAAAAAAATTAATGGCGGATCCCCGTTCTCTCTTTTTGAGCCAAACTTACTGGTGTTTTAAAAAAATTGCTATCGTCTATTGTTTTCGAGTTATAAACAAAAAATGGAAATTTCGTGTTTTTGAAATAAGTATATCCATACTTTGGTTATCTGTTAAATTAGAAAAAACGTCTTTCACGTTCTTCAGGCACTTTTTAACGTAGAATAAATATAATGGCGTCGAAGTAAATTTTAAAAAATCATGCTCTTTCGAGTTGAAACACAAGCTTTGTCTAGTATATTAGAAAAATTTGTTTCAGTTATTATCAACAAAAAGGCAATTTCATTAATTTATTTTTGCAATAATTAAAAAGATAATATAAACAAGAATACTACATCCGTGTACGCTGTTGAAACATCAAATTTGGGCCACCTTGTACAGCGTGGCCAAAAAGTACGTAATATGCTCATTCTGGCCAAAGTATAGGCTTAATCAAAAATTTTTTAAACAGAACGTGTTCCCTATTTTAATATAAGTTCGTTTACCGAAATCAAATTTGTTATACAGGGCGTTTAAAGAACGAAAAAAGAACGTTGTGTTTGAATGTGAACACTGTTAAATAGGGGTCCAATGGAAAAAAGTTCCGAGTAATGCAGACAGTCGTTCGGCGATTAAACTCTGCAACGCATCTACAGTAATGTTTCGTCAACATTGGCGAATAGTCTATTTGCTGTGCACCTCATTATTCATGTATCCTCATACATAAAAATTTAATGGTGTAAGGTCTGGCAATCTAGGGGGCCATTCTGTCATTAGAAACTGTAGAGATGATCTTCTCGCCAAAGTTGACATCAATCCACTGTCTAATGTTGGAGAGAATTGCGACATGCACTATCTGGAAATACATTTTGTGATATCAAGACATTTAAAATTTCCGGAAAATTGGAATTTCTCAAAAACTGTCGGTAGCATATATACATATAAAAAGGAAATTTAATTTTGCAATGTATGACGTGAATAAAAAGAAAGTTACTCCCGTTTAAATTTTTGAATAATTGGTATTGATAAATTGCATACTATTTAAAAAGTACATGCCTGCGCAATATTTGTGAATAATAGTTTATTTCCCCCTGAATCAAAACGTGAAAACCGTATCCCTCTAAGTGCTGTCTGTACCGAGATATTCTAAGTGGCGCTAAACACTGCAAACGCTAATTTTTTAAAGAATGTGAAATAACTCCAAAGCAATGCAACTTAAATCCCATGTGTTATTAATAAACTGACATTTATTTTTCATGGGTAATTCAAAAAAGCAATAATACACAGGGGGTTTCATTTAAAATAACAAAGTTAGAGTAAATTTCCGCTATAACCGACAGTCCACCCTATTTGAAAATATTTTTATTCCATTCCGCACTAAATTTTGTTTGAAATATTTCTTTATTTTAAGGTACTATGTTACAGACCTATTCGACCTAAGTAAATCACCCTGTTTATACATTTTATAGCAATTTATATAAAATATATTTTTTACCTTTTCCATGAAGGTAAACCTCTCATTTGTAGACTAACCTACAACAAAAAGGAATTAATAAATGAAACATATGATACAAAACAAAAACATGAAATCTACCAACTTCCAGGCATAATTGACAACGGCTGCAACTATAATTCAAGCAAAGTAGGAGTACTTCTGCTGTTGTTCTAGTACAAACGAAAGAAATTTCATTGTACTTTCATGCATCGACTAACCTACAAATATTTAAAAAAAATAGAAATAACACAGCAATTAAATAAATCTGCAGAAAAATACAATAAATTTTGTTTTAAGGGCACATTATCATTAAGGCATGCTTTCTCACCTCACTTAATAACTTGCTGTAAAGTAGGAGGTCCCACATAAAATTCTGGAAAAAGATACCTTTACTACGATTTATTGGAGCACTACAATCGAAATAACCCTGAATAACCCTCAATGTGCTGTTATTTATTCATTTATTAGTAGAATTAAACAAATAAATACGAATTAAACAATATAAAATATTAATTGTAAATCCAAAGATGACATATTTGTATACCATAGATAAAACATATGTCATAAACATAGATATCACATAAGACTTGAGAAGTGTTCATTTTAGACGATCCCGAAATAACCAGCCGATTGAAGCTAGCTGCAACTATAACTTACAAATATCAAGAGCGAGCAGTAGAATGCTTTTATGACAATTTCATTTACAATCTGACCGTTAATTTAGAATTGTAGAATTTATCTTTTTCATATCTTGTTACTTAACGAAATAAAAAATGCAAATGGGTGCGTTTCAAGAAAAATAATTTAATAGTAAAAAAATTATCGTAAATAACTATGTACGTGTTTAGGCATCATAAAAATAAGTTTTCATTTCACATGCCCTCCTTCTTAAGAATTTCAGGTAACATTTGTAAACAGTGGTTGATCATTTCCTGATCTTTTTCATCGGTAAATGCTTTTCTTACTTCTTTTTCAACCCAGTATGCAATATTTTTGCGCATAATCAAATTTTCAGCAGTTGCAAGAGCTACCTGTTAAAATATGAGGAAAATCGATAATAAAATGCAGTTCGCTAAACGCGTGGCAAATGCGGTAATGAGAACCTAACTTTATCGAACTTTGCTAAAGTGCGGCGGAAATTTATTATTACTAATAAATTATGTACCTGGTAATCTAAACGTTTTTTGACTTCTACATAGGCCTCATAGAGTCTTTTACGAAACGCTTCTTCAAGTTGCATTGCGACGTTAAACCGTTTAGCGTCCAGAAGTAGAAGTTGTCCTTCTGCCATTTGTTGATTTTTCTGTTCAGCAACAATAGTATCAGCGCACATTTTTTTCTCTGATTCTCTGCTAGAGTTCCACGCATTCTCGTAATCTTCTATTTCTTTGTCCAAGTTTCGTGCAAAGTCAGGTCCCATTTTTTTTACAATTATAATCCACAAAATCGCAAATGATAATCCGATGTAAAAATCATGTTCTAACACATAATACTCTTTGCTGGCTAGAAAAGTTCCAAATGTGAAAAGAAATGTGGGAAATCCGGAAACTCCCGTTCTTGAATGAAATGCTATGAAGAACTCTTGCGGAATAAATCCTGCAACAACTTTTCCAGGTTCTTGCCGAACCGGTCTCAATCCGTTATTTGCTGAAGATGTGCTAAGAGTGGCCATAGAACCACATGAATCCGAAATTATACAACAATTTTCCATTTTATCAATTTTTTGACCTCTCATAAAAGAGGGAATTTTCAAAAATCGTTTTATTATTCGTCTAGTATTAACTGCATTCATTCTTAAAATCTCGGTTGACACCTTGACGTGAAAAAAATTGTAATTGATGTGTCCCTCTTTTTTTGTTTTCAGTCGTATATGCTTGTTAAGAAAGCTTATATTTTTTTTTATTTTAATATACAAATAGGTACAGTATTTGCATTACGAATTGAAGTATTATTTAATCTCACAATTCTTTTTCCGTTATGTATACTACCAATTCAGAATGCAAAGACTGTACTAAATATTTCATACACGCTGTCAAAAAGAAAATAAGTGGAAGAGTTATCAAGTTAATTAATTGGGCAAAACAAGAAACCGGTTCACTAAAAGGAACGCAACTCATATTCTTCTTAGATCTATGATTAAGGTTGTCATTATCTATAGTTATTTTATCATAACATTAACCTATAATAACATAACCTAAAAATCAACTAAAAATTTCAAATTTGTATTACGAAAATTTAAAAACGAAAAGCTGTAAGGTATTACAATCAAAATGGAAGTAGCAAAATACTCGCAAATTGTTAAATTCATTGGAAATTATAGAGGTCTTTCTAAAGACTGTTTAATAGAACTCAACCAGAGATTTCATGAGTACGTATTTTGGTTTAAGAATTTACTGTTTATTTCTGTATTATTTTTCAGTGTACCTCGTAACACATTGTACAGCATATTATCAACAGAATATCAAAAGTTTATGAAATATCATTATTGTAAAAGTTCAAAAAACATTGAAAAATATTACAACAAATATTGTACAGCTATTCATAACAGAGAAGAACCCAGAATCATAATACGAATGGCCAAAGAATACAACATAGCCCCTTGTTTAATAGGTAAATTGATATTACAAAAATATTTTGAAAAGAAATATGAAGACATACATGAGAACTCTGATAGACCTCAGCAAAACATTAACATGTACATGAGAAATACGTGTTTGATCCCCGATACTGATTTATCCTATGAAATTTATCTGGTATGTGTAGTTTCCACGTAATTTTTCTAATAAGTATTAATAGCAGGCACTTTTTAGTGTACTATATATGACGATCAATATAGTCCATTGGTAGAAGTTATAAAAATGTAAGTAATTTTAATGTGAACAAATATTTATATATTTATAAATAATACTCGATTCAATTAAGGTCTATTGGTCAAGAATATGAATTTTTTTTGGAACGAACGTTAAAAGAATTGGGACTGGCTTTCCGTAATGAGGAATATCTAAGGAGGTACGGCTATGATAAAACTCCCGACATTAAGATGGAAATCCCTATAATGATAGATGGTGTCATAATAAACTGGATAGAAAGCAAAGCCCTTTTTGGTTCCGAGGAACTGCACAGAGAGTATTTTAAGAATCAGTATTTCAGTTACTGGAATAGGTAAAACTGATTTTTTAATTACTGATTTTTATAAACTTCTTTTATTTATTTTAGATTTGGACCTGGACTAGTAATTTACTGGTTTGGTTTTGTAGAAACGTTAACTCAAACAGATGATAAAAGATTTATAATTAGAGATAATTTTCCAAAAGATATTTCTCATATTACATCGTTAATTTAAAACAACTTTTATCAATTTTTTTAGTAAATTATTTAGATGGTTAAAGCTGTTATAATTTTAACTGACTGATGGTTGTAAAGTATTTCTTTTGTATAAGGTTGTATTGTTCAATTTTATAGAAAATATAAAGCCTGATTTTTAAAAATCGCAAATTAACCTTTCTTTGGTAATACACTACAGCTGCGTACCGAATTTGTTGTCTATAGTTGTCTATAGTCTTAATCTGTCTTAAACTTTTAAAATAAAATTTCCTAATTATTTTAAACCTTTTGATTATTTTTCATTAATAAAGGAGAAACTTTTACTCTTTAGAATGATTCAGTTTGATGAAGCGTTAAATATTTCTTTCAAAAATAATTACGGATTAAATATAGAACTCATCTACTTATTAAATAACTAATACCGATTGTGTAGAAAAATATTAAATATATATTTACATGATAAATTTACACGCAAAAAATGCAACCATTTTTTAGTATACGCGATTAAATTTACAGTAATAAACTTACTCACTTTCGTCGCTAGAAATGACAATAATTCTTCGTTTTTTCATCTTAACGGGTTGTTCTTCCTTCGATTTCTTTCGTTTTCGGTTTTTCTTTTCTTCTTCGAGCTGCATTTCAGCCACTTCTAGAAGTGACATATCATCTTTTTGAGTCAAATATAGAATATCATCGTCGCAAAAAGAATCCTAAAATCAATTTCGATATACCCTCAGCTTTTTTAGTACATTTTGTAAACTATTTACATTTAAATAACTATTATCCTCGGTATTTGGCACTTGAGAAAACACATCCGGACGTAAGGGTGGATTTTTTGGAATTTTAAACTGGCCACAGTTTAAAGTCGGACTCCTTAAAAAATATTTTATTGTTTGAAGATTAAATTTTTTGATGTTCCCCTATTTTTTCATTGACTTACCTACTCAATTATTGAATTAAAATTTAAACTTCAAATTTTTAACAATTCTACTAAATGATTGAAAATTAAAATTATTTACCTAACTGATTTCAAATATTCAGCGTGCATCATGGTATTGTTACCCAGATCTTGGGTTTCATCGTTTACAAAACTCATTTCTAATACATCGTCATCACTTCCCTCTGTCGTGTCAGATGATACTTCTTCTTCAGAATCTAATTGAGCCTCATTCTCAATAAATGGAAAATCGTGCGATTTCTTCCTCTAAATGGAAAAGGCTAAATTGTTAAAAACTACCTAACTGTTATCAAATGAAAAGACTATAATTTAAGATATGTAAAGGGTTGGCGAAAAATATCGACAATTGCAATTAATATTTTACTAATTACTTACTTAATTGCTTACTTATTAATTAAGAAATATATATTTTTTTCATTACACAATTATTTAATCAGGTGCCACACTTACCTTTTTTCTTTTTCCGTTTTTCCTATGATTTCTATCCAATTGAAAATTTCTAGTTGCATTTTGCTTTGATAAAAGAGATTCATTTACTTTAAAGTTGTTCTGTGTTGAACTCGTATTTTTCACCTTGTTTTCCTTTCCCTTACCTACAGAAGCTGATTTTTTAACAGGTGTTTGTACGTCTTTCTTTGATATCCAGCCCGTGCTTGACTTTATCGGTAATTGTTCAAAATCGTCATCAGAATCGGAGTCAATTTTATGAATTCTCTTAATGAAATTTACTTTCGGTGACTTAACTATTTCGCTTTTTTTCGAATTGATAAACGAATATCTGTTATCTTTAATAATATTTGAAGGTTTTACACAATTTTCTTTTTTAAGAGCAACTGACGACTGCTTATTCTTCATTTCCATGAAACAAAAATCGTCAGAGTAGTCGTCCGATCTTAAACTCTTAAACAATGAAGTTGCAATTTTGGGCTTTTTTTTATTTATAAAGTCTACTGCTTGTGTTATGGATAATTGACTGGGCGTTCCGTTATACGTTTTCTCAAACTGACTTATAATTGGACTCATTTTGTTCATATTAATATCGTCATTTTGAGAAGTGCTTGGTAACTCACAATCAGTAATAACATAATTTCTATTGTTATGGGTTTCTCTGTTCTGTTGTTGTGAGCTTAATTTGTTTTTAGCTACTGTAATTTCATTATTCAGTCCAACAATTGATTCGTCATGAAAATCGTCGAGATCAAGTGAAATATTTAAATCCTCTAATGTTTTTGCAGCAATTACTTCATTAATAGTCGTCTCATTTTGACGATAAATTGCTTCAATGTTGGTATGTCTTTTATCAATCTCAAATTCTGATGAACTTCCACTGTTACCTTTATTTAGTACTGCTGCGGTTGTATTGCTTTTTTGGTTATTTCTACTTCTGCAAAGTATGAAATTATTTTCAAATTCAGAAGAACTGCTGTTATACAGCTTGAAGTTTTCATTTTTATTTTCTGTACAATCAAAATCAATTTCACCGTATTTAGAAATTTGAGTTAATTTTTCTTGAGTTTGCAGTTTAAAAGACTCCACTCGCCCTGTTAAAATAGGAGACGTTTCTCGACTGTGAAGAATGTCATCTAAATTATAGATAACAGTAGCTGGAGTAGAATTTTGAGATTTTTGTAGACTTTCTTCCAAAGGTTCCAATATATCTTCAAATTTCTCCAAATGAAGAAACTCTACAGCATCTTTAAGTTCTGATGGGGAGACATCTCTTTCTGGGCTTTTAACGTTTTCAGACTTGGTTTCTTTTATATTCTCTTTACTATTATTTACACTAATGCCTTTTAACATAGTTTTCACTGAATTAGACGTTTGGGTATTATTTTTCTCATGAAACTTAGTCAAGTTGATTAAATTTTCATTAAATGTGTCATCCAAGAAATCATCGAAATCCATAAAGTTATCGTCGTTTAGCTCATTCTTATTCTGTAAGCTATTTTCTTTTTGATTGATTTTTAAATTCTTAAAGAAAGACTTGTTATGAGCACCTATACTGTTTCGTTTTATTTGCTGCTTTCTGCATGGACTATTCTTTTCATCACAATTTTTTAAAGTAGTAATTTTCTTATTACTACTATCACAAATTGAATTCTCTCTGAATGAAATATTGTCTCTAGACTGATCAGGTGCAAAATTGACACAATCTGGCATATCAAAATCGTTGTAAAGATTATAATCTAACGAATTTGCAAAAGTGTTCAAAGCATCAGAATCAATACTTTTGATAACATTATCATCCATGTCAGTCCAGTTTTCTAACTCAAAGTCGCAATCGAATTGTACCGTTGGCTTATTTAGTTTTGAACAACTAAAAAGATTATCACAAATTTTACAAGATCGATTAGCATCATTTATAATAAAAAATGCTGATATTTCGCTAAATAGCTCTTCTGTTAATGTGTCGTTTATTGCAGGAGACGAAGGAGCGGATGAAATATCAATTATTTCCATTTTGTCATCGCCGTTATCTAAAATAAGAAAACAATAAATTATCCTTCCAAAAAGGGAAATTATTTCTCAGTTACCTTTAGTATTTTTTTTCAATCCATTGGAGAACATACTTTTTAAATCGCACTGCTTAAAATTATCAGCCGAATTATTTTTTGTTGGTTTACTTTTTTTAGGAACTTTCTCTTTTTTTATCGTACCAGAACTGCTTTGTGAAAGATCTTGAATTAAGAACTTTAATAAAAAAACGACAAGTACAATTACAAGACATCTAACTTACTTTTTTCTTCCTTAACGGCTCGTTTTCGTGTCGGCTTTGGCTTTTCTTTTACTGAATCCGAGGACTTTGTTTTTGTAGAACGCTTAGAATTACGATCATTTACTTCCTGAAAAATAATACACAGTAATTTAACGTTTTAAAATAAAATAATCTCATAAGATATAGCACCTCTTTGTCAGTTTTAATTTTCTTATTTTTTGGAGATTCGATAACAATCATACGTATCTTTTCACAGAAAGGATTAAAACCTTCGGGTACCATTCGTGGATTATTCTTATACAGGCTATTTCGTAAATCTTTTGAAGTAATAAGACGAGTCGCCAAATTTTGCTTTTCTGCTAAACATTCTTTTAAAACCTACAAACAGGAAACAAAAGTTTCTCACAAAAACAGTATGATATAATGCTATTGAATTATGTTTAAGTTTATATTTTGTATAATTTTATTTTATCTAATTTTAATACCAGCCCCAAAACAGGCTTTCTGTCTCTTAGGAACACTTTTGTGTTTAGGATCTGTTAAATAAATAAAAATAAACATTTAGCTGTTTTCAAAAAGACGACATGTAATTTAATGCAATGTGTACACCAAAAACCGATATATTATATTACGCCGAGTAAGATTTCAATGGGACATTTTTAATAAAACCTGGATAAACACTCTCTAAGGGGCATTAAAGTCGAAAAATCGAAGTTAATCCAGTAGAACAAACGATACATTAAAATAGTAGCGAAGATGACGTACATTAAAAATATTTATTTATTAAATATGAAAAAAAAAATTCTAGCTCCAAAATCCCAAAAGTTACCACTTTCATGTATCGTTTGTTCGACTTTGACGCCCCCTACAGACTGTTTCTCCAGGTTTTAAAGAAAACGTCGTCCTGTTGAAACCCTACTCTGGGTGAAGTAATCTATCAATTGAGACCACTTACCCGATGGGGCCATATTTAGCGTAAACATTTCATTAGACCACATATTTTACCTCTTGCTCTTTGCCCTCAGTAACCAAGATGATCACTTTTCCTTTTCTTTTTCTTCCTGTACGTCCCATTCTCTGTACTAATCTAATAGGCGACTTGTTATTGATGTCAAAACACACAATTAGATCAACTTCGCCCACGTCCAATCCTTCTTCTCCGATACACGTTGAAATAAGGGTATTACATTCCCCTTCACGGAAGGCCTTCAGTACCTACATTTTAAAAGTTTTTGTTTACTTTAATATTCTTATTTAGTCAATAAATCGAATATTTAAAATATTTTCAATTTCTTACGTTTAACTGTACACGTTGAGGCATAGCACCTTGTCCCATAAAAAACTTCGGTTTGATAACAGGACGGCTTTTCAGTAGCAATGCGTAGGCCTCCATTACGCTTTCTTTATATTCGCAGAAAATTATAACGCGACTATTTGTATTTTCGGGAATAGAAAAATGATCGGTTAAAATTTTACCTAACTCGTAATATTTTGGGTGTCCGAAGGTTATTGTTTCTGGAACCTAAAAAGTCTTTATTTACAATAATGAAGGTATAAGAACTAACATTTTTACGTCGGGTATGGAACCATCAGGTAAAGGGTTCACATTGGGTACCGGCCCCAAATATGACTGTATATCTCGTAAAATATCGTGGATTTCTTCAATTCCTCTAAGAAGCGGTTTATTAATATGATCTTAAACAAAAAAGGACATACTTAAAAAATGAAAATCACAGTTATAAAAATTAAAATTGTACCTTCATAAAACGAGAGGAAACCTCGGAGTCCGTGACGAATTAAAAGTTCATAAGCGTGGTACAAAGTGATGCAAATGGTCAACGTTCGCATTATTTCATTAAAATTTCCTCCCCTAAATTCACAAGTTTTCATCAATATACAGAGAAAACTATGTAAATGAGTTATTTTTTTAAAAATAAAAATTTATGCTTTATTTAAAAACTTTTCATTAAAAACCAAGGGCAATCTGGATAACTAATATGTTTAGTGATGTGATGTAAACTTCTTTAGAAAAGTTAAACTTTTTAAACACAAATTGAAATAAAAACTTCTCAAAAATGGTAATAAAATTTATGTTTGTATTTACCCAGTTGCCTTATTTTTTTCTTGATAACTTTTCATGGTCATGAATATTTTTCCTTTGGTCAGCTGGTTACAATTGCCGCTAATAACTTTATTTTGAACCAATACCCTTACATAACGTTCTAAAACCTATACAAAAATAAGTATTTAAAATATAAACATCTCCAAAGAATCATACCTTTAAGTATGCATTTTTTGTTTCTTCTAATTTTCCACCCAAAGGAACAACCACTGTCTGTAATGTCCTGTGAAATACGTAAGGTGAAACATCAAGACTTTCTTCAGTTCGTACTTCTAAATGGGCAATTAACAAATTACTTGTTATCTAGAAAAAGACCATGACAAATTATTTAACCAAATAAAATGATGCGTGTGACTTCAATTACCTCAAAAACGTCTTTCATACTACTCCCTGGTGTTGCGCTTAATGCTAATACACGAAAATATTTATTCTTTGGATAAAGTTTTCTTATAACTTCACAATAAGCATGGTTTCCTTTTGCTCTGTGCGCTTCATCAAAGACAAGACACTTTATTTTACTGCCTAAATTTTCTATGATTTCTAAATCATTTTGTAAAATTTGTGGTGTAATAAAAAATACTCTCTTTTTGTCCCACAAAATGTTTCTACTTGCTTTAAGCTTTGAACCTTATGGAAAATACATTGTCTCAAATTAAAAAAAAAAAAAACAATAAAAGAATAATAAGTAAATATAAAAAAAGATAGATAATAAAAAATGTATATGGAATTTTATATGCTTAAATTGTTGTTTTGTTAAAAATAAATTACCTGTTATTTCTGTTGTCACATCTTTTGGAATTGCCATGATATTATAACAGGCATCGACTTGTTGTTTAACTAGAGGTCTTGTTGGAGCCATGAAGATTATTTTTCCACTTGGATACCACCGATAAAAATTATACATTACCACTGCAGCAATAAAAGTTTTTCCCAGTCCAGTTGGAAGACTGACCTATATAAAAGATCTTTTAACATTTAAAAATGTTTATTTTAGTTTAACATACCAGTGTATTTTTGTACAGAGACTGTTGGATTATGTTGTACTGATATTCTCGAAAAGGATAATTTGTAGGATAATGCCATGATTGTCCGGCTTCAATATCAAAACCTTTTGTATCTTCTTCTTTACTCAATACTGCTAATCTAAATTTGTAATATTCTAACTATTTTAATTAGAAATATGAATTAATTACTTACACATCAATGTTGCTGTTATCGTCTACAGTTTGATCACTCATTTTTTTAACCTTGGATGTTTTATAGCGAGAGTAATGTGATTTAACATTTCGATAAGATATAACTCGTACTTACTTCACAAAAGTTTTTAAACAAAATTTTCTATTTTGAAAAACACAGTGCAAAGAATATTCTGAAGTTTTCTTTTTTTTAAAATGAATAACATTGAATAACATAACCTCAATATTTTTGCAGACCTTTGAATAAATACGACTTATTTAGGCCGTTTTTCAGCAGACCATAGATAATCAATAGTTGTAAATATACAGGGTGTCCCACCTAAGACGCGGTGGTCGATATTATCGGAAACTACTTCGATTTGAATTTTGAAAATTTGGGCAGTAACGTTATTGGATATGCCCTCCTCAATTAAAATAACGCCATCTATGCAGTACTTCCGGTTATACTGGAAGTTGACATCAAACATTAACAACATATTTAACAAAATTTTAAGGTAACTATGTTAACCGATTTGTATACCTACGATGAGCGGAAAATATTAAAATTAGCTATTTTAAATAAAAATTAAGTTACTCAAATTCTTTCAAATAAAACAATAGGAAGTATTCATATTGATCGAAAGGTGTAAAAAAAAAGAATCGAATGAAAGAATAAAACATAGTAGTTGCCATTTAAAAACCCGTTATTCGTGTTTAAACTTTAGAAATTTTTTCTGAACGCCCTGTATAAATTATTACGTTCAATTTTGTCAAGACGTTAGCTTCAAAATTAAGCTATTATTGCCAAAAATTTCAACACTATGTCATATTTTGTGGAAGTTAGGATTTTTTTACAATATGGGTTGCAGTAGCGATTTTTTTTCTATAAATTAAATTATCTCCACCCATCGTAGCTTTTTAAATTGATAAACAAAGTCACATTAAAAATTCGCGTTTAATGAGAATTCGTCGTAAAAAATGTACGATTCCATTTAAAATAAAGTTAACGTCAACTTCCGATATAACCGTAAGTGGTGGACAGTCGAAAGTATTTTCGTTAAAAAGATCACCCTTGATAACCACCATTGCCAAATTTTCAAATCTCTAACGTGTTGTTTCTCTAAAACGTCTGATGCACCACTCAGTTTAAATGACCCTGTACACTCAATTTTTATTCATATTAGTTTACTTAAATTCGGATTTAAAAAAGTAATGTATTATTGAGAAAATCATTAATTGTAATTATATTTTAAAATTTACTATTGTCACAATTAATGACAAATAATACTCAAAATTATAACAATATAAAAAATAATTATCATATTCATGTTTTAATTTGTATAAAATACAATATAATTTAGGTTTAAAAAAATCATGAATAGCAAAACAGAAAGTAAATAATTAAAAACTTTAATCGTAAATTGTTTTTCTTTTTATAAATAAAATGTTCACAACCAATACTTATTGAAGTATATGTAGAGATTTTTTTAAATATAACATATAAAAAAATACGTACTAGGCAATTTGTCATTTTTTTACCCCAAAAATGTAATTATGTAATACCTAAAATGATTTTTAAATTGTTCATACCCTTTCGTATAATAACAAAAAAAAATGTAAAGACAGACATCATTTCAGTCGATACAATTCAACTGGTAATTGCAGTAATTTCGGACAATAAAAAATTTATTTTAAATTCCTAAATTTCTTTTAATAGAATTTTTTGTAATTACTGTCTTTGCTGTCTCTGAAAAAAAAAAACAATTGTTACGATCTTATTTAGAATGATTAAAATGATCGTAGCGAATTAATTTTTGAAATAAAATAAATTTACCTGTATAAAGAATATCCTAAATATATCGCCAACTGAACAACAGCAATAACAAGCAGTGTTGTAACAGACACGCAACTCGGACACGTTCCTCCAGGTTTCTGAGTTGCGAATTGTGCAACGTTTTGTTTGACGTGATTCAAACCGTCTCGCATTTCCGCGACGAGGGATTGCATATCGTAGCCCATCGGTTGAATTTGAGCTGTAGGCTGTTTTGATTGATTTATTATTATTTTGTCTGCCTGGGCTGACACTGTAGCTATTAATTGCCTACGAACAAACAACAAATTAGATTTATCTCATAATTATCACAAAATCTACATTTGCGAAGAAACAATTTTTGTTTGTTTGCATCTTTTGGATTAAAAATTTTGAGATATTATTTATTCTTGATATCAAATGTGACCACAAAACATAAATTTAAAACTTTTTGTTTATTTTTCGTCAATAGTAGATATTTTTATCATTAATTTTGGTTAAGTATTTAAGGAGATATATATCCTGTTAAGAAACTTTTTTAGAAATAACATATTCTTACTTAGCCTCTTTAATTAAATTTGCCAATTGATTCTGATTGTTAAACATAGTTGTAACCTCGTCTCTTCTTATTGTATCAATGTAAGCAGTCGGTACAGCTTGTTGTTGTGGCTGACCCCCTGCTTGCTGGGCTTGACCTCCAAGTGCTACTTGCTGTTGCATGGAGATCAGACTTAGTGTCCGTTCTTGTCTGCCGACCATTTCATCCAGTTTACGATTCAATTCCCGCAGTACATCGTAAATTTGGGACTGACCCTGGAAAATTTGTCGTAATTCCCGCTGACTATCTGATTCGAACCAGTCTTCTAATTCCTCCGGTTGCTTGCTTTGTTGCTATTAAAAAATTTTATTTTATATTTAAGTATACAACAATTGTATTTAATCGTACTTCAGGATGTTCCTTGCGATAATCCTGTTTTTGTTGCTCCAATTTCTTTTGATATTCCTGATACTCCTGGGCCAATCGTTGTTGTTCTTCACTATTTGCTGCAAGTATTATTAAGTTAGATAAAAATGCTGTGAATTGTTAATTTAAACACTAACATTGTGCAGGTGCTTGATCAACTGGCCAAAGACTGTTGGTAAGAAAATGTAAGACGTCATGATCGTCTGCAAGTCCTCCAGTAGCCGCTGATAAGCCGAAATAACCATTCTTCGGAAGTACGATGTTGTCAACGCGAAGACACATTTCGTAATCCTGATCGTTGCTGGTCATACCATTGTGGAATAACAATGTTAATGTATTTTGATAGTATTCGATTCGAGCCCTGGTAGGAAAAGGTTTATTTCTGAAATCCCTCAAACATCCGGCTGCCGACTGCGTTGATCCATCACTGTAAAAAATAAAACCTCTTACAATTTGTAACTCATTTTTTGTGGTACTAGTTACTTTTGATGGTCAAATTGTTTAGTTCCATCGTTGACCATTGCATAAATATAAGGATTATTGTGTTTATTGTCATTATCAAATGAGTCAAAAAATATGCCCAGACCAACCCACTTATCTGAGGAGCCAAACACATCACCATCATATGATCCTTTGCTTTGGGTATACCAGAAAGCCTAAAATAAAGAAGAATACAATATTGAATACTTCCATACTTTTTATAGCCATACTAATCCATCTGCTCCTATTCTTCCTCTTCCGGTAACTCTAAAAACTATATCTACTTCCCACCAGTCAAAATTAGTAGGATTTTTCGTCCAAATAGCACCTTTCTGACTTCTTAAGGAAGGTGCTACTCTAACATTCTCAGCACTAGCAATGGCATCTAAAATATGGATAATTAAAGTGATCTTTTAAGTATTATATACGTTTTTACAAAAAAAGCTCATTTAACATATGGAGTAGAAAGAAAAAAATAGAAACCGTCCTAATGTTATTATGTTGGCTTGGTAGACCTTAATAGTTAAATATTAATAAACATATATTAAACTTCCTTAAGTTTTCTGCATATCCAGATATGGAAAATAAAAACATATTGAGAATAAAATAATGTAAAAAGGCAGTCACAACTTTAAGAAATCATATTAATTTTTTTAAAAGAAATGTTACTGTAAGTATAGCATATAAAATTATTTTAGTTTCTTTATAAAGAATTTTTAACTCATTTGGTACAGAATTATTTTAAAATTTAACAGCTGTTTGTTGTGGTTATGAACTACGAAGTTTTTTAAAAATATCTGCTTTTATAAAAAACAAAACATATTGTCTTTCCTTTCTTTCAAACGAAACATATTTAACAAAAATTATAAACGTATGTTGGAGCTTAAATTTTAATCGCTTACGTGTACCAAACACGTTGCTATTACTTACTGCCGCCGTATTCCCAAAACGGAACACTGCCGTCTTTTTGAGCTAAGTAGGGGGGCTTAAAAGAATATTTGTATTCAAATTTCCTATGCACAAGGGTTCCATAAATGTTATTTACAACACTGTTTAATACATAAACTAACACATAAAATAACACACAACTTCTAGTCCCCATGGTACACGACGACAGTCACAAGCACCAAAGAACAAGCACAAGTCAAATTGAACCAGTGCAAACTAAAAACAACAATCGAACTGTCATCATGTGTCGTGTTTGCTGTCACCCAACTCACGAGTCATTTCTTTGGTTTGCTCATAGAAATCTATGGTTGCATTCAATTTACTTCAGATAACAAAATGCAGACTGCTGCAACCAATCATACACATAGGTTAAACAAATTGTCTTTTATTACAAAATGTTTAAAACGAAACATTAATTTTAAACATTATTTTTCGTATATAGTAGGAAAAGTAATCCTTAAACCGATATCTATATTATTATTTTTGACGAAATTTGATCAGAGATATGTCCTATTAAAAAACCTTTCAGAAAAATATATGGGAGTACATATTTAATAAACTAAATCACGCAATAAATTCATATATTTTCAACAGCATAATGATTACAATTTTAACGGTAATCAGTTTTTCCAACACCACGTTTACCAGAGAACAAGTGTTTTGGCATCTTTGTTCCAATAAATCGATCAGCTTCGCCCTTTAATCCCTTCCTCTTAACCTTATTCGCTATTGCCTTGTGAGCAATTTTCGAGAGTTTCTTCTTCATCTATAAAACAAACAAAAAAACAGAAATAGGTAACACTTCTATCTGGTTATTTTTTCTCATTTCTGAGGTATAAAAAATTATCTTCCAACTTACAATAACGTCCTTAACGCCTTGTTCATTTCGCGGAGTAACTCTGGAAGAACTCCTGGGACGAGACTGACTGGCATCCATGCGCATGCGCTTAGCAGGTGGTCCCAACGAACGACTCCTCCTTCTTGTTTTAGTGAAGTTAGCATTCTCTGTACCGCTCATATCTACACCCAAGCCCTCCATGTCCTTTCTTAGTTTAGATACTGAACGGTCCCTTGCCTTAAATATAAGCAAAAACAATATTAATCAACCAATTCATTAATAATATTTGTTTAAATTATTTAAATAAAACAAAATTTACCCTCGCCGTTGTTGTACGAGGCATAACCGGTTTTTTGCATTGTTTGTTTACTCTGGCTTCATCTTTCATTATAGCCTTTTTATGGCGAATTTGAAGTGCAAGCTGTTTAATTTCACGCAGTGTATCATCGAGTTCAATCTTTGGAATCGCGTACATTCCAGTATCTTCACGAATTTCTTCCTCTTTTTCAAGTTCTCCTAATTTCTACAAAGAATAAAATAAAAAGTGAATATCTTCAGCTAAGAAATAATCATCATTTCTTTTTCAAAATACTAACTTCGAAAATATCGGGATCGATATAATCGGCAATATTATGACCTTCCCAGAATTCTGGAATTATATCGTATCTTTCCTCTTCGGGGATCTCAACATAGTGCTTCTTCAAATCAAGATAATAATCATCTCCAAGTTCAACTTCGAAATCACGTTCAAGTTTTCTTTTTGGTTTATCACCTTTAAGTTGCTTCTTCAACAAAACACTTTCTGGAATTACAGGAGGCCTTTCTTTATCATCCCGGGGTTTTGGGATTGCAACGTGTAATCTGTTAAGGATGTTATCAACCTTAAAAAATTAATGAGGTTTTATTATTAACATTAATAAATAAAACATTTCAACCACCTTTTTAGTTCTCATTTTTTGATCAACTCTGAAACTCAGGAGTTTTTCACATGCTTCTATTTTCACCTCCATTACCCCTTGTTCAGTAACAGTTGACATTTGTAATAGTGGTATTTCAGGATTTTCTTCAATTTCTTTTAGCAATGCTCTTCGCTCTGGAGCTAAATCATCCAATTTAACAATGTCAATCTTATTTGCAACTACTACAAGAGGTTTGTTGGCAAACAGAGGTTTAATTGACTCAAATAATTTGACCTAAAACAAATAGAATCCTCTCAATAAAAATTATTTTTTATACCATAATGTAAATGTATGTAAGCACGAGAATGAGAATAAATATTATTATTATTATTATTACTATGAACTAAACTGACCTGATCATCCAGCATGTATCCACACTGTTCAGAAAGGTCAAAGAAATATAAGACACAGGCTCTAAGATGGGCAAGAGCGGTAACAGCTTGCATTTCAATTACATTGCGTTCTTCCAGAGGATGATCAAGTATTCCAGGAGTATCAATAACTTGCCATCTCAAATATTTATGATCTGTATGACCAACATACAATGATTTAGTTGTAAAGGCATATGGTTGGACTTCCACATCTGCTCTCGTAATTTTATTGATGAATGAAGACTTACCAACATTTGGAAAACCTTTGGAAAGAGGATAATGACAATATTTTCAAAAAGAAAAATTATAATAAATGCATCATACCACAAATAATTATTGTACGAGTGTATGGATCTATAGATGGTAAACGAGCCAAATGTTGTCTTACTTGTTCTAAGTAAGTTAAATTGGATGCCTGTCTCTTCATGATAGTGGCCATACGACCCAATGCAGCTCTTTTAAGTTGCTTGCATCTATACAAAGAATCTCCAAATTTCAAAAGTCTCACATAATCCTTTGCAACACTTAAAAACAAAGAGAAATAAATACTCAATTATAAAAAATAGGATATTAACTCCTACTTGTCTATTAAATGTCTTGCAGTATTCAGTTGACCTAAAGCAAGTTTATAATGATCTTTGTCATAAAGCACATTCATTAAATCTGCATAAAATGGATGAATGTCGTCTAATTTAGGAAATTCTGTTAATATTTGAGTAAGTCTATCATGGAAACTTTGTTGAGAGAACTTCACTTTTCGCATATAGAATGTCCGAATTCTGGTTATTTTATAGTGTTTGTGAACAACTGTTGGTGTCTTTCTTTGCGTTTTTGAAAGGATAATATCTATAAAATCCTAAAACAAACAATAATTAGAACATATTTATTGCATATTAAAAACAAAATTTACCTTTGAAGTCGGTACAACCGCAATTTTCTTAAAATTGTATGTGGACATATTGCTTTATATAATATGGACCGTCTTCAATAAAGGTCTACAAACACTTTTTTATTTAAAACTAAACTTTAAACTAACCCAACTTTAACACGTTTCAGAAAGTGAAAAATATTTGTAGGTTAAATGTCAAATCACTATTCGATCCATAGAGATAATACACATAGCTGGGCGTTTTCCATTTACGCCTGACGAGCCATAGGTGCTCCGCGGTACACTCCTTGGGGTGTTCCATTTACTGCAAAGTATTACTCTACGGTATTGATTACTTATTATTTTTTTAATATCAAAATAAGAAAGCACTTTATTTAAACATCAAACACGGGTGATGATCCAGTAAATTTTAATTTTTCCGCAGAGGACTACTCCCTTGCGTTCCATTTTGTAGGTTCACTGATGGTAGTCTGCTCTACTCGGTGCATATAAATGTAAAACCACTCTGTATGTTATCTCTATGATTCGATAATAGAATATCTTGTAAAAACAGAAGTGTCTACAGGATTGTACTCGGGTGCTATTTAACAATATTTACACAAGTACAATTATAATTTACTTTAATTGCACGATAGACAAATAAATATAACGCACATGACTTGAAATCTCTTCAAAAACTTTTATTCGAACACAGTACGAATTATGCCATTACAAATTACAAAATCACTTATACACAACTAAATTCTAGTAACCACATACAAAAGTCACAAACACATTTATTATTCTTAAGTTAATTCATAACTGCTACTAATTAGAAACACTTGATGAAGAATGAGTTGTTGAAACCCCATTAGTATTTACAGCTGGTCTAGCAGAAGTCCTTCCTTGTACATGTTTTAATTTGAGACGATCAAGTTCATTCACTCTTGATCGGGCATGTTCAAGCCTATGCCACGCCATTTGAAGCACTTTTTGTGAGGCATACCCAGAACCTTCATGTGGTTGACCCGTAGAAACCTGAGTTAAGTAGTTAATCTGGTCTGTCAGTTTTGATTCAACGGCACCTAACGTTTTTAAAAACGTTTGAGTGTGGTTCTCGGCTTGCTTTAAACTGGATTTTTCTTTTCCTAGCTCTACAAATGCTTGTCCTGCACTATGTAGACAGGTAATAATATCCTTTTCTATAGAATCTAGTACTTGTATTCTTTCCATTGGGGCAGTCATTTTCAAAATTTAAATTAAAAACACACCCGTTTGCTTATTATTGTTTAGCACTTGATGAAGTTAAGATACAGTTAAAATAAAACACGATTTTAATATAAAAGCAACTATAAACAAATCAAAATTAACCTCAAACTTTCAAAATGACCAAAAGTAACCATAGAAAAGAGAGGGACCAATGAGTAATCACCCACTGATAAATACAAAACAGCTTCATTTTGGTTATCATTTCTTCCCCAATTTTTTATTAATGGTAGGTAATAAATTAAAGCCAATAAAGGGGCAAATAATTTAATGTTAAAAAACCAACTCACCGACGTTTCGCCTAAAGTTCCTAGGCTTTATCAAGGCTAAAAATATTTTTTAAAAAACAATTAGAAACGTAAAAAATAAAGATATTCCTCAAAGTACTTACTTAGGTTTAACAGTTCAAATTATGTTGTTAAGGGAGGAATATAAGTTGGTGCATAAATGGTACATAATTATCGTAATCGTGCCCCAAGGTAACATACAGAACAATAAATGTAAAAAACACACAACAAAAGTTAAAATAGTTGATATAACAACATAGTTAAAATAATAAATAATTAATAAATAGATTAAAATTGTGTTTAAAATTCATGAACCACGTGGAAACAAAAAAGACGAACAATGACAATATTTAAAGATATAAATTTTTTTCCTCACTTTTTTTTAAAACTAAGAATTTAGGTTGTTTTCATTTGGTAGTTCTTCTTAATTTTAAATTTATTGTATATGTTGTAGTAATTGTTTACTATTAAATTATTTTCCAGGTCTGATCGTAAATTCATAGTTTTATTCCCATTAATCAAAATATAAGATGCTTCTAAGAATAACCTTTTAAAATAGTTAGATTCAACGTGAACAACTCTACTATTATTAAACTGTGGCTTATGACCAGTCTCAATGCTATGTTTTAAAAGAGCAGTCTTGTACATTGTGGTCATGGTAGTTCGAGTGGCATGGTCGTATTTGTGTTCTTTCAACCTAGTAAGTAAAGGTCTTTTTGTTTGTCCAATGTAACACATATCACAGTTGTTGCAGGGGATTTTGTATATAATATTAGACATATTTAAGTTGTCAATTTTTGTTTTATGTCTAGTGAAGAAATTTGTATTTGTGTTACATGGTTTAAATACAATCTTTATGTTAAGATCCTTAACCATGTGTTTTATTTTTTCCGATAGACCTTTGATGTAAGGTATTGAGATATAAGTTTTATTTTCCCTATCTGCCGTCCTCGTTACGGTAGTCACATCTAAAATTGGGTTGGGTGTCAAATCATGGCTACATTGTTGTTGTTGTCTTTGGTATAAGAATTTATTGATTATTAATTTAGGATAGCCATTTCTAATGAGCGTGCGTTCGATGTTGAGTAAATTCTTTTTTATGTATTCAGGTGAGCTCAGCTTGTATGCTTTTTGTCCAAGATTTAAGATGGTGTTAATTTTATATTGTAACGGATGACACGACGAAAAATTCAGGTATCTATTAGAAGCTGTTTGTTTAGAATACCAGTCAAATTTGAACTTGTTAGATTTGCGAATAAGGAGAACATCCAGAAAGGGTAGCAAACCATTATTCTCAACTTCGTAGGTGAATTTTAGGGTAGGATGATAAGAACATAAGATGTTGTTGACAAAATCTACCATCCCAACAGGAACCATTGTGAGGCAATCATCCACATACTTATAAAAGAAGGGCAGACTAAAAGGTAGTTTTTTGAGACTTTCATTTACTAATTTGTTGAGTATTAGCTCTGCCAATATGGGGCTGCAAGGTCCTCCCATAGCGACTCCAAAAATTTGTTTATAGAATTTGCCTTGAAATTGGGTGTAACCAGATTCTATATAAAATCCTAATAGTTCTAGAAATTGGTTACAATTGAGGCTTGTATTACTAGAGATGGTATTCCAATTATCTCGAATTATGGTTTCTAGTAGTTCAGTAGGAATATTGGTGAACAATGAGGTGACATCATAACTAACGGTGATATAGTTGTTCGGAATATTAAGTGTAGATAGACGTTCTATTAGCTCTATGGAATTCTTTAGATTACGATCTGGGTCTCTTAATGGTTCGAGAATCTTATTAATAAATTTTCCTAATTTGTTAGTGGGACCACTTACAGTTGAAATTATCGGTCGTAGAGCCAAAGGAGTCTTGTGAATTTTTGGAAGACCATAAATTCTTGGAGCGATGGGATATGGAATCATAAGAGATTTTGCTATAGACTCATCCAGACCCTTTTCTACTACCAACCTCTTCAATAGTTTTTTGAGTTTATTATTTATATTCGTTGTAGGATCTTTATTTATAAGTTGGTATGTATTTCTATCATTTAATAAATCAAGCAATAACTGATCATAGGTAGATTTGTTAATAATTACTGTGGTGTTGCCTTTGTCAGCCTTAGTGATGACGATATCATGGCCATGTTCTTTAATAAATTTATGTGTCTTGTTCTTTAGTTTATTAAGGTAGTTGTTGTTATTTAAATGTTCGTTGGTATTAAAATTAGATAGTATATTAATAAATTGGGATCTAATTCTGGTACTTTGCAGTATATCTTCCTGTGGTATGTGCTTATTAATGATATACTCCACGTTGGAAATTATATCAAGAATGGGAATGTTCTTACTGTTATTAGGAACAGAAAAGTTGGGACCTAAACTGAGGAATTCCATTATATCCTTAGGAACTGCTGTATTGCTTAAATTAATAATCCATTTCTTGTTGTCATTGTAATTGTTATCAAGTTTAAGGTGTGAGAGTTGTTGTTTTTTTAATTTTTCCAATTTTTTAATGTGATTGTTTTTTATGTTGGTAAAATCCCGTTCAAATTTTTTCTGTTGTGTGGTAATAAATGTGTTAAATATTTCATCAGGTAGTGTTCTTCTAAGTTCATTTTTTATGTAGTTAAGTTAACACATTTATTACCACACAACAGAAAAAATTTGAACGGGATTTTACCAACATAAAAAACAATCACATTAAAAAATTGGAAAAATTAAAAAAACAACAACTCTCACACCTTAAACTTGATAACAATTACAATGACAACAAGAAATGGATTATTAATTTAAGCAATACAGCAGTTCCTAAGGATATAATGGAATTCCTCAGTTTAGGTCCCAACTTTTCTGTTCCTAATAACAGTAAGAACATTCCCATTCTTGATATAATTTCCAACGTGGAGTATATCATTAATAAGCACATACCACAGGAAGATATACTGCAAAGTACCAGAATTAGATCCCAATTTATTAATATACTATCTAATTTTAATACCAACGAACATTTAAATAACAACAACTACCTTAATAAACTAAAGAACAAGACACATAAATTTATTAAAGAACATGGCCATGATATCGTCATCACTAAGGCTGACAAAGGCAACACCACAGTAATTATTAACAAATCTACCTATGATCAGTTATTGCTTGATTTATTAAATGATAGAAATACATACCAACTTATAAATAAAGATCCTACAACGAATATAAATAATAAACTCAAAAAACTATTGAAGAGGTTGGTAGTAGAAAAGGGTCTGGATGAGTCTATAGCAAAATCTCTTATGATTCCATATCCCATCGCTCCAAGAATTTATGGTCTTCCAAAAATTCACAAGACTCCTTTGGCTCTACGACCGATAATTTCAACTGTAAGTGGTCCCACTAACAAATTAGGAAAATTTATTAATAAGATTCTCGAACCATTAAGAGACCCAGATCGTAATCTAAAGAATTCCATAGAGCTAATAGAACGTCTATCTACACTTAATATTCCGAACAACTATATCACCGTTAGTTATGATGTCACCTCATTGTTCACCAATATTCCTACTGAACTACTAGAAACCATAATTCGAGATAATTGGAATACCATCTCTAGTAATACAAGCCTCAATTGTAACCAATTTCTAGAACTATTAGGATTTTATATAGAATCTGGTTACACCCAATTTCAAGGCAAATTCTATAAACAAATTTTTGGAGTCGCTATGGGAGGACCTTGCAGCCCCATATTGGCAGAGCTAATACTCAACAAATTAGTAAATGAAAGTCTCAAAAAACTACCTTTTAGTCTGCCCTTCTTTTATAAGTATGTGGATGATTGCCTCACAATGGTTCCTGTTGGGATGGTAGATTTTGTCAACAACATCTTATGTTCTTATCATCCTACCCTAAAATTCACCTACGAAGTTGAGAATAATGGTTTGCTACCCTTTCTGGATGTTCTCCTTATTCGCAAATCTAACAAGTTCAAATTTGACTGGTATTCTAAACAAACAGCTTCTAATAGATACCTGAATTTTTCGTCGTGTCATCCGTTACAATATAAAATTAACACCATCTTAAATCTTGGACAAAAAGCATACAAGCTGAGCTCACCTGAATACATAAAAAAGAATTTACTCAACATCGAACGCACGCTCATTAGAAATGGCTATCCTAAATTAATAATCAATAAATTCTTATACCAAAGACAACAACAACAATGTAGCCATGATTTGACACCCAACCCAATTTTAGATGTGACTACCGTAACGAGGACGGCAGATAGGGAAAATAAAACTTATATCTCAATACCTTACATCAAAGGTCTATCGGAAAAAATAAAACACATGGTTAAGGATCTTAACATAAAGATTGTATTTAAACCATGTAACACAAATACAAATTTCTTCACTAGACATAAAACAAAAATTGACAACTTAAATATGTCTAATATTATATACAAAATCCCCTGCAACAACTGTGATATGTGTTACATTGGACAAACAAAAAGACCTTTACTTACTAGGTTGAAAGAACACAAATACGACCATGCCACTCGAACTACCATGACCACAATGTACAAGACTGCTCTTTTAAAACATAGCATTGAGACTGGTCATAAGCCACAGTTTAATAATAGTAGAGTTGTTCACGTTGAATCTAACTATTTTAAAAGGTTATTCTTAGAAGCATCTTATATTTTGATTAATGGGAATAAAACTATGAATTTACGATCAGACCTGGAAAATAATTTAATAGTAAACAATTACTACAACATATACAATAAATTTAAAATTAAGAAGAACTACCAAATGAAAACAACCTAAATTCTTAGTTTTAAAAAAAAGTGAGGAAAAAAATTTATATCTTTAAATATTGTCATTGTTCGTCTTTTTTGTTTCCACGTGGTTCATGAATTTTAAACACAATTTTAATCTATTTATTAATTATTTATTATTTTAACTATGTTGTTATATCAACTATTTTAACTTTTGTTGTGTGTTTTTTACATTTATTGTTCTGTATGTTACCTTGGGGCACGATTACGATAATTATGTACCATTTATGCACCAACTTATATTCCTCCCTTAACAACATAATTTGAACTGTTAAACCTAAGTAAGTACTTTGAGGAATATCTTTATTTTTTACGTTTCTAATTGTTTTTTAAAAAATATTTTTAGCCTTGATAAAGCCTAGAAACTTTAGGCGAAACGTCGGTGAGTTGGTTTTTTAACATTAAATTATTTGCCCCTTCATTGGCTTTAATTTATTACCTAGCTTCATTTTGTATTTAAGAATTGTTCACATCATCTACTCAAGGGATCAGTTAAGTTTCTTTTAGACAAATTAACTGAAAGATCAAATGAAATAAAGAAACCGACTGAACAAAACAAATTCCTGAACACATTTTTTTACAATTGGAAAATTGAAGTTATTAAAAAAGTGCATTAAATAGTAAACAGTCGAGTTGCCCGAAACGACCAAAATAGTAATGAGTGTTAAAAATAAAGTTAAACAAAAAATATTTATTTAACAATTAATCTTGTACTTTTTTAACAAGAAACGTAACAGATTTTTTTCTAAATAACAAACTATCCTTATGACATTCTGGGTCTACTTTATGTATATTTACAACATATCCAACTTAGGAATCTGCAGACCGTTTTCGTTTATAAATTTGAAATGCTCTTAGAAACTATTTGAAAATAAATAATATCAACATAATGCAATTCACTACTATAAAATCAATACCGTATGTGGCAGAATCGATCATCTGCTCTATCAACCAACCACACACCCTTTTATGTATTTAAGATCAATTAGTGCCTAGAAATATAATGTAAATTTAACAATCATTATTTTAAAAAGCGTCGTATTTATTTACAAATTCATCTTTGTCTCGTAATAAAATAAACTTAATATATTTGTATCACATGCTAATATTGACGCATTAGCTACTGGAATAAAATTAGTGTAGAAATTAATTTCTGGTTTTTTATATAAAGTTTAAAAATATACAGTGACGCAAGCTTTATTAGCTTCTTTAGATAGGGCAATTAGTTAGCAATTGTTTGACTACAATTTACAAGCAATTGTCAATCTGATGGAGCATTTCCGGAACAGTTATTTATACTTTATACGAAAGCCAGACATTAATTTCCCCGCTAACTTTATTCCAGTGTATTAGCTACATCATTATGTAAAAATAAAGCAAGCTTCTCATATTTAATTTCTAAATGATTAATTGCCTTGTCAGTCGAATTTTGCACCACAAATAAAAACTTAACATCGAATAAAACATTATTTCCTTCATGTGAAAAATTAACCACTCACGGGTCCTTGTTTCTCACAATTTTTCCAAATTTATTATAAAATGTGATGAAAATCGACCGATACCGTCATGATATATCATCATATATGTATATATATTATATCTAAACCTAAAAATTTTACAAAATGTATAGTTTTCTATGCGTTTAGATTAATAGTCAGTCTTATAAAATTTGAAATATAGGACCTAAACTAATAATTAGCTATCTGTGCTTGGATTTGAAACTTGATAATGGTTCAGCTTTTTTGGGTCATTGATGAACACTTTTTTTGCTAAAGCCTGCAAAAAATTAATACAATATTATGTACTGACAAAAAATGGGATTACGTTACTTCTGTGCAATTTTATAAGCAAATTCGGTTTATAATAATAGATAATTTGAATAATAAGAAACTTTTAATAGTACCTCAAATCGTAAAAATCGAAAAAAGAAAACAAGAAAAAGAAAATTCTACACCTCCCCTTATCTGTATATTAGAAACCAATTTATTGTTCTCAATTTCTACTTATATAAAAATCGCAAGAATTGTTTGTGAAAAGTTAATAGTAAATTGCTAAAAAAAAGTTGAATTTTCTTATATCTTTCCTTTCAATAAACGTTACCTTTAGGCTTTCTAAACACTGGTCCCCATCAGTTGTATTAATTTCCGTGAGTAAACTGTTAGCCCTCTCCAATTCAGCGTACAATCCGAAGGGTATTTTTGCGAGACATTCTAACTTCATGATGTGCATTTTCGATCTAAGATGTTTCGCTAAATGACCGTGTATGCGAAATGCTATGCTACAATCGGAACATTTAAAAGGCCTAGGCTCAGACGATGATAATGTTGGGGAAGAAGACAGCTGAAAAAAACAAGACAATTTTTTTTTAAGTAAATAACAAAATAAAGAAACAATTTAATCGAAACACTAAAAATATAAGCATAAAAGTGAATTTAAAAAAAAAAGTGTAGTGCTAAGTGAAAGTGTAGTGTCCTTTACAACTTTAGAAAATGCAGAACTATTTTCAATTATTTTAAAATAGACGTATTAGAAACTAAATTTTCTATTTATTTATGCTAGTAAATAAAAAAATTACAGAAATTGCAAATTAATTAAAAAAGAGCTTCAGTACAAAAACACTTTTTATTGTACAAAAAACGTGTACTTAAGTGAAATTAATTTTAAATTTGTGTAATTTAACAAATAAATAATATAGCCAGTCTAATATTAAACAGTATATGAAATGAAATATTTATTAACTCAAAAGAAATGTAAAAAACAAACATCAAAAAATGTTTTTTTTTTTTTGAATTAAAGACAATTTAGATTAATACCAAAAGGCATCTAATAAAGCAATATTCAGCAAAATGAATATTAAATTAATCAATTAAATACAACAAAGTACGTAGAATAGCCAAAGTTATTAAAACTAAGTACTAGTCTACTGTAATAATAATAAAACTACAGCAGCGATGCTACAACAACTTGTTAAGTTTGTTACATACAAAACGCACGACACAGTATTTATTATTACCACACCTGGATCATGCTGTAGTTTCTCTGGAATAAAGCAAATACCATTAGGCACTCCCACCAAAAAAATAAATATTAATATATCGATATTGATGTGTCTATTTAAAAAAAATGTAGTTTTTAATGTTGTTGTTTGGTATGATAGAAAAATCAATATATAAATCAAAAGAAATAAAGTTTGGTAAACAGCCGAATTAGTCGAAACTTTGTCGATAATTAACCAAATAAACAGCGAAACGTTATTTTTCTTTTGATTTAGTTATGCAGATTGCAATAAAATTATGTTCCAATAAGATAAGTAAAACTACCTTATTATGATGACTAGCACTCCTTTCATGCTTTTGCAAATGTCCTTTGGTTCTAAAACTAACTGAACACGAATCACAACGAAATGGCCTCTCTAAGTAATGAATATTCATGTGTAACCTATTAAAAAGAGAAAGAAAAACAGAAATGTAAAAATGCAACATATGAAGTAATGTGAAAAGATATAAATTGTATAAAATTAGAGAATTATTCATATTTGAAATTAACATTAACACAAAATCAAATCAGCCCAAGAGTTTTTCTATTTAATCTCAGTTTAATTTAAAAAAAGGATTCATAAAGAGCTAACGGCTTCGTCATTTTTCATTTTAACCGACTTATGGCTCGTTAAAGTTTCCTCGTTGGTCGTTGAGAACATAAACCGCATCATTCAACGTTAAATGACAATAAAATATTAACTTTTTCGGGTTATACTCATAGAACCTTTAAAATGAACTCTAGTAAAAGTTTTTTTTTGAAAACTGAATACAAAATCGGTTACTCGGATTTTTGGAGAAAAATAAGCACTCAAAGCAACAAGTTTTTTACGAAACATGAAATTAATCGTATTCGACAATTTACTTATTACTGTCTCAGTAATATGTTGCATAAGTTCGACCGGTTAGGAACGTGTATTTAAAAAAAAAACCTGATCAAAGTGTAAAACACAATTTTTAAATTTCGTTAAAAATGACATTTATTATTGCCCATTATTTCGATAACTAATGGACTCAAGATACAAAAATTTTAGGTTGTTTTTTGCTCAAAATATTGCTCTTTTAAAATTCTTCTAGGATGAAAAACAAATGAGATAAGATAATTCTAATCATTGTGACCTCTTACCCCTTGAAATTCTCTTTTAAAAGGCTAAATAATTTTTTGTCATTTTTTCAAGGAGTTTTCAGTGCTCATTTTTTCTCCGAAAATTATTCTTATCCTAATACGCTCAGTTATTATCCAAAGAACTTTTACTTATGCTTAATTTAAAGGCCTTTTTAAGTATTTTGGATAAGGTTCTGTAAATATTACCGTCATTTAACGTTGAATGGTGCGATCTATGTTTTAACAAACAACGAGGAAACTTTAATTAAAAAGCCATAACACGATTACTTTTGCATCTAAAGCCAAAACAAAAGACACTTAATTTATTTGGTTTTTTTATAAGCTTCATTTTTGGTTATATAAGTTTTTCCGATAAAATGTAAAGTTCTTGAGTTATTCCTAAAAAGCGGTTAAAAACATTATAATAGATAATACTCCCAATTTTTTAAAAACAAAAGTACTGATTTTTTGAACTTACGTAATTTGAAATATTATGTTTTTATTCGTGAACGTCCTTAAATTATTATCAGACATAAATATGATGGGTACACACCTGAGTTGCGAGGGTTTGTTAAAATTCTTAAGACAAATTGAACAGCTCTTGTTCTCTTCAGACTTTGCAATGAGTTCGTTGACGTCTTTGTTAGAAGAACTGAAATTTTTTATTTCGTTCGTCTGAAATTCACTTTTCGTGGCCAGTTTCAAAAACGCCGACGCTACATTTTTTGCAATCGTGTTTTTTTCCAACTTGACCTGCTTCGTGGCCACATCGGCCAGAGTTTGCATGGCACTGTTGTCGTAGTCTACCGAATTGAAGCTTTCAGAAGACTCTGTTGAATAATGCATTACTGTTGGGTAATTTTCCGGTATCTTCGTTGATAATCTCGACAAAGATTCCGTGTCGCTATTGCTGCCTCTTTCGCTGTTAAATTGTTCCATTAAAGATTCTTTATTAGGACTCGTTTTAAAGGCCAGTTTACATTTGTCGGCTATAGAAGGACTAGGAAGATTTTGATTTTTTGAAAGATTTATAACTTGAGGAGAATACGACATTGGAGGCCTTTCGTCATCAGTGGTACCATTTTTAGGATTCTTGTCCGACTGTGAATTACAAGAGAGATCCATTACGTCTGAATCGTTTCTTTGCATTTTTGGCTTAAATTCCGGTTCAAAAACACTAATTTTTCGTTTCCTAAGATTACCACCTTCAATACTGTCAGATACTTTTAGAGGTATCACCGATTCTATGACCTGTTTTGATGTAAACGAACATTCTGATGGGGTTTTCGTTTCTTCTAAATATTTAGGGTCGTAACTTATCGTTATGGCAACTTTTTTAAATTCGATTAACTGAGAAGGTGTTTCTTGTACTTTGTTTAATTCGGGACCTAAATTTCTTGAAATTACACTAAAATGATGAGGTTGCGGCTCAAGGTGTTTCTCTAAAGCGGATTTTTCAATAACTTTTGTCGGCGATTCCCCCGAAGTAACAGAAAAGTAGGGGTAGGTAAGTGGCCTTTGTGTATTGGTCTTTCCCAAAAATTGCGTTAAGTTTTCTAATTCTTTGGAATTTTCTTGAGCAGTTGTGGTCGGTGTTGTCGTGTCAACTCTCAACGTATTGAATGTAGTTATCGTTTGGTGATCAAGGATTTTATTTTTCGCGTAATTTGTGTTATTCACGTGCGTTACTTGTTCCGTATTCATGAAGCTCGCACTTCTATCTAAAGCTAACGCAGGTACCGTTGTTTCTCCCATTTTTGATAAGGCCTGAGAGAAATTTTCCACCGAGGAGCCAGAAGGTAAACTTTGTGGATTTTGTGATAACGACAGAAGGCCGTAAGCTGCCTCGTGCTCTTGTTGGCGTGTTGATTCATCTGAAATAATTATATACATTATCACCAAATTCGATTTATTAAAAATATTGTCTGACTCACCGCTGCTATCCATTCCACTGTCGTCGGTATCAGTTTCTGAACTTTGAGTACCACTCTGGTGGGCTGACCCTGAAGAACTACTGCTCGCTGCATAATTTTTTGTATGCGATTTGCTCTTCATATGCTTCGTAAGATTCCCTTTCGTCTTGAAACTGAAAACTTAAATATTTCAATATTTTGTGTTGAGAAAAATAAATACAGGGTGTCCCACCGGGAACTGCGTCGATCGATTACTAAGAAGTTAGTAACTGGAAAATTCTATAAAAAATAGAGTAGACCTAGTTCAATGTTCCCTACTCAGCTAAAATATTTTCAATGTCGCAGCACTTCTGGTTATATAGGAAACGAACTCTAACTTTCTTATTTTAAATGGCACTACGTTTTTCTTATTTTTTTCAGATTCTGAGTGTTATTTAAAGAACTTTTTATAGGAAACACCATACCATAAAAATCAATGGTTATTGAGATATTTTGGTTTTTGTTAAAAAATTGCCATTTTTATTCGACTTTAAAAATTGAAAACGCATTTTATTTATTTATTCATAAATTCATTTTTGTACAAGTTATAAAGCAGGGTTCGTTCTTTCGACTCAATACCAGTTTGCCAGTCTACAGCATACAGGGTGTTTTAATTTAATTTTTGAAAATGGCAAACTTCAACATGGCATAAGTTCATTTTTTTAAATGAAATGACCTATTTTTTATTAATAAACGAATTCAGCATCGAATTCTACGCCGATTATTATAATATAACTTTTTACCTATGCTCCTTAGTTTTTGAGATATTGAGGAATTTGCATAGAATTATTTTAACAAATATACCTAATTAAATTTGTAACAGCTTATAATCGATTTTTTTAAATTTGAAAATTGAGAGTATTGAGCAGTAGCAGAAGTAGAAGTAGTAGTTTTTTATTACGTCATACTTATTTATTTCCTTCTGTAACTTACCTAAAATTACAGTGGCTGCAAGTGAATGGTCTGTCGTTGGTGTGGGTTCGTATGTGTTTTTTGAGCATAGAAGGTTTTTTACACCGTATTCCACATTGATCGCAAATGTACCGACCTCTGCCTATTATAATAAGTAAAGCAAATATTGAGTAAGTATGTAATTAACCAAAATTGAAAAGCGCGTTCGTAATGAATTCGCTCAACACTCACCTCGACCCCTTATATATGTGTACTCTTCGTTTGATTCGTAACCTCCCGCAACAGAAGAATTTGATTTTCCTTGGTCATCTACTTCCCTTTTTACGATCGATTCTGACTAAAAGAATTATAAAATAAATAAATAAATAATTTAAATTTTACAATTATAAAAAAATGGTGGAACTTTCAAAAACATAATATTCTCTTTCCAATTAACAAATTCTTGCAAAAATCACCAATTTAATAAATATTATAATTTTTTTGAAAGCCCAAATAATTAATAATTTAGTATATTGTGCGACTATTGGTTGAATGAGAAGATTCCTTGAGATTTCTCACGGCGTGTGACTAGGCGAGTGCATCGGATCCAGCTCGGCTCACGTAGGATCGTGAGGCTTTTCCGAGGCTCGGCGTGTGGATTGTGCGCAATGAAAACGATAGATGCGCGCCAGATTGATTCGCCGCGTGGAGAATTGATTCGTTTTACACGAGTGGAATCGTTACCATCGTGACACAAGGCCTGCGCGCTGCCTGTGAGCCTACCATGATAGTAGTAGGCTCATGTACAGCATAGGTGGTTACGTAATCAGCGCGCAGGCCTTGTCTCGCGATGGTAACGGTGGAATATTCTCCTTCAGCCAATAGCCGCACATAATACCTTGCCGAGTGTAGAACGAAAGCTGCCGAAGTGAAACGAAAATTGATAACTGCGTCCTAAAGGAGCAAAATTACATATTACGCGCAATATTTACCTTATAACTGGAATGGACAACCAAATTGGCAGCAGTTTTTCCAGAAGTTGTATACTTTTGTTGTTTTTGCCGAGAATCGTAGGCGCTAACGTACAATTCGTCGGTTTTACTTTCTTGCTGTCTCCATTCCGAATACATGCTAAGTTTCTTAAAGTGAGGCACATAAAAAGGTTGCGTTTTGTTTAAAGTACAATAAGTGGGTTTAGTGGAACTCTTCAAGCCCAAATAACTGAAATAGTTTCCATTCAAAAAATGTTGAATATACTTTTTGGCCACCCGTGGAGTTTCCGGACTTATCAGAATCTGGTTGAACATTGTTGGAGTTAATCCGTGGTGTTGTTTCATGGTTGAAATGCTTGGTTTCAATGCCAAAGTGTTGGGTCGAGTGAATTTTCGCTGACCCTCCGTAAAAGGTGGAGCAGTAGAACTAGAAGCTCTTATAGACTCGAATGCTTTGGAAGGTGGAATCGGAGATCGTCCTTCGGATGTTCGGGAAGGAGATTTCTGATCTGTGATCATTTTGTTGTCAGGAACTTTTATTTCTAATTTATCCATTTTAGGCGACCTGAGGTATCTGTCGTTAGATTCGATTGTTGGTCTCTTTTCCATTAAAAGGAAATCTTGACTTTTGACTGGACTGTTGAGAACCACTGGAGATAACGGCGATTTTTCTGATAATGACATTTTATTTGGGTTGAAGAGATTAGGTTCTTGTTGTTTAGATTTTGGAGATCGTAAGGCATTTTTAGGCACTATCCGCGACGATGCTTGACTAATTACACCACTTCTGGAAGGTACCATGGGTTCGGCTACGATAGGTCCTGGAATTCCTGGGACATATCTAACGACTTTTCCGTTGACAAATAAATTGACGGGATTACACAAATTTTGACCAGGAATTTGTGGCGATAATAATCTTTCAGACGGAAGAGGTGACAGGTGCTGCTTTTGTATAAAATTTCTCTGATCGTTGTCTAAATTATTTTGTCTCATAATAGAATGATTAGACTGATCAAAAAACGTTTGCTGAAATTTAGTATCCACCGTTGGCGAAGAAGTGCTCGTGACAAGAGCCACTCTGTTAGGGATCGGAATGCCAGGAACGGCGAGGTTTGGCTGCTTTAAATTTGGCGCTAGCATTTTAGCTGCTTTTTGGCTGAAATCCATAATATTTGTATATTTATACGAGTGACTGGTAGGAGTGGTGGTCTTTATTTTGAAGTTTGAACTTCCGGTAACGTCATTTATTGGCGTCCTCGTGGCTAATTCCCTACTATGTATCTTGGACTGTTCATTCGCTGGCAAATCGTGGTGGCTCCTCTCGAAATTAAATTTCTTCTTCTCTAAAGTTGATACGTCGATGCTTGGAGATAAGGCGGTTGTTTCGTATACACGAATCACTTCAGGAGAAGACCTGGTGGAGTCTTCCTTCCTGTAGTTTGGTTTACCCTGTAGAACAGTTCCACCTGATTGCAAGCTCGATTTTACTACTGTGTTTTCGCGTAGTTTTCCACTGTAGTCTACAAAATTGGTGTTGACATCAAAACTATCTTTTTCTTGGTTATCAATCTTGAAACTCTTCGTTTCGCCAGATTTCTGGGTGATTTTCACTTCACCGCCGAATAATTTTACGGATGGTTTTTTCTCCTTTTCGTGCTGGATGGTCAACGGTGAAAGAGAGTACCGCTGGTTGGTTTTTAGTGAACCATTCGGACTTAGAAAAGACGAAAAATTGGCCGTTGCTGGAAGGTTATCGTCGAAAGAAAACGATTTCCCTTTGTCTGAGTCTACCAATCTTGTTTTGCCCAAAAAAGGTCCGGGAGACTTTAAAGCAAACGGACTACTAAACTGTGTAAGACTGTCGAAGGCATTCTTGTTGTGCGTCAAAATAGAAGCAACATTAACGGAGTTACTTCTGTTATATTCGACCTCACTTTTTGTGAATCCCTTACAACTTCTCAGTTTGTGCAGTTCGAGTTCCGTGACAGTCTGAAAAATCATTTTGCAATAGGGACACTGCATGTTCGTATCTGCATACAAATTCTTTAGAAGCAACTCTTTGATTAGGCTCTTGTGAGCTGCTGGTTCGGTAACTTCACTGACGCATCTCTTTCTGTTCTTGTTGGATAAATTGAGAGGTTCGTCGCTGTTTCTATCTTCAGCTGACAAATTCATGTTTTGCGGAAAATAGGAAGAAGTTGCTTTGTGATAATAAACGTTTTCGTGTTCCGATATACTTTCAATAGAACGTTTACGCAAAAGAAACGACTCGCTAGAGTTGACTATGGCATTATTCTTATTTATAACTTCATTGATATGCAAAGAAAGGTAATCGGAATTGGAAGAGTGCTTAATTTGTACGTTCCGTTTCGAGCTTTCTTCGTTGTTGGTATTCTCGTAAAACACTTTGGTATGAAACCTCGGTTTGTAAGGTTTTGATTTCACGTCTTGTAGCATTTTGTTTCCGTTATTTCTGTCTTCTTCCTCGATGATATCGGTATTTTCTTTACCAATTTCTAAGGCTGTGTTACTTTCAAGGTGGTTTTGTTCAATATCGGGTCTATTATGACACTCTTCAGTCTCGTTGTTTACCTCTTGGGTTTTATTGCCCATTACCCGATTGGCATGGGTTCTCGAACGGCAATGTTTGTACAGGTTCGATCGGGTTTTGAAACTGAACCCGCAACTGAGGCAAGGATACGGCCTCTCGTTTGTATGTGCTCGAATATGTTTCTGTAGTACACTCGGTTTCGAGCAGGCCAAATTACAATAGGAACAAATATATTTGCCTCCGGAACTTTTTTCCGACGACGGGGTGGCCTCCCTGTTTTCTGACGGTTGCTGTTCTTCCCGAGGAGATATGTACGCGGATCGTTTGGTTTGGTCGACAAAACTAGAGGAAGACTGATGGTCGCTAACTGACGGGGATGATAAAATGTGCGAATAATTCGATTTCGTATCAAAATTAGTTTTTTCTGGTTCCCTATTTGGCTTCGAAGCACGTGATATGCTGTCGTTGTCTGATGAAGGGGGCGAATTGTTGTAAACGAACACCCTATCAACAGTCACTTGCTCACTGTCACCTTCTTTCACGCTCACTGACACTATCGGCGATGATATGGAAGACGTTTCGGTTACACTTGGCACACCGTCATCAGGTTCATCGTTTTTTGCACTGACCCTGTTCTGTAATAAGTCTTTGTTTGTTGTACTGAAATTGACCCCGCGACTTGCGTTTGCAGAATTTTCTTTTCCATCTTGCGTTCTATTATTTGTCGGTTCATAGCTCAATTGCTTCTTAAATTTCTTGTGCAAGTATTTGTCTGGGCAATTTTCCATTTCGAGTAACCGAACTTATCTGAAACAAGAAAAAAAAGAATGTTTTCTATCGGTGGATAATTAAGGCATAATAATTGTATCTATTGTTAATTATAATAAAGCCGAACAATGGTGAACAGGTGTACAGAACAAAGTAGGGGTGTTTAGAAGCTTGTGAAAAATTTTATCACCCCCACCCAACTCTCCCCACCTTGCTATGAGCTTACCCTTAATTATAAAATCATTCATAAAATACGTTCGGAAATAACGGTAAGGGTGGGGGGGGAGTATTGCCTAACGTTGCGAGATATGGCCAGGGGGGTGGAGGGATATAAGGAAATATGACGTTCGCAGTTTATCAATTTCATTTTAATATTTTTCTTAACGTGGAAGTTTTTAAACAATTCACTCTCAGGTATTTAAAATCCTGCAAATAAAGATGTCGTTAATGGGGGGGGGGGGGCTGACGTAGTATTTGTTAAGGGGATAGCTGAAAGTGGTACTTAATGTGATAAAGGGAGAGGGAGGGGTCCAAAAAGGGCAAATTCTGAATGACGAAATGAAACATTAAAAAAAAATAAAAAAATGATTTTTGCAGCAAAAATATTTTTTAACTCGTTATGAAAAATGAAAATAAAATTTATTGGGAACGGGGGGGGTAAAAATTGCCGGTTGGTGGTAAGATTTTTCGTTACGCCACTGCGTTTCTAAAAACTAAAATCATTTAAAATATTGTTTTATTTCTACAGTTACTGTTTACGTAACGTAGATTACGTTCAGCTCATACGAATTTTTATTGAGTTCGCAGAACTGAGTAAGCTTCTGAATGTTCATATAAATTCGCAGAAAAAACCGACTTTATTATCCGTCATCTTCGGAATATTACAACTTCCAAGAATATATTGCGAAAAACCTTGAAGTTTTTAGGCATCCTTGTTACTTATTCAAAAAATGCGAACTTTGGTTATTAAAGAGACGTAAACAAACGACTTCCGAGAATATAAAAGTACAATGATTTGATTGGTATTCCGTAATTAATTAGAGAGCGGACAAGATTAGTTTTTTACCATAGAAATTCATTGATAACGACGCATACACTGAATTCGCCGCCGCTTGTCAGTGGCGTACTAACAATGTCTCGACTTATCCAGAAAATTCTGACAGTTAAAAAAATAGCACTGTACAATCCGAGCAGGTAGTGAACAATTGACACAAAGTGTTGAAAAAGCAAATCAATCGATAGCGAATCAATTGTGTTGTTAAAATACCGCGAGCACATAAAACACGTATTGAACTACTAGAATGGTGGATAGAAGAGCCCTATGGCGATGTAGTAGAAACCGCTTACCGCAAATATATTGGGTATTTGCCTCAACCACGATACCCTTGCAAAACCCTCATGCGCCGTCTATCGCACTCAGATTTAGTATAAAGTCGGTATGAAGATGGGCGCAAAAATTGTTCACTTCAAAAATGTAACAAAAGCCTTAACGTTCTGGTAAAAAAAGAGCGAACAGTGAATTGTAAGAAAAACGAAATATTCGGAGTAATCGTACTTCAAATTGCAGACCAACACAACACATAAAATTGTAATTTTTTGTATTAACACCGCGCACATCTCTGCTACTACAGCAAATTAATTCCAGTGAAAAAACTAATCTTGTCCGCTCTATAATAATTAGTCAAGTAAAGAAAGCAGTAGACATTATCTTATCCTATTACATCCTTTAAAAATAAACAAACACGCAAATATTTCCCAATAAATTATTTATTAACTAACACATAGGTACCTAAGGGGGTGAGGGTTTTTGTTTTACTTATTTTTCATGATATGTTTTGGTCCTTTATAGTCTACTAACGGTCCCGACAGACGCTTTCCTGTCCTCCAATCTATTTAAATTTAGCGCCTTTCTATATCTAGTACGTACACCACTCAATAGATGACGCTGTCACCCAATAGTTTCTATTTTACAATCTACTAAACTACTTAATAAGGGAATCGGAAAGAAATTATACTAATATAGTGCAACTTGCTGGGGGAGGCACAGTGGCTGGACGGTTAGCGCTACAGATTGGCGACCACTAGGTTGTGAGTTCAAATCCCGGTAGGAGCTAAACACTTTTTAAAAGAAGTTTAGATACGTGATTTGTGTGAAGAGAAATATGCGAGTATGTGGGAGTAGTTGAGGAGAAAATAAGGGAAAATGAAGGTAGATTTTAAAAGATAAGCATAGAAAGTAAGAGTAAGATTGTTAAATAAGTTGTAAAGCAGTGGCAAAATGTAGATACTCTGTTAGAGCATACATATGTGAAAAATTAATAAATAAATAATAAATAGTGTGCAACTTGCTGAAGTCAATTATAAATCTAAACCATCTGGAGCTCAACACAAACACACACAAAATTTCATCAAAATTGGTCCAACCGTTTAGGGATAATTTAGTGACATACACACGTACAGTTGATTTTTATGTACATATAAAGATAAAGTCAATAATTGCTGCCACTGAAAAGATTTAAATATAAAATAATGAAAAAAATATGCTCTAATATTTACGCAAGTATAGAAGGGGGAGTAAAAGCTTTGTTTACTTGGGTGGGGGTAGTTAAAAATTCTTCTTGATTGCCCTCTAAGCACAAGAAAAATCTCGTATAAAATAACTTGGATCAATTTGAAACACCCTCTCATCTCTCTTGCTTTTGAAGGTTATTCATCAAACCCCAGAGATTCATCTAATTTTAGAAATGGGTCGCCCAGGTAACTTTTTGCTTTTATCTCAATTCGATACAATATTTTTTGGAAATATGATTTAAGCGTTCAATTTTTGATTGTCAGATACATACAGATATATTTACTTGTAAACAACTCAAATGTACGATAAATTCGACTTAACGAAATAAATTACTACATATCTACCAGAAATCAGGTAGCAACAAAAAAAAAACTTTTTTAGAAAAACAAAAGTTCGGGCTTATAGACCAGTTACGACTGAAGATGTCTGCCGCGGTTGTTGACGAAACGTTCTGGACGTAACAGCCCACATCGACCATGGTCTATAAATCCGAAACTTCGTTTTTCTGATAGCGAAAAAACTTTTATCAAAATATTTAGGTACTTACTATCAAATCTTGCAATTAAAAATATTTAAAAAAAATAAATAAATAAATTAATATGTAATTGTAATAGGTGTGTAGGTAATTTAATTAATTTTGTTCCGATGTCGGTAGTAGTTTTTTACTAATTTTATTTAAAACAAATATCAAAAAAGCGCCTACTTGCATAGTTGTATAAAATTACATTATATTTACACAATTGGCACCTACGTAAAGTATGTTTTAAATTAATTATAATAATAATTTATTTAAACACAACAAAAAAGCAAACAAAACCATGTACATTCTCGGAAATTTAAGGACATACACGCTTGCAAAAAAAAGTATATTTTGCATACAATGCTTAATAGGTACATAAATATCAATAAACAATTAATACAAATTTTAGTTTCAAAAAATTATTAATCGATTTAAAAAATATTTGTAATGAAAAATATGAAATTAGAAGAAACAAAGAAGTTACAGGGGCAACGGTCAATTGCACGCAGCGGCCAGAAAAATTATATACCTACATATATTGTAATGTGATATGTTGGGATAATAAAAATGTATGTAATGATTTGTGGAGATACAATACAGTTTTATAGTTTTAAATTATTTTAATGAATTCATATATTAAACTTTTAAATATTGAAGAGCATGAATAACTATTCTCCGTGTAAGTTCCAAAATTTGAAATTTACAATTTTTTTTCTATTTAAAATAATATTACAAAAATTCTACTCTATAACTAAAAATAATTAGATACTATTAACAAATTTTTTTAAATGAAACTAAACTATCAAAAAGTCTATAGTTTTTTAATTAAATTATAGTGAGATATTTAAATTCACTCACTTTGTTTTTCAAAAATCAATCAATGTCCACTCCAAAACAGAATTTACCAAAATACTAAGCCACTCCATATCCACATTAATTTTCCTTTTTAAATTTTAGTTAACTTTTTCTTCTTATTGTTCTTCCATTATTAAATTTACATTGCTTTCCCAAAAATCTTGAATTTTTGATAAACTTTTTTTTAATATTAATACCTACTTGTTTACTTCACCACTTTAAATATCTTCCATTTTATTAATTATGTTCTTCTATTATTTATTTATTAATTTTTCACATGTATGCTCCAACAGAGTATCTACATTTTGCCACTGCTTTACAACTTTTATTTAACAATCGTAGTCTTACTTTTTATGCTTATCTCTTATAAAATCTACTTTCATTTTCCCTTATTTTCTCCTCGAATCACGTATATAAACCTTCTTTTATAAAAGTTTAGAGCTCCTACCGGGATTTGAACTCACAACGTAGTGGTCGCCAATCTTGTAGCGCTAACCGCCCAGCCACTGTGCCTCCCAATAATTATGTTCTTCTAATTTTAATTTATTTTCTTTTAATTTCAAAATTTCTGATATTAATTTTTTTATGTCTAATCAACATAATATGAAATTCTCCACTCTCTGGATCTTTCAAATAATTTTTTTTTTATGCAATTCATGATTATTAGTATTATAATTTTGAAACGCTACAGTCGTTTCAAAACATTTTTTTTTTTAATCAAAATTAAACTTTATTTGTTACAACTGTATAATTTTAATAAACTACTTAACGTAAAAAAATAAAACATTTTTCTTTTTAATATATTGTTTCATTTTCTAAATTTGTTACTTTTTTTTTAAAACTGTATTATAGGCATCTCTACTATGACAATACCTTTATAATTGTGTGGTTAACAAAATTAATTATCCCAATGCAATTATTTATGCACAAATAATTAAATTTTGTTTTAAAATATTGTAGGCCACATACTTATCAAAAGCTCCTCGTATATTGTAATACTACATAATAACGTAATAACTTTTCAATCGTTATTGATTGTGAAAATATTCTTCGGACTTGGAATAACATCGTGTTATCAAAGAACGGAGTTGCTGTTGAACTTTTTTATCGCCCTTATCACTTTTAAATGTGAGTCATTTCGTTTGATACGAGATAAACATGCTCGAGTGTTGTTTGTGTATTCTATACATCTCCTTTAAGTTGTTGTAAGTAGTACGTCTACATAAATAGCTTGTTTTTCATTCCCTGTATATTGATCTATTTTTCTCGTTTACATCGTAAAATAATAACTACTCATCACCACAATATTTTTTTTTAAACAATTTTAAGTATCAACATTCTTAAGCAATACAATTAAATAAATTTTAAAAAGCGATATTTTTCGAGAAATACTTCCCTATTTCTTTTATTTTTTTTTCGAAATTTTATAAAATCAAATAACGACATCGACCGTTACCATCGTTAAAAAAGGCCAGAGTGCTGATTTGTGGCATAATATATGGAGGTTCTCGTAGGGAACTATTTTAATCTAATAGCCAAGAGATTTTATTGTCCAAAAAGTTTTTTGATCGCGGATTCTTGTAGAGGAAGGTCAGAGGAGCATTTGTTGAAATTTTTAAGCTGGCAAATAATTGTTGCTACTTTTTATTTGGCGTTAAGTTTTGCAAAACGTGTATTTAGATTTTTCGACGCTTGCTTAGCCCAAACCGTGATAGATACGAAAAAAAAGTATAAAGACCTGTTTGTAGATAATTGAATTTTATACAAATAAGTCCGGACAACACCCCTCTATCTTTTAGAGGTAAAAAAATAATACTACAAGAGCGCTTACGCGGTACATTACACATTGAAGCGCGTCTTTAAAACGCTGTATTTTTTTATCTGCAAAAGATAGATACGTATTGTCCGGACTTTTTTGTAGAAAATTTAACTATCTACAAAAAGGACTACATACTTTTTTCATATCTATCACGGTTTCGGCTACGTAAGCGTCAAAATAGTCAAACACGTTCTGCAAAACTTAACGTTAAATGACAAATAGTAACAATTATTTGCCAATGCTAAAAATTTGCACAAATGCCCTTCTATTCTTCCTCTACGAGAATACGTGATCATAAAAATTTCTGGACGATAAATACGTCGGCTGTGAGATTAAAACAGTTCCATACGAGGACTCCCTTATATGACGTTGCGAGTTAGCGCCTGGCCTTCTATAACATAATGGTAACGCATCGATACAATTTAATGATTTAATCATCTTAAGTTCAAGAACTTTGAACCCACTTTTCTATATAATTTTTTATTTTAGCCTTTCGATTTATACATCTAATATTATAGAGCTTTTATTCCTCCCCTGCCACACAATATCACATTTTGTTATCCCTCTCCCTCCAACCCTTTGACGACTTGTTTCTGCACACGTAGGTAACATTTATTTATTTATTTTTTAGTAAATTACATATCTTGTTTTACGATAATCACTTTATGTTTAGGTGTAGGTACATATTTCCATTCATACATTCCATTCGCGCCCATTAAAGCGATGTGCAATTGTGTCATGCCCATATATTTATTTAACACATTGCCGTTTCTTATTTGTACCCCATAGATACCACCAGTCCGTAGTTTCTTTTGGAATAACTATTTGTACCTATACGTAAATAGTCCCATAAGACACTCTAATGCACAATTAGTTACATATTCCAAAGTCATACGTACACGTCTAACGTACCTGTTGTGTAAGTGTTGTGAATATTTATCGTGAAACAGTATAGCTAATGTGGCATTCAATTTAAATTTCATGTTGACACTTATCATGAGTTTGAATGGGCGAATTCGATATTTGCTAAAAAATATCATACCTACATACTTACATTAGTGAAAAAATCAAAAACGCCAATAAACGAAAATGTAAGATCGACTTTTAAGGGCGCATTTTCGCCTGTTCAAGATAGGGTAGACAGGTGCTTTCCTTGACGTATTTGTATATCTATAGAAAATTCGATTTTCTGCAGGTTTTTTTTTCTATCATCACACTATCATAGGTTTCGCTTTAAAAAATTACTTTGGTAATTATTATTTTTTAACCCCTACCCTCCGATTACCTTGAGCTTGTAATATGCTATAGAGCACGTTATGCTGAAAAAAAAAATATATATATATATGCATGTTGTGCGCGGAAATCACCCCTTCAAAATTAAAATTCGTAACATATAAAATTGAGCAGGAAACAGAGTGGAGGTGGTGTAGGTCAAAGTGGTGGTACAGGAGGTGGGGGGTGGAGTAGAAGTTGGGGCGGGGTAAAGGACACCTAACATCTACCCCTCCTCCACGCCCACTTCCACATCTGGAGCCACCACAAACTTTTACTCTGTTCGTAACGTTTGAGGTGGTGTATTGTGAGTGGAGATGAAGTAGGGGGAGTCACGGTGGTGGTAGTGGTTGGGGGTGGGGTAGATGTTACACCTTTACATATTTCGCGACCATTTCCTATTCTCAGACACTTTTTAATAAGAAATATAGATAAATATTTTAACATTTGAATTTTCTGGCTGCTGATTCAGATTTCCTATTATTATTTTTATTTTAAATTATATATCCCACAAAATTCCAAACCCACGCTACAACTTTGATATGTTCGTTGGAAATAAACATATTATGATCATTTCATTTTTTTTGTGGTGTCCAGTTTTTGTGTTTACACCGAAATGCTGCTTACATCTTAAGTACTGATGATTCATTTTGAGATGATCTATCAAACGTTGTGATCGAAGCAATAGTCCGTGGCCTTTAGCAGTTGTTCTTGCACAGTGAATCAGCAACAACATAATTGCTAACTTGAAGTACAGATTTGTTTACGTCTGTCGTGGGCATACATAACTTGAAGAAATTTTTATTAATGTCGTAACAGTAAAACATAAGATATAGAAATAAAAATACGAAACAAGCAAAAACTTTTTTAATGTAATTAATTGATCAGTCCATTTACAATGGATTTTTAATTTTTAATTGTTGATAAGATAAATTGATATTTTTTTTAATCATTCTAAATGTTTTGACGTCTCTCTCAACAATAACAGCAACTGATAACTATCGATAATTAATCGATACACGATAAGTAATATAAGTTGAAAACTAAAAAGGGCCGTTAGACATTAGTCCAGGGCAAAAATACCTTAGTATACCTATGTATATATAGATAATAATTATCAATACCTTATCGATAACTGATAACTAAAATCTCCCAGAAATTATTACAATTTCATTCTTATTTTTGGGTTCAAACATTTTAAAGTTCGTTTTCTTGCGTAGAATACAAAAAAAATCGAAAAAAAAATCATGAACATTTACATTATCAGTAATCTTTTTGTATGTATGTAGATATCTTGGCATTTCTAAACTAAAACCCCAATCTAACATCGCTAACTACTTCATATTTGTAAACTAGATTTTCCGTTGCCCCTCTTTAGTCCTGTTTTGGACTCTAAGATGTCTCTAACTGGTTCGTCATGTCCCAGAAGGTGTCCAATCCTTCGTTTATTTTTCTATGTACCTGCAGACTCGCTAAAAGTTCCCATCCAAGGTTATATGTAAAGTCTTGTCTTGTCTTGAACAAGTGAAATGACTTTTAGTGAAAGACACGAATGGTAATTAGGTATAGACGCTGTGTTATCTACAATTCTCGTCTAGTTATCCGAATATAGCTAATTGGACCTTTAATAAGGATGTCATTTGCCATCATTTGATGCAATATTAAACAATAAACAGTCAATTTAATGAACGTGTTATTATAGGTATGGGAAATGTTACGCACACTTTCAAATGCTCAGTGAACTTTTTTTTTTCTGCGATTTGAATTAGTTGTCAAAATATTTAACGAACCTAAATGCCCAAAAACGCATTTTGCAAAAATTTAACATTTAGATTTTGACTTCAAGATTTTGTAGACGCTTCATTATAGGTAAGTGCACCGAACACAAAGGAGTTTCAAAACAGTTTCAATTTTCTTAGGATTGTATTAAAATGAACTAATTTTTTTTAAATTGGAACTTTATGGCATCTACGTAATAGGTACACATTTTTGAATAATAAAGATCACTCATGGCAAATTGTATTTTAAACTATAATAATAATAGGTAAATTAATAAATCTGCCATCATTATTAATGTAAAATATTAAATGGATTATAATGACACAGTATTAGTTCGTGCAAAATAAATACTATGCATTCAGTACCCATAATTGGACAGTAATTAGTTTATTCCTGCCTAAACATGATTAACATAGTTTTTTCTAATTAATATTTTCACATTCTTTATCTTTGACGTTAAATAAGCAATTAACATTGGCTTAACTTTTTCCAAGAATACAATTACTTTAAGCAAGAATTAATTTATCGCCATAGACACAAAATTGAAGTGTCATTTAATTTGAAGTAGGTAATATTCGATTGTTTTCGTTGGTGGTTGAAGCAAAAACAAACATTTTTTATACTTAATTTCAAAAAATTCTCAAATTGGAGACATTGGACGCGATTTCGAACTTATTAGGTACCTACTCCTCTTCAGTGCACGATATGTAAGTACTTAGTTCAAAGAGAAACGTCACCAGAAAAATGTTGGCGTACAATTCTAGACTGATTATTTTTATCACCCTCCCCCCACTCCTGTTAAAGAAATCTTCAGGGTCCGCCCTAAATCAATTTAGTACCCCTCCTCCCATCCAGTGATGCGCGCAACATTTTAAAATCAGAGTTCACCGTCACAAATATTTTGCAGTAATTAATGCACAAATAGAAGAATTTCTAGGTGGATAATTTGAAAAATAATAGGTACCTACGTCGTAGCTGAAAGCAATTTCTCGTGGGTTGCACATACATAAAAATAATCAAATTTAAAAGTGAAAGCAATTCTTGTTACCTATAGGTACCTACATAGTATCTATATACATACAACAAGTTACATAGTTTCTTCACAATTTCCCTGAATTTGTGCAAGAATTGTCACTTTCTGTCGATTAACATACGCTATGTGCAGTACTTATAGGTATATGTACCTATGTGCATTTAATAAGTCGTTGAATTCATTAACCTCACTCTGCACAAATCATTTTTAAATTCTTCGACCGGTTATTAATCAACAAACAATATCGAAAACTCATACATCATACATAAAATTTACTACCATTTAACAAAAGAATTGGTTTGGAAACGGACCCAGGACGATGGGAGCACCACGTGCGAGAACGTAACGCTAATGCTAACGCTAGACAGCTATTTTGAGTAAATTTTAAGGGCGATTTTCTCGAAACTGCCTGCATAATGCGTCCTCTTCCTTATAGAAGTCATCACCCAAAAGGTTAATCACCATATAAGTAAGTCAGAGTGGTTTAAATATTGGCCTCAAGGTTAGAGTATATGATTTGGGGTAGATACTCGGCGCCAAGTCCACATTCATTCTTTTTCTCTATCTCTACTACATCGCGCTCTCTTTGGCGCGTTTGCCGAGTCCAAAAGTACTATATACAGGAAAAATATTGTGTAACGTCATCAGAGAATCTTTAGATGCAAATATCTCGCTAATTACTGCATATTTCTGGTTTATTTTTTATAGGTAATGAATATCGATAATAACCTTTCGTTTGATGTAAAAAATAGATTTTTGTATTATGTACTTATAACAAAGTTAGGGCTTTAGCCACGCCCCTAGAAGCGATATTTCTGCTACTTCAAAATATCAACCCGATTTTCTATCTCACTTTTTTCATGTAGCTCCGTATACAGCCCTCTCTCTTGCGTGTCAAAGTTATCTCACTTACTTTGATTGATAGTTAACAATTATTACATCCTAAGTGAACACAAAAAATTGTTTGTGGTTTCAACTTTTTTTTTTGCATTGGGAATATCATTTGAGAATGTGGAATTGGCGTAAATTTTTACAGAAATCTGTTCTGGGGGGGCCGTCTATACGTAGAATAATTCATAATTCATTTTTGTCAAATATTCTTTATTTATTAGGTATGAAGTCATTCTCAAAAATTTTTTATTTAATCAATCTCAAGAAATAAAAACAGATGTTATCGCTATGAGCACAAGAAAAACATTTCTCTATTATTAAAAAAATTTATATAATTTCTTATGTAATAGGTAGGTAAGTACCATTCATAAAAAGTTTTCAAATAGAAATTATTTTAATGAATGGAATGGGTAAAAATAATTATGATTCTTAAGTGGCCTTCGTCATCCGTATCTACTATTTATCTAAACTAGCACATAAACGTTATTTACACATGAGTTGATTCTTGATTGTATAAAATAGTTTGCATAATTATGCAACAAAGAATTAAAAAAAAAACATATACCGTAACCCGTAACGAAAATTTAATGTTCATAATTTCATATAGTAGGTCTAATAACAAATTAAGCACACAAGTGGCGTAAAGTATACTCCCAAAGATCCTGCATGGCAATGTTGTGTGTCTGTACGTTTACACAAACACACACAGCCACTACCGTAACCTAATACATCGATAAACACATCCAACGTTCTTTATTTAATCTAAAAATAACAAACATTACATGCTGGTAATATTAAAATAAATCTACAATTCAACTACTACTTATGTCACACACATTCAAATTACTAGAAATTTTTGAAATTTTAGTAGCTCAAAAATAACTACAGCATAGGTACCATATATTCAAGAAAATTGAGTGGGGGTCAGCTAGACTGCTAGTTATCCAATAATTAATTATAATATATATAATTAATATATAATAAGTATATATGATAATTACCCAATTTTCTACCCTAACCTGTGTATCTCAAAATGCAGCAATAATTTATTATTCTGCATAAATAAATAACACCAGGTTTTACAAAGTGTTTGCGAATTGTACCCATCATAAAACAACATTTTAAACATTCGTTGAAGTTGGACTGGATGAGTTTTTGGAAGTTGCACGTAGGTAGGTACGTGTCCTTCCAAAAATTTTACCGTAAGACCAAACGAGCACCTGTTACTGGTTGTAGCACATAAACGAGTTATATCAGCCCTTACTAAATCGGGGGCGAAGAAGAACACGAAAATAATGATCAGCTGCTAGCACGGCCTGCTCGCCTGGTCTTCTCCAGCAGGTAGGAATCATGACGCGGAACGGGCATGGAACGGGTATGCCGTGAAGGCTAACTGTTATTTCCACCGAATAATACAATATGTAATTGTACACCCAAGTTCCGCATGAAATTCAGACACTTGCTATAATTTTGCGTACAGGGTGAGTCGCTAAGGCCAAATCGGTCTGTAGGTAATTAGTATATGAATCGTACAAAACAGGGAGAAGTATTTCAAATTAAAGTTGTGCAAAATTCAGTGCGAAATGGAGAAAAAAAATATTTTCAAATATGGCGGACATTCAACTATACGGGAAGTTTCCCAATATATTAAAATAATAAATTAATTTTTTTATGGGGAGTTCAAAACTGCAATAATATGTAGGGGATGCCAATTAAACTAAAGAAAAGGTAGGATGCAGCTGTGGCATAACCGGAAGTTCGCCATATTGAATTTTGCAAGACTTTTATTTGATACATTTTTCTTTTTTTTTAACGATACATATAATACAGACCGTTTTGAATTTAGTGAATCACCCTGTATATGCGTATCTTAAAATTTGAAACAATTAATTACCTAACCCTGAAATAGAATTAAAAAAATACTTAACAATTTTGAATGTAGTTTCGAATAACGATCACCTCAGATTGGGACGAAATTTTAGGCATATATTGCCCCCGATGGGACATGAATATCCCCTGAAGAATTTTTTTGCGGAAATTCAGTATAATTTTTTATGGAGGTTTGCCCAAATGACAGTTTAAAAGCATTTTGACAGCAATAATTGACTGTTCGGGGGTGGTCGGGAATTGTCGGAATTATTCGGTCGTTTGAATTGTTAAAATGTTACAGGTAAATAAATCGCAAATTTAACGATTTTCGCGGATGGTAACGTTAAATTAGGTAGGTTAGGTTAGGTTAGGTTAAAGTTTGGTTCTTTATATGTTTTGACTTCATTTTATTTTATAACTAAACATAAACATCAATTCATAACCTAAATTACCTTCAAGAATTCAAATGACCGAATATTGCCGAGTGATTGCCGACCATTATCGAATAGTGGCTGGCTGCTGTCAAAAAACTGTCATTCCGACATATATATGTAGGTACATTTAATCATATTAAAAATCGACATTTACGATTTACGATACGGAAGTTTATGAAAATAAAAAAACTGTTATGTATATTCAATTAAGATCGGATTTGCATACTACTACGAAGAGAAATAAATGCCTAATAAAAAAGCCTCTTCGGTATAACAATATTAATTTAGACGATTAAATTGATTGTCGTTTCTAAATTATACAAAAACTTTTAATTGCATGTCGGATGAAATTACTTTGGACCAAAACGCGTGGTGTTCCGGAGAGTGGTTTCCCCAGGAGAGTTTATCAACAATTCTTGGAAAGGCCAACGCGCCGTTCGCACGTGGTACCTGATTTTTCTTAGAAGCGGAGGCTTATTTTCGAATAGGTTGCACTGGTGGGTAGTCGCGCTGATCGTGAGCTATGTTGCCTGACCGGCTCTTTTGTTCGCCGTATAAATAAATATTTTTATCGATTTAAATTCTTCTACTTGATATGAGTAAATTACAGATGTGCAATATTCATTATCAATTGGTAGTCCTTATCTTATGATAATTAATTTTATCGTTAGTTAAGTGTAAATGTGATAAATGCACTCTAATAATGAATGGCGAACCAACTATTAGTTGCAAAGTGAAATATGTAATCGTAAACAATACAGATCTACTATAGATAATAGATATAATAATAATAATTGTAAATTTAGGGGGGGGGAAATAATAAATAATAAAAATATCAATTATAAGGGGTTGTAAATTTTAAGAAGGGATGTAAAATAGACGTTCTTTTGAAGGCTTATAAAATACAGGGAAGCTGTTTTTTTATACCTATTTCTGTTTTCTTACATATGCAAACCGGCAACGATGTAAAAAAAAGCAGATTCCGATTTCAAGAAACAGAAAGGAATCGACAAACCGCTTAAGTACTGGAAGTACAATTTTCGTGGAAATTTGTTCGTACCGAATTTAATTTAAAGATTTCGATTTCCTCTCGAAACGTTAGTAAATAAAAGATGCGAATACACAGTAGCTAAATAAATCAAAAACGGCAAGAAGGGGTGAAAATGGAAGGGCGTTTTCAGAAATCTGCAGATGATGGGGCGCACATACTCTTAAAGTTAGTTACGCCTATTGTCGAAGGCAGAATAAATAAATGTTACGATTAATGAAAGCTCAATAAAAACAACTTTTTTTTATCAAATCGTCAACTGTTTCACAATAAAGAAGTAAGTAAGCATTAATCCGTAATAAAAACAAGTGGTATTGAAAATCGAATTACATTTTTGACAAGTTCTTGAAACTTTTGATAAACCGCCCAGGCGCCTGACCAAACAGTACTATTAATCTGTCAGTCTTACCGTAACTAAGTTTTACTACGTGACTGTGAAACTGTTTGATTTCATTTCAATTATAAATAGGTAGCAAGTATAGTTAAAGTAAGTTGTTTAAAAAACGACAAGTTTAATTCACGACCAATGGTATTTTCAATAAAGTAACAAAAATAAAGCGACAATTCAACTCACGTTCAATATAAAAAGAAAAAAACTAAAGAAAAGCAACATTATTTATTACGTTATGTCGAATTGTAATTGTGCACATCTTTGACCTTGCAATATTGTATGACGATTGATTTTGGGACATCCTGTATACTATTTCAGTAGCATCATCGCTTCAATACTGTACTACAGTAGACTCGCGCTAGTGTGAACACATCGTTTTTAAATATCTTTTATGTTACTGTCAAATTTATTTCTCTTTGAATATGAAACATTTATTGAGGGCATTTTACATCTTTGGATATTTGGCTTCTTTTAAAGTGCGTTTTTTTTATTTCATTTCTCTTAACACACTGGTTCACAACCGTTATTATCTTTTAATTTCGAAACAAACGGTTCATTCGGCATATACTGTATTTTTTAGATAAATTTTTTATTCTGACATCTTGCTGCTTATTGTTGACTTTTCATTAAGAGGTGAAAACGTCTTTTTCTCATGATTTTTACGAACAATACCATGTACAAGTTAAATGATTCTCTTGCAAATAGTTGACATTACTACATTCGGGGAACCCCAGAACTGAACCAAAGACAAGAAAATTGATTACAAGTGGACAAATAACAGTAAATTAATCGTTCATACTTTTGTTCACACTGCTGGGTGCACTTATAGTGTATTCTATCTGGCTGTTCATATTACACACGAACGGGTGTTCACACTAGCGCGAGTCTACTGTATATCCAGCACTTTTATATAATCTACTTCTGTTTCTAACTGCTACAAAGGGATTACTTTCAAAGGCGCAAATATACAGGGCGTTTCATTAAACAAAAAAAACACCTATAACGTCTTATAACAAGGCTCCTTAAATTGTTAAAATATTTTTTCATCACACTCTGTATGTAAACGAAATTGTAGATCTTTGACGATCTATAAATTTCTTTTGTATCTCATATGGTAATTTTCTACCATCAGAAATGAAAAAAAAATTTCAAACAGTTAAGAACATTTTCTCCTCATTTTTACTTCAACAAAAGGCGTACATAAGTATATTATGGCTCTTAATTAACTTGATTAACTTGCACTATGGTGCAAATAAAAAAATTAAAATTTCCTGTAGAATGACAAGTGCAACCTTGATACCTTATCACATCCTTCCAGCTGATAAAATAAATTAATTACACGTGACAGGTGTACCAGCCATTTTAAGGGTCCACGAATATGGACTCCTAACCAAGAGACAAAAAAAAATACATAGAAATATAATTTATCCGGAATTGGGGTCGTGAAAAAGGCTCCAGAATTGATATTGCGATAAAGGCTTTACGATTTGTAGTTACGCCACTGGAAAAAAAGATGCTGAGGTATTTACTAATAACAATTACGGTAATATTTATTAATTTATTCATTTTTTTTTTAATTAACGAATTATTAATAATCTCCTCTATCCCTATCTGCACCAACATATGTAGGTATATACATATTCATCTATTTACGCAAATAGGTACTAAATACAAAGCTGAATAATCAGAATTCAAAGTCCATTTACTTTCATATCATATACGTAAATGCATACGCTGTGTTGACGTAAGAAATGATAGATTAAGATACGGAATAATTAATATACAGGAACATTTGCAACAAATATTTTAAACTAATTCATAATAGGGCAATTAAATATATTCTATGCACCTATGTACAGAAACATATCTATATGTACTAACCTACTGTGAATAATATAATTAATTAATTAGTAATCCTGAAACACTTTAATTTACTTATTTTTCTGTTTATGAAAAGTCTTCGATATCCCCTTTCAAATAGATTTGAATAATTTTTAATCATAAGAATTTAATTTTTGATTAAAATATACCTACAGAAGGTATAATCAATAATGATGACCGAAATTGGCGGTCGAAACGTCATTAATTAATTATATTGTTGTATGACGAGCAGTGGCTCATTGGCTACCTCTCGAAAACTAAAACATTTAACATTCTTAACGATAATCTAATCTGGCTGTTCCTCTTTACACCTAATTAACCCCTTCATATACCAGTCCTCATCTACTAAAATCTATCATATTTGCATAGTCAAATTTATTCTATGAAACGGCAATTTAATTCAAAAACACATATTTTTATCTCTCTGAAATAAGCTGCGATGTCGCAACAAAAAAAAATTGATTGCCGAGAATAAATTACTTACATTACAAATTTAATTAAACAATTCATATAAATTAACGTATGCAAATATTCCCTATTTTTTTATTGTCTTTACTAATAAAACACTTATTAACTATTAGACAAAAATATTCTTAAACAGACTGAAAACATTTTTTTAAACTTGTTAAAAATGTTTTTTCGATAAAAAAAATATATAAAATTTTATCACACAGATATCTGTTATAGAATCTACAGATATGCTATCTAACTGTCATGTTTACATTTAACGAGTTTTAAACAATGACAGTGAAAATTCATAAAAACGCAAAATGTTTTAAAAAAATTATCTAGTCCAACTATAAAATAAATATACTTTTATCTATCGATAGATAAATTAGATACATAGGTGCATGTGTACTTAAATACAGAGGAATCTCGATAAAACGTATTTCAAGAGAAATTCTAAAATTGTAGAGTTAATGAGTTTTCGATTTAACAAGATTTTAAAGATACCTAATAAACTTCTTTTTAAGTAATTAACCTAAACATAAACAAACATAAGGCCTTTACACTGTAAAATACAGCATTCTCAAAAAAAGGTCTATAAAAAATGTACACGTACTAATCGTTTTACGTGCAAAAATATGCGTGTTAAAAATACCAAAATTAATCAACAGGTAGGTAAAACTCAGTAAGTTAACAATCAATGACCCTATAGCCTATTTTTGTACCTGTAGGGGTGGAATTTTTAATTTATATTAAATGAGATCAACGTCAAACTATGCCCTGACCAATAAAAAAAAAGTTATGTGTGCTCAATGGTCATAGCTAATCTTCTGGACAACAACTGATGATTTCAGTTATCGCCTTAACAAAAATATATCGATATTTTGAATAAAGCAATAGATAAATCAATAGCTATCAATAGCTGTCCACGTATATTAATTATTATCGATCATTGTCGATATTTTTAACCAGGGCTAATCATAGGTACATAATTCTTAATTTTTTGTCAGTTAAAGAATGTTCTCGTTCTATCTGTAGAGTCAAAGTTAAATAAGAATTTCATTACTGAGTTCGAGGAATTCTGCAAAAACGTCATTTATATTTTACTAACTTCGACTTACGGAGTGTTTTTTGAAATTCGAGTTATTTTTTCGACTTACTGATGATTACCACTTAACGAGGTTCGATTTATCGAGATGCCACTCTAAGTACAAATAATTAACATAACAAAGACAATGAGTCTAATTAAGTAATTAGTAACGCCTCATGATAATCTCAACAGTAGATAAAAAAAATTCAGACTTTTCGAATAAAATTTGTGTTTTGAGTACCTACACCTACAAAAAAAAAGTTACCACTTGTACTGCTGCTTTTATCAGTAGAAAAAACACACTGATATAAACATATGTTAGTTGAAAATAATCAGTTTTGCGTAATTTTATCGACTTTATCGTGTGCTATCAACCGTAACTATCGTACATGTGACTTTTTGCCTGTGGGCTTCCCAAATGAAACTGCACATTATCCAACAAATTAATAAAAGCTAAATAAATGTTGTCAATAACATAAATGAAAATAAAAAACACTTTTTATGCAACGTTTCAACCGTCAATTTCGGCCATCATCAGGCTATCACCTAATACATACAATATATTTTAATAATATTACAAATAAACCTAAACTAATACCTACGTAAAATAAAATAAAAACGTAATTGAACGTAAGAAAGCTTTAATTTCCGCATTCAATCAGCGTTCTTTTGTTACTGAATCGGACAATTTAATCTGTAATTGAGTTGTTCAGTCGTATAATACAACATACGACAACACAACAAGAATTTAAGTATTTATGTTTTCGTTTAACTGTCTCTTTTTCACCCTGATGTGATTACAAACAGCAATCCTCTTCGATCGATATGATCGATTACCTATGTGCATTGGTTACAATAAAATTATTATTTAGGGATAGAAAACTGAACTAATTATGACATGCATACTAATTGAAATATCTACATTATTTTATTGTACGTTATTCTTGTTGACTATTTACAAGTGTTTTACTGAACTATATAACCCACAGCAAATAATAATATAAATACAGAATCGAACGATATATACATATTACAGTACGAAAGAAAATGTAAACAAAGTCGATGTTTTCAGCTGATCATCTGTTTACATGTTAAATGAAATTATACTTCCTATATCATATTTTATATTATTACAGTTAGTAATGCTCAAAAATGCAAACAAAAAGAATTGTTGATATAATTCTTACTGGTTTTAAAATCTGTAAGTAACTAACCGGGATTGCCAACTCCTACAAAAAATTCTCTTTAAAACCAAAAGCTTTTAGATAACCCCAAAAATAATAACTGTAGGTCTAACATTAACAATCAACAAAGGGTGTCACCTATTCGTTGTTATATTGTTATATTCATATAACCAATTAGGGGTCGCAGGTACCTATTCTCGCAAAACTATGCAATCCAGTTGAAATATACATCACTCCTTACAAAATCCTCTAAATTCAGATATAAACCCCCGTAATCTGGCAACCCTGTAACTACCACCTAAAGAAGTGTTTGTTTGCATCTATGAATTGTTACCTGTTGATACCAATGTGCAAAGTCAAACAACATTTATAAAATGAGTATCCCTTGTAGGTAGGTATTTAAAGTAAAATAAAATTATGTTTTTGAATGAAGTGTAATATTTGTGAGGGTAAATGCTTTTACCATTTAGTAAACAACAGATTGAAAACACTGCGGTCAAATGTTAGCAATTTGTTGTATGTTAAGTGACGTAAAAATTCCGGTATTAAATGTGCACAATGCACATCTTTGGACCTGTTTTAGCAGTATTCGATAGTAATGTATGGTAGTTACCGCCCACGTAATATGAATGTGGCATTAAAAATTGCTAAACATGACGTAATAGGTACGGCTCAATTTATTTCGATACTATTGTAGCCAATAAATAAATCGACTGGATGCCAGTACGTTAACCAGAAATTGTGAAATATTTACTGGCATGCTGAACTACGAACGTCACACGAGCATTTGTGGACAGACAACAGAGCAGAACCGACAAAACCGTACGTAGGAAGGGACGGGGCGAGGGGGAACCTGTACTGCGAGACAGACAGCCTATGACGCCAAAGTGATAGTCGTAGCGGCGCCAAAGAGTACATAATACAATGCGAAAATATATCTCGCAAGGTTCTCCAACGAGCACAAACATACTGTACTGCCACACAGTAACGTTTACTTTTTTTTTTGCACCTCGCTTCTGAACAATAATATTTTAATTTAATTAAAAGAACTTACCCGGTCGAATGTTTGCATCCACCAACTCTGTTGTTTACATTATTATGACTGACTGGAAAATATTTGGCACTGGTTCGCGGACTTTGTTGATTTTGATTATTCCTACATAGGTATAAGCACATGAATCGTGGAAAATCCCCGTTTTGGCACAATTTTTTTTACGTGGCACCGTCACGCATAATATAATACTACATAATAATATTCGTTCACTGTCTCCTTGTAAATATTCAAGAGAGGAGATAGATAAACGTCGTCAAAACTGCGCGTACACGATACCACTCAAACACGATATGCTCGCTCCCAAGGCGCCATGTTTACGCCAGTTCTCTCTCTCTATTCTTCGACATTACACCAGTGACTAAGGCATCGAGTCGAAGCAATTTCAGTCAAGTTCTAGTAACACGCGTATCTTTTCCGTTCGTTTCGTCTTTCTCACTCCGACCCGTTGCGCGGCCCTGTTTATTGTTGTGGGACGTTTTTCGAAATCTCTCAAACCTGTTTTATATTTATCTCTGTCGATAGTTGGATTTGCGGCACACTTGTGCGTAATGCTTTCTCTTTCTAACATACTATTCTTGCCGATGTCGAGATGTATTTACGTTCCAATCCAAGCAACGGCGAGCGGAGGGAATAAAATAAATTCGCTCAAACGAAAAACACAGTTAACGTACCGCGTTGCAGTCACGCCATGCTCGCAATTCTCTTTATTTTCTACTTTAACTGACGTCAATTTCTCCGTTTATTCCATACCTTCCATAACCTTTGACTCGTTATAAATACACAATATACAACGAACTTGTAGGTACTGATTTTAAAAAATAATATAAACACAACGAACAAAAAATAAAAATGTAGATACCTAACAACAGTATTTGTGTACCTACCAAAATAAATTATTAAAACTGCGTTGTAATAAAATATGTGCGTTTACTTTAACCGACAACAAACGTTGTAAATTGCGGTTGTTGGAATAATTATTTAATTTTTTTAAATCTGCCTAATGTGGCAGTATCGGGTGATATTTGATGCACACCTACTTTAGAAAGCGAAAATGCAAACGTGTTCAACTGCACGACCTTTAATTGGTCTTCAAAAAGCAATTAACATCGGCCCCCGTAAAAAGTTCCAACGCCAACTCAGCGCAATGACGTGTGTGTTGTTTGCAACTTCGTTTTGATTTTCAATTATCATCAGCATTAATCGGCAACAATGGCGTTATCATCATCACGGTCTAAATTTAAACGAACGAGTGGGAGGGGTAGGAGAGAAAGAGATAGATTATACACATGTGTTTGTGCATGTGATGAATACCCATGTATTTATTTGTATTTTCTCAGAATTGTGGGTTATCCTTTGTATTACAATGTATGTATGTATATATTTACTTCTTGTTGGTCGAAAGATTGCCCGGAGCTGTATGTAGACAGCAGTCAATCCTTGAGCTGAATATGCGTGGGTTTCGCTAACACTCTCGGAATCTCCTCTACACGTAGTGCGTTTCTCCGTTGCCGGTGATACGTCCTTGTTTTGCATAACAGGTTATAGTTCCATCTTGCTCTTGGAATCTCCCGCGTGTCTTTGTTGGATTTCGGTTTTCGCCTGCGGTAATCATGAATGAAAAGGACGGTTCGGTCGGTCGGTTAGGTTTATTGACGTTCTTCGTTGGCCTTCCTTATTTTTATTATGCACACGATTTTTATTATTTTCTTTTACTACTAGGTATCTCCAAAAACATATTACTCTTCTAAAATATTTTTAGTGGTTATATTTTATGTACAAAAGGTATTTGTCTTAAAAATTCCGATTTGGCAAAAAAATGATTGTTTTAAAATAATCATTTATTTGTTGAATAATTTGGGAGATTAAAATGATAGCGAGGCATCCGCAATAAATTAATTTTTTATAACTCAGAAAATAATTTTCTCAGCAATCATTACAAAAAAGTATTTAATAATTGATACCATATAGATAGATATTTATCTATACTTCGTGATTGATACCCAAATATCAGCGGACATTAATTTTCCGGTACATAATGCGTATAGGCAACCAACAGCTGACATGAGTATGCTAGTTGAAGTGGTTGCCTAAAAGATTTTACTCTTTTTAGCAGAATACTTTTAAATTTATTTTTCAATTAAGGCAATACGAGCACTTTTTTATATTGTTGCTTTATTAATAAATAAAATAAAGAAAATCTTTTTATATATTGCGGAATTGATTTACATAGTATACGTTTATAAATAACTTAAATCATAATACAATAACTTCTAAGCATATACGAATCGTTTTCCTAAATTCTAAGTTACATTATGTAAATTAAATTTCAATAAAAAAAATATTTACACACGTACAGAAAAACGAAAATTATAATTTTTTAGGTAACAATTTTTATACTTTTGATTTATACAAATAAAAAAAAAAAGAAAATTAATGTTTTATAATCATTAATGATTGAATAAAAGAAGATCAATTTCAAATGAACACAGTTTACTCAGTTTACATATTAACCCCAAGTGTCCTCGGTTCTTCCAAATTTAAAGACAAGCGAAGAGACAAAAATTAAGGCATTCTGCATAAATAGAGCGACTCCAGGCCATTGAGAGGGTTCTTCTAGAAACAAAAATAGTTTAAATGAAAGCTTAAAATATTAACTTATACACAAAGAGAAAGAGGATTTCAAAATTCTTTTCGTTAGTAAAGATTTTGGCTGATGGAAAATGTAAAAGAAAGATACGAAAACTCAAAATAAATAAATGATTTTTTTATGTAATGTCATTTAGTACTGGTAATATTTCTGCAAAAATTCTAGTACTAAAAAGCATTATAAAATGGAACAAATGTTGGTTGCATTTTAATTTTAATTAAGCGCTAGATACAATAATTACTAAAAACTATCCTTTCATTTAGATAGAAAGAAAACTCACTAGTTCCTACAAAATCAGCAAACAGAATCCAACATGCTGCAATAACAGATGCAAATCCCATAACGAACCCTAGAAACAGCCATATCCTAGCTCCACGGGATCCTAAACATCCTGCATCGTACGAATCTCCCCTTACCTTAAAATTTACTTCTTTGTTTATTATATTCAACACATTATAAATAACGTAAGTTATAACTACCTGAGCATTGGTAACAGAATTAACCATGACTAATGATAGAGTGCCAACTACACCACACATGTGATATCCAGCAGCAACAGTACCAGGATAAACACTAGCGGCATCGATGATCATCCACCAGCCCATAAAAAACTGATTAATATTTTTTTTTTTAGAAAAATTACGTTCTAAACAAAATTGTTTTACTTACCAACAAGCCAGATAATATCGAAACTGTTGAATTTCTGCGGGCCTCTCCTTCGAACCAAATGCACGGAGGAATATTTAAATTTTCTAGTAGATTTGCCATTTTATCTTGAATATGTTGGTAAATAAATTATTAATCCTCTCTAAAGATGTAAAAAGTACACAAAACTTTTAACCTAACAATAAGTATTTGTTAAATTTGTTTTTAAATGTAGTCCTGCAACCTGCAACACTGACAATAATGAATCAGGGTCAGTGGCGGCGTCAATATAATATTCATAAAAAAATTCTTTTTTATTAAATTTTCTTAATAAGATTTTCATACCTATTCTTATTACTAATGTCTACTTATTTGAACCTATACACATATTCTCAAATGTTTAATAATATCCAAGTAATTGAGAAAACAATCTATAATTAAAAAATTAATATATCTCATTGAATAATCTGTTATAATTAATTAAAAAAAAGTCTAATAATAAACAGACAATGTAAATTATTTTAAAATATTATAAGTTAAGCTGAAGCCGTAAGATTGTCACGCACTCGCTCTAGTCACCGGACACAAATAAACGCATATATATATAATTTTTATTATAAGGTTGCGTACATGTACATACACTACATTCATACATATCCGTTTCCCTTTCCCTATGCATTCAGTATAAGATGGATGGGAAAAAAGCACATGCAAGTGATAGCGCTAATTCCGTAACGCTTACTTCCGTTACGTTCACTCGATTTTACTCCCTATATTTTTCATAGCTCGGGTCTTATATTGATTCTTAAGGTAACAAATTAAATTTTAACTATTTATTTTTATTTTTAACAATTGTTTCACCCTTGTCGAGTGAAAATTTAATTTGTTTTTAATTTATTTTCCTTAACAAAAGGTTTTGTGTACCCGCCACTGCCTATTTTACGTAAAAAGTGATGTTGTCATGATGTTGTTGAAAAGCGCTTGCGCGAATTAGAGTGAGTGGGAGTGACCGTCAGTGACATGTTGCGTAAAATAAGCACGTTTGTTGTTATCGGAATTTCGGTATTGAAAAGTAATGTAAACAATATCGTAAATGTTGAAAGTTTAAAATGTTTTAAAATATAAATAAAAGATTGTTCCTATTGTAGACTAGTTGTCTTTGAATCAAATCTATTTAAGTGATCGCAATAAAAAACGAGGTAAATTGTCACGGTAACGTTTGTAAGGGATATAAATCAACAAAATTATAGCATGAGTTTATCAAAGTTTAGTTTGCCCAAAGTTTGCCACGCATGGAATCGTATTTTTATTTTCAGATGAGCAGCAGCCATCAGTATTTGAAGTCGAACAGTCCAAGCATTTCTACGAGACTAGGTGACATAGAGCACTTATCACAATTTTCGGAAAATTTGTCTTCGCTATGCATGAATCAAGAGTATTCAGATGTAACACTTATTGTTGAAGGGCAGCGATTGTATGCACATAAGGTTCGTTGTATAAAAAAAATTAAGTACTTCCTGTTAACTATACTGACAATTGTAGGTGATTTTAGCTGCTCGAAGTGAATATTTTAGAGCTTTGCTTTATGGGGGCATGAAAGAGTCAAATCAGGTAGGTGGTAGTTAGTTGGCAGTTCATCTGATTAGGGCCCGTATGATATTGTTAAAAGTTTAAGATATACTTTAATCTCTGTGTTCTGCATTATTTATTAGTGTGTTTTAGGCTGAAATCGAGTTACCTGATGCACCATTGCAAGCTTTTAAGACACTTCTAAAGTACATCTACTCTGGTAAGTTATAAAAAGTAGTACCTAGTACAAGTATTCAATAAGTTATTTTGTTCTTCACTGAATTGTAGGTCATATGTTTTTGTTGACGACAAGGGAGGACATTATTTTGGATACATTAGGTCTGGCTCATCAGTACGGATTTCAAGAACTCGAAACTGCAATATCGAACCTACTGAGACAACTTTTAGCTCTTAAAAACGTTTGTGCCATCCTTGACACAGCTCGTCTATATGGTTTAGATCAACTTGTAAAGGTCTGTCATACTTTTTTGGACCAAAATGCAATTGAAATTCTTGCCCATGAGTCTTTTGCACAATTATCCCAGGTAAGTTTTAACAATATTATTTTTAATTTTTTTTTAGATATAACGTAATGAAAGAAAGATAAGAGAAATATTTTTTTGTCTTATAAGAACATGGCCTATATTTTGTTTTAATAGGCTTTATCAAGGCATTGACCATTGCAACCTGATTTGATGATTCCTATTAAAATAGTAGAAACATAGTCTGTGTTTTTATGAGACTAAAGAAAATTAGCTCTTCCTTTGTATTTGTATTTTTTTCTTTTTGTATAATATTTTTATTTTACTTAATTACATACAATTCCAATTGCAATGTAGATACTGCTAGTTAGAGTACTCACGAGCAATTAGTGTTACAAGATTATAATTAATAAAAATAGTGAATAAGAAAAAACCTTATTCTATAATAAAAATAAAATAATGAATTTTTTAATTTGATATTTAATATATTTGAAATTTCTGTGTTTCATACTTTTAATTCGGTTAGTAGCGTATTAAAAACTTTTTTTACAGTATTATGATTTTTTATTCCGCTATTGGTAAAATAATTCCTCTGCTTCTGGTATTACATTACATTACCGTTACGGTAATCTTTTATAAGTTCGAGATAAGAATAAACAACCGATTTAACTTTTTCATTTTGTTTATTTTTTTATAATAAAATTTTAGGCATCTTTAGTGGAACTACTAAAAAGAGATTCATTTTTTGCACCCGAAGTGGAAATTTTTAGAGGTGTATCAGCATGGTATAAAACAAACGAAGACAAAGACGACCTAGTGATGAGTTGCGTACGATTGCCTCTAATGACTGTGTCAGACTTATTATCTGTGGTGAGGCCTGCAAGTTTAGTTAAACCCGATACTTTGCTGGATGCAATTGCTGAAAGGACTAATGCTCGACTTAGCAACTTACAACATAGAGGACAACTATGTAATTCATTAAATTAACTATTTAGTTATACGTAGTTAGATTTTTGTTACTAATTATTTTTTTTATACTTATAATCAATTGTAGTATTGGATGAAAATGTGGCATCGCCGAGATTGGGTTCAAAGGTGGTTCTTGGGGAACTAATGGAGTCCTTGTTGGATGGCGACCATTCTAGTTATGACATGGAGAGAGGATATACAAGACACGCCATAAATGGACCAGGTGATCAAGGAATTGTCGTTAAACTGGGAACACCATCCATAATAAATCACGTAAGAATGCTTTTATGGGACCGAGATCTCAGGTAAAACCAATAGTATGTCTCTGTTTGTTTCTACTTAAATTAAATTTCGTTTCCCATTTATAGATCGTACTCATATTATATTGAAGTATCAATGGAACAAAAAGATTGGGTTCGCGTTGTTGATTATAGTCACTATTCGTGCCGTTCGTGGCAGTACTTGTACTTTGAAAATCGTGTGGTACAATATATTAGGGTTGTTGGGACGCATAATACAGTTAATAAGGTAAACGTACTAATTCAAAAGAAATATAAACGAACGTCTTTTAAATGTTCCATTTCATATGTAGGTATTTCACCTAGTTGCATTTGAAGCAATGTGTAAACTAAAAATTCCCCGAATGGTAAATGACATAATTGTACCTCAATACAACGTTGCAACTCAGGAATGTAGTGCGTCAGTAATTGAGGGCGTAAGGTACGACTATGTTCAGGGTTTTTGGTTTTGTGATTCACCAATTTATATTGAAAAATATTTTTTAGTCGAACTCGCAATGCCCTCTTAAATGGAGATACTAAGCATTATGATTGGGATTCGGGTTACACATGTCACCAATTGGGTTCCGGCTCTATATTAATTCAACTGGGTGAGTAATATATTAATACACGCGGGTACATTTTTGTTTTGAATTTTTAAACCGTTTTTTCTATCAGGCCAGCCATACATTATTTCAAGTTTGCGACTTCTTTTATGGGATTGCGACGACCGGAGTTACAGTTATTATATTGAAACATCTGTGAATGTATGGGACTGGGAGATAGTGGTTGATAAGACTCGAGAGTCGTGTAAGTCGTGGCAGGTTATTCGATTCCCTCCGAGACCAGTTGTATTTATTCGTATCGTGGGAACCAATAACACTGCGAACGAGGTATATATTTTTGAAATTATCTTCTTATACGTAATGGATTTATTTATTAATTATAGCGTAAAATAACTAATAAAGTTTTGTATCAACAATTAAAATTAAAATTGGTTTTATGGTATAGGTGTTCCATTGCGTTCATTTCGAGTGTCCCTCTTGCGATAAAGATGATGTAAAGAAGTGGCCGTCGGTTTCTAAGAAAAGTTCGATCGAAACGATACCCTCAACGTCGACCGATACCGTCCAGCCGACAGAAACGGCCACAGAAGCCGAAGAGTTGACTTTGGACTCTCCCGAAAGTAATGATTGAGCACTACTACTGATATAATCGGATTCCTTATATGTGATACTGAATGTTACAATCAACTCGTAATATTTTCTGCTTTCCATCTACATTTTCGTTCATTTTATTCATTTCATGAGTAGATGTAATATTCAAATAGTTTTTAATGTCATGTTTTTATGATTAATGTTTTTTTTTTAAATATATTGGGAAATACTATTACAAAAATATTTCTTTTTGTGATACCAACTGTTTATATAAAAAGCTGCACATACGGGTTGGAATTCAATTAGGTACATAATTAATATTCTATAATTATTTGCAGCATTAGTCCGGATTAATTAAAACGTTATGATTAATTTTTATTTTATTTTTAATTTTTTTCATCAAATTAAATGTTATTAAAAATATAAAAACGGTTCTTTTAACTTATTTTATGTAAAAATTAAAGCCCGTAATTCGTATGAAAGCATACAAGTTATAAGTGCATTTACACATAGAAAATTCCCACCTATTACGAAATGAAGATGGTTAACCGGAAATTGTAACTGACATAGGTACATTTACTATGTACATTTATCATTACATTTACAATTTTTACATACAACCACGTGACAAAATTATGTAAATGTTAAGGTACATGTTTTTGTAATTCCGATCGGTCCTGTTAAATTAAAAATTTCTTTAAAAAATAGAAATTTCTCTTTAATACAAATCGTTTAAAAACCGAATTGTGTGTACATTATAATGGATAATAACGAGAGTAAGTATTGTAGCTAGATTAAAATTAATTTATAGTTAAAACAATTTAAAGATTGATTGATGATACAATATAATTAATTTAAGACACAGCTATATTTTATATTTCTGTAGACAATAATGAATTAGTGGTTCTATAAATTAAAACAAAAAAGATGTTTTTCCTCAGGGTTTTTCCCTAAGATTTTCGTCGAATATTTTTGGTTGGTAATGGAACATGCCCTATGTTACTAATACCATAGATATTAAAGCGGTTAAAGTTCGTTAAAAGTTTGGTTAAGTTAAAGATATAACCTAAAAATTTAACCGCCAAACTTTCCCAGTTTTCGTTTTATAAACGAGTGCTTTTATTTAATTCGTTATAATTTATATATGAAAAATTAAAAATAAACAAAATGAATAAGAGAAAAGACAACAAGAGAAACTACGTAATCAAGAGAGGTAAATTAGAATTTTAAGTTTTTATTAAGAAAAGTTAATTTACTTTCGTAATGGTTTAACTAATTGAATTAAAATTGAAACATTTCAAATATTGCTTAAAATGTATGATTTGTGTAACGCTAATTGCCCCTATAATGTTACAAACAATGCATGCAATAAAAAGTTTCTTTTGTGTGTAATTAAAGAAAATTCACGAAATAAAAATATCTCTACACTTGTAATATAGTAAAATGAAATTATAAATATTTATTTGATTTGCTTCAAATTCAATTTCGTACAAAACGATTTATTTATTTAGAGGTACTACAGGCTTTTGGCCCTTGTTATTACGTTTATAATATGACAAGTAAAATTAGAAATAACAGCAATGTTACAAGTGAAGAAAATTTAATGCAATATTTCCACTTCTCGTTGAGTCTGTAAGCTACTCTAAATATATAAATTGAAATATTAATTTTTTGTAAATGAAATGTATAGAATATTTTTGTGCTTATGCTTTGAGGATAGGGAACAATTCTAAATTGTTCGTTTCAATTCCTGCACATTCTATCTATAGGGTTGAAAATAGCATAATTTGTTCTTGCATTAAATTCGCGCAAGAATCTAGAACTTCTAAGGTAGTGTTGAGGTTCCAATGAAATAAATTGATAGAGTAAAACCAGACGATTTACATTAGTAGTAAGCACTTTATGTGTAAAAATTAAATCATTATAGTTAGGGTATTAAAAAAAGCAAATGCATGAGGCTTTCCATTTTGTAAAATAAATAAAGGAGAAACTTATGTTGTAGTTTTTCTATTTTACAATCATGTTCTTGTATAAAGGGTTTCAAATTTGTGAGCATTTATAATTACTTTTAGATGGAAAGGCAGAGGAAGTTCATTTAGATAAGATTACCTCAAGAATTCAAAAACTTTGCTATGGGTTGAACATGGATTTTGTAGACCCGGTAAGTACTCAATAAAAGAGCAACTGTTGAATTTTTATTAAATACATTTTCATGTAAATAGGTTTCCATTACCCTAAAAGTCATAAGTGGCTTATATCCTGGAGTTACCACCGTTGAATTGGATACACTAGCTGCTGAAACAGCAGCAACAATGACTACTGACCATCCTGATTATGCAATTTTAGCAGCACGTATTGCCATGTCCAATCTTCATAAGGAAACGAAGAAACAGTTCAGTGGTGAGAAAAATATTTATTTTTTTTTTGTTTTTTTAAATATTAATGAATATTTACAAGTTGAATTAATTTTAAATAACCTACTTTCATTGTAGATGTCATCGAAACTCTTTACAATGCCAAAAACACAAAAACTGGCATTTTTACTCCTCTAATATCAAAAGAAACTTATGAAATAATTATGGAAAATGCAGAACGTCTAAATTCCGTCATCGTCTACGATCGCGATTATTCCTACAATTATTTCGGTTTTAAAACCTTAGAACGTTCGTATCTGTTGAAAATAAATGGAAAAATCGTCGAAAGACCTCAGCATATGCTCATGCGTGTTTCCGTAGGCATTCACGGTAGAGATATAGACGCCGCTATAGAAACCTACAATTTGATGTCGGAACGGTTTTTCACCCATGCAAGTCCTACTTTATTTTCAGCCGGAACTCCAAAGCCTCAGCTTTCTTCCTGTTTCCTAGTAGCAATGCCCGACGATAGCATCGAAGGTATTTGTAAATGCTTAACCGTTTGCGCCCTCATTTCGAAATCTGCGGGTGGTTTGGGTATAAGCGTCCATAATATACGTGCAAAAGGTACCTTCATAGCCGGCACCAACGGCATTTCGAACGGTTTAGTTCCTATGCTTCGCGTTTTTAATAATTTAGCCCGATACGTGGATCAAGGAGGTAACAAGAGACCTGGTGCCTTTGCTATCTATCTCGAGCCGTGGCATGCGGACATATTTGAGTTTTTAAATTTGAAAAAAAATACAGGGAAGGAAGAGATGAGAGCCAGGGATTTGTTTTATGCTTTATGGATACCGGATTTGTTCATGAAGAGAGTCGAACAGAATGGTCAGTGGTCTTTAATGTGTCCTCATCAATGCCCTGGACTTTACGATAATTGGGGAGAAAAGTTCGAACGGTTGTATGAAAAATACGAGGCAGAAGGCAAATTTGTTTCTCAAGTTCCTGCCCAGAAACTATGGCATGCTTTAATCGTTTCTCAAGTTGAAACAGGAACTCCTTTCATGCTATACAAAGACGCTTGTAATAGGAAAAGCAATCACCAAAATTTAGGAACGATTAGAAGCAGTAATTTATGTACGGAAATTGTTGAATACACCTCTCCCGATGAAATTGCTGTCTGCAATTTGGCATCGATTGCAATCAACATGTTTGTAACCCCCGATCGAAAATCTTACGACTTCAAACAATTAAAACAAATTACCAAAGTTGTTACAAAGAATTTAAATAAAATTATAGACGTTAATTACTACCCCGTACCGGAAGCCCAAAACTCGAACATGAGACATAGGCCCATCGGAATTGGTGTACAAGGTTTAGCTGATGCTTTTATTCTACTTCGTATTGCCTACGACAGTCCTGAAGCTGCTAAACTTAATCAGCAAATTTTCGAAACTTTGTACTACGGTGCACTTGAAGCAAGCTGTGAAATTGCTGAGAAAGACGGTCCTTATTCCACTTACGAGGGAAGTCCCGTAAGCAAAGGGATTTTACAGTACGATATGTGGAACAAAAAACCCACAGACTTGTGGGATTGGGATGCTTTAAAAGCCAAAATTGCTAAACATGGCATTAGGAATTCATTACTTCTGGCTCCGATGCCCACTGCTTCGACAGCCCAAATTTTAGGTAACAACGAATCCGTAGAGCCGTACACTTCGAATCTGTACACGAGACGCGTCTTATCCGGCGAATTTTTCGTTGTCAATCACCATTTGTTAAGAGATTTGACCGAGTTAGGATTGTGGGATGACGTGATGAAAAATCAAGTGCTTGCCAATTGTGGATCGATTCAAAATATTCCAGGAATTCCCGATGAACTGAAGAAGATGTACAAAACCGTATGGGAAATATCGCAGAGAGTAATTTTAGATATGGCTGCTGATCGTGGAGCCTTTATTGACCAAAGCCAATCGTTAAATATTCATATTGAAAAGCCTACATATCAAGTAATGTCTTCCATTCATTTTTACGGGTGGAAGAAGGGACTCAAAACTGGGATGTATTATTTAAGAACAAAACCTGCTGCTAAACCACAACAAGTCACTGTTGATAAGAGTATGTTACTGGTGGGAAATCCTATAAGCAATGGACATGTATCCAACGGAAGTGGAGCAAATGGGTATCATAAAGAAGAACTAGAGGAAGATGCAAGTGAAAGAAATGCTGCTTTGATTTGTTCTTTAAATAATCCAGAAAATTGTGACATGTGCGGAGCTTGATGGTTATATTGTATTAAGTACACATTTGTTTTAAAAACTGTAGTAATAAGTTAAAAATGTCGATTTTTGCGTATGTATTAAACGAATGAACGAGTGGGACTGATTTAAATAAGTAACGATTATTATATAAATTTTTATGATTTCAAATTTAGTTCGTTATGAAGATTATCGCTTGATTTTTTAATTACTTATATAATTGTATAGATTTATTGAAATAAATTATATTTTAAGATCAAAGTTGATATTATTAATTACAAAACGCTAAATATCGGTAAATAGCTTTTTAAACGATTTGTTTTCTCAAAATAAATTTCAGTATTTGTTGATAACAATTAAGAAAAAAAGGTTTATATTGTGGTCATAAATCATTAAAGAAAATTGATTAAATTTCTTCGGTTAAAAAGAATCATTGTTATGGTAATTTAATTGGTTTTAGAATTATTTTTTACTAAGATAATTAGAATTTATAAGTCTTTCATACATACAGTAATTAAAGAAACACAAATAAAACTAAGGTCAATAAAAATTTTAATACGGGAAAGCTCCATAGTTCTTTTTTTTTAGTCATTTTTGTATGGCTTTCGCTGTACAATTGGTTGTCTAACCCATCTGCTCAGAAAATGTAAAATACAGCTTAGTTTGGTAGTATACAGGGTGTCTAAGATAACACGCGGCTATAGATATACATAACATATAGCACGAGTAAAATATTAATTACATATTTACTATTTTTTTATAAGTAATTATTGCGAATATAATTTCAGTGGTTCATTTTTCGGTTATAAGAATTTAATTTTGTTGGTAATGTGATTAAAATATATTGTGTAATCAATAAAAGCTAGTCATACCAATAATTAATGAAAATAACTTTATGCATTATGTAATTTTCATTAATAATATTGTAAGTTATTGGCAAGAGCGATTGTTGATTATTCAATGTTTTAATGGGACTTTAGTTTTGATTATGTTTTAATATAAATTTAACGCCATCTGCGTAATTTAGCTACAAAGTAGGTTCGCCACTAACAGGGTCCTTTGCTTTAAGAAATTCCACTGTCGGATGGAGCCCAACAGAGAGAGCTACGTGTAAATTAAACAAATTAACATAATAAATTAGTATGCTGATAACAATAACAGAATGTCAACCATGCATTAATTTTTAAATATATTTATTGGGTACATTAAACCATTCTTAAATGTATTCGTTTGCCTATATACCATATCTTCCTTAATATTTCACCGAAATTAACGATTGAGGTATTATTTTAAAGATTAGGTTCTCCTGTATATACGAAAAATTAAAAAAAAATTATTCAAAATCAATTTTCTCGTAAGAAAACTTTATTTTAAAAGTTCGCTGCATAGAGACTGAACACTGCGCCATCTGTTAACAATATATTTAACTAGCATATTTGATAGTTACTGGTTACAGTTTTCTTTTTTCTATCGTAAGAATCAACGTATTTTATTTGTTGACTACCTAATTTAGATAATGTTTATTGTCGTATTTCAAGGTTTCAATGATTCAATAATCCAAACAATAATAACAAAACTGTTTGTTCTTAGTTTAGTTTAGTAAAACTTTTAATTTCAGTCAATTTTTTTTTTCTGTTTCTAGATCCTGGGTTTTGCTTTATCCTTTCTTCAGTAGGCGTACATGTTTAAAGGAAACATTTTTAAATATTTTGACAGAAGTTCTGCTAAAGTACTTGTTAACAATAAGACTCCCACTGACCCTATTTCTCCTCACACTTTTGTGTGTATTCATCATCACTTCAAGGCATGAAAAATAATTCGTTCTTGTTCTTTTGTACAATCAGGCCAAGGACAGGCGCGTGCACCATTCCCAGAAGATGTAGTTCACTGGGACAATTATGCTCCACCATAAACCTATTGTATCCCTCTAAACAGTAGCTTATGCCTAATAAATACTACATTTGTATTGTCCTTAAATTTTACTAGGCGTTTAACGTTTATTTATGACATACTGAACATTAATGGCCTAATATATTCTGCGCACCAGAATTTCTAAAGATCATTGATTATTTATTATTCGTGTTTTTTTTTTAAGTAAAATTTTCTGTATATTTTTCTTAAAACAGGAAACTCCATAATTTATTTTTTTAATTTTTTTATTGAACATTTGGCAATCCTGTGTAAGGATGCTATAATAGATATCTATGGTGCTTAATTTTGGGTAAATGTCGTTCCCTGCAGCAATATTCGTTAACGCTATATTAGCAGATACCTATAGGAATTTGGACACAAGCAAAAGGTTCATAATTTTATTGCATCGGTAGCCGAGAAAATTATGAGGCTGTAAAACGAAAGTGCCTCATAAAAATATAAAGTAATTTACACTTGTATGCCTCTCTTCTCCAAGCTGCCTCTGCAGAACGAATTCTGTGTTGATTTTGGCCGACAGAGGTGACCGTTCCAATATTTGCTTCGGATTCTAAATAATTTTTTTATTGCCGGTACGACCAGGACTCGTTATAAAACCGTTCTTAGAAGGTGGGAATTATTTATTGCACCAATACACCGCATCGTACTCATTGCTACGTTTAACTGCATTAACAACGATTATACCTAAATTGTACCTTTTCCGTGACGAAAGTCAATTCGGTAGCTGGAAGACATAATTTCCCATTCGAAACAGTTATTTTTGAAAATAATACACACTTTCTGAGAATAATACCTAACTATTATTATTTTATAATGAATGAACGCAATTTCATATTTTTTTGCAAACAGTAATTGAATTGACAGTTGAACACCATCATTTGCCTTATCTCGCGAAAAACGTCTTGTCTGTATAAGGTCTTACAACCACAGAGGTGTTGCCAAATGAATAGAGATGCCTACATTTTAATGAGTGCACAGTTTTCTTTCGCTTGCTGTGGTACCAGTGATTAATGGCGGCAACACAATGGCGAATCGCGTGGCTCTGATAGACGTATCGACTCGTTATTTACGTTCCAATAAAGGGAAGCGATCAGTTAATTTAACTCACCGCGGTTGTCGTTGTTGTGCGTTGTTTCCGTTGTTTAATGGCGGGGCGTTGTTATTGAGCCGCACCACAGCTATAATACCTTAGCTCTTATTGAGCTATAAATTTACTTTTTCTTCTTATCTTCTTCGACCGCACCTGTCTGTTAGATACATTCGCAACCGGCGGACGTAAAATAATACCTCAACCACTACAAGGCTTATGTATACCACATTTGGTATCTAATACAATTTATCATTTTCTACAAAGAAAATCTGAATACGTCGGAAAGGTCAAAAAACTGATTTACAAAATAATTTCTTTCTATTTTTGTACTAAAAATAATGTAACCTAACCTAATTTAACCCAACATAACCTAATCTGTATATGTAGGTATCTATAGATACTGATACACTCACGTCTAAAAGGAGCCATAAATTTTCAAAAAAACTACGTATTATTGCAGGTACCTATAATTATGTAGGTTGGTGTTCCATGTTCAATGGCCAGAGGTTTGTATGTATTGTACTATAGATATAGATATGTATAGGTGGTAGGGCCGTGTGTGTGTTCAAGTCTGCGCTACGGCACATGAATATTAATGAAGTCCTGACAGCGTTTCAGCCGAATTTATAAAATGAATCTGTCTGAGCGAGGCAGCCCCGCTATCATGGCTGATAATAGAGCGAGAGTATTTTTATCTGTCGCTTCTCGCTTGCGTTCTATTGGCCCGCGTTCGTCGATCCCCGTGTCCTCATTGGTCCGCGGAAATTGCTAGGGGAAAAACTCACATTAAACAAGGATCAATTTAAGGAAAGCTCATTCGTAGTGGCTTGACACTGGAAATGCTTGAATCGTTTGCAAAGTAACATTTTTCAAAAATTAACGAAGAATTATATACGTAGTATATAATTATAGGTATATTAACTTAAACGATTACTTGACATCGTTAAAATCAATTTATTAGTATGTTCATATATATATGTAGGTGCTAAACCACGTGATTAGACGCCATGTTCATTCGCTGTGAACTTACTCTGTTTCATATTCCTGTTAATATGTCTATGGTTTGTTTCCGAATAAAGTTGTAAGCACGGGAAAAGAGAGTTGGAACGGATTATTTTCCTCAGGAATATCAGCGCATCTAGGAATTTATTACCGCTATTTATTTGCAGGAACTAGATTACATCATGCATATAAACGCTACCGGAACTAAAATGGAGGCAATTGTTCTCACTCAGCTCCCATAAACGGAAAATTACTTATTTTCTGAAACGCTTATACCCAACGAACTTATTACGGAATAAAAATAAAATACTCATTCATCTTCCGAAAATTACTTTTCTAATTTTGTGTCTAATAAATAAAAATGTTGTTAGGAACATAGGTAGATATTTGTTTATAAGTAGGAAGATATAAATCCATTCACTTTGAAAGATTTAAAAAACGTTTAACATTCTTAAACTGTAGGTAACTACCTATTTGTGGAAACTAATCTATTTTTTGAATTAAAAGTTTTTTATACATTTCTAGTTATGTCAATGGTTTGTAGTTTAGTTTTTTTTTTAATTTTTTGCCTTTTTGTCGTGGGCTTAATTTAATAAATTTAAAAAAAAACGACCAATTTAGTTCCCCTGTTAAAAAGAAATAATAAGAGTCCTTTCTAAGCATATCTATAGTATTTACCTTTTAATAGTGAACTGATCCCTTTAACGTAAATTATTAGTAGAGTAATTTTTTAATGAACGCATCTATTAGTACCACAGATAAGAACTATCTCTATATGTACCAATAGATAAAGCCGTTATTCTAAATACAGTGATAATTATATCTAACGGGCCCTTCAGTTGTTTTTTGCCAGATCAATGTAACGGGATGGCAAAGTGAAACGAAACAAATAAATTAAACATTAGTTTAACTTATTTTTGTAGGGGTGTTTAAAAAACGGATAAAAAGTGCCTGTGATTGAGTAATGTTACTACGGTAACAAGTCGTAAAGGTTTTTATTTGTGTACCTAACCCGTGTGGTGATAATAATGTGCACCGGCGTGTTTGGAATGGCTGCACATTTTTCTAACCAAATAAGTGAGTTTTGTTGATTATATAAATATGTACATAAATTAGATTTTTATTGTTGTAAAAGTCCGTACACTTTCTTTTTTGATACAAGTTTCAAAATGAATGTTGTATTGGTACCTAAGTCATTGAATTATTATAATTAATACTTATGGATACATATTGATTTATAAGGGTTTAACGTATTACACACCTAGATCTTGAAATTTCTGTATGTAGTATATAAAATGGTTGATTACCTGCTACAAAAAATCAAAATGTTTATTTCGATTATAGTAAATGGATGTAGGAAAATTGCACACAACGGTCAGTTTACTCCCCGCTGTGATCCAAATAATCTTAAAAGTGATAGGTCAATTGCACGCAAACATAAAATTGTTACCTAACTTGGGGAAGGTTAGATTAACTTAGTGAGTTATTAACTTCCACTTTATAGGGAAGTTATTGTAATTTAGAGACGTGTGTGTGTGAAATTAAGTAAATTCTCGTATTTTTTAAAAAATATTTATCTGATCGAATTGGTTTTGATATAACTCTATACCTTAAAAAAAATCAGATATGATATTTTAATTCGGTAAAAAAATTTTCGCGTGCAATTTTCCGTTGCCCATAGTAAATAGTCAAAAAAAAGTTAATTATACTTAGGTAATTCTTAGTAATTGCATTATGGTTAATTATTTGTGATGTGCTAATTTAATAAATACTTCATAATTTCTTTCAGTAATAATCCTAAAAAAACTTATTAGTCATACTAACATAGATAATTATATTAAAATATGATAAAAAAATCAAATATTTTTCCAAAGTTTTTGTGTAATACATTTTATTACATTTAAATGATAAAGTTAGATATGAATATGATTAAAAATATTTAAACAGAAAATTACGTAAAAACTTTCAGCTAATAACTAGGTATAGGTATACGAAAAATACAAAGGAAAAGTTAAATTTTATAACTTAATCGTTTTTTTAAATCATCTGTTACCTATAGTTACCGATGAATCGATAAAATCAGTTGCTACTATTGTTATATGTTCGATTAGTATCGATAACTATCGATTTTTGCCCTGGGTTTAGTGTAGCCCTTATGGTGAAAGCTCATTTTAGTTATTGATTATCGATGAAAAATCGATAATTAGTAAATATTATTCAAAATTTATTGGTTGCTATTACGTAAATTTTAATCGATAATTGTCCATAGCTGTGTCGACATATCGAGATATTTTTGCCCTCGGTTCTAAACTTAAAACATTCTAAAAATATAGATTTTTTTAGTTTTTATTTTTAATAAAAAGATTAATGTATTGATCAAGACATTGAGCTTAATAGATTTTAACAATTAACGGAAAGAAGTTCCTGTGTTAAAAAAAATAAATAAAAAGGAGTCTAAAGTGCAGTTGTTTCTGTGAGCTGACACACTTAGCGAGTAAATGATCAGTGGATCAATTTTTCAATGAACGCATCTAAAGAAAAGTTATACGCCAATAGTTCGAGCCGTCATTTTTAGTATAATAATTATATCCAATGGGATTATCGTCAGTTGTTTTTTCTCAGTTTAAGTTAACGGAATGGCATGGCGTGGTGAACGAATTATAGTTTAAATTATTTGCGTTTAAAATGAGCGAAAAAACAGTTGCAGTGTCTGTGATATTGTTTAACATTACAATAACAAGTTACCAACGAACATTTGTGTATTACCTGTGTACCGATAAAGTGCACCGGCGTGACTGGAATGGCTGCACATGTTTCTAACCAAAGAACAAGTGAGTTCCGCCATGTAATAAAAAAATACAATATTTAGATTCTGATTGTTATAAGAATCGGTACTTTTTCTTATAAGAAATAATACTTGAAATGATAAATTAGAAAATTTTGTATTTTATATTGTCTTTTTTTTTACAGGCATTCTAAAGCGAAGTTGTTTCATTGGTAAGTCATTGACCTTTTAATAATTACCAATCATAGGTAAAAATATAACTATGGCGGATTCGGACATTGAAAGTTCGGTATATGTTTTATCTAAAACGGTTGAGATTATTTCTTTGCTGCACAAAAAACAAAACATTATGATTGCTGTGAACCTAATTAATCAAAAAACGTAATGAGGTATAGGTAATTAACACTTAGGTATGTTAATAATAAAGCAACGGTCAATCTATCCTACTACTGTATTGTGATTAATTAATAGTAATGATGAAGCTAATTGGCGTAATATTAAAAAAAATCTTCTGCCAAAATAATTAATTTCGATATTTTTTTACATTTTTATAAAATCTAACAGATGGGATGAGCATGATTTTTTTAAAAGTACTTATTTAAATTATGCAAACAGGCTTTTAGTTAATAACCAATTATTTGTGGTGCATACAAAGACCGAGACCGCTGCAACACTAGACTAGCGCGGGAGCACACACACTCGCGCGTAGACATCTACGTACACGTGTACACTTATACATTAGTTATCAATTAAAATAATCAAAGTGGTTATACCCTAATTATTATTTGTTTAATTATTATTTTAATCGTTAAATTGTAGCGTCACGGTGTGCAGTACAAAATCGAGTATTACATACCTATGTTATAAATTAATAACAGAAACAATTGATTTTTTTTCTAATATTTTCAATGTTAGTATTATACAGGGTGTACCAAGGAAGCCCTGCGTTAGAATTTTAAGAAGTAATAATCGGAATTTAATTTTGAAAATTTCGCTTTCGCAGTAATTTGATATGAACTTTTTATCTAAAATATTTTCAAGTAAATTTCACTTCCAGTTATACCGGAAATAGGCACAAACTTTGTTATTTTAAATAGAACACCCTGTATTTTATCATACCATTCAAATTTTTAGTTAATTTAAAGGAAAACCACTCCAAATAAACAACCATCTTCATTTTTTTAAAAAAAAAAAACAGGGTTTCAAAAATAATTTTATAACGTAACTCAACTATTGAACGATGTTTGATATCATGTAAAAATTTTTTCGAAAGTTATACAGTGTGTTTAAAAACATAAACTGAATATTGGGAAATTCAGACAACAAAAATTTTCTTATTTTAAATGGATCACTCTGTATATTTTCCATATTCGAAAGCAGAATTTTATTCTGAATTGTTTGATATGTAAGTACCCTATACCTATCATTTACAATTAAAGAAATATCACTGATTATTGTAAATGATCAATTTTAATGATTTTTAAATATTAAGTCGTGCATTGAATTGTCATTCAATTGTTGATGTTTTTGCATTATTTAGCACTATTCGTGGCATAAACTTACTTTTTTTGAGGGTGTGTTCTTTCTGAATCACAAAAGAAAAAAAAAATAAAGTAAGTTAAAATGAAAAACGAGGTCGGAAATTACCTACACATAAGTATACGTAGAAATTTTAGATTTATTTTACATAGGTACATGGGAAAGTGATAAAATAAATAAATGTGGTTTGTTTAATGAAAAATATTCTAACAAACCAAATATGACATCACCGGAAGTGAAATTTACTTAAAAATGTTTAAGATAAAAAATTCATATTAAATTACTACGAAAGCGAAATTTTCAAAATTAAATTCCAATTATTACTTCTTAAACTTCTAACGAAGGACTTCCTTGGTACACCCTGTATATCAATATTTGCTTTTGGAAATGATTTCTAGATGGTCCATACTATTTTTGTCATGGATTTTAAAATTTAAAAGTTCTATAAAATTTTACAATAATTCGAAATATCCGTAAGTTGAATTTATAAATATCTAATGCCATTTTAATTTTTGAAATTACAATTAGGTATATAATTTAAAAATTCAAACAAATGATTTTTATCTTATAGTTTTAGGTTTTTTAAAGTTTTTACTTCTACTTACTAGCAGTAGTAGCAGTCTCTAATGACTGCCTATTTTTTTATTACTTATTACTTTAAAATATTCAACCCTTAAAGGAGGGCTGAAAAAGGGATTGATCGCTGAATCTCATATAGATAACAGTATCATAACACTATAAAATTATTTTTCAAAATAGGTGAATCGGGAATACTTATTCTAAACGACTGTTTTTTAAAATCTTAAATTTTTTCACAGTTTCCTTTACACAGTAAAATAATTGACATGAAGGGTTTTTGAAAATTCAATTTTAAATGATGGGGTTTTTAAATTGGGAATCTCAAAATTACAAAAGGGTTAGATAGACAAAGGAAGAGTAGGTCGATATCTTTGCTCCGAAAGTGTAAAATCAGCGTTTCGTTGTACATAACCCAATTGTTTAATTGGAAAATTAATTTAACCACTAAAATTATTGCGTTCAACTATCGGAATCACCCTAAACGTTTGGGAATAGGGTAATAGAATTATTTTTTCTCTTATCGGCTCAATTTTTTTTAAATTTAATATATTGCGTACTTGTGTTTGTATGTACCTACACACGTTTGTATGCTTATGTGTAAATATTCATCAGAGCCTGGTAGCTGTGCCGTAGTAGTAAGTGGTTGTGGTCGTAGGTGGTTTATAACAGGAAATAGAGGCGCCGTATACATTATTTCCCCTTTAATGCTTTAGATACTTGCTCGCCTCTCTTGTCTTAAAATGCATAAGCGCTGGAAGAGGAAAATTACCCTTACTTAACTGTTAATGAATGAACACCTTTGAAAACTATTAAAACGATGCTATTTAAATAAGACATGCAGATGCAGATGCTTTCTACATGTCCTTACGATGATGGCCACTCAAAATTTCACTTCCTCTAGATTGCCGATTGCGGCGTTTTTGACGCAAAAAAAAGGAAACCAAAATCTTTTATTTCCGCAATAATACTCGCACATATAGACTTAATGTGAACGTTAAGATCATTCGCTGTGAACACATTTAATGTATTTTGTTAAATAATTCACCCTTTAGAGATGACCAACAAAAACTTAATTTTCAATTAAGTTAAAAAAAAAAGAGGCAGTGACGTATGAAATAATTAAATTAAATAGGGAATTCCTCCAATCTATTTGCGTTGTGTCTTACGCTGGGAGGGTTAATTACGTCTTAATAGGAGTTGCTATTTATGTTCTACGTGTGAAATAAGCGTACACGGTGATGATTTCTGATTTCCATCACACTCTATCCGAAGAATTTGCTCTAATCAATAATTCTGATTGTGTTCTAGAAATTTAAGGGCGATTTACTGCTGAATATTGAACTTTAGGTAGTAATTTAGACTATTTTTATAAACCCAATTAAAGATGATTTTATTTCGTATTTTTGATAAAAGCAGACTATTCTCCTATTTTTCGCAAAATTATTTCCGTTGTAATAATATTCATAATTATTTATTACATAAAATAAATTTAAGAATAAAAAATTATACGATTTTATTCTATTTTTTAATTGAAATTATAATTATTATTGCAACCAAAATGATTTTGCGAGAAATAGGAAAGAGAAAGAACAAAAACACTTTTAATTAGGTTTTTAAAATAGTCTACATTACTGTTAAAAGTTCTCACGCTTTTTTCACTTACCTATTTGCGAAACTTTCCTAAAATTCTGATTTAAATAGTTTTACTTTTTCGTGACCTGTTGGCATGTAACACCCGGTACATTTCAAGTCCTTTCAGTGTTTTTATTCCTGTTTTGGTTGCCGATGTTTGTGACAAGTGTTACGAAACGTTAGGTACCCAATATCGAACGGTCTAAATTGAAAAATTCGTGGCAATTTTCACGGCACGTTCTACCATGCATAGGTACGTGCCTTTAACCTATTATACAGAAGTCGTTTTGTATCTATTCATGGGATTGCAGTAGCAATTTTTCATGTGGGGTACAAAAGAGTCCCGCTGCATCTGTTTGCTTTCAGGCCTGTCAACGTCTGGTCACCGCGACGAAAGCTCCTCTAACAAACGTCTTGTTTACTATCGTCCTTCTCGTCCTTCCGTCCGTCGGCGTCGGCAAAAACAACAGTGCACTTGATAAATGTCTATAGTTAAAAAAAAAAATATATCTCTATTGGATAACTTTATTTCTATCTCTTCAAAAATAATAGATATTATATTGATCACCTGGTAAAACATGTCGATTTTAATAAAAAAATAATTTTGGTTGCAATAATAATTATCTATAATTATTTCAATTAAAAAAAAAAATTAAATCGTATGATTTTTTATTTTTGAATTTAATTTATGTAATAATTATGAATATTATTACAACGGAAATGATTTTGCGAAAAATAGGAGAATAGTCTGCTTTTATCAACAATACGAAATAAAATCATTTTTAATTTGGTTTTTAAAAATAGTCTAAATTACTATTTAAAGTTCAATATTTATCAGTAAATCGCCCTTAAATTTCTAGAACACAATCAGAATTATTCATTAATACAAATTCTTCGGATACAGTGTGATGAAAATCAGAAATGATCCCCTTGTACGTTTATTTCACAAGACCGTATGCATTTTTCGTGACACCTCACCCCACTGTAAGTATTACTAATTCTTCTATATATAAATTACCCCCAAATCTTCAAGTGCGTAACGTCACTGATTGTATATAAATCTATAAATTATTGCATAATTACGACAGTAGGTACACATTTTTAAAAACAATTTTCGCAAAATAACTGCATTTCGAAATTTCGGTATAAGTACCTACCTAATATAAATAATATTATACTTAAAGTATTTTTCTCTTTTTCTTGGGTAAACCGATCTACCCTTGTCTCTATTAAGCAATTACATCGATTCGGTTGTAAAAGCAATCGGATTAGAGGCTAGCAAGGTCGTCGGACACCCTTTTGCTTCACCATTAGGGTGCAATAGGTATAAAACTCCTATGTAGGTACCTATAGACTAAGCAGAGTCACAATCGGTCGGTCGGTTTGACGATGAGTCTTCTTTGACCGATGAACTACAGACTGTGACTGTAGTTATGCGACGTACACCATAAAGCAAATAGACAGACAGAGTAGATACCCACTGTAACCGGTCACGGTAGCCTCTACGAATTATTTACGGTTTATATTTTTATTGCACAAACTATAATAAATAAATAAATAAATAAATCGTTCCATCTTCGTGGACCTATTTGGTATGGATGTCGTTGGTTTTGGAACGATAGAAGGAAAAGGTTCGTCCGAACTGAATTTATGACTGTATAATAGTAATGATGGTAATAACAGCGGCAATAAAATTATTTTGGAATATTGATGGCGCGGTTATGGTGTTGGGAATTCTTAGGAAACCTTTTAATGATCATCATACGCAAAAAATATTAGATAATGTTTTATATATCTAATAATAAAATGTTATAACGATATTTATGTACGACGTATAGGTAGTCCTTTTACTTCATAAAAAAATATTTTTTCTACAAAAAGTGATTATTTTTTTAAAAAAATTATCGGGAGTAAAATTTGATGGGATTTGGAATTGGCGCAAATTTCTACAGACATGTCTGTTTTGTAAGGATTTTATTAATTTTTTATCTGAAAATTGTTGTTGATTTAATAAATATATGTGCATACTCGTATAGAAGACTAAGTACGTAAAATTCGGCAAAACTTAATTTTTTACCCACTGTTAAGTTTAAAGTTTATTATCTTACTAATGCAGCAATAAGAAAATTAAATTTATGCAATAATTATTTAAATAAAGATAAGTTTCTTCAAATAAACATTAAAAATGATAGGCAAGGCTTTTGATAATCGTAAATACATTACAACTGTAATATATAACCTCACAATTATTACAAATACCTACTCTAATATACATAGACCACGATTCTAGAGTACCTATGGAAATTTTGATTTTTAGTTTTTTAAAAACAAAATTTTTAGTATGTCACGCAAGAAAGAAGGCTATAAAGGAAGCTAAATAAGAAAGAGTGAGATAACTGTGACACGCATGAGAGAGGGCAGTATACGGAGCAACATGAAAAAAGTGAGATAGAAAATCGGCCTGATATTTTGAAGTAGCAGAAATATCGCTTCTAGGGGCGTGACTAAAGCCGTAACTTTAATAATATTTAATACAAAAATCTATTTTTTACACCAAACGAAAGGTTATTATCGATATTCATTACCTATAAAAAATAAACCAGAAATATGCATTAATTATAGCGAGATATTTGCATCTAAAGATTCTCTGATGACGTTACACAATATTTTTCCTGTATACAGTACTTTTGGACTCGGCGAACGCGCCAAAGAGAGCGCGATGCAGTAGAGATAGAGGAAGAGAATGAATGTGGACTTGGCGCCGAGTATCTACCCCAGATCATATACTCTAGATCTCGGTTTTATTTCGTCAACAAAACCTTGAGGCCAATATTTAAACCACTCTGACTTCCTTATATGGTGGTTAACCTTTTGGGTGATGACTTCTATAAGGAAGAGGACGCATTATGCAGGCAGTTTCGAGAAAATCGCCCTTAAAATTTACTCAAAATAGCTGTCTAGCGTTAGCATTAGCGTTACGTTCTCGCACGTGGTGCTCCCATCGTCCTGGGTCCGTTTCCAAACCAATTCTTTTGTTAAATGGTAGTAAATTTTATGTATGATGTATGAGTTTTCGATATTGTTTGTTGATTAATAACCGGTCGAAGAATTTAAAAATGATTTGTGCAGAGTGAGGTTAATGAATTCAACGACTTATTAAATGCACATAGGTACATATACCTATAAGTACTGCACATAGCGTATGTTAATCGACAGAAAATGACAATTCTTGCACAAATGAAGTTACACAATATTTTTCTTATATGTATATACTACTGTTAGACTCGGCGAACGCGCCAAAGAGAGCGCGATGTAGTAGAGGTAGTTTTTAGCGTAGGTTATAGATTAGTTTGGCAACGGACGATTGCACGCAGCGATTAGAAAAAACTATCAACTAGTTGATAATTGCAGGACAACTGCACGCAAATTGTCAACGGTCTACAGGTCAATTGACACGCTTAGTCTCTGTAACTCAGTATTTTACACCCTGTATATGTGAAGGTTCATATAGTATAGATATTTGAAAATATCGGACTTCGGGTTCTTACATTTTAAATCGATGTTTATGCCGCCTTTGGGAAATCAAGACGTCTGTGACAGCACAGGACGTCTTATTACTTCACGATGGCATCGCCAGCAGCATCGCGACGTAATAAATACACCATGACTGTCCGTAAGTACATGTCTACCATCGAAAAAGGTCCTACGCACGCCCTGGAAGCTGCCCTTATTTTTAAATAAACGGACGCGAATAATTTATTGCACACAGGAACAAGACCAACCAGCGCGTCAGTATCTTAAAAATTTAATCACGTAGCTATTTGGTAAATATAGAGGAAGTGGTCCCAATATGGGTCCCCTATTTTTATATTAGGTATATTTTTAAAATAAAATAAAAGTATGTAACTAATTCGAAATCTGAAAGTTGGCGTATCCAACATCAGTCTGTAGTCCTAGAAAGTTAATATTTATTTAATTAAATAAAATAAAAAAGATATTAATTATCAGATCAAAAGTTTGCATTTTTTTAATTTAAAATGAATGTTTGAGATATGTGGGCCTAAATGCAGTTTGAGCTTCTAAGAATTCAAAAAACTGTAGTACCTAACTGTTTCAATGCGTGTGTGTGTACGAACTCGATAACGACATCGTTAATAGTTATATATTTACTAGTGTACTAAGTTAAAAGTTTTGAAGTTGTGTGTTTGTAAGTTTACACAAACACACACAGCCACTACCGTAACCTAATACACAAATAAACACATTCAATGATTCTTTATATAATATAAAAATAACAAACATTATATGCCGATAATATTAAAATAAATCAATAATTGATCTACTAATAAAGCAATGCCCTGATAACAGCAAAATTAAAAATAAATACAGGGTATTCAAAAAAAGTTCAAACAATTAATAGATAATTTTTTTTTTATTGTTTCGTTCAATTCCTTCTTTTATTCTTATGCATATTTCACAGTTTTATTTGAAAAATTTTGTTTAATTTTCGTTATCGTTAATATTTTACTTAAAGGAATGAATGTATATATAGTAGCGATGTGTGAGATGACAGAATTTTTTTTATGGTATCTGGTAGGTTTATTTTGTCCTCTTAATATTAATAAATCAAATTAATTTTTATTTAACGTCATAAATAAATAAATCAACTTATCTGTTAACTTAACAGTTACTTAACAATCTGCGTCTGCTAAAATAAGTAGGTATTCAAAGAAGATATTTGAATTATAAATTTTGCCCTTAGTGTTTGGAATGGTACCGTTAAGTACCAGGAATAACAAATAAAAATGGTGCAATTGTACCATCGTTTATTTTATTGCGTAGAAAACGTGCCGTTTTTGCACAATTCGTCGTAACCTAACGGTGTTCAAGCAATTTTTGCAGTTAGGTATTTTTCTTTTTCTTAAAACGAATGGTTGCAAAATAACCGTAAAACATTATTCGAAAAAGCTTTAGTATCTACAATTTGCAGCATTTATTAAGAAAACGGTCCTTTTGAAAGAAACTTTATTAGGCACCATAATATAACGTAACAAGACACGGAACCTTTCGGAAGAATAAAAATTTTTCGAAACCGAGGGACTCGTTGAAATTCTTAAAATTATTTATTTATGGCAGACCAATAAACAAATAAACTGGACGGATGTCTTTTCGCATGGTGCATCGACCCCTAAAATGCCGACTGGGGTTGATGGTTATAGTTTAGTTTTTGCCGGCAACAGGGGTAGGTGACCTGGCACAATGGTATTACACTCAAATAAACCACATCTATGACCATCGGTCGTTCCCAACCACCATAAAACTAATCGATTTGTTATGGGGTGTTTAGTTTATACGTATTTGGACAGAAACGATGTAAATTATGGAAGACTTTTCGGAAATAGTGCATTGTAAGTGCCATTTGCGGTTGATTTAGTCTTTGAAATGTTGACATGAAGAGCAACTTACGCCTTTCAAAAGATTCCGTTGTGGCTTTTAGATGTGAACACAAAAACAAATGGTACATGAAAAATTGCTGGTTGCACCATGGTTTTGTTTGCTGTTGCACCCGTAGAGTTTCCCGAAAATTTTTGAACAGCGTTTTAAACCGAAAAATCATTAAAAATAATTTTTATTATTGTGCATTTTATGTACGATATTCCAAATTGAAAAATTCAATTTAGAAAAAGTTGTACTTTATTACGTACAATTGTTTTATTTAACAGTTATAATCTTCAGACGGATATCACTACTAAAATTACCAATTTCTGAGTGTCAAAATTTAAGATGTATTGTGTCGTCTTTTGGTATTAGGGTAACACAATTTTAGATTTTGATTTTGTATATACGTAAGTATCTAATGGGCGGATGCTCTAAATAAGCGAAAAAAGTAACATAAAATTTACACCAAAGAGTTGTGGCAACAAATAAACTGAAAAGCTTTGTACTGATTCAAAAGTATATGTTTGATAAAACTTGGCAACACCGCTATACAGGGTGTACCACGGAAGTCATTCATTAGAACTTTAAGAAGTAATAATCGGAATTTAATTTTAAAAATTTCGCTTTCGTGTTAATTTGATATAAACTTTTTATCTTAAATATTTTCAAGTAAATTTCACTTCCGGTTATACCGGAAATAGGCACTAACTTTGTTAGTTAACTTAAAGAAAAGTTTCATAACATGAACCTACCCAAAACTCCACCGTTTAGGAAATAAACGACCATCTTCAATTTTTTTTTAAAAAACAGGGTTCTTTGATATCATTTAAGAAACTTTTTCGAAAGTTATACAGTGTGTTCAAAAAAATAAACTGAATATTGGGAAATTCAGACAACAAAAACTTTCTTATTTTAAATGGTACACCCTGTATATTTTTCTATATTCGAAAGCAGAATTTTATTCTGAATTGTTTGATATGTGGGTACCCTATACCTATCATTTACCATTAAAGAAATATCACTGATTTTTGTGAATGATGATTAATTTTAATGATTTTTAAATATTTATGTTGTGCAATGAATTGTCATTTCAATTGTTGATGTTTTTGCATTACTTAGCACTATTCGTGGCATAAACTTACTTTTTTTGAGGGTGTGTGTTCTTTCTTAATCACAAAAGAAAAAAGATTAAATTAGGTACCTGCGTTAAAATGGAAAACGAGGTCGGAAATTACACAAACGCAGATATTTTAGATTTATTTTACATACATGGGAAATGTGACAAATTTTTTTCTCGAACATGTCCTTTGATTAACAAAAAAAAACCCAATGTCTTGGTACACCCTGTATCCAATTTAATACTGAGGCAATAAGTTCTTGTTGATTATTTATTTATATCTCTGATAAATACCATGTTTTTTCCAAAACCGACGTTTTAAGGATTTTGCAAATTGCCTTAGGTACATTAATAAATTGACAGAACCTGACAGAAAACCTAACCTAAGGCCACCTAAAGCCCAAACTCATTTTAGTTACTAACCAACTGTTAAGAAAATAAAAGTCCCTGTTTTTGAATATACCCATGTAGGTATCTATTATTTATAAACTAACATTTATCTTTTATATGTAATCCAAAAACGCAATATAGGCGTTTTCATTTAAAATACCTACATTTCCTGTAAGTATAACCGGAAGTTAGCCATATTTGAAAACATTTTTACGCCATTCCACTTTGGGCAACTTTTGTTTGAAATATTTCTCTTTATTTTGAAAGATGTTAATGTTACTGTATTGTTTAGTGGTTTTCAATATTTATTAAATTTAATTTTTTTTTGTGTTGAAGTTGTAACCTTTTGCAATAATACAATAGATTTTATACGAAATCTCCTAGATCGACTTAAATTAGAGTTCTTGGAATATGTTTTAGTATGAATGGGACAGGGTCGTATTGAGGATTTTCCAATGGTGGGGGGTTCACAAGAATTTCTTCCTTTTTGATAGCTATTAAGTAATAAATAAATTTCCATTTTAGTTTTTCGTTCCTCGCTCCTCACTTTGTTTAGGTATGTTTTATTGAATAATTACGTAAGTTTTCATTGTTGCAATGCAATATAGGCGTAGCTTATACTTTAACAATTGCTTTACTTAAGTACCACTTCTTATTTCAACAATAGAAAAAGCGCCCTGAGATTGGTGTATTATTGTAACTTTCAATTATTATTAACCTCAACATCGTACCTACGTATTATGTCTCTGTATCTGATGTCTAATTTAGCCACCTCAGATACCTTACTTATTCGCACTAAAAGGTGTGGTTAAAAATAATATATACCTACCTATCTATCAATTATACGTCTGACCATTATTAAAGGGTCGCAATTACCGTTGACAAAAGGCTTTCGCGAGAATTATACGGGGGGCATTCGGCCGGTAATCGAGCAAGAGTAACAATGCGATCAGATGACCACTGGCCATCGGTGCCAATTTAGCGACAAAGAAAATCTCTGGGCAATAATAACAATTGCCTCTAACGCGCGTTGACAGATGCGACCGCAGCCACCCACGTTTGCCAAAGTCGATCAATCGCTTTATTGCCCTATTACCGGATTTGCTTGGCAAAGCCGCCTGCGAATTGTTTTCGTCCTATTAATTTTGTCAGCACGCGCGCATTAATTCTCCAATGTGCTAAAATTTCCACTGCAGTAACGTCCTAATAAACATGTAGGTACCCATGTATATATAGTATACTACAGTAGATATATCTATAGATATTGTAGACAGTAAGTAGATGGATGTATGTATTTGACAATAACAAAATTACCTACAAAATTTTAATTTTCAGTTATAAGAATAATTTAATTAATAATCAATAAAAGATAATTTTGTCAATAAACGGTATGAAACATCAGTCAAATAGTGAAAAAAAAATTATTTTCTGATTTAAATTATTAATGCTAATACAATAAATATTCAACATGATGATGACGCATAACTACGTACAAGTTATTTTCATTATCTGTTGTCGCTTATTGGAAAATTAACTTGTTTATTTATTATTTTATTTATTGAAGCTCAAAACCAGTATGAAGATGTCATAAAATACAAAAAACTGTCGTAATTCATGCGTGCGTATTGAAATAGGTTGCGGTTCAGGATGGGTGTGTTTACATTTACATATCCCTCATCCTTTCCCAAAATTTTTATTCGTAAGAGACTAAGAATAACCTCTCAGAGTTAATACAAACAAGGATTATCATGTATATAAATTATTCCGTATCTATAGATTATAATCTGCAACAATAAACATTACACGATCTCAAATCACTACTACTAAGCGCGTATTACAATAGACATGGAAGACCCATGAAGGGGTGGTTTCCGCGCCCAACCCAACTGACGAACTCTACGACTTACTTTTTTTTTTTAAGAAAATCGGAAGGGACTAAGCTATTGTACATACCTGTTTAAGTAACACATCCAATTATTTCAAAATACAATGGAACTTATTATTGTTAGAAGAAATAGAAAAGCATTTTTTTTTAACATTTAACATAAACTGTTTTCCTTTACCTCTTTTTACTCCTGTTTCTGCCTTTAATATTACTTTATTAACTAGCCCTTCATATCTCTACTACTTTACGTCTTTAATTTTTTTTTCCGACGCTTTTGCACCAGATGATTTTTAAAAGTTTTATAAATATATAAGTCGTCGAATACCTAACCTACAATAAATCTATTCAGAAACGTTGCAGTTTACCGATAGATAGCAATAATGTTTCTGCAAAAGGTCTGTGCAATAAACTTTAAAAGGTTTTTGTTCCTTCGTTCGTTCACCTTTTAGATACTATACCATCTTTTCAAACTGCATAACTTTTATTGTTGTGTTGCTGTTATATTGGGACTACAGAGTACAATTAATACTTATTTCTTTATAGCTTTTTAAACTATTTATTATTGGACTATATTTTGCAATTTAGTTGCAAAATACAGTTACGTAAAGTATAAAATATTGGAGGTGAACATAATAACCTTATTTTTTTTTTAATTACTTATTTGGATATTGTACCTAGAGCAAAACATTTATTGCTTTTATGATTTTTTGTAGATTCTTTCCATTTAGTGCGTTATAATCTGAAACCCTAAAACAGTTATATAATCCATTTTTGGTTAAAGTTTCAAATATCCATTATCAATACGAAAATCGTTTAAATAACAGTTTTTATGACGCACCAATGGCATTAATCTATAAAAAAAAATAAAAGTGGTATCTAAATTTTTTTATTTACAAGATTCAATAATAAAATTTTTAATATTTTAAGTATTAAGTACCTACCACTTTTGGAACATGGTTTAAATTGCGAAAGAGGTAATATTTAAAAAAACCTTTCTTGAAGTTTTGTTCAGCTCCAGTACCTAATTCTTGAAAAAATTCTTTAAAATATGTGTAGAGTAACTATGTGTATTTTTTTTTTCGATCAAGGGAAGTACGAAAAAAAAAAATAAAACGTTAAAAGCACTGTTTTTAAGTTCCTGAGTCCAAAAACAATGTTCAGGGTTCAAGACTGGATTTCCCCTTTGTGTCCCAGTAAAGCCAAAAAGTAAAACAAATTTAGGAGCATTATTTCTAAAACCCAGGATAGGTACTCTTTGTTTAGGGGTACCTTTCTACTTCTATAAATTGACTTTTTAGTCACTGATATTTTGCACTTTTTTTTTATTTCTATACTTAAACATATATACCTAATATATATATATATCTACTTACTAATTGGCGAACAAGCTATCAAATTTTGTCAGGGTTGTAATGATTTAAATCCGGGAGAGATAAAGCAGTGCCGGGCCATAAAATTTTTATAGCCGCTGCGTTGCTGGGAGCAATTCACAATCAGATTCGTCTGCTAATCAAATCGCAATAAATCAGGAATAATTCTTGTATCGATTTTCTATTAGCGAAACGACAAGTATTACATACATTCGTACATGATATGGGCCTCTACATCTACTATATTAATCCCGTCTTATATCCCGACAACAGTAGAATTTCATCGTGGGATAAATGCAATAGGGAATAGAAACAATTTGTCACGCGCTCGCCCATTGTTTTGTCCCCTTTTCTGATTATAATACATTTATCTGAATTAGAGCCCAAGCGAGTAGAATGATGCGCTTTGTATACACACATAGATACCGACATAAATATGTATCTAATATTAGTGGCCTGTTCCTTTGGCATCTGTTTTGCTATATCTATTATTCCGTAACATAAAGGCAATTGCATTATTATCTCCTCGTCGTTGTTCTAAATGTAAATCATATTATCGGGGTTTAATAGGGATTTTCCCTGTCACAACAGAGACGTTATCCATTGCAAAAACTTTGAACGAACGAATGAATTAATGAATGAATATTAATTTTCGATGAGCCAAAATAATTTAAAATATATCTACTTAGGTACCTGTATAAAGGGGTTTCAGTGACATATTAATGAGGGGAGGAGGTGGATTCTGGTCTAGACTTCCCCTTTGAAATTATAAAAGAATTAGAAATTTATTCACAGTTGATATAAGTACTCAAACACAGAGTAGTACCTTGTCCTTTTATAAAAAACAGAGTTAGTTTTGTTGTTAAAATCTATCAGTAAAATAGTGATTAGCATTCAGTAGGTATCTATTAAAGGGAATAGAACACAAAATTGGGAATGCCTTTTAATTAATATGGAGAAAAAATAAATTAAAAAAAGAGGGTTGATAAAGCTTTAGCTTGGTAAAATTACTCAAAAATATTTAAATAAAACAATAGGAAATAATATGGACCTATTAGAGGATAAAGAAAGGACTTTAATGAAAAAATAAATTAAGATAGGTACCATTTGAAAAAACAAAGTAATTCGTGTTTGAATTTTAGAATTTCTTTTGAACGCCCTGTATAAGTTCAATTTTGTCAAGGTGTTATCTTTGAGATTCAGCTATCACTATTATTATTTATTATTATTATTAATATTGACAATCACAAGATGAGCCCAAGTTTTAGAATTGAATTTAGTCTACTAATTCATGTACCTACTTCTAATAGTCTATCAACTTGAAAAACCTTGTATAGTTACAGACTTATTAGAGGTAAAAACAGGGACAAAGAGGGGCAGAAGTAGCTATAATACGGGCGCTATTTCAAGAAGTAAATCTCATAAATCTATTACCTTAGGGGTGGGTGCTTTATTTTGGTTTCATCTTTGTGTTATAACCAATCAAGTTAAATCGGCATTTGTGTACCACAATTAAGTGTGTGAAACTAGCCATTACATTACTATTCAGTGACGTGCTCAGTATTTTATTCGTACACGATAACAAGACTGTTAGTGAAATGTAAAACAAAATCTTTATATGAAATTAAAATTATGAATTATATTGCGAATTTCACTGAGCTCAAAATTTTCATTCTCTAAACAAGTAACAGGATATTTTCTTTTATAATTATGTTTTATTGGTAGGTACACTAAATTTCGGAATATTGTTCTTTTCTGATTCTTCAGCTTCCCTAATAATCACACGCTCTACACTACTTAACGAGACCCCTATAGCCACACTCACTTCACTTTTCACAGCCTTTAAATTTGTCGTAATATTTTCGTCTTTCCGCGAATTAACCATGAACAGAAATACATTGTCTATTACTTTTTTTGTTTGATTTTGAAGAACTTTATTTCGTCCTAAATTGCTCTTTCTAGAATCGTCTTTGATTGTTATCCACAATAGACACGACAGTTATAACAGATGATGTCGAACTAACGTTAATTTTTAAAGAAGGATAAATTTTAGAAGTGACCTGGTATGAACTTTACAATCATCATCTAGTGTAAATCACAAATTAATGAGATACCTTTAATGACATATACATATAAGGGACCATAGCTAGGGCAATTACCTACAGCTACTGAGAATTTAGGTAATAAGTAACGATAATTTCAGCTATTAACGTAAATAGCCAAAACCCTTTAATTGAATTATTAGACATAAGAATTATAATACATACATAATTTAAAAGGAATAAGCATAAGTACAATATTAAAATTTGTATAGCTATGGTAAGAAAAGAAACACACTGATTATTGAAATTGAAGATTTCTGATAAAAATTCATAACAAAAATTTTTATTTATGTTAAAAAAATTACTGTAGTTGATCTGGCGATTAAGAAAAGTTATTATTTGGCTATTATTTGTGAAAACATAATTGTAATATTTGTTTCCATTTTTTGATTGTATATTTTTTATATATGTATCTACCTATATAAAAATTAATGTAAATGAAATTTAATAGAATTAATTAAATTTAATTAAACAGGCGGGGTCAACCACCATTACTGTATTTATTTACCTCCCTTAAAAGTGACAGGTACTTCTTGAAATAGCGCCAGTACAATACTTATATGTTGTAAGTTGATTATATTATTATTGGCTTTTGAAGTATAAGATTAGTTCAGGATAGGAAAAAGTAAATTGCAATTTTTGGAGGCGAAGGCAATGGATAATGATATCAACAACAGACGTGGTTAAAAGTTGCAAAATATAATTATTACTCAAAGATGAAAATACAAAATAAACAAATTTTGTGAATCTCTGGTGCTTATGAAAGTCATTGTACAAGCTGCGGTGTTATTTATGTAGGACAAACTAGAAGATCATTTAAAATTTAATTTAAAGATGAAAAAATGAAATACACTTAAGTTTCAAGAAATATATTTATTTGATCACTACGATTATAATGAAGTTTCAACAAGTAACTGCCTATACAGTCAAATATTTAATTTAAAGAGCTTAAAAAACCTCGTTGTTAATATTAGCCATAATTATTAAGTAAAGATAAATTAAAGAAGTTTATGTACATAGTTGTACATTGTCAAAATAAAAGTTGGACTGAATTTTTTAGAATTACTGCAGAAATGCAAAAGGAAGTTTTCCAAAATAAAAAGATTATTAATGAACAATGTGTAAAGGGTATAAAAGCTCGACATTTTCCAATAATGAAAATAGATAATGATTTTTTTATACTTATGTAGAGTGAAATTTTTGAACCAAAACTTCGAATTCGGCCAGATGTAGGAAGACCGAAGGGCTGTATTATTTAACTGATAGCCAATCACGTGCAACTTCCCTATCTGTATACTTGAAGGAAATAGCTAGAGTGCCAACATTGTACCTACCTTCTTAGGGCGGGGTTTGCTGGTGCGCATCTAGTCGTTAAGTCTCGGTTGAAAAATTTTACACTACTTACCTATATAGGTAGGTACAGTTTAGCTTCATCATAAATTATTAGATATTACATATTATCATCATGAATTATTGTACATGATTTATTATTTAGTTACCTTTTTTGATTCCTTACCAGATCTCACTTAAAACTTTCGTTAAGGGAAATTAATAGAAATGAAAAAATCTATATAAAATATTGAGTATTTTTATTAATTACGTAACATGAAATTTTTCAATCGATCAGTTGGTAGTTTGCAATTCACTTAAATATAACATATAGGTAAATATCATAATTTCTACAATTCTATAGGCTACTTTTGGTATCACTGGACCTATTATTATCTACAATTACATACATATATACATACCTATACACCTTAACCTAAAATAATTTATTAACTAACTAACTAATTATATATACATCACAACGACTGTTTGTCTATATTTAACTTAACAATTACCACATTTATTGTACGTTTATCACAATTAACCAAAACTTGCATTACCTACGCCTCAGACTTGTACGGTTTGAACAGTTTCGGTTTGTCTTGCATGGGAGGAATTTGGGTCTGATCGATCTTGGCAGGCATCAGCAAACCGTCGGAAGGGCTCGGGCTTACGCTTAAATCGGAATGAACCGGCGAACTCTTGGGTGACAGTTTCAAGTGATGGTCAGAAAGCTTGGGATATGCGGGGAAGTCCAAGCCGAGACTTATGTTTAATCCTGTTGCCAACTGAGGTTGCGGCACCGCTTGAGGAAAACCTTGTATGCTTCCGCCAAGTGAAATTCCCTGACCCATACCCAGTCCCGGATTAGCCAGAGGCATGTTGCTTTGGGGAATACCGAAACCTGAACCGTACGGATGGTACCTGGGGTGGTAGTGGTGAGGGTGGTACATTGGCGGCGGAGGTGCGTAATGTAAGGGTAAACTGGAAGCAGCTGCTTGCAGGAGGGATGCTGCAAAAGCTGGATCTGTGTAGACTGCAGCGTACGGCCATGCGATTGCCATTTTTTGACGCTTGTCTTTCATACGACGGTTTTGGAACCAAACCTGAAACAAAAGGAAAAAAATATGAAATAAAAAAAAACGGTCACTTTAATATGATACTAAGTATGCAATTATCTTGGCGTTTATAATACTAAAAAATATTCGGAATCAATTAATTCATCTGGAGGATGTGAGACGACAATGATGACATGTTAATGGACTTTATATTATATCTAGTAAGTGTTTCCGAAATGAAACATAATTGAATGTGTAAACTTTGGTACCGAGAGAATCCATTAAGTTGCTAAAAAACCCTTTACGACATGTTGTAAGTGGTGGCAGAGGCAGAAACATAAATACGTATATACATAATTGAACACTAAAGACGGCCACTACTGGCCAATTAGCACTATCTGTTTAAATAAAACATTAATACAGCTTTTAACACTTCAAAGACGCCGCGTTTTTTCGTAATGTGCGCCGTTTTAGCTCTTAAGCCGAGCACATTTCGGCTTATCTGCTCTCGAATAGCCGCGTTTCAGTAGTCTAATGGAGAGATAAGTTCGAATCATACGTTTTATGAAGTGCTAACTACTCGAGATCAAGGCGGCTGGGCCACCATAACACACACGCACACTTGATCCATTCATGAAACAAATATTTGCCCGGTTTTATGGGAGTGTTACTTTTTACTGACCACGTGAAAGCAGGCCGTCATACAAACGCATATTATAGGTTATCGACAACACGCCATGGATTTTTTTTTTGTTTTTCAAGACAAAGACCATTATTATTGACTCAATACTCAAAAACAACTTTAGTACCTACAAGAGATAATTCACAGAAGTGCATACCTATAGAGAAACACAATATTTCTGTAAAAGAGTTGTTAACGTAAAGAAGCACAGCCATCTATAAAGAAGCAACAGCCATCTAGCGACGGGAAAAAATATTAGTTATTGAGAAAATAAAAAAAAATGAGGGAAGCAAAAGACATTATTACTTAATTTGTAGACTGTTCAAAATTAATGAGTTTAAGTTTTATACTAAATCAAAATTTATCAATGATACCTAATTACTTTAATAAATAAAGTTAAAATCTCACTATAAATACAAATGTGAGGTAGATAATTTGTTTTGTCAAAATCTGAATCTGAAATAAATTCAATTTCAATAAACTTACTCATACCTAATACTTACCCACACCAAAGTAAGTACAAAACTAACAGTAATTGCCAAAACTTGAGGAGTTTTCGTGGTGCTAAATATCAATATAGCTCGAAAAGATTAAGTGTTTTTTATTGGTAATATCTAATATTACTTAATAAATAAAACCACTAATTTTTACTTTAAAATTTTTATTCCTGACAATCGTTTCATTTTTACTAAGGCATCTTCGGAGGAAGTCCTAGTACTTACTATAAGTAGGTACCTAATAGTGGCTAGTACTTCCTCCGAAGACACCTATAGCAATAGAGGGCAAAACAATTGACAGGAATATACATTTTAAATAAAAGATTTTAAATATATAATAAACATGAAAAAAGAGAATAGTGTAGGAACAACAAATAAATAAATCATTTTTTTGAGATTTTTCAAACTGTTGGTTTCTTTTGACAGCGAATTTATAAATAGATAATGGCGACATTTAACTATAGCTTTTTAGCTTTAAAAAATGCTGAAAAAAAATCAATTTCACAAATAACTCTTCATTATAAGTAGGTACCTATTTTTGATACCCACCCTTGCGATTTCTTATATGCAAACAGATTACAAAAAAAGTGTATCTACCTATTATTGACTTTTAGTTACTTGTATGAGAATCTAATTTTGTTGATAATTTTTAATAATTACAATTACATTTGTTGATTACTGGCGATATATTAGCTTTTATTGATTATGAATTGTCAATTTATTATTTATATGGATGAAGAAAAAACTAAATTTTTACGGGAATTAAAATATGTTATAACATTGTTATTGTCGATAATAATTGTTAGGTAAGATGAAGGTGGTTTTTTACCTACCGGTTTTCCGTTATTTTTTTCGAATGCGCAACACTTTACTTCCGGGACATTTTGAAAATAAAAACATTGAAGTGGGACATTTCACCCCATGTTTTAATTGTTTCTAAATTTCCATTAGGTACACTTTTCCCATACTTTGTTGTTTTTTCAAAGTTCGTCTTATATTTTCTTGGTTTTTATAGCAATTTTATTGTTTATTATTTGACATTTTCTTCATTGATTCATTTATTTTTTAGTCAGGTGGTGAAACGTCCCGCGGGGGTGAAGTGTCCTAAGACTAGTTTTTTTTTTCACGTTATGTACCTATAGGTACTAATAAGTACTTATTTTGATTTTATAATTGAGAGCAAGGACAGGGCAAGGTCGGGAGTGTCAAAAAAATTACACAAACTTCTTCTAAACCCTCCTATACACACTTTGCTTTGTTCACAATTTGATTATATAATCGCCTATAATCAACAAAGATAATCATAAAATTTAATAATAACTTAATAAGTAGGTAATTACATTTTCATGCATTTGGGTGGCATAAAGAAGAAGTTATGAAGGATAGGATAATCGTGGAAATTAAATTTTTTTCAGGGATCAAAAAGCTGAAAAACTATTCGAAATCTGAAGTTAATGTAACCTAAATCTTTTTTATAAGAAATCCACAATAAATTAAAGAAAAAATCATGAAAATCTGTCGAATTTTGGACTTTTTATCACAAACAAAAAACACTTAGGTACTTAATTGGTCGCGAAATACATATACAACCTACACGAAATTGCAGAAGAAACCCAGTAAAATCAGTTTATATAAGATTAGAAGATTATTAGACCAAAAATAAGCAAGAGCAGAGAGATATAAAATAAGATCTTTAAAAAATTTCGGAAATAAAAAAAATCAAATAACTATTAGGTAGGTACCTATTATTGTGTCTAATAGTTATGAAAAAATAATTTTTTTTTATATCTTATTAAAACAAATTGGTATAGGAGTATCTATTAGGTTCATTTCTGACCCGACGGAATTTTTTTGGTAAACCCACTTCCAAAAAATGTTCAAAATAATCGATTTTTCTCGAAAAAATTAGAAGCAGAAATAGAAAAAAAATTGATGGATAAAAAATCCTACCTTAATAGTGCTTTCAGGAAGGTTCAATTGAGCAGCTAGTTCACACCGACGGGGTCGAGACACGTAATTTTCTTTGTAAAATTCCTTTTCCAACCTGGCCAGTTGCTCCCTTGTAAACGCGGTCCTATATCTTCTAATGTTGGGGTCGTTTTGCATTTGGCCTGGTGAAGAATTCAATTTGGTGTCACCAGGAATTGGCGACAAAGAATCTGAAACAATCAGATAAAAAAATAATCAATAAAATCCTGGTATCTAATCGAATATTTACGTAGGTAAATTATTATTTTTGATTTTGAAATTAAAAGGGGTTGGGAGAGGTATTTTTAAATTAAAAAATGAGTAGCTACATACCTTTTTTGATTATTTGCGTGCTATTTGGCGATTGTGGTGGAGTTTGATGGCTTTGATGATGATGATGCATGTTGTAATGGGGTGGAATGACGTCCAACACGATCGAGCCACCCTTAGATTGCTCTTGTTGATACATTTCGACTTTTCGCTTCACTTCAAGACACTGAACTGAACAACAAACAAAACGACACCGTTTCACAGATCCGCCGTTCCAATCGGTTATAACGTCCAAAGTGATAATGAAGCAGTTTCGAACGACGTGGATGTCTTTAAGGTTAGCGTTCGGAGGCGGTGCTTTAAAAGAATCTGGTTGGCTGCAGTGCGACGGGCGGTGATTGGTCGTGGCCGCAACTTCGCCTTATGTCCCCTGTATTTTGGGGCGAATTTGGCGCGAGATACTGCTTATAACCTTTTAGTACATGTCGGGACGTATTAAGCGGATATATGGGCGAGTCTGGGCCTTAATAACCGAGCCGGGCGAATGGCTCGCATGCCGTGATTATGCTTTTATGCTCCAATAAAGACTTTTACGAAGTTTTCCGCTATTAGACGTTTCGGTATTTTAATTCCCAACGGCAGGTACATAAGGATAATTAAAAATATTAGGTAGATATATCTACGTACAGGTAGGTACCTACCTGGAAACTATTTATGTACTACACAGTATCTATTGTTATTGTTTTTTTTTTTTTGTTAATTAAAAACTATGTAAGATACACAAATCAGAAACTGAGATACACAAATAATTGAAAGTAGAAATGATTTAATGAATGAATAAGTATCATTTTAATATCTATGCTTTTTGGGTAATTTATTAGGTGCTTGACAGTCTTTTTGGAAACTAATGGTACCTAATGACTAACAATTTGGTCTAAATCATGTTTAGAGTTATAATCTGAATTTTTCTTGAGCACAGGTAATAAGGGAGCGGAGGGATAGCTGTAACACTTTTTGTTTTTTTCAATGGGGTAGTTAAAATATTGAGTAGATTTTTAATGAGAGGACATTTATTCAGGTATCAATTAGGTACACAGTTGGCCAAATTGGACACTTTTAAAGAGGAGATAGACAAAAACCGATGTCGCTGTCTGAAGCTCAATTTTTTGTGACAAGTTCATTGGTGCAAACCGCGTTTCCGTCTCGTTATCTGTCACCGTTTCAGAGATACAGGGTGTTTTTGGAAAATGTACCTTTTCGAAAAACCTCTATAACTTCTTCTTATTCTAATGTACATAAGGGCTATTTCAGAGACAGTGCGATTGCAATACCGGGTAGGAACATAAATTTTTTTAGAAATTAAATATCTATAGGTACCTACTTATTGTGAGAACAGTTATACAAAATAAAATTTTTAGGTGGGTTAAATACGTTTATACCTTTAAAATTTAGTGACCACGAAATTCTCCAAATCTTTTCCCATTTAATTTTTTTTCCATCAGCTGTAATAATTAGGCAAACGATATCCGAATGATGAGGCTCGAATTTTGGACACACTGTACTTATAAAAAAATTATTGCCGTCATAATATTAAGAAGACAATTGATCTCAAATTTTGACAAAGTTAAATACCTACTTATAGTAGGTACATAACGCTTTACAGGTAGATAATAGATAATTTAAGATTCTGGTATGGGACAGCATAATTTTCAAATAGCTCCCGAAAATCCTTAATAGGCTTACATCTTATAATCCATTTATAACTAAATACTTACAAGAAAAACTTCAAACTTGAATTTCGAAAGAGTTCTTGAGATTACATCTACCTATAAAGACTCTCTATTTGAATTATTATGAGCCGATACTTTACACACAATAATTTGTCATTCCTTTGCATTCTTTTGTAATCGGATGGTAATACCTTCACCCAACCAACCTCTCCCCCCCCCGTGGCTGGTAATAATTAGACCGCATGCTGGTACATAGATACCTGTTGTACCTACTACCTTACACCGTTAATTGAAATCCAATAATAAAATCCACTATACTTAAGTACCCATCAGGTATATATAGGTGTATAGGTAATAGATATCCAACATCAGATATATCTGATACCTACATTAGGAAATTTGAAGCAATTATTAGTTCTCAGTACCTAATAGATTTATGAACGTCTACTTATTTATGGTTTATAAATAAGTTAATTATTCCTGTAGGTATTATAATTTCCTGTCACGAAAGTACGATAGATAAACGTAGCCGAATCACACCCTTAATAGATATTTAATTACAATAGGTACCTACGCATTCTTAGGTAAATATATTAAATATCATAGACATAGGTATTTAACAATTGGTGAAAAAAAGGAAAAAATGCGTTTTTGGTTTAAAGTCATATCGTACAGATTTATCTCTTCCGAAAATAGAATAATCTGGAATTTGCCGATAATTAAAACGTCCAAGTTAAGGACCAAAAGGCTTCTTGCACCTACTTTCGATATGCAGGGTGATATCATTTAATTAGAATTTGTAATTAAAAATCGTTAATTTTGACATGTACAGGTTTCAAGGTACAGTTTCAACAAAAAAGTTGAACTTCTTGGATATTATGGGTTGCCTATATTACTACTTATTAGGTACTTTGACGATTTAGAAAGAAGTTTGAAAAAAGCAACTGAGCTCATGATACTAAATTGTCAACCTGATTATGATTTCCTAAATGGTATGCATAATGTGACCATTTATTCTTTGACTCAAAACGGGACATTAGTTTATTTACTTAGGTCAAATAATAGGTAGTCAATAAAAAAAAACCACTTTTTTAAAGTTATTTATTCGGAAAAAGTTAGTTGGCTTAAAAGTTACGAATCACAAAATATAGGTAGGTACCCAAAATGTTTAGTTATATTTATATTTATCAGAAGAAGAACAAATTTGTTTTAATATAGCTGGTGACGATTTCAAGTAAGAATGAAACTCTTGGCACGTTTTTCTTATATTCACCTCAACATCGCCTTTAGAACTGAAATTTGTAACTGGATTTTCTCAGATGTCCACGGGCAGGGCGGTGACCGGCCGTCTGTGGCCGTCTGCTACTCAAATTTTCGCGCGATTTCTGAAAACGGGACAATTTTGCGTCCCACAGTTCATTTCGGGGACACCGGGACTCGTAATTTTAAAAAGGGACAGTCCCGTTCAAAACGGGACGTCTGGTCACATTAGGTATGCACCACTGTCCAGTTTTCCATAAGTGACCAAGTGAAATTAAATGTCATTGGATGTTAATTCAACATCATAGATTCGATTGTTATAATGTCATTATTTCCCCCTCTACCTTGGTGACTTAGCGATCGCAGTGACGCTTTACTACAGAGCAAAAAAAAAACATGAAGACTATAGATAGGAGTTCAATCTCTATGGTCTTCATGCTCCATACAGGGTGTACCAAGGAAGACGTTCGTTAGAACTTTAAATAATAATAATCAGAATTTAATTTTGAAAATTTCGCTTTCGTAGTAATTTGAAATGAACTTTTTATCTAAAATATTTTCAAGTAAATTTCACTTCCGGTTATACTGCAAATAGGCACAAACTTTGTTATTTTAAATAGAACACCCTGTATTTTATTATACCATTAAAATTTTTAGTTAATTTAAAGGAGTTTCATGACATGAATCTACCCGAAAACTCCACCATTTAGGAAATAAACGACCATCTTCAATTTTTTTTTAAAAAACATGGTTTCAAAAATAATTTTATAGCATCAATAATAATGCTCATTATTTAATCAACTATTGAATGATCCTTGATATCATCTGAAAAAAATTTCGAAAGTTATACAGGGTACCTATTCAAAAAATTAAACTGAATATTAGGAACTTTAGACAACAAAAACTTTCTTATTTTAAATGGAACACCCTGTATATTTTTAATTACACAAATTGAATCAATGTTTCTATAGTACCTGTAAACAATTAAAATATGTTCTGTGTCACAATGACATTTAACGACCACCCTTATAAAAATGTGTATGATCCCTATACTTTTCCTTATTGTGATTATTTTTTATACCAAGTGTCAAACGAGTTATCCTGAAAATTCTGTAATGTACGATCGCCTAGAACATGAACTGAGGAATCGAGAATGTTGTATGAAACGTATGAGATGTTGCAGAGCAACTCAGACATCTCCCACTATAGAGATGAGAGCCATTATGACCCGCTGTCCCAATGTTCCTTCTGATAACAGCATTCTCACTAGACACAATTTGAAGGAATCCATACCGGTTTCAAAAGAGCACATTAAAAATTTTCAAGGATTCGAAACCGATGAACGTCTACTTTCAAGTCAGATATTAAAATGCAATAGGAAAGTAATTGTTACATTGCGAATAAAAAACGAGGGGATTTTAAGTAACAAAAGTCAATACATTGTCGTGGATCATGTGTACGATCCAAAAAGTAAAACTAAAACACGTCTTTTGAATCCTTACGTAGTCAAATTGAATCAGGAACGTATGAAACAAGTGTATCCAATGTCGATGACACACGTGGTTAATGCAGAGGCCATTGAACAAGTAATCAACAAACGGAATCGCAGATACAAGGGTTGCGATGTTACATCAAAACACCCCACGTGCGGTTTGATAACCTTCAGAGGCAAAATTGTACCCTACAGCAAAGGATTTTGTTGCTCTTGTGATCGCCAGAAGAACGAGATGTGGCAAAAACCAACTGGAAGCAAAGCAAGGGAACCACTCATAGTGTACAGTGACCCTGCATACCTTTTAGACGGGATTGAATGTCCCAGACATTTGAAAGGATGGGAGATGAGGGATCAAACGCCCATATCATTTAGGAAAAAACCTGCTAGTAAAAGTAAAAGCGATTCCCAAAACGATTCTAGACCTATTTCTGAAAGGTTTGCTCCTGATAGAAAATATGGAGGAATAAAATCCACCACTTTTGTACCAGAGGAAGAAGTAGAGGATGTAGTCATGAATGCGTTGAGGCCGGATGAAGATTTGAGTGACGACGAAGATTTGGATGACAGGATAAAAAATTTAGAGGCCCTTCTTGAAAATTATCGCAAAAGAGAAAATCGAGAGAAAAGGCAAACGTCTGGAGGAATACAAGTAAGAGGTGGACAAGACTGTGGTGACCACTACGTGCCTCCTTTTGCGAATCCTGAAACTTACCACGACAGCACTCATTGTTTGAAGTTTTCGGATTTGTGGTATACAGTGTACGAGTTAAGTGAACCTCGGGTGGAACACAAAATTCGTATTCAAGTACGGTATTTGAGTTCTATTTGATGTAAAATCATATGTACTTCACTCCAGGTCTTTGAAAAACAAGAAGACGTGGAAGGCAAAACGGAATGGCTTGATTTGACTCAAGGAGAACCCATATACCTTGGAAGTCATAACGTAAATAATTTACAAAATTTTCATAACATTGTGGCCGTTGACTACAGTGTCATGGAAAACATTGAACCAAATGCCAAGTACTTTTCTTTAAATTATAAAATGGTGCTGCTATTAGTACCAGAAGGTGTTAGTAAGAAGGACTTGAAGAAACATCCGGAAGTTGCTAACGGTCCTGGAGAATATTTGGTTGTTCATCCTAGTCAAATATGTATCAGTGGAGACCAATGTAACGTGGCTGGTGTAGGATTCGAAGCCTTTTTTAAACAACCTAACAGGTAAATTTGTATCATCATCTGAACTTTACTAGGTATCTAAACCTTATTGTAATTGACTAGATGTTCAGTTCCGAAAGGTACATGTCTTGCAAACCAACCAAGACATCTCTGGTTGCACGACCACGAAGCAGAGAAAAAGGGAAAGAAAGGTTGCTTTTTTCTGAAACATTATGCTGACGTTTACGAGGATGCTATAACGAATAAAAGTGGTGAAATGTCATTATCTCTGGGATATGTAGGGTATCATTATAGTTCTGTGGAGTTGGAGCTGAAGGCTGATTTCAATACTGTCATTAATCGACGTACTTCTGCTGTTATCACTGAGGTCTACGTTGAGTGCACTAACCCTAAGAAAACGGTCATTACCGTTAAAGTAACTAACACTGGACTGACATCGAACAATTTCCAAGTGAAATTAGGAGACTGTCCGTTGGATTTGACTTCGGAATTAAACAAAATCGAATCAAAACTTGTTTTGATTCCTCCCCAAAAGCAGCACATTTTCTACTTAAATATTGGGTACGACATTCCAACTGAACGGTTCCATTGTTCTGTGGAGGTGTTGAATTCCAAAAAAGAACTTTTAGCTTTGAGAAGGATTCGTATCCAGAAGAACGATAGATGCCTATGCACATGGCATTGCTTGTGTGCATGTTTAGGATCTCCTGAGGGATTGACATGCATTCCAATGTCAGTTTCCCACTATCATGCCGCAGGTTTTCTGGGATCCCTACCCGTAGACAGCTACGTTGTCGAATATACACTTTTGGATGATGTCTTGTCGATGATGTTTTACTTAACAGCATTCCTCATGTTGGCCATGTTGATTTTGGGAATATCAAAAGCCTTAATTGGTTCGTTGTGTTCCACAGAAATAGGCATTTGGGGTTTTGATGCATTAATGGATCCAAAACAAATTTGTCGTTACTACGAAAAGGGGTTGAAAGAAAGAACTGTTGTGTATGATGATGATGGGTGGCCTGTTCATCCTGATACAGGAAGAAAAGTGAAGATTATGTCAGCAACCAGTGAATTTTGTATCAACGTTCTATTTTTCTTCATATATCCTTCTGTTATCATATTCCTTTTGCTGAAGAGGTTATGTTGGCCTTATTACACCTACGACAATTCGTTACATAGTTCGAGAAGAAGTATTAGCAAAAGATCGAAATCGGTTTGTGGAGGCAGATTACGGAAGGTGTGCGGATTTCCAAAAACAAACACTGATACTGAAGTTTGCTTGGCAATGATAAGTGAATTTAATAAGTTTAATGTTAAAAAAAGGAATTTACAGAATGAAGTAATGTCTTATTCTTCGTCAGACAGTCAGACATAGTAATTTTATTAATAATATTTTATATTTATCTATAGTTTTCAATTTTTTACCTATCCAAAAGTAATATTTTTTGTATTTGGTAATAAAATCGGTAAATCACACAGATAGTTATAATTTTTTAACGCTTTCGATGAGTCCTCTTAACAGTTCACCCCCTTTTATTAGGGAAGGCCACATCTGCACGCTAAATCTGTTGATGGTGTTTAAATTTCGTCTTCGACACAAACTAATCGTCATCCACGTTTTATTTTTCAGAACGTGAACAGGGATTTACAATATAATTTGATGTGAAATCCCTATAGAGCCATTAGTTACCAGAGTATATGTATACACCCTTAAAAACAGTGAATAGATATTACGCATACGTATATATTATCTAAGCTTCAGCAATTGACTTCATTATTTTTTAAGTCTTTTGTTATTGATAAATTAAAATTCATTGCGGTTATGAGTGTGATGTTGTTAACATAATTGTCTGTAGAATTAGTTTTAATGGTAGATGCCCATCATAATATAATTATCTAATTATGATATTAACAGTCTGGTAGTAAATATTAATATTTTACAGCTAAGTACATAAGTAAAATAAAACTTATTTATTATTATTCTTTCCGTAAAGTTTTTCTAAGGGTGGCGGTCAAATTTTTGTGTGTAACGTTTCGGTTTATTTAACTATCATCAGACTAAAAGTGACAAAAGTACTTCTACTTTAATTATTAAAATACTAGTTAGATAAATTTAATTTCTATGTTATTAAAAAATTAAATATTAATAGACTAATAAACTAATTTTTTAAAATTATTAATGCAGGGTGTCCCACCGGGAACTGCGTCGATCGATTACTAAGAAGTTAGTGACTGAAAAAATTTATGAAAAATAGAGTAGACCTAGTTCAATGTGCCCCAATCAGCTAAAATATTTTCAATGTCGCAGCACTTCCGGTTATACCGGAAACGGACTCCAACTTCTTTATTTTAAATGGCACTACATGTTTTTTTTATTATTTTCATATTCTGGGTATTATTTAAAGAACTTTTTATAGGGAACACCATACCATAAAAATCAAATGGTTATTGAGATATTTTGGTTTTTGTTAAAAAAAAATGCAATTTTCATTCGACTCTTTAAAAATTAAAAACGCATTTTATTTATTTTTTATGAATTCATTTTTCTACAAGTTATAAAGCAAGATTCGTTCTTTCGACTCAATACCAGTTTGCCAGTCTACGGCATACAGGGTGTTTTATTTTAATTTTTGAAAATTGCAAACTTCAACATGACATAAGTTCATTTTTTTAAATGAAATGGCATATTTTTTATTTAATAAACGAATTCAGCATCGAATTCTACGCCGATTATTGTAACATAACTTTTTAATTATCATACTTATTTTTTGAAATTTAAAGGAATTTGCATAAAAATATTTAACGAACCTTGTTTACAGCTTGTACAAAAATGAATTTATAAATATATAAATAAAATGCGTTTCCAATTTTTAAAGAGTTGAATGAAAATGGCAAATTTTTGACAAAAACCAAAATGTCTTAATAACCATTGATTTTTATGGTATGGTGTTTCCTATAAAAAGTTCTTTAAATAACACTCAGAATCTGAAAAAAATAAGAAAAACATGTAGTGCCATTTAAAATAAGAAAGTTAGAGTTCGTTTCCGGTATAACCGGAAGTGCTGCGATATTAAAAATATTTTAGCTGAGTAGGGAACATTGAACTAGGTCTACTCTATTTTTTATAGAATTTTCCAGTTACTAACTTCTCAGTAATCGATTGACGCAGTTCCCTGTGCGACACCCTGTATAAAGCTAAACATCAGTTAACTTTTGTCTGATGATGAATAAACAAACCTCAACGTTACTTAGGTCTCTAATCATTTTTACCTTTAAATATTTTTTCTATATTTTACTGCTAAAATTACAATTTATTGGCCATTATAGAGTAGATATGAAAATTGTCGTTTTACTCGAATCTAAATTGATTCTAGTTGATAATAGTATAAGGGATTATTTTGTACGCGCGTGTGTGTGGATTGATGATGTTTTTTATTTGACAAATTATAAGCCGATCCCGAGGCAGTCAAAACAGAAGGGGGACTTAATAGTCCTGCAAAAAGGATGAGATTTTTATCGACTTTATATAGAGGGAAATGCTGTTCTTTTCCTAGCCACATACAAATTCACCCCCCAAAATGTAATCACAAGGATATAGATACCTACATACTTAAATAGTATCTATATATATAATAATAATTTCATTTTTACTCCAATAATTGGTGAAATTATTGTTTAATTCATTCTATAAACCAATTTATTGTATAAGAGAACTCAGAATTACTCTGTTTTGGAGAAAAAAAAGTGTGTGTAGGTACTATATAAAACTTTTGATGTTCATTTTTTGGATGAAGGTAAATTTTAAATTCACTTTTTCAAAGAAAACGAAATTAAAAATCTTTTATTACGTCGATGTTGCTTCTACGGCTCTAAATTGAATCTAAAACATTTCATTTAACTTGTTACACACGAACAATATAGAAAGAAAAACATTTTGGCGTTTGTTTATAATAACATTGACGATATGGATCCGCGAAGTTCCTGAGCGGCGTCGGCAGTCGCATGACTTAACATACGTATCCGTTTCCGTTTCCCTATACGTTCAGTATAAGACGGGTGGGGAAAGCATTTGTAAGTCGCAGCGCTAGTTCCGTAAAGCTTACTTCCGTTACGTTCACTCGATTTTACTCCATATATTATTCTATTAAGAAAGTGGTTATAGCATACGTTTTTGGCGGTAACTTTTGAATAACAAAGGGGTGAGTTGGTGTGCGTCTTTTTTTGTAGAAACATCGGCCTATATTTATACGAGATAAACGGGAAGTTTGTGTTCAGCAAGCAGTGGAACTTAATTGGATTTTTATTTGGACGAATGGGGAGTTTTTTTTTGACTATACAACACTTAAAAGGCACTTCATCAAATGCTTTGATATGCACTGACTTTAACGTTTACATTCGGAAATTGTTTATCTCTATACAATAGTTTTTTTTTTTCTCATTTTTAAGGAATATTTTTTTAATAATTTTAAAACTAAATATACAATAAGAAAAATCAATTTATTTTCGAAACGCCTTTTTTGTTTAAAAGGTGCTACGTCACGATATTTTCGTTGAATCTTTAATACCAGTCAGGAGTTGTTTGGTAGGTGAAAGAGGGCGATACTGACGACTTGCCAACACGCCCTAATTCTTCGGTGTAAGGGTAGCGAGATTATATTCAATAATTAAACAATTATGTAGCGTTTACATGCCTCTTGAGAGCGGCATGGAAAATTGCTTTGGCCTGGGTAATGACGGCACACAGAAGTTATTCCCCTGTGATATTAATAATAGTCAATCAGGGCTGTCCGTGTATACCTCTTACGTACACAAAGATTTGTGCTAATCAATTTAGCAAAAATCTTGAGAAAATTATGTCTATTTATAAAACTAATATGTATCTATAATTAAAAATATTTATCTATTCACACAACACAAAAAAAGGAATGAACAAGGGCGAATCCAGGGAGTCTTTAAAAAACTATCAATGTCCTTTAACCTGCTTATATTTACTAATAATTTAATATCATTAACTAAATGTGGAATTTTAAATTTATAATACCGACGGGTGGTCAGGTTACTTCCCTACTGATTTTTTAAATCTAGAGTTTTGCAAAAAAACTAAGGTTGAATCTGTTTTTCATTTGAATTTTTTGAATTATAACATTTTTAAAAGTTCTTGTTATAGAATTGTTTTTGACTATAAATCAATGACTTATTAATGATTCTTTATTTGATTCAAGTATATTTTTCACACTATGGTGACCTCTAGGGTTGTACAGCTTTCCAATATTTACTCTTCTGAGAATAACGTATAGGAAACTGTATATATATTTTTAAAAATACCCTGTAGATGGCACAGCTATTTTAAACAATACAGGGGCGATTCAATAATTTTTTAACACTTTCTGCTAATACGTATTTTGAATTGTTATTGAAATATAAGTACTAATTAATTTTGTAAACTTCTTTAAACGATTTCATTTGTTAACAAGTGAAAACGTTACCATCGTTAAAAAAGGCCAGAGTGCTGATTTGCGGCGTAACTGTTTTAATCTAATAGCCAGATTTTATCGTCCAAAAGTTTTTTTGATCGCGGATTCATCTAGAGGAAGGTCAGAGGGACGTTTGTTAAAATTTTTGTAGAAAATTAAATTATCTACAAAAAGGTCTATATACTATTGTCAGCGTCGAAAAGTCAAACAGCACGTTCTGCAAAACTTAACGTTAAATAAAAAAATAATAACAATCCTAAAGATTTGCACAAATGCTCTTCTGATATTTCTCTACAAGAATCAGCGATCAAAAAATTTTTGCACGATAAAATACCTCGGCTATAATATTGTAGCGAACGCGAGCGTGCTTGTGTGCGACCGGGTACGCTTGTGTGCGTTGCCGGCCGACTCAACTAGCCGCGGACGGTTTTCTGCAGTGTATACGTGTGTTTGTAGGCGTGTGTCTCGTACCTGCCTTCCAAGAAAGTAATTAAGTGGTTCGCCGAAAACGTAAACAATCTTACAAACTTCCAGACTTTTCTGATGCTATAAAACTGGAAAGACGTTCGACAGTTAGTTAGAAATAAATTGACCGTGACAGTGGTGACATCCGAAATAAATCGACAGTGTTAAAAGGGAAAAGACAAATAAATAGAGACGCGCATATAAGTGAGTGTTGTAAATAAATAGTAAGCTAAGTTCCGTATTAATTAATAGTGTTTTTAAGTAGTTATTATTAAATAAGTATATATAAATTGTGTTCCTGTACTTTAGTCTTGTAAATAAATTTTGAATAAACCCACGAATAGATATGAGGAAATAAACAAGAAGGAGAACAAAAATTGCCGTGGAAATCTATTAGAAATAGGAGAAGTGGTATGGTAGGACACTTTCTGAGACGTGAAGGGCTAGTTAGCGTCATATTAGAGGCAGAAACAGGGACAGAGGGCAGCTATATTAATAGATTATTATTTTTCTTACATGTAGTGTTGCCTAATGACGTTAGAAGGAGTTTGACGATTTTCGTAAGGTAGAAATTAATGAAAATTTCAAATTTTCAAATAAAACTTTATTTTATACAAAACAAATAATTAACACGGATTTTTTTAGATTTGCATAGAACTTATGTACCGCTCTAACAAAATTAATTGATTGTATTTTTATTTTCAATATTGGTTGGTACATACATGTATATCGTTACATAGGTTTTCGAAAGGAGTGTTTTGGGAACTAGTTCGTGTTTGATGATACACCTATTGATACAACTTGATATGCCATTTATTGACATCGATTACAGACATGATTAAAAAAATTGTACTTACTGATCAAATAAAACGACTCGATAAAATGAAAAAAAAGTATCACAGATGGTCTTAACTATAAATCACTTACTTAATTAAAATAAAAATAGGTGCATACGTATTCATCAAGAAATTTAATAAACAATAAGTTGTAAGGTTTGGAAGGCTTCGACAGTAGTATGAATTCACTATATTTTTTTAAGTACTACCGATTAACTAATAGTATCCATTATTTTTTTTTAATATCTACTTTGCGAACTATTAAATTACCGTCATTAGATGTGATATCATTGAAATGGTTTAATTGTCTAAATCATGTTTTTTTTTTTTTAATGAACCTTAAAAAGAAAAACAGAAAGGAGAAAAGGCAGGATCGGATTCGAACCCGAGACGTATTACGTAGTACACCGTATGTTAAACAGCTGCTTGTCGACTAGTGGACTCAACTGCAGTTGCGCGCGCATTTAAATGACGTCATTTATTGGCGGCAGTTTAAGCCAGTTGGATTTTTAAAAGCCAAAGTTTTTTAGTGAAAATTTAATTGTCCAAAAATACTTTTTTGCTTCTAAAAATTCGCTTTTACGTAAATTAACTAAAAATCAATACCGTTAAATGTCAATTTCTTTAGAGGATAGGACATGTAATTTTGATTCAAATTGTAGTACTTTATTTTTGCACCCTACATAATTTCTAAATACTTTTCGTGTCAAATATTTAATTAATTTCATTCCGCCTGATTGATAAGCTCTTCCTTAAGGGACTAATGATAGTTAATCAATAAATATTCTTATAATGGTACTAATGGTAACATATACAATATGAATGGTGACAATTGACAGAGGCTTTATGAAAAAAATAAATTGATTACAACAGCACTTTGCTGTTATCTTGAACTTTAATGGACAAAATTGCTGCAAAAAATGCCACCGCTATTGTTATGACAGCGGGGAACAGCAGTATAGTGTGTATTAACATATTGTAAATCGGAATGGCACATAAGGACGCTATGTGGAATATGCTGCGCATTATACCATGCGCAGTACATCTGAAATAACCAAATTATTACCTATTTGTCTAGAGAAGTACATATTTACGTATGAACGCATGCGCAAAAACACATTGAGCATGCGCAACAGTCTCACTGGTGCCATGACATTTATCTTACCTCAGGTAACAAGGGTAGCCTTCCACAACAACCATTGTGACAACATTCACGGCACACATTAATAAAATTTTGATAACGGATTCAACAGCAACCACTGATATGAAATCGATCATAAAGAAAATTCCAATCCCGCTCAAACTGACGAGGATCAGCAAGACCACAAGAATCGGCGGTCTTATAGAAACTTCAAGAACGAATCCCATTATTATAAGTGCTGGTATCATTGGACCAGCCCATGCCATCGTTTCATGGTACAAATCGTCCAAATAAATGTTGTAATCGAAATCCACTTTGCAATCTGCTATTAACGACAAGAACGTATTGTTGATCATATTGCAATTAATGAATTGTCCTTTTGTTAGATCTGTATCGATGAATCTGAAATTCAGAGAAATGTGAGCTTCTACAATGGCAATTAGCTCTAATGTTTTTGAAGTACTTTGAAAATATCAGAGCAAATAGCACATTTTAGAAGCACCATTGTATTTTTTAGTACTCCTTTTACCTGCAATCTCTGAAAGTCGAATTTTCAAAATACGTAATGGATGTTTTGACATTGGAAAATTCTGTTTCTTCAAAGACGCAGCTGATGAATTGGACATGATTGAAGTCCAAATGTGAAAACGTTACATTCTTGAACGTACTGTATCTGTACTGAACGTTTTCCAGCGTGGCATTGAATATGTATCCCACATAACTGTTGTTGTGGTAGTAGTGTTTATTAGCGTTATACTTGGATTCGTTTAATTCCTTTAACCAAGACGAGGAAAACACAGACACCCCCATGTATATGAAACCCAAAAGAAAGTGCAACGCTACCAGAAGAAGTGTTGTGCGGAAATGAGAAGGTGATGCCATACGTCGAAAAGCATCTTTTAGCTATAAAGAAATTATAGTCATTTCTATTTGTATTCGAAAACCCTTACAAAAAATGCTTTACTGATTGAAAACCCTGATTGAGGACGTTCCTTGAGTTACTAACAGGTTTATCTCTATAAGCACTCCTTCCTGGCAACTCCAATTCCGTTAATCCGTATTGAGTTCTTGCCTTGTTTAAACGATGCAGTCTTTGATACACAGCCAATGCTTCTACTTCTCTACAAGCCTCGAGAAGATACCTGGTGGGATGGTATAGGTACAAACAAATGTTTGGTAGAACAAACAATTTTTAAATTCCTACCTTGGAGATTCTGAAGCCCAAATCAAGCCTACGATGCAGGTGATAGTGGGAAGAATGTTGAGTAGGAGGAATTTATGCCAAGAGCTCCAATGCTCGCGATTGTCTTCGACCACATCTGCACCGTCGGTGGGAAGGGTCAGGTGAGCCATGGTGGAAGTCAAAAGTGCCCCCAAAGGCCAGAAAGCGTGAAGAAGTCCGTTGTATCTGGTCCGAGTGGCTCTTGGACACGTTTCTGCTAGATAACTAAACGATAATGGTATGGCACCTGCAATGCCCAACCCGGAACAGAACCTAATGATAATTTTATTAGAAAATTGATGCGGTTTTTTGAAAATCAGTACCTAGCGGTCATGAAGGTTCCGTAGGTCGGCATAACTACAGCCATTGCTGAAAATACTGCGGTCACTGATAGAGCACTGACCAGAGATCTCCTGCGACCTATATGATCCCCAAGTATACCCCATGCCAATGAGCCTGCTACCAAAGCTAGCAGAGTTATGGACACTTGAAAAAAGAAACGTAATTATGAGATGATAAAATTAAACAAGGAATAAGGACTGTAATAAAGAGTAATAAGTTAGAGAACCTAGCCATCCTTTCCGGTGATCGTCTACGCATAATTGAAGTTCTGCAGCGGGTAAAATAAAACCCAAAATTGACAATTCCGAGCAATCGGCGGCAATTGCCAAGCCCAGGACCACGCTTAGAAGAAACTGTGCTCTTCCAACAGCAGCCTGGGATATTGCGTCTTCGTGAAATCCAACTAACGCTTCACCAGCAGCACAAGCCCCGCCCCCACTGCCTGACGACACTAAGAAATAAGAGATTAGCAAAGAATTTCGAAATTCGACCAATTATTTGAAATTGAAATAGAAAAACTTGCAGAATGTATTTTAGAAACGACTCAAGTGTTAATAGAGGTGTTTTTGAGCTTCTAAATTTTCAAAAATTTCTTTTATTTGTCTTCAATGTGTATGTGTACCAACGCGATAATGACATCATTAGTACTTGTATTGTTGTGTTTAATTAATCATGCGACCATGTACTGTTTATGTTTAGATGAGATTAACGAACGGTTGACCAGGAATTGTTTATATTTATACTAGCGTACTACGTAGGTTATATATGGTGTAGGCGTGGACGTGTGCATTTACACGAACCCACACCTACTACCGCATAACCTATGGTTCGTTATTTTATCTAAAAATAACAAATACAACATGCATACAATATTAAAATAACTCAACAACAATACTATTAATGATGCCATTATCGCGTTGGTACACGTACACATTGAAGACATATATAAAAAATTATTGTAAATTTATATACTCAAAAACGGCATATTTCCGGGCCCAACAAATATGTATATATTACCAAAAAACTTTATTACAATCGATTTCTTTGGAAGAAAATACTTTTAAAGAAACGATATTTTTATTATGAAAATTCTTGGCAATTTAGAAGGTCACCTCCACGAAATGAAATCGATTTTATAATTAAAAGTTTTTTTTAACTTTCTTAAAGCAGGGGCCCCAACTCAAATATTTTTTTTTTAATGTTTACTCATTACTCAATAAAATAAAAATAATAAAATGTAATTCAACTTACGTCTGGGTGCAGGGACTCCATTCGGTGATTGATCCAGTTGTGGAACTAAGCATGCGGACTCTTCACACATTGTTTATTTCATTTATTAAAAAAAATATTACAACTTTTCTCTCTGTTCGGACACACATCTGAAACAATTTTTAGTCAACGCATTATCTACAAAAAAAAAAAAGGTGATAACTAAAGTACATCTCGTGATTATAAAATCCAAATCCTAACTCAACTGATAAAAAAGTACGAACAATATTTACTTGTACAGTCAGACAGACTAATAATAAACAAACAGATAACGTTTAATATTTAAAAATGACACAAACATATTTTTTAACATAATTTTAATTTAATTTGAGTAAAAATGTACTTACAAAAAAGTTATATTATCTGCCTACTGTTCTACATTGCGACTCAAAGATAGTGGTAGAAACGTATCAATCGAGCGATATATTTTTACAAATGCAATTAGTGTGAACTTTGAAATAAGTACAGGGCCCTATTGGCATTGATTGCATTAATTACATGTTCGGATAAGATAAGAACTAAAACGTAAACGTAATTTTCGTGTTGTTGATTGTACAAAAATAAAAGATTCTTATCTAATCAATGGAATATCCAAAGCATTACTAATTTTACATAATGTAATTTTGAATAAATGTGCAAAAATTAATAACAAAAATTAAAACTGTTTTGTTAATTAGTTCTTTAATAATGTTTTATTAAGTTTTGTATGTCAGATTTAATAATACAGGAGACTTGCGCTGGTGTGAATACAAAAAAAAACGGATGTATTCATATTATCGAGACTGTTCACACCATCGGAGGTATGCTAAAATATGCAAAATTGTGTAAATTTGAGAAATCAATATCTCTCCTATGCCGTTCAAACTTACAGTTCAAAAAAGAAATGTATTACGTAAATTTTTATTTGTTAAAATAATATGTATTTTAATCTCACCTTAAACTTTTGCAACCATTCATCGCTTGCGTTTGATGATTTCATTTTGAATAACTTTTTGTTTAAATATCTTTTCTGTTACAGTCAAATTTATTTCTCTTTGAATAAGAAAAAGAAATTTATTGAGTGCATTTTTCATCTTTGGATAGTGCTAGTGCTAATCTAGAATTTTTGACTTTTCATAAAGAGGTGAAAACGTCTTTTATTCATGATTTTGAAGAACAATACTATGTACAAATTAAATGATTCTCCTGCGTGCCGTTAACACTACGACATTCGGGGAATCCCAGAATTGAACCAGACTAGAAAATGGCTTACAAATGGACACAGAACAGTAAATGAGAGTTTAAATTAACTGTGTATCCTATCTGGCTGGAAGGTTCACACGAACGGATGTTCACAGTAGCGCTAGTCTACTGTACATACTTAATTAAATAATTAAGTTCAGATCAAACATTTACAGAAAAATTTATAACCGTAATTAATAAAAAGAAAACATAATTGCGCATAACATAAAAAATACGTTTTTTCATATTGTTTTTTATATTGTTACATAAACAAAATTATCATTCATTAAAGGAAACCAGTATCACAAAATTTTATCAAAAATTGTATAAAAAGTTCATGCACTTCCGGTGTGCCAAATAATTATTATATAAGAATTAAAAAATTACATTATTCATTTCTAATGAAATTTCCAATTAAAAAAGAAGGGGTAGTTTTTTTGTAAAAAATAATATGGGGTAAAAATGAGGTGTCAAGGGCGTTTCTTAAAAAAATATATTTTTAACTTGTGTATTACCTACTACCAATAATAATAGATAGTCAATAAGAATTTATGGGAAAAAGATACTCAATCAATTCTATTATTTATTAGTTATGATAAAAAGTATCGATTTGATATCAACGAATGAAACTAGAATCCTATTAATACTTTCTATTTTTGGTAAAATAAAAAATAAGTGCAAAATAACATGGTTGGTGACATCCACACCGCTTGTTCAGTAAAATAGAAGCGAGGGGTGACGAGTTATTATAAAATTATTATTTGAATCGCACCCTAATATTCTAACGGTGATTCCTGATTGGATAATAGTAACTAATATCATTGACTCACCTGGAAGAAGCTTTTTAGAAACTAATAAAATGAAAAAGCATTTGACACATTAACACAGTGTAGTTTGTTAATATCGATTATTAGAAAGAGAGAATACAAAATTCGCGAGGGTTTGATGTTGGCTCGACTATAAATGTACATTGATCAATAGAAGTGCATCCATCTAGCAGCTATACAAAGTGTTCATTTCAGGTATTAGGAACATGGTTTTAAAACGATTCATACTGAATTTAGAATTTAATCACAAAATATCTGTTAAGTCGTTGTTTCCATTAGTTATTCTCTTTTTAGACTACCTTGCGTTAAATTACTGAGTAAATAATAATTAAAAATAACTGATAACTGATAACGTGATAACCCTTTGACTCTTGGACAGTGGCGGTTACAATGTTATACATCTATATAGTTGGGCAGACATTTTGCGAGCCCAATCTCCCCATTTGGCAACCATATTGGAGTTGGGAGTGTATTAGTTACAGTTATTTTAAAATTCATTATCGAAAAGTTACGATTTGAACTCTAAATGAACTTGAGGTCAATGTCAAGTTCTAGGTAACCATAAGATGCACCCCTTCAAACCTAACGATTTTTGTAATGATTTTTTTTTAATTGGTCGCTCCCCTGGCGAGATATTTGGGTGTGATTTAAAACAAAACACCCTGTATACGGTTTTACAATGGGAGGATGATCGTTAAATTAAACTGTTTGCATATATGTATATAATCACGATTTAACGTAATGTTGTGAAATAAACCTAATGAAATGGTAGGCAGTTTTCGCGATCGCTACCTTCCCCATTCGACAGTCATTTGAAATCCGTGATCGAAAATGGATACAAATTACGATTTGAGCTCAAAATATTCGTGAAGTTCAAGGCCAAATTCAAATTCAAAGTCACTGTAAGCTGCATCCCTTTAAACGTAACGACTTTTGTAAAGATTGTTTTTAAATTGGTCGCTTCCCTGAGGACATATTTATGTCTGTGATTTAAATTGCGACACCCTGTACATATATATTTTTTACAACATAGAGAAGGTTTTTAAATTAGTTAAATGTGATATTTTAGATAGATTTTAGGGGTGAGGTAAATGTTATTCTTATTCTTAATGCTTATCCCATATTCCATCACTATATATTAACTCCAGCCCCAGTACCATCCACCACCCCATCCCTTTACCACCCCCTCGATCAACACCACTGTCATCCTCTGTTTCTTTTTTATTTTTTCTTTTCTTTGTTTCTGTTTTTCTTTTTCCTATTCGTTTTAGATTTAAAAACAAAAACACTCTATGCATTAATAAGATCTGAAATTTTCCAGCAAAGCCGTTAAGATACGCCACTGCTTAAGTTTGCTGTACAGATACAAGTTTTGCCTCCTTTTTTTCTAACCTAAAGAATTTTTAAAGAACAAGCAGGTTAATAATTGATTATTTCTCCTCCAAATGTGCTCTGTTTGTGATAAAGAAATTAAAAGATGGGTTTGAAATTTAATTTAATAGCAGCTGCATGTGAAAATATGGGTATTGGTTTTAACAATAATTTACCTTGGCGTTTAAAGTAAGTTGTCATAGTAATTACATTCATTTAATAAATTACAAGTTAGTTACTGTCACGAAATATGTTTATTGAATTATTTTAAATATTTATTCTCTTTATTTTCAATTAATTAAAGGGATTATTTATAATTTAAGAACAGAAATGGAGTATTTTACAAGAATGACCACAGCTACGCAAGATCCAACTAAAAAAAATGTTGTTTTAATGGGTCGTAAAACATGGGATAGTATTCCCCAAAAATATAAGCCGTTAGTTAATCGCATAAATTTTGTGTTGTCGAAAAATATTTTAAATGTTAAATTGTGCAAAGATACATTCCATTTTAAAAATTTAGACGAAGCTCTAGCTAAACTTCAAGATGATGTATTTAAAGAGCAGTATGAGAAAATTTGGGTTATAGGTGGCAGCAATATTTACAAAGTGAGTTTTTATTTCGTTTTCGAGGAGATAAAACTTACCAGCTGACATGCCAGCCGAATTATTCCGAAGTTTGTCGAAAAGCGACGATTCAAACGAAAATAGTAGATAACGAAGCAGTGGCGTATCCACAAGGAGGTTTGGCGGTTGAGGAATCAACAGCTGGTAAATTTTGTCTCGAAGACGTTATACGTATCTTGATGCTAAATTAGGCATATGTTTAAAAATCAAAAAAGGTTGACGGGCACACCCTCGCCATCCCCACCTCCTCCATTGGGAGGACACTTTGGAAAAGATCTTAACGAAATGTCCGTGATGGGACATGAAAAGCCCCCAAAAGATTTTTGGCAGAACTCCACCATTAATTTTTTTGGAGGTTTAAAGAGTCAAACTTCCACATCGTAATCTTTACGAAAAATAGATTATGCTTTTTTGAAAATAGCTCGAAATGGCTTATTTATTAAAAATTTAAAACAAATAATTGGGAGAAAAGCTTTTTAGTACCTCTTATTGTACTTAAATAAATGTCGATTTTCAATGCAATTAAATGTACATCCGAATGACAAAATTTTGACAGCAGTCAGCAAAAAACAATTGTCACTGTTCGATAGTGGTCGGCAATATTAGGTCGTTAGCCTAACTTAACTGACTAAATTAAAGTTATCTAAAAATAAAATCAAAACATGTAAAGAACCAAACCTTAACCACATACATAACGTACCTAATTTAACGTTAGTGTACGTAAAAATCGTTGCAATTCGCGATTTATTTACTTGTAACAGTTCAAAAGTTCAAACGACCGAGTAATTCCCGACTACTCCCGAACAATGACTATTATTGCTGTCAAAATGCTTTCAAACTTTAATTACATTAAAAATCGACCTTTATTTTTAAAAAGGCGTTGAAAAGATAATATTTTTAATTAGCAAGTCCTTTTGAACCATTTTCCCAAAAGAAAAAACCTATTTTTCATAGGGACTACAATACGAAAGTTTTACCCTTTAAACCCCCATAAAAAAATATGGTGCATTTTCGCCAAAAATGTTTTGAGGGTTTTTCATGTCCTAGAAGGGCAACAATGTGCCTAAAGTTTCATCCCGATCGGAGGTGATCGTTATTCGGAAGAACTTCCCCCTTCTTTTATGAGAATTACGATTGTCATAAAAATAAAAGAAATACTCTTTATTTTAACGATATACCGAATGCTTTTCTCCCGTACCCCTAAGATTTTTTTCTGGATCTACCCCTAATATTGTAGATCAATTCTACAAAATTTATGTTAAATAGCCAGTAGGCCATTTGATTGATAAGCGTGCTTTCTTGCAAAAAATAATATTATAACTGAAAACTCTTAGATTTTTAAACCTCCATAAAAAATTCAGGATAAATCCCCTTGGTAATTAATTTTGGTAATTATTTAGAAGTGGGGCTCCAGACAAAACTGGCCCCAAAAAAATTTTCACCCCTTGGAGACCATTTTAATACATCAAAATAGTTCATTTACGGTGGGGGAAGACATTTTCAATAATTGTTTATAAACAAAAACATTGTTATAAACAAAAAATTTAAAGTTTTCGAAATTACCAAATTAAGAGAAAATTAAAATAGAAGGTAGTTATTGAGAAAATTGCTCCAAAAACTTTCTTGTATTGCACTAAAAAACTTTTTAGTGCATCAAATGCATTCTAGAGGTGGGGGAGATATATTTTTCACAAAAAAAACGTAATAATTCCCTGTGTCTTGAAATAGGTTATGGTAGAGGGTGGGTGTGTTTATATATACATACCCCACACCCCAAAATTTTAATTTAATAATTAATTTGGTATTTGGTTAGGTTAGGGTACGGGATGTAGGGTATGTGTATGTAAACACACCCACCCTCTACCATAACCTATTTCAAGACACATTGAATTATTACGACGTTTTTTTAAATATTTTTTATAAAAAATATATCCCCCACTTCTAAAATTTTCTCAATTTTCTCAATAACTACCTTCTATTTTAATTTTCTCTTAATTTGGTTATTTCTAAAACTTTAAATTTTTTGTTTATAACAATGTTTTTGTTTATAAAAAATTATTGAAAATGTCTTCCCCCACCGTAAATGAACTATTTTGATGTATTAAAATGGTCTCCAAGGGGTGAAAATTTTTTTGGGGCCAGTTTTGTCTGGAGCCCCACTTCTAAATAATTACCTTAATTTTAATCATTAATCGATGTAAACGCGTAAAAAAGCTTGATACAAATTGGGGTGACAGCTATTGGGTGTGTTGAATTACCAAACATTTGAATAATTTATTGCACCCATTACGACGTAATGGTAATATCTTTCATAAGATATTTTTTCCTCTTAGTTAACGATGGATTCAAAACACTTCTACAGACTGTATTTGACTGAAATTAAAAAAGTTTACGAATGTGATACATTCTTCCCAAAACTAGATAGTAGTTTACAGGAAGTTAGGTGAGTTATAATTATAGTATGTATACATATATCAAGCATACTTTATCCATATATGGATTTTATAGGGATCCAGCAGTTCCTAATGAGGAACAAGAAGAAAATGGGGTAAAATTTCAGTATAAGGTGTACCAAAATCCTCAATATGATAAATAATTAATACGTGCATAGTTTGAAAACTTTCATACATTTATTTTTAATAAATACATATACATTTTTATTTGGATTTGTATCATTTCTTTTTTTTTAAAGCTTTTTGTAAAGTACTTTTACTCTCTTATATTTCTAGCGCTTTAAAATTTTTAAAAATAAACTTTAGTATTTTGCCTTTTACGTTTTCCTTTGATCATTTACACCTAATTGTAAATTTAATGTTCGTCATACATAGATATAAATCGTAAAGAAAATTTATGTTGGACACTTTTTTTTAAACAGGAGCTACGATAAATAAATAACATGTAAACAACAATTTATTGATTTTAAAACAATAATAACTGTTTTTCGTTAACACTAAATTTATTTATTACAGTTAATTAAACTTACACGGAAAGTTTTTGTATGGTTAAAATTATTTAGGAATAAAACTAGAGTTTGTCAGTCAATCTATGTAGAAATTAAAGTATTCATAAACTATAAACAGTGTTATGCAAATGCAATTTATAACAACTAATATCACTTCCACAGCAGTTACTCTAATAATTATAATTCGTTACAGCTATCACAATATTACATCTTCATACATCATTTTTGAAGCTAAACAATAATGCACTTTGAATATTTAAAAAAGAATATTGCGAGAGAGATATGTTTTTCTTTTTAAAGATATGGTCGATAAAACCTACTTTTAGAATAATAGGTGTGTTATTGCAACAAAAAATGCAACATACATTTGATGCTTTTTAACTTTCAGTAAATAATCAATTCCTAATAAAGAACAAATACACAAAAAAAGTAGCCCAATGTTATGTTTACACCAAACATGGCTCATCGGGACCTTTGGGACGCTTTGGTACTCCAAAGAGGCTAACTTTTAAAATTTAAAGAAACACCACAATGAAACCTTACACCACGTTTGGTGTAAATGTTGCAAGGTACAATTTTTGATGTTCTGTTTAACTTCAAAAAGGAATAAAATAAATAATAAGTTTGTTCGCAATTACCAACGAAATGCGCATGGTCAACGGAACTGAACTTCAGTTCTTGCAAAAATCTTAGGACCGTTAAAACTGATTCTGTTTCAGAAACGACCGCGAACACAGAATTATTATTCAGTTCTGGATCTTGTAAACCGCGAACGCTTCTTTTTACATTGCGCATGCGAATAATCCCTGAATTCAGAATTGCATCCGCGAACAAAACTATTAATATTCGTTTAGTGAATGAGATGTGTTTGACTGATAGACAGGTACACAACGTTCAAAAATTTTTTCCATAAAAATACAATAACAAAATAATAAAATTGTCTATATGCAAACATTTCATCTTCTAAGTCATGTAAATAAATGAAGGAAAACATTTACAAATACATATATAAAAGGAGCATACATATAGACATTTGTATTGCAAAATTACTGCTTAATAATATTTTAGATTATTTAAAAAAATAACAGATAGTCTTTCTGTAAAAGACAGTATGCAGTTACATATTTTAGAAACTTTTTCAGTTCATTAGAAGTCAAATATATCAGTCTACTAGTGCAATATACAATATATTTTTTTTATTCATTCCTTCCGAAATAAGAAATTACCAACGAACTGAAAACTGCAATACTTACTATTTTTTGTCTAGTTCTATTACTTCTCATAGTCCCTTAGGTATTACCAACCATAAACTTTTCATGGCATTTTTTTTTCTTTGTTATCACTGGTATTATTTATTAAATTATTACTTTCTGTGTGTGCATATTACTTGATAATATTATTAAAATCTCTCTTCTTCTTCATCATCTTCGTTCCCGAGCTAAATAACAACACCAGCTTTTTTGGCATCGTGAGTTTGTGCGGGTTTCTTTTTGTTATTGACGGTAACGACACGGTCACCCACTGACGTCATGTGGTTGGACCAGTCACCCAAGGGTAATGCTGTTCTGTAGTATTTAGATGCAGACTTGTTGAACACTGGCAACAATTCACTAGCTTCATTAGACAACGCCTGAAATAAAGAGTGAAACTAATTAAAATCTCTCCCAGTTACTAAATATACATGGCACTTTAGACTATGAAAGAGAGGGGACGCATAATCATCGACTGCAAATTGTTACGCGATGGAACCAGCTGTCAGCGCTCAGTAGCGTAACATATAATGTTAAGAGGGAGTTAGTTTTGTTACCATTATTCGTACAATTATAATTCCATACAGAGTATCAATTGTTTATTTGATAAAGTAAACCATTATTAAGAACTGTTGTTTTGCCTCATAGGTTACTAAGAAAAATATTATTTATTTTATGTTAAGTAGGATACATGTCCAATGAAATCAAATGCAAAGAATTATTTCATTAACGTTAATTAACATGATGTGGCGGAACTAAACTTTAAGAATTTTTTTAAATTAATTAATTTTATTTCTTAGATTTTTATAACTAAAGGTGACGCCGCCTATGGTAATACTGTAGTAAATACATGCTTCTTACAACTTTGAAAGTATTTTTTGTTTCTTACACTATCAGTAAACCATTCCAACAAAAGAAATATTACGCATTAGATTCTTGTACGTAAATCGTAACATATTTTAAGTAGTATGTAAACAATAAACAAACTAAACGCGATTTACTTTGCTTAACCTTACTACGTAAAATTCTTTTTACCTGTGAAATGTGATTCCTGATGATGATTCATTACTTTCACTGCGGCTTTTACAGCCATAAAAAGAACAAATCACCATTGTTTTAAACAAAAATACACTAAAACCTAATTACACCATTCAATAATATTCACACTTTTAATGACCGACACCAACGTACTGTCTGCCACCGTTTCATGGAGGCAGTACAAAATAATGTAACAATGTTCGACGTAGAGTCGACTTACGAGTTACGTGTCCCCTCTCTTTCCTAGTCTAAGCATGGCACGATAGGGAATCTTTTAACACATAAAGTTAGAGAGATGTAAATAAAAACTGGAGTAAAAGGAGGCAAAGAGGTAAGACCTAAGTTAGATAAATTTTCGGAAATAATTAAGAATGTTAGATGTAGTTTTTGAGGGAAAAAAGGGGACTTAAAATACAGTGTCGTAACACACCTTCTGAAAAGCTAATTTAGAGACGCATTAGAGGCAGGAATAGGAGCTCATTTTCGTTTGTTTTTTTTTGCGTTTTGGGAAATAAGAAGATTAGCTCATAATAGGAAGAAGTAACAATTCCCTCCATAGTTAATATAATAATCGGTGTCGTTTATTTTACTTACCTTCATGTATATAATGGCGTCTGTACCGTAGCCCTCACATGGGAGAAGATTTAAATCGCCATGGAAGTACCGGGCGTACAGTCTCGAAATGGGCAACCCATATCCATATCCGGCCAGCGGAACAGTGTGTGAATCAGACTTGCTGGGGTGAGGGGCAGTGGAATACATATATTTAAATAGGTGATCGTGAGAGGAACGTGGAATACCTCCTCCCTTATCGCCCATCTAACAGAAAAATAACTGATTAAAGTACATAATTTTATTTACTTTATTGTTGTTCTTTACCTTTAAACAAATGTCCTGCTTTCCTTTGCTGACAATAACTGAAATTGGTGGATATTTTTCAACAGCACTGTGATATTCCATGGTTGCTCTCATGGCGTTTTTAAATAACTCGAAAAGCATGTGATAGAGATGCGATGGGACGTAGACCATCGTGATTTTTGTTTCGTGTGGTATGTCTGAAAAAAAGCACATAATGACGTCATTTCAATCGGGAAGAACTTCGTTATTTTTTCTTACCATTATGTATAAATTGTCGAATTATTAGTTCAGGTGATGCGAGATAATATTGGTCACAAAGGAACCTGGCGTTTTCATAAGCGTCTTTTATAACTTCTATAATATCACAGTTGGGATCAAAACAACCAATATATTTGCTATTGTTCGGACCTGGTGCCCTTTCTAGTTGACCTCCAAATAACAAAGCTGAAAAGGACATTAGCTAATTAACAGCTTGAGTATGACGCTTTGAGGATCGAAACGCTTATTGATATTTTCTAAGAGTTTTCTAAATTTCTCGCAATTTCGACCGCATTATAGCTAGTTCCGAAACGCGAAAAAAAATCATCCCTCCGTCACAAACCCAATAGTTTATTTTTTTACTCTTCTGATACTTACTGTGTTGATTTATCAACATTCGAATAGATATCCTGGACATAAAAAATCTGTCTAAAAAGTATTGAATACTATGCTCGATTTGATAATCAATTTCATGGGATGTTTTTAATTCTATAACACCCTGGGCCATCGTTTCTACCACATCCGAATGCCTATTCCTAATTTTCACCAATGTGTCACAAAAGTGACTCAACGTTTTACTATTAACATCCATCTTTTCGAATTCCAATATTTCTTGAAAACTCATTTTGTACCATTCATTGACGGCCATCACGGACGGCATTTGCAACAGTTTTTCAGGCAGTAGGGAAATTTCTTTCATAATGTTCGCCAAACGAACCGGAAGTTCATTGCGAAGGAATAGGAACGATTGGTGCTCACAAGCGTTCAACCCTAGAACAAAAAGAAATTTTGTAATAAGGCAAAGACTTGTCGATGATGCGCGCCGTGGGAAGTCGACTTTGGTTAAAGAATTCATCAATAGATGGCACCCTAAGTTTTAAGTTTTTAAACCTATTTTTATGTATGAAAACTTTTATTTTAAACTTTTGTTTATTTTTGGTCTTTAGCGGGGTATGTAATCTTTAAAGTGACACCTCAATTATTAATTTAGATGAAGTATTAAAAGAGGTGAGGTAGATTAAAAAAAAATACTTTTGAGAATTGCAGTTCTGCTCTTAACAAATTGTACTTAATGTTTTATTTTCTCGTGTAGGTACGTAAAAAATGTTATTGGGATGTAATTAAACGAACAATGGTATTTTTACTACAATACAGTAATAAAAACTACTATTTCCATTGTTTAAACGTGTTCACCTCTCTACATAGTTAGATGCAAATAAAAAATGTGGGTGTTTTCGGAGCACTAATATAAAACAAAAACTTTCCAAAAGCATTTTTAGGAACTATAAAATTTGAACAAATTAAATTGTGAATGAAAATGGAAAATTTTAGCACAACCTTTAGGATGAATTTGTATATAATAACTTAAGAACATCAATTACAATAAACGTATTAAATATCAATGAATAGAAAGACGTGTTTCGTATCAACAACCAATCTTCAGGATTCGTCAATATTTTCTACATTTAATAAATGATCATAGATCTTAAAATTATTGCAGTTTATTTATTATAGATTATGTGTTCTATTTTTCGATAAAAAAATCACAGGTAGGAATCAAAGTTCAGTTTGATTATTCCCGCATTATCTAATGAAAAAATAAAAAATAGATGATTGTATTATTTATAACGCATTTTTCATAAAACTACTGATAAGAATTATGTAGGTACATATACACATATTTACAATTAACGAACATGTAGGTACTTTTCAAATCCTTGAACGGCATAAAAAATACAAAATCTATTACGTAATTCTATCACAGTTGCACATTATTGCTAATTCTTGTTGACGACTGGCTGATCGTAGTAGAATAAAAACAAGGAATTATACTTAATTTATAATAATGATTGTTTATGCATTCGTAGGATATTTTGATTTTTTTGGACAACGAATTTTGAAAAAAAGATTCTAAAACATTTCATTTTTATTAAAGAAAAACAACTAGCCACAATACGCGTTATTAAAAAAATAAATATGTATGTGTAAAATAGCTTGGAAAATTATTACGTAAATGTTTTACAGATCTTTACAAATTTTTCCAAATGAACTTAGAAGACACTACCTTGCTTTAGACAAAACGAAGAAATATACAAATTTGATAAACATGGTGTACAAATATTATTCGAGCACACAATATGTATCTTGATGATAAGAACAATAAATTAATTAAAATAAACAACTAATATGCGGTTGTTGTGATAATACAAAATACTTGACTGGTTTGTTTGTCTGTTTTTAATTAACTTGCTTTGGAAGAATGATTTTTCGGAATTAGTATTAAAATTGAAATGTGTTGCAAAAAATATTAAAAAAACAAATATAAATATCTAAAAAATTATTGTAAAGTTAACCGCTATACATATTACACAACGTTATCCGAAAAATAACGTACCTAGATAATTTCCCTTCCTATTTATAGTACGTAATTTAATTACAATATTATTTTTGGAAGACGAATCCTGATGCAAATTCTATTTTAGTTTTTCGTTTAAATTATTTTAATAAAGTCCCACAAATATAGGTAGGTACATAAGCGTTACTAGTTTTGAATATAAATAAAAAGTATGTGAACATACTGTAGGTAGGTACAACAAATTCGTTGTTTTTAACTTTGAAAATTTATTATTTATTTACTGCACTGTCCAGAAAACAAATTGCATTAAAATTATTCGCTGGGTTAATTTTTTAATTCATAAAGGCATTAGTTAACAAATTGTCAGTAGATGGCGTCATCAACGGTTTTTATCCAAATATGATTTTTATAAAATAAAGTTTTTCAACGAAAACATTACTTTTAATCTTATTGTTAATACTTCATCATAAGCGGGAAGTATGCACCAACATTTTTATCATAGGTACCTACATTTGCCAAAAAATTTGATTTTGGTAGACGTTATAGATTTTTATTTTGCAATAGATAAATGTTCATAAGATCGATGACAACATTGATAACGAATAAAGATTTGTATGTCACTCGATATTGTTCCTTCTCATTTTCTTTATTTACAAGTAAACAAAGAATAAATATTACAAAACAAAAAATATATAATAATAAACAATAATGATGTAAAACATCTATTAAACACATGTTGTTTCAATGTACCGTTTATCAAGTGATATCTTTACAGAATAAACTGATTATGAGTGATTATACTTGTTTGTTACAGCTAGAATTACAGAAGTGAATAAACTTTAAAAAAAAATCATACATATGTACGTAAACGTATTTAGAATAATGTCTTTTCGAAAGTATATAAAACAGTTCTGTATACTATTTTCAAATGTTTCTCCTTTAATAATAATTTGACAGCGGAAATGTGCCGTTCATGGTATTTTTGAGCTTCTAAGTTTTCAATAATTTCTTCCATGTGTATGTGTACCAACGCGATAATAACATTATTAGTAGTTGTGTTGTTGATTTATTTTAATAGTGGGTGCATGTAGTATTTGTTATTTTTAGATACGTTAACGAACCATAGGTTATGTGGTAGTAGGTGTGGGTTCGTGTAAATGCACACGTCCACGCCTACACCATATACCTAACCTACGTAAGTACGCTAGTATAAATATAAACAATTCCTCGTCAATCGTTCCTTAATCTCATCTTAACATAAACAGCACATGGTCGCAAGATTAATCAAGCACAACAATACAAGTACTAATGATGTTATTATCGCGTCGGTACACGTTCACATTGAAGATGTACTCATTTGTGGATATTTATGATGTAAAACTATCATATGAATATTAAAATTTTTATCAACTAAAAGTTTTATTCAATTTAATTTCAAGGAAGGGTACCTATTCACTTTTATACAGTATAAAAATAAATAGAAATTACCTTTTATTTTTTGTAGCAAAGGAAATTAATAAAATTATAAGTAGATAATTGTGGATTTGTATTTTTTACAAGGTCCTTAATGAATGCTTGCAATTAAAAAAAATTTTTGCTCATTGTCGAAACAGAGAATTTATATAAAATTCCTCTTTTACTTTCAAATTTGGCAACCTTATCCATCTTGCAAAATTTTCAAGTGAATTGTGAATTTAAATAATAATATACATATTCATGAAAGTTCATTCAATGCTGGATCGCGTATTGTGTGTGTTTTTGTAAACAAGTTGAAGGCATGGGTACATGTATGTGTAACTCAGAATCATTTGGAGTTTCCTAGAATTATTACCGACGATGCACGTCAGCGTTCAAAGTCCAACGAGTTTTATTTACATTAATTTTAACTGCTGTGCCACTTCAGACAAAACCTGTAAACAGGGTATGACGACAAATCCTTAATGCGATTCTTGCCAGACTTTTTAGCGTAATTTCTACACAAATATTTGAGCTTAAAGTCCATTTTGATCAAAAATATTTACAAAAATTGAAAGTAAACTAAACAAAACCGGCTAAATATGAACAGCTAACCCCTTTTCGATTTAAAAAAAAAAGTTTGTTGTAGTTAGGCGCGAAAATGAGCCGTTTATGGTGTTTTTGAGCTTCTAAATTTTTAAAAAATCTTGTACCTATTTGTCTTCAATGTATATGAGTACCAACGCGATAATGACATCATTAGTACTTGTATTGCTGTGTTTAATAAATCTTGCGAACATGTACTGTTTATGTTAAGATGAGGAATGACGAGGAATTGTTTATATTTATACTAATGTTCTAGGTTATATGGTGTAGGCGTGAACGTGTGCATTTACACGAACCCACACCTACTACCGCATAACCTACGGTTCGTTATCTAATCTAAAAATAACAAATACAACATGCACCCAATATTAAAATAAATCAACAACACAACTACTAATGGTGTCATTATCGCGTTTTACACATTCACATTGAAGACAAATAGAACAAATTATTACACATTTCCGCGGTCAAATTAGGTATTTAAGAAGAAATATTTGAAAATAGTGTACGAACATTTTTTTATTCTTTCGAAAAGGCATTTTTCTATTTTTATTTTGACTTCTTCTGACTTCTGATATTGAGTTTGTCAACAACAAACAGTTAACCATTTCTTCGGTTTCTCAGTTGAACTTCGATTTTTTGGTACGTTGACCGTATAATACATACATAGGTACCTACAGTAGGTATTGCTTAATAACGGGCAAAAGCTAACAGTTTAAATCGAAATTTAAAAACGAATGCATGTTTGTAGATAGGTATCTAAAGATTTTAATCACTCCAGATTGACGCAAAATTCATTCTTTTATTTAAATATTTAATAATTAATGCACGAATAATAAATTCAGTCTTTTTTTCTTTATTTTTTTTTTTTTGAGAAATTAACGCTAACGTAAACCTAGCAGTGGCGTAACTACACAAAACAAGTAAGGGCTCCTCGAGCACGAGGGGCCCACTTGTCCACTCATTCTTATTAAAAAAAAAAAAATATGCGAATACTTCCAAAAGTTCCCAAAATTGTACTTCCTTTTTCAACTGAACCTAGGAACCCTTTTATGTAAAGCAAAAATTATTTTTGTTTCATTTTGATTTAATATTTGGGATTTGTGACTAAAAGGGGGTTCCAATATCAATTTTGCGTTAGGGCTAAAAAATTGCAGTGACGCCACTGATACGTACCTACCATTTGTAAATATCGATTTAGTAGCAAAAGTAAGCTGTTATACTACTGTACAATAACGAATACTTTATGTTTGAATCTGTAGTAATCGCTATAAACATAAGTATTTCGTTATATTTTAAAAATATTTTTGGGCAAGTTTAAATTTTAATTTACAAGACTTTTTTTAAAAAAATATAAGAATACGACCAAAAAGATTTGCTTGATTGTTATAATTTATAAAAACAATTAAAAAAATGGGTAAAAACAGTTTAAGTAATAATAATATGTGTACCTACACCTACATGCAATTGGTAATACTGGAACGTGTGCAAACAGAAATGTGCATAATTTTTTTAATGTGTGAGTCTGTCCTTGAGAACTTGAGATTATAAGAAAACAAGTTTATTTTTACAAAAAAAAAAAAAATTACCATGCATACCTAATCATGCTCTTGAATAATGACTTTTAATATAAATACTGCGTAAATTTTTCGATAACAAGTTCATGACTACAATATTTTTAATTCGTCAGCAGAGTTGCAGTAAGTAGGTAGTTCAAAATATTGGTTGATTCATCAAAATTTATGTACTACAAAATTATTTAGTTAATTTAAATACATAAAATTAAGTCACTCAATCGAACATTAATTTTAACTCAAATTATTACCAACGACAAAAAAACTTTTGTGCTCATTTTTATTACTTGTGAACAGTTGGTTGGTCCAAGAGTGAATACTAACTATTGTAGAAAGTATTTCAATATTCTTGTATGGTATATAAATTTATTTAAAAAAAAAATTATTTCATACCTGCATTAATACATTTTTTTTCAATCTTTTTTTTTAGGTATATAGGTAATACCTAAAACTCACTAAACTCATTACATAACTATAACAACATTTGTTTTACTCCACAGGGGTGTTTTTGTAATTCTCTACTAAGTTTGGTCAATTTCACTGGTTTTCTTTTTCCCTTCACACCATCACGTAAAATCCTTACAATTAATTTGTTCAATAAGTTCTACAGCAGAAAACTAATTTCGGGAACTCAATAGCATGTTCTACATTATGCCAGGTTCCATTGAGGTCATAATTCTTTATATTAATTCAACCCTGAATAATTTCGTGTTCAATATACTTTATCAAATAAGCTTTAGACGTGCGTTTTGCCTCGAATGATTTTGCAATTGTGCTCTTTAATTATCAGTTTGCAAACATTGATAATCGAAAAGGTCATTTTTCAAAAACTATAAATATTAAGTACCTACATATGAATATGTATCATTTATAAGATTCGATCTTGACCTAACAATTTTTGAGTTTAATATATTATTTTTATCATACTAAAAATAAATATATTTTTACAATGCTAATACTGATTAAATAAAGCATATAAACAAATTCATTATCTAATTGAAATTATTCAAAAAATAATAATAAAAATTATTAACTTTATTAGGTATTAAAAAAATCGAAAATCGCGCCACGTTTCGAACTCATACAATTTATTATATGACGTTTGAATTTAAAAATATTAACTATCTGTTAGTATAAATTGTATAAAATAAATATGCGTTCTCATTTCTAAATTAGAATTAAGTTATTAAAATTTAATTTCATTTTCTGTTTACCTACATATGTTAGCGATTTAAATTGAGTAATCCTTTTGGCATTTTGCCGAAAACAAAAAAATTTAACAGATGAAAGTTTTTTTATTAAGATACTGAAATATGGAAATATCATATAGGTAATGAAGTGAATAGGTATGCAATATATAGCATATAAAATTAAAAGTAATAACTAAAACAAACTCGTAGCAAATACACACGCACTATTTTATATACAGGGTGAGCAAATTTCAATGTTTGTATAGGGATAGGTTGTTATTTTTTTTAAGATAAATTTATTGGTGTACCTATCTAATCAAAAATTTGCGTATTGAATGAAATTTTCGTGTTTTGATTTTTTTTTGGGTGAAGATACTTCAAAAGTTTTTTAATTTCCTTTTCAAAAAACAACTGCGACTTGAAAACAACAATATTTTTAAATTGGTTTTTTGTATCCTTATGAATTAATCATTCTCTTATCTCATTCCGAATGGGCGCAGTAAGATAATATAAAGTAATTCCAATAAAAACAAAAAAAAATTTAAATTACAACAGAAACGTATTATTTAAAAAAAGTTCATTTGAAAATTACTAACAATAATTATCATAATATTATTTTAGTATTTTAAATATAAATACAACGAAATTCTAATTATGCAACGCATATCAACGTATGAAAATGCATAAATGCAAATTAAAATAAACATATTAATTTCTCGAGTCAGAATGAACATTCGCAATAGACAAAATGTTATTATTTAATAGGTAGTTTCATGTGAAAAGTTGCTGAGATAATCGTGAATTAAAACTTATTCATGGTACATGTTGGTATTTCAGCTAATCACATTAATTAGGATATTAATTAATTCTAATTGTAAGCTATTATATGTCGTGAAGTATGTATTATATATTTTTGTTTTCGTAAAAAATAAACACTATCATACGAGTCGCCAGTCCAAAGATTGATTGGACACGAACATCCATCTGTTTCCACCCTTAGGAATTTTTGCATTCCTCGAAGGTCAAAACCCCTAACAGCCCTACTATTTGCGAACAGTAATCTAAATCTGTATCGTTTTGTCCTTCCTTAATTGTATTTGAATATTTTTTAATCAAGTTAAAACAAGGGTATTACATGCACAATATTTATTTAAAAATATACTGCAAAATTAGTATAAAAGGGATTTCTTTTTTACAATAATATTGTGCGATATGAAGTAAAGCTAGATATTAAAAAAAATAAATTTTGCATGATAAACAAATAAATAGCTTTGAACTTACCAAAATCAATAAATTTCTTGATTGATAAAGGTGAGGGGTTAAACTGTGAATAAACATCCAGCATTTTAACAATATTTCGACAGTTTTTTAAAGTTAACTTCATCTTGATTAAATAGAAATTATACCGTTTTATAACTTATACTTTTTAAAAATGGTTAATTTTGTTTATAACATTTTTTGTATTAATAATTCTGGTGCTATATATTTAAATAAAATACAGGTTATGGATTTTTGCAGAAAAAAAACAGATTTTCAGTGATTTATTGTACGCGCGTAAACGCCGATATTTAATTCACAATTGATAAGCAACGTAAAACTACACAAGATCACGAATGCAACTAATACATAGAACTAATAATTCCATGTTGAATGCTGGTTAATAAATTGATAAAATAACCTTGGGACACTGTGAGGTAAACTTTTAATCTAATCCGATGTTGCCAATAATTACATTTGACTTTTAAATTTAAAAAGAAAATGTAGGTACTTAAAACATTTTACGGCATACGTTTCAAGCAAAATTGTTCTCTACGAAACCCCTCTCCGCAGCTACATTTTATCTGGTTTATGCCTACACACTCCTCCACTGGTGTCGGAATTTCCTTTCGGTCAGACGTCACACAAGCCCAAAAACTGGATTGATTAAAGATGAAGAAGTTACTGTTGTAATTGCGGCTCCATTCATAAATTACGTTACACAAATTTTTATGTTTAAAGCTCCTTCTCCTGTTCTTGTCTCAGGCGACCAATTTGTATGAAACTCTGCCCCTGGCGTGACCCATTATAAATTAGGATTTTTTTAAAAATTAAAACTACACTTTCAAACCTAAATTTAGACGGCGGTGCATAGCATATAAGAAATAATACTCAGGGCGGCCTTTTAAAACCATAACCTCACTTGCTTTTAGCGAAGTTCCTCTTAAATCCACGTACATGTCCTTACAATAGTATATAGGCAACCCATTTTACCTAACGTAATCGCCCGATCCGTCCGTGCAATTGTTTCCTTATAATCCGGTATTGTCAAAATTAACGACCTTTAATTATAAATTCTGATTAAACGATATCAGCCTGCGTCTTAAAAGTAGGCGCAAGGAACCCTTTGATCCTTAGCTTACACATTTTAATTGTCGGCAAATTCCAGATTATTCTATCTTCGGACGAGATAGATTTCTACGATTTGACTTTTAACCAAAAACGCGTTTAAACCGCTGAATAAATCGGCATGAAAGTTTTTAAAACAGTAATTCATATTCGTCTTAATTGATACTATGCACAGCATTTCGCGTGTCTCGCAGTTTTTCGACATTTAAATTTATAATAATATTGAATAACTTGGTAATATTTAAGTCTTGTTCCGTTATAGTTTTAATAGCTTAGATTTGTATACATATGTGTTGTCATAAAGCTTATGACTCATCCCGCCCCCTCGCCATATAAAACTTTCGTTACCCCTCCCCCCACTTTACCTGTGACTTAATTACTTTGGATATTAACTTGTAGTAACATTTGGCAACTCGGCATCGTAACAGGAATTACAGATTTCGTCTTAACCAACATCAATCAGAGGCAAAGTAGGTCAACTTCTAGGTTATGTCAGGTTATATTAATCTGTCTATTCGTCTATTGTTTTTTCTTTAGGGTTTTGTTCACGATTTTGGTCATACCATTAGAATATGCTTAGTTGCTAACAAATTTGAGGTACTGATTTAAGAAATGGAAAACGTGTACGCGAATAATATCAGTGGTGACAAAGTAGCGGAAGAACGGAAGTACTTTCTGTCTGTGGTAAAGACATTTTTGGACTACAAGTAGGAACAAAGGAATTGAAAGTGCTTTAAAATACATTCGTTAAATTTTAGGGAGCAATCGTTCTTACGTATTCAAAATAAAGAGTACTGCCTCAGTTCGTTACCCAGCCATCATCAAAAGTGGTTGACCCAATACAATGAAGATCTAGAAAAGTACAAAAAATGTATTGAGAAAAACTCCGAATTGATACCAGTTTTTCTCCAAAACTCGTGTAATATTTTCGAGAATGGATTAGGCACTGACAATTCCTCTAGTCCTGATATAAAAGTGCCAGTTCTTTCCGAAGGTTTAGAAAAGGTACAATCAGTATTTAAACAACTCATGCGAGACTGGAGTTCGGTGGGAGCTTCTGAACGTCAGCAGTGTTATACACCGATAATAGAAGAAGTAGACAAGCAGTTTCCAAGTGATAAGTTTATTAGAAGTGAAATTAATATTCTTGTCCCTGGTGCTGGTCTGGGTAGATTAGCATTTGAAATTGCCCACAGGGGATTTTCTTGTCAAGGAAACGAATTCAACTTATTTATGCTGATTGTATCATTCTACGTGTTAAATATGTGTAAGAAAGTTGATGAATTTGAAATTTATCCATGGATACATCAATATTGTAATAATTTAAGTGCTGAACATCAAATGTTAAGTGTGAGGTACGTAATAGTGGCTTTTGTAAATATTATTAGCTGTTTATAAAGTTCTGTGTTGGTTTTACTCAATTATGTGTAAAGCGTTAGCAAAGTAATAATTTATATTAATTGTAGATTCCCTGACACTTGCCCTTTGCCAACTCCAGAAAGTAAATTTTCCATGACAGCTGGAGATTTTGTGGAAGTTTATACAGAGCAAAATGAATGGCACTGTGTGGCTACTTGTTTTTTTATTGATTGTGCCCCAAATGTTGTGCAGTTTGTTGAATTGATCTATCACATATTAAAGCCTGGTGGTGTATGGATTAATTTAGGTCCTCTTCTTTACCATTATTCAGACGCAAAGAATGAAAAAAGCATCGAACCAAGCTTTGAAGTATTGTGTGAAGTAATAAATCGTGTAGGATTTGTTGTTGAAAAGAAGAAAATTGGGGTAAAAACGCGTTACTGTCAGAATCCCATGTCAATGCTACAGTATGAATATGACAGTGTTTTCTTTGTGTGTAGGAAACCAGTTCAAATTTCGAATGGAGATCTCATTACCACAAGTGATTAAGTACAAATAAATTACGTTAAAATACTCTATTACTAATTTTTTAATTTAATGTTTCTTTTTATTTTTGAACTAAAACGTATCCATTTCCTTTGGATAATTATTGTAAACATTGTTAACTTTATTTTGCTGAGTTAGCCCTTTGATAGTTTAATAAAATCATTATGATTATTGCTGTTATTTTTTCCTATTTTAAATGCGTTCGTAATGGCCGTTTTCGTTGCTGAATTTCGGTGTGTAAAGTGATGTGCTTATGCATGCGCTCCTATTGACGAGTTTTTAAAAAAAATGTTCGCGCTTGTTAAATAATTTCCTGACTCGGTCAATAGTGAAGTGAAAGCAACTAAATTAACATGATTAACATCAAACCCATAGAGATCTGCTCAGGGGATGTCCAGTACTGTGACTTGTCAAGTATTTGGCACACCTGCTCTCGTATGGCGCTGTACAACTCTTTGTTCTCTAAAAAGGTTGATGTGGAGGTTGCCTACTTCTATTGTTTAACATAACATGGTGGAAATTTAAATTTTGAAATTGCCTTAATATTTTTTCTTATGCTTATTACAATTACTTCTGTTTTTAGTAATATTGTGTGCTTCTTTGTTTTCTCATCGAATAAGAGTTATTTTGTATTATAGACTCCCAACATATTTAAATTTACCGGTTCTTTCCTCTTTAGTACACACACCATCTATGAGATGGCGCGTATGCGCAAAATTCGAGTTATCTATCTATCAAACTACAGGTATTTGTGTGATTTGTGTTTTGAGGTTAACATTCATGTCACACCTCGTATTCTGCTTATATAGAAGTATTTGTTTAAATTGTTTTTAATTGTTGGAAATTAGGGTACGTATTGTATATTTTAAATTATCTATTATTTAGTGTTCCATAATTTACATTTATATTAATATAGGTATTTAGATTTTGTTAAGAAAATATAAATACGTTGTAAACAAACAATTAAGTTGTAAAATAGTCGTAGAATGTCTGGAAGAGAAGGTGGTAAAAAGAAGCCACTCAAACAACCAAAAAAGGCTGAAAAAGCATTGGATGAAGACGAAGTAGCACATAAACAAAAGATGAAAGAACAACAAAAAGCTTTAGCTGATGCAAAAGCAAAAGCGACTCAGAAGGGTCCCTTAGCTACGGGTGGAATAAAGAAATCTGGAAAAAAATGATATAAATAACTAACAAACTACATTAAGTAATTTTCTTTCAAGATGTATCTTAAATTTTAATTTTTAACAATAAAGTGGTTGTGATAGATTTTACTGCTTTTCACTTTTAATTATTATTTAAATATACAGCATTATCAATGTTCATGATTCAATAATTATATTTAAAAGTAATTTTATATTTTATAATAACCGCCATGTGACATTCGCTTTTAGTATTTCTATGGTTCAACTTCGTGTTAGTTTACGTCAATCGGTCGTTTTCGTTTATTGTCGTAAAAACAAGCTGATTATTTGTCCTAAAACAGCTGATTGAGTCAGTTTTTCGGGAGTGTTGCAGGTGTCCGGTCGTACGTGGTGAAAGTGGAGTCTTTGTACTGTATCAATAAAACATATTTTCTAACCAGAATGCATTATTATCACGAACAAAACTTTAAATATCGTGTCGTTTTATAGCATTTGGTTTACTTAAGTGGAATTTAATCGAGCTATAAAAGGTAGGACAGCTGGAGTCTTAGATAAATACGTAATATTGTACCAGGTGCCATTTTGCTTCTACTGTATTTTATCCTATTATAACGTATAGTAACATTACGTACATACCTAGTCATGTAATTAATCAAAGTATAAAATAAGTATTTACTTAATTACCATAATTTGCGTTGTGTTTCTTTGTATAAAATAAATCTTATTGTTTGCACAAATACCTACCTAATGGTTGCAAAATATTTTTTATTTGTTCCTTAGTAACCACGTTTATTTATTATTCAGTAATTTCTACAAACGATATTATTATTATTTATTAGAACAAAGAAAAACATTTAGGAAATTTCCGGTGGCGGTTAACATGATAGGCATTGCTCTGATTGGAACAATAAGAAAGGATTGCTTTAGGGTAAATGTTTTTATGTATGTACAGTGGGTCACAACTGGTTTTGTAACAATAACTTTCCATTTAGCAGTTTACCTAGGTATCTAAATAGTATTTATCTTAATAGGTATAATACCTACCTAGGGGTTTTCTTGAAATCTTAATTTTAAATACAATAACTTAAGTTTTTTTTTGTAGTACAAAATTAAGAGGGTTTAGTTGAATAATGCCGATTTAGAAACATTTTTGTTCTTAGTAGCGAAATTGCGTCATTTTAATTAACAAAGAAAATAATTGAGAATAGTGTTAATGTAAAATAATTTGTAACAAATAGTTATCTAATTATAATAAGTACGTGTTCTTCCCAAAGTAGGTAATTTTTATAAATGAATGTTAATTAAAGTTTAAGACAATTATTTTAGCTTTACATACAATGGGGTTAGGAGGCCCAATTCTTTTGTTTCCTTTGGGCTCATGTTCACTCAATTCTATCATTTTCTGTGTTAATGGTTCTTAATTCTTTTCCAACGTTTATATTTAATGAAATATGGATTTATTATTACGTCGCAGTCGAAATGAGTATTGGCAGTATGCAGCATAGCGTATTTTAATTTTAACGTATGTCGTCAGGTTATCTGGTTAATGTTTGCTGATTGAGTTTACAAACCAATTACGACGTAATACCTACCTATGTATTGTTAGATCTTGCGAAAAATAAAAAACAAGAAATTATAATAATTTGGCACTTTTGTGTAACACTGTAAATAAATATTTTTTTGTATAACACAACGTTGTAACTTCGGTTAAGGTTCAGATATTTTGGTTCTTTTTTTTATAAGAATTTTTAGTTTAAATATACCTACACGTATACAAGGGTAAATCAAAAAGTTATGGATGAAGCACCTAACTATATAATGTTTTAGATAATTTAATAGAAGTAGGCTTAATAATGTTACCAATGTTTTCTGAGTATTATATTTATATTTGTATTTCATAATAATTTTTAATATAGTAAAATAAAAAACTAATTTTTTTTTATTTGGGTGACTTATTTTCAAGTCCTTCAACTTTTGGTATATCCTCGTATGTAACCAGATTTTCTCAGGATTCCCTATATTCAATGAAAGGGGAGGGATTCGAGATTGAAACCACCTTTTAGAATCAGAAATACCAAAATTTGGAATTTATTCACCGTTAATGTAATCGAATTCTTTGTCTAGACAGGGCAAGAGTAGAAATTTTTGTAAACCTTCCCTTTTCATAATTCTGGGCCAAAAATTTTCAAATTCACAAAAGACGATAGCTACTTACCAATTTGCGTTTCCATATGAAAAATAATACACATGTATTTTTATATGGATTTGACCTCAGATACGGTCATTATGAAGGCTTTATAGCCATGCCAAATTAAGTTACGATAGAATACGTAGATACTTTTTAATTTCATCATCCACGGATTCAGATTTTTTGCTAGAAGAGAATTAAAAACCTAAACGATGTTCATAAAAATAGAATCATAACTGTGTTCAATTTAGGAGTTTCAAAGATTACCTGCCTTGTTACATCATATTTTGAATTAGCAACTGAAAAGTATAGACATACATGGTTAAATATCTAGCAGAAACGGATTTTTTTAATCAGGACGGGGATGTCCCTACACTATCTCTGGACATGCTATCACTGTACGGGAATTCGCGATTTCCCCCATTCATATCAATATTTTGATGTCGATTTTTATTTTTTGCTTTTCACTTGCAACAGTGAAAGTTTTAAAACAAAAAGGAAACGTAAACTTTTTTGGAAGTTTTTTAAAATGGATCAACTTAAGTTTTCTGATGAAAGAATTTGGTTCTTTCAAAATTGTTTTTTAAAAGACATTCACATTACTACCTAATAATGTCATTGATACAATAGCTTACCCCATTTGGTTTTTTGTAAAAAAAAAAATGATGTAGAGTTCATCATACTGATGAAGAATACATATACAGTGTGTCCCACCGGGACAGCATAGCATAGGTAAAAAGTTATGTTATAATAATTGGCGTAAAATTAGATGCTGAATTAGTTTATTTAATAAAAAATAGGTCATTTCATTTAAAAAAATGAACTTATGCCATGTTGAAGTTTGCCATTTTCAAAAATTAAATTAATACACCCTGTATGCTGTAGACAACTGGTATTGAGTCGAAAGAACGAACCTTGCTTTATAACTTGTACAAAAATAAATTCATAAATAAATAAATAAAATGCGTTTTCAATTTTTAAAGAGTGGAATGAAAATGGTAATTTTTTAACAAAAACCAAAATATATCAATAACCATTGATTTTTATGGTATGTTGTTTCCTATAAAAAGTTCTTTAAATAACACTCAAAATCTGAAAATTATAAGAAAAGCATGTAGCGCCATTTAAAATAAGGAAGTTGGAGTCGGTGATGATTCCGGGCTGGTAGGCCGTGGTCCTGGCGATGTCTTCTTAGCGAAGAAGACATCGCCAGGACCACGGCCTACCAGCCCGGAATCATCACCGACTACAAGCTCCGACCGTGAAAGCCTTAGCAACTATATAAGGAAGTTGGAGTCTGTTTCCGGTATAACCGGAAGTGCTGTGACATTGAAAATATTTTAGCTGAGTAGGGCACATTGAACTAGGTCTACTCTATTTTTTTTATAGAATTTTCCAGTCACTAACTTCTTAGTAATCGATCGACGCAGTTCCCGTTGGGACACCCTGTATATGTTGGGCGGAAATCAGCCGTCGTGGTGTTTTTGAGATTCTAAATTTTCAAAAATGTCTTGTACTTGTCTTCATTGTGTATGTGTACTAACGCGATAATAACGACATTTTTGGAAATTTAGAAGCTTAGAAACACCATGAACGATTTCACGCCCAACATATAGGTATACCTATATCTATATATATATTCTTGATCAACATGACGAACTCTACAAAATACTTTTGTTTTTTTTTTTTTTTTAATCAAATAGCTATTGTGTATAATTACCGTTTTACTTGCCATAATTGGGAGCAAATGTAAAACTTGAAACTTACTACATTTTAGAACAGACTGTAAAAATATGAGTAACATCCCTGTATTGTGTTTGATATTCATTGAAATAAAATAAATTTTGTTGGCGTTTTTCCAAAGTTTTTGGTCGTAAAAGTTTGTTATTGTTTTTATTGCTATGTGGTATTTTTGGGAAACGAAATTTAGCAAACATGAATTAGAAAGTGATTCTTGCATTTTACGCAGCTTCTTTTAATTAACAATTTTATGTAGCAAATACTACTTTCACAAGGTATTCACAATCAGTGATGTAACTATAATTATGTGTGTATTAGAGTTAGTTGGTTGAGTGTAATTACGGATATACGTAAGCATGTACTCGCAAGAAGATAAAGACCTTCTTCCACTCTTTTTCAAAACTGCAATCGAGGGAGGTAATTTATATTTTTTAATTACCAGAAAATTGCGAATTGCTCTCTTGTATATCAAATAACTTGAAATTATCTCTATCCATGACGACGCGAATAATTCGAAAAAATGTTGATTTTTTCTTATCTTATCCTGAAGGGGAAGCTTCAGACCCGAAAACTGCCGGAGGATTTACCAAATTAATGTTTAAAGTTACATTAAATTATTATCGAACATTTTTAAAATTGGAAATTTGTTCGTCTTGAAAAGGGTCGCAAAGTGGCCGAAACGTCAACGAAATTCGTTTGAATAGTATTTTCTTTCAATTATTCAAAACTTAAACCATCAATTATTACTAGACTTCTTTTCAATTCATGTATTTGATATTTTGTTCTACAAAACTCTTTTAGACCCCCTCAAACTCCCTAATGTTTCTCATAGTACCCCTACTTACGATGCAATCTGGAAAGAATGTTATTATAGTCAGTCCGATGGTCTCGAACGTTAACCCTTTTAGGAAGGTGTGGCTTCATCGTATAGAGAAGAGTCAGTGCCTAACGACCAAAATATCTAACCGAAGCATCATTTGCTTGTATACAGCTGTTAATATTGATAACAAAATGTTTAAATCCTTATCGAGGACTTCATTCAGCAACTTTTATCTCAGTATTGATTGTATTTTAGGGTCTCGTTAATGATAATTATTTAACGCGGTGGGTGCAGAGGAAAATTTTCCAGTCCAAAATATTTTTCGGGTTTATTGTCCCATAATGTCTGTGGGTCCGTTATGTCGGATGTACCTACACAGGTCAGACCACATAAGTACGTAAATACATGCATCTGTACCTGACTGCTGAATACATTGCCCTTGAAGAAGGTCATAGCTCTGTAATGGCCAATGGGTATAACCCAGTTTTGGCTTTGTTACCTTTAGTACCTAGGTACTTGGTACAAAAATCATAGTGGGTGCCTACATATTTACCTGTTCTTTGTTAGACTTTTTTTTTATTTATTAATTAATATTAACGATCCACATTACATACAGAAGTGTCAATTTTTTTGACGTCATTTTTGAATTTTAAGTGGAAATTTAAATATTGGTAGGAAGGTCTTAAGTTCCAGTAGCTACGTTTTAGTTTGGGTCGCGCACATCTCTTGTCGAAGGGGTTTCTCTTCGTCCAAACAAGAACAAAACAAACGTTTCGACTGTCTGGTCGGGTCAAAACACTCTCAACGACCGCTGTTCTTCTTTGTAACTTCCAAGTTTTTAAAATCTATCTAGTTAGTCCCTTGCATGAATTTTTGTTTGCTTGATTGAAATATTGAAAATTGAGACAATTGTTAAAACAGAAATTAAAACACTTATAGGATCCTTGTCTCTTCTGAGTAGACTTTTGAGATCAAATTAAATTTCCATTTTTTTCTTCTCAAATTTCATGTTTTTTTTTGGGAGCAGGTTGTTATGATAGAACGTCTCCCCACGGAATCTTATGTAGATAGGTAGATAATTTTTTGAAGTAAAACTTTTGTAGGTAGGTACTGGTTATTTTTTAATTTGTGATATCACCAAATAGGTATGTTTAAGGTGCCAAAGATTGGTAAAAAGTCATTTTTCGTTTATTTAAAAATTTATTTATTAGTGTCTTTATAACTAATTGGTGTCTCTATCTTTGGGAAGATATGCATTAATTTCTTCTGCTAATATGGTAAATACTTATTTCTCAGTTTGTAACTAAAATTGAACCAAATTTTGAATATTTTCTATATCCTAAATACATCACTGAAGTTCTATAGGTATAGAAAGATATGCGGACGTTTAGTTTGGTCGATGCATTGGATTGTTTTAAGAATAGCTCCACTGATCTTATTTCAACATTAAAAGTGCATTCACTTTTGAACTGCACAGGTACTTAAATCAAAATACTTCCTGTGTCGAAAAATAGATCACTAGATGACTATGCGAACATATACTTAATATTGGGAACCATGAGCGTAGTTAGAAATTGGGTGGGCACAACCCAACCTACAAAACCTTTTTCCCTTCCTAGCAATATAATTGTTTTAATGATTGTCATTAAAAAAAAAAACTGAAATTAGAACGTTGCGCAAGATGATCAACTGATCGGTTGCTCAACCTAGAAAAACATCCTAACTACGCCAATGGTAGTGCCTACAGATACTTCATTTTTTCTGCTTTGTTTTACCTGTGATTAGGTATAAAGCTTTAGAATTTAGAACGTTCGTAATCCAAAGCATAACGTTTGGCTTCATTCCAGATTAGTTAAATTTGTTTTTTTTTTACGCAAACATCTATTATAGGTACATATATTTTAAATTGTGATTTCGAAATATTTAAACGAACTTAGTATTTAACTCCCTTATGTTGTACAATTAATGTTTTAATTATGGAGAATTGTTTGGCACATACTACGAACATAATCGTGGGTATTTACTTATACATATACGATTCAAAAATTAATATTGTCTTGAAGTGCAGTTAACTTCTACAAACAAATAAATAGATATGCTTTCTATTTCTGTATTTTTCAAAATTTATTCGTCTTCGTAAACAAAAGATTTAAACGATATGATGTTTAATGTTTTGAAAATTTACGTCAGGGATGGTCAAACTAAGAAATCCAAACGTAAGTTTAATATACAGGGTGAGCCACGGTGGATGGCCTATTAGAAGTACATGTATGGAAAACTGAGGCTAGGGAAAGTTTAAAAAAAAATCACGTAGTAGTTATGGCACATGATCTACATTTTTAAAATATTTTTAATTTTGTAGCACTTCCTGTTATACAGGAAATTGATGCCAACTTTGTTATTTTAAATAGAATAGTATATTTTTTACGACGAATTCAGATAATACGTAAAATTCTAAGGTAAGTTTGATAACCCACTTGTATATCTAGGATGAACCGTTTTTGAGATTATTTTAATTTATAGAAAAAAATTCTTAATCGTTCCCAGAATTATAAAAAATCACAATTATCACCAAAAATGACTTAGGCTATTGAAATTTTTACTAGTTATAGTCGAGTCTTAAGCTTAATTTACTACTAAAATTAAACTTCATAATGTATACAGAGCGTTCAGAAAAAAAATCCAAAATTCAAAAACTTTAAACACGAATATAATGAATGCTTCAATTGAAATTATCGTTTTTGGTAATTTTGTAAAATAAATTAATTAAAATAACGGTTTTTAGTTTGGTGAAAAGGTGAAAATTATGATTTTTTATAATTCTGGTGTAGCTATTGAGATTCTTTTTCTATAATATCTCAGAAACTGTTCATTCATCAACAAGTGGGTTATCAAACTTATCTTAAAATTTCACGTATTACCTGAATTCGTCGTAAAAAATTTACCATTATGTTTAAAATAACAAAGTTGGCATCAATTTCCGGTATAACTGTAAGTGGTAGATACAAAATTGAAAATTTTTTTAAAAAAGGTAGATCATGTGCCATAACAACTACGTGATTTTTTTCAAAATTTTCCTATCCTTATCTTTCCATATACCTCTAATAGAGCATTTACCGTGGCTCACCCTGTATGTAAGTGCTGCTGCAACTAGGCCACTACTGACGACGACTAGTGTCTGATACTAGTGGCTCAGCCATGAGTGATCAGGTGGAGCCACAAGTCGAATTAACTTTTCTGTTTATTTGCGAAAGTTGTAGATATGCGCAAGCGTATAACTTATAATAAAAAGACTTTTGAAACATATTATAGCATATTATTTCTAAATCATTATGAATTTATATTTATATATTTTTTAGGGGGACAACTAAATAATTAAGGCGATTTTAGGGGTTTCTGACACAAACTTTAGGGATAAATATTTTTGAGAGTTGGTAACACTGGCAGGCGATTATATTTCGCCACAAGTAGTTAGCGTTGACCACTTTCATAACTTGTGGCTCCTGCATAGCCACTCTACGTTAAAGCCGTATACCTAAAACAATAATTGTGTGTGTAATATGTCGATGCTTTGGTTATCCCTGTTCGACATAATACAGGTTTAAGTCTATCAGACCTCAGGGGCTATTTCATCATATTTTGAACCTTTATGCTTTTGTTATTTCAAGTTATCTTTTTTTCGGTTAATACCATTCAATAGTTCATTATTAGTGACCTAGCAACTCTTACATGCCTAAGTTGATTCGATTACATATTTTGAAACCTTTCATCTTTGTTTGAAATAGAAGCAATTTTTGAAAAAGGGTGAGTGAAAATTGTAGTTACATAGTTACATTAATGTTTTGTTTCACTGATTTACATATATACTTTGTATTCTAATGAACGATTCTCCGTAAACACAAAAAAAAACAATTTGATAAAATAAAATGTGCCCTTTTTTAATCTCAAAATTAATTTAGTATACCTACCTAACACATTTTCAAATGTTTTTATTTTACGTAATATAAATTTTCCTGCAAATAAAACGTTGCTGGATCATCTATTTTTGAAGTGAATCGATATTTTTGAATGAAGTAGAAGCTTTTAATTATCTAATCGCGAATCATTTTAAAAGAAGGACTCTTAAAACTGCATGAAATATTGAGTGGTGGTATTTTTCCTACAGTCATGTTTTCGTAACGCTGCTTGTACGTAGATTGTAATTAGTTATCGATTTTTTTTAACGTAAACATTGTGTTTTTATTGTACCTAAAAGGAATTATTTTTTTCTCAACTACACACATATATTTTGTATATGTTGATGCTATCGTCTTGTCGTTCATTCTTCACGAAAACCTTTGTATTTATATGTATACAGGGTGGCCCAAAGTCAGTGGCTTTTTAACCTTCCCTTTTGAGTAGCCAAAAGGCGATATTGGGAAATATGGGGAGATGTAAGGGCGGGGTAGTGGGGATAGACTTTTAATATCTTCTTGTTTTCATTCAGAAGTTGTATATTAATTCGTTAAATCGTCGTCATAATATCACGAATCGAGAACATGAACTCATTGTTGGTGTTTATTTATCACTAGATAAACATGTAAACATATGTATGTATATGTTTTTGTACATATTTTATCGTTGTTTTTTATTTATGTATTGATGAAGGAAAATAAATAAGCTGAAATGGCAACACACTGTCTACGCACGATGAACAACAACGTTTAAACAACGATGATCTATAAAATAAAATACGTCGTTTATTTTATCCTTGGGAAGTGACATCACAATCAATTTTTTAAATGTTAATCAGCTTTCGTGTCATAATCGTAATAAATCTAAATAGGTATCTACGTCTATATACACAAATGAATATGTTGGTTTAATGTTAAAAAGGTATTTCAAAAACGAAAAATTGAACCCTTAATCTGTATTAAAATCAATGTCGTTGTGTCGATTAGAAAATATGTCGATATTTAAAGGTAGAAAGGGTTTTCCAAAATGTTTTTTGACATTGTTAAAATTGTTACGAAATGATTTTTTTTCATGAAAATTTTCCAGCGTAAAAACAAAGTTGGAAGTTATTCTTTAATTATAATTAAGTAGGTACCTATACCTACCTAATTAGTGGACTAATTTTCGTACATTGTTAATTAACTATTAATGAAATTAATTGCTTGAAAACAAGTCGAATTCATATCGATTGGCTTTCAAAAGGTAACGGTCAACAAAGTTTTTATTGTCTTCACCAAGGTTATTTACATATGTAGGTACATAGATACGTATACAGGGTGTTACAGCTACTCCGTTTATTAAAAGTTCATGGACTTCCCATCGGAATATTTTTTGAAAATTTGGAATCGAGGGTTTTCCATAACGTTCTATTCAATTAAAATATTTGTTTTTCCAGAACTTCCGGTTAAGCCAGAAGTAGCTACCAATTTTCTTATTTGAAATATATCCCGCAACCTAAATTATAAAAAAACATAACTTCCGCAAAATAGGACTTTGGGTGTTGAAATTTTTACTAGTAATAGCTCAATTTCAGAGCTAACGTCTTAACAAATTTGAACTTAATAATTTATACAGGGCGTTCCGAAAAAAAATCTTAATCTCAAAAGTTTTAAATTACTAAAAAATTTTCAAATAAAATAATAGAAAGTAGCCATATGGATAGAAGGAGGGTAAAAAAAGGAATCGAATTAAAAAAATAAATTATGGTAGGTACCATTTGAAAAAACGATGTTATTCGTGTTTTTGAACTTTAGATTTTTTTTCTGAACGCTCTGTACAAATTATGAAGTTCAATTTTGTCAAGATGTTAGCTGTGAGATTCAGCTGTTATTAGTAAAAATTTCAACATTATGTCATATATTCTGGACGTTATGATTTTTTATAATTTGGGTTGCGCGGTAGCGATTTTTTTATATAATTAAATTAAATTATCTCAGAAACTGCTAATCGTAGGTGTACAAGTTGGTTATCGAATTGACCTTAAAATTTTACGTCGTAATCGAATTCAGCATAAAAAATATACCATTCCATTTAAAATAAGAAAGTCGGTAGCTACTTCCGGTATAACCGGAAGTTCTGCAAAAACAGAAATATTTTAATTGAATAGAACGTTATGGAAAGCCCTTAATTGCAAATTTTCAATAAAAAATTCTTATGGGAAGTCTACAAACATGACAGATTATTTCCGCTAGATTTTTTTTCTGCTAAGATATTGCATGTTACCTAATTACGTAACTTTCCTGAAAAGATTCATTTAAGTTAAGTTATTGATTTTGACGTCACTACCACAAATAATAAATACACTCATTTAATAAGGGAAGGTTTGAATCTAAGTCTGACCTTTCCACCTTAATTGATTATTTTAAATTAAATTTTTTAATTGTAAAATACGTCATTTGCTACAGAATTTTGGACGATTAAAATTGATTAATTTGGTGTTTTAAATTTAGATCCTTTGAGCTATTCTTAAAAGTAGGTTACCTGTAGTGGGGTAGTAAAAATATCCTCCAAAGCCTAAATAAAAAAAAATACAGAATTAAGGTGAAATTTCAAGGCTGTTTGGTTTTTAAAATTAGCACAAATCTCTTTTTAGCGTTGCATTCCAAAAGGGCGTAAAACCATACGTTTGAACGTACAGTATTATGATAGGGATCAAAGGTTATTTCACGCCAAAAAGAAAGAATAAACAGAAATGTTTTTTGGCCTTGACTATTCATGTCCTAAATTCCAAAGCGTTCGTTATTAATGAAACGTTTAGCAATACATTAAAAAAGGACGAGAAAAATATGCACCCTGTTTTAAGTAATGCCACCCGTCTGTTTTCACAAAGGTTGACCTATTTTCAACGCTTCGTCGTAGTGCCCTATACCTATATGAGAAGAAAATCCTAATGAATCCAAATAAATGGAAACTTATTAACGTGGTTAAAATTAAACGTAATAAATTGATCTAAATTTATTTTAGTAACAGTCACTTGTCAAAATTTCAGATTTCTTTTTTAATTAAATGAATATATAGAAGTACTTTTACTATTAAATTAGGACACTTTGTAACTATAATTAATACAGAGTGTTTGTGCGCGTCAATATATGTCAGACAGGGATAACTGTAAAAGGTGTTTGGCGCATAGGTAATATTACCTAGATATGTACAAGAGTTGTTTGTTAACCTTGCAAATTCAAATTGGTGAAGGTAGAATTTGTTTTGAAATAATTGTTAATTGGTAATGTATTTCTTTAAAGAACACTTTTTAATTCAAATTGAAAAAAGAAAATTAATAGGTACCTAACTAGTGAAAGTTTTTTATATTTGCCTTTAAAGATTAAAAATCGATTTATTTTTCAGTATAAAAAAATCATTAGGTATTTTCATTATATTTATCGTAATTTCGCTTTTTCTTTTCTCAAACCCTATTTATTGTTAAAACTTTCATGAAGTAACCTTGGCAGCGTCTCGCGCAACGCGCAATCAGCTGTCCTTGCAGCCACAATCAGCTGGGGACGGTGACAGCGGATCGAAGCAGGCCGTGCGCCATGTGGCCATGTATGTACGTATTTATTATCCGAGTGTGTCGTGAGGTATCGTTTGAATGCAGGAAACCGACCACTAGCGTGGCCGCTTGACTCTGACGTCACGCGGGTGTGTGTGCCGTTGGCAGAACCTAATCAGCTGACGAACTTTGCGCTATTCGAATCACGAATTAATGAATGCAGCGTTGCCATATTGAATCATATATATTTGTATATACGTTTTTATTAATTAATCGTTGTAGGAGACTATTTTCAGTTAATTGTGTTGTGGTACAAGACTATACGTAAAAAGATATAGCTTCACGTATAAGTAATTAATAATGTCAAATAAATAAACGTGTTTTTTAAGATATTAATAAAATAATTCAGGTAACGATTAAACATTATGGATATGTCGTTAGTATTACGGTACTCAACAGAGTTAATATGTATTTAAGTATAAAAAATTAAATTTTGTATTCGTTTTTGAGTTCTAAATTTGCAGTAATAGGTACCTGCTAGGTATATTATATAAATGTGACCTAGGTATTTTTAATTTTGATAATAACGTCTACTTAGGAGATTTCAACAAGTGTTTACGTTGCCAAATTGGAAAGTAAACTAATTAGTACTTGTGAAGTACCTACGAACGTAAGCAAATTGTAACAGAAATCTATTTTAGAATTTAATTGCTTTATAATTTTAGTTTCACATTTGAAGCTGATCAGGTTTACCGTGCCTATTGTAAAAATACTTACTACATATTTTCAGTGAATATTAATTGACTCGAGAGTTGTGTAGGTACTATTTATTCTGTTTAAAATTTCAAATATTTTAGATTAGGTAGGTATTGTGAAAATTTTCACTGAATTTATTTTATTACATCCACAAATGTAAGTCTTACGGCTGTTGTTTCTTTTGGTAATTGTTCACAATAAATTGCTGACCCTTTTCGATTTTCTTAAAAAAAAAAAAGTATGTTGTAGAGTTCGTCATGTTGATCATGAATAAGTACATATATAGTTGGGCGCGGAAATGAGCAGTTCATTGCGTTTTTGAGCTTCTAAATTTTAAAAAATGTCTTGAATTTGTCTTCAATGTGTATGTTTACCAACGCGATAATAACATCATTAGTACTTGTATGATATTTTTGAAAATTTAGAAGCTCAAAAACATATTTTTTTTTCAAAAAACTCGAAAGGGGGTAAGCTATTGTGCAAAATTACCGACAGGTTTATACTTTTATTAGGTTTAAAAGATAAAAACTTTCAGTTAGGTTAACGATAAAACGATGATCCTCTGTTGCGTGTTTGTAGTTCAACGTTCGTTTATCATTAATTTAAAAAACTTAGATGCACCAGCTGTTTCTACAAGAGGGAGGGTAGGAATATGGAAATTTAAACCTAACCATCTGCTGAGTTAATTATAAACACAGATATTGTTTAACGTCTGTTTTAAATTAATTATCTTAGAAGTTCGTTAAGAAGGCAATAAACTTGTATTCAAGATAATTTTCATTAATTTGTTTTTTGAATTTCGAAATTTTTATTTTCATCGAAAATTTTAATAACAATTTCTTTTATACGTCAAAAAAGTGATATTTTTATTTAAAAAAAACACTAATTTTTGTAAATATTCATTAACATTTTTTGATAAACAATAAGCCAAATTAATTACGTTATCAGGTTATCACGTTTTTAACTATAGAGACAAACTAGTTGGGTATAAAACCTTTTGGACATTTGACAGTGCCTCTTTAAAATAGACTAGTAAACTAGGGTCACTGAACGTATTATTTACAAAAACACCTCTGCTGTGCTGCCTACTACATGCGTTGCCATGTAATCAGCGCTTGATGATGTCCTATCATAAAAAAAATTATACTTACGTATTATGTTTGCCCATAAAAAATTATAAAGCACACAGGTTTACATCCTCATCCTCACGTACGAATTATTTTTGAGAATTATGTATAAACAGAGAAAAAATTATTATGCATGAGGGTATTGTTCAAAAACACTGGCATTTTCCTAATCCTTTTGTAATGCTGCAATATGAGGGAAAACACATTTTAAGTGTTGTAACCGATTACGTGGAAATAGGTACCTAGTATAATGGTATGCGAGATGTTACGCTCATGCGGTTAGTTAAAATCGTTACCATTGTTAAAGAAGGCCTGAGGGCTGATTTGCGGCCTAATATACAGTGGTCCTCGTAGGGAACTGTTTTAAACTAATAGCCAAGAGATTTTATCGTCCAAAATTTTTTTTGATCGTAGATTCTTGTAGAGGAGTCAGAGGAGCATTTGCTGAATTTTTTATGCTGGCAAATAATTGTTGCTACTTTTTATACAGCCTTTAGTTTTGCAAAACGTATATTTCGATCTTTCGACGCTTACGTAGCCCAAACCGTGATAGATACGAAAAAAACTATAAAGACCTTTTTGTAGACAATTGAATTTTATATAAAAAAAGTCCGGACAGCACCCCTCTATCTTTTACAGGTAAACAAAAAAACAACACTACAAGAGCGCTTAGGCGATACATTACACGTTGAAGATCGTATTTGAAACGCTGTATTTTTTTACCTGTAAAACGCAGATAGGTGCTGTCAGGGACTTTGTTGTAGAAAATTTAATTATCTACAAAAAGGTTTATATATATTTTTTTCATATCTATCACGGTTTTGGTTACGTAAGCGTCGAAAGATCAAACTACACGTTCTATATAACTTTAAATAAAAAATAGTAACAATAATTTTTCAGTGTTAGATATTTGCACATGTGCTCTTCTCATCGGCCTCTACAATAAACTGCGATGAAAAAAAAAATTGCATGGTAAATCCCTTGGCTACTAGACTAAAACAATTCTCTACCAGGACCACCTTAAATTACGCCGTGCGTTGGCACTTCGGCCTCAATTGACGATGATAACGACTAGTCTCATGTGGAACTTTTGCTGACGCAAATATATTTGCTTTGTGTGTACTATTTCGAGAATTTTTGGCAGAGTTTTTATTCGCGCACAAAGAGGTGTTATGTCGACGACTTGTCTAGCAAAAAGTACGTTGAAATGAACGCAAAACGCCCACTTTCTATTCTCGTCATTCTTGCTCCGTTCTATATAATTATTTGCATGAGAATGGACCTTGGTGTAACTCATATTGTATACCTGTACCAGGTGACTCAAAATCGACGGATAATTTACAGCACGAAAAACAAAGGAAATAATTACTACAAAAACAATTACGTGATCTAGAGGAGAAGCTTTAAATAAGGGAAAAAATATTGAATTTGGACCATACTGTATACTGTATAGTAATACTGTTAGCTCCCCTACCTGTATCAAGTAGAGACATGACCACATTAATATGAACTTGAATTTTAATTAGAAGCAGACTGTATCGGTTATAAGTTGTATCAAAACAAAAAAACAAGACAAATAGTTTTGCTATTTTTATTTGAATTATAGAACCCTTATACCTAGTTTGTAGAAATTTATACCTATTAATGTATAAGAAAAAATTAGTGAATCACCCTAATGTAGGGGGTCGTTTTCATTTGGGATGAAAGCAACAAATTAATTTAAAAATTGGGGGCATTTGGGTAACTGACAAAATTCTTTGGTAATTTTATATCTACTATCGCGGTCCCCTCGTTTTTTGGCTCTAGAAAATCGAAAAATCATTCGATTTCAATGAATTTTTTTTTAAAATCTTCGTTTTTACGGCGGATTTATGAAAAAAAATATGGGAAACATCTCACTTGAAGATTTCATATAGTTTTATGACTTTGAATGTGATCATAAATGCATTTCTTCGAATATAATCGTTCATATTTTTTTTTGCAAAGCATTAAACGATGTTCATATATTTTTTTTTGTTAATCTACACAAAAAAACGAACATTTTGAAAAAAAATCATTAAAAAATGTTTGTTTATTAATTTTTTATCTCATTTAAGGATTTCCTATGGTTTTATGACTTTAAATGTTATCATATTAAAACCATGTAGGTATGTTTATTTTGTAGATTGGATAAGGAATAATTTATAGTCTTTATCTATAGGTGATACATGATACTGTTTGTTTGTTTAAACTCTGAAAGGTTATTCTTAGTCTTTTACGAACACAAATTTTGAGAAAGGGTGAGGGATATGTAAATGTAAACACACCCATCCTGAACCCTAACCTATTGCAATACAGTCGGAAGTATTACGATAGTATTTTTTTGGATTTTATGACATCTTCATACTGGTTTTGAGCTTCAAAAAATAGGTTACGGTTCAGGATGGGTGTGTTTACATTTACATACCTCCCACCCTTTCCCAACATTTGTATTCGTAACACACTAAAATTGGCCGCTTTCAAAGTTTATGATTTTAAATGTGGTCATAAACGCACTTCTTTAGATATAAAGAACTTAACATTTTTGTATAAATTTTTTTTGTTTGTTTTTTTTGTGAAGATTATGAAAAAAAATATAACAACTTTATTCGATTACTTGTAAAAAAGTTATCAACAATTATACGTGAATGAGTGCATTTTCATGAACATTTAAAGCCCTGAAACCAATATGTTTTCATTTTTTTTTATTTCCGTAATTTTTTTCAGAAATCCGTTGTAAAAACGAAGATTTTAAAAAAAATTCGTTGAAATCGGATGATTTTTCGATTTTGTAGAGCCAAAAAACGAGGGGACCGCGATAGTATAAAATTACCAAATCTTTTGATCACCTTATGAAGGGGGGGGGGTTAGGTTAGGTTACGTTTGAAATTAAGTTTTAATAAGTGTTTTACAAAAATTTTTCGTTCTTGGATTTTTGCGTTTGGGTCTGTTGAGATGTTGTTTATTTCGATCAATATTTTGTTTGTTTTGGGTTTTTAGCAGATAAAATGTGGTTTAGGTAGGTACATTGTGTTGATTATCAATTTCCTTGTTAGATATATGTATATATTGTAATGTTTTCGGTAATTGTAGGCCAAAATATGCCCCACGTTGGGTGCCAAAAGAATGTATTGGTAGATATGTGAGGTACAATACAATTTTTTAAATTAAAATTACATTTTATTTGTCACAACTTTAAAATTCTTTTTAATAATCCTCTTAGCGTAAATACTTAATTATATTTAATTAATAATACATATTTTCTTTAAAATATTTTTTATTTTATTTAATATTGTGCAACTTATTTCAATTTCTAATTTTTTTAAAATTGTATTGTAGCTTCCTTCTATCACGACAAAACACATGTATTTTCTTTAATTTCTTGTCTAATGTTTTTTCGTTCTAGACACGCTAGGAAAGTAGTTGGTATTTTTATTTAAATATATCTAATAAAAAATCGAGTTAAAAAAATGTAAAGATAAAAATAGCAAAAATTCATTTTTGTATGAAATTTTGTTCTATTTTAGTAGATTAAGTTTTAGATTTAAAAATTAAACGTTAAATCTATTGATTGTTTTTTTTTTTTAGATGCACTGTTCAACGCTGGAAAATGAAGTAGGACGTCGTATGGAAGGGGGGGACGTTTTGGTAGCCATCGCTGCTCTCGTTATAGAGGGTCGCATCCCTGGAAAGCAATCTATGAAGAATGCCAGTTTTCACACGGGACCGCATTCTAACTTCATCGAAAGTCCACACAATTGTAGTTTCTATGATCCGTTGGTAAGTTTCCAAATTTTCCGTAAGGGGTAGCTTAGGGGGGTTAAAATGCCTACATACCTACTTATTTTAAATTTTTGTAATCTTAGTTGAAGGGTTAAAAAATACACAGGCATAAACAAAATGGACAATTATATTGATAGAATCATAACAATTTTTTGGGGGTTGTTTTCGTAATTTGCGTGTATTTTCTTTAAAAATGGACAATATTTGTTTTTATTTTTGTCTTTTTTCTGATACCTATTCAAGGTGAGTTTTTTTAAATCCTTTTGGAGAATTAAAATTACTTTTCAGTCATTTTTTTTTGTTCGAAATTTGTTAAGTAATTTTTTATCATGTTTAAGCGTATTCTAATAAGTATTTCCAGGTACTAAACATAATATGATCTTATTCTTATTACATGAATAATTTGTGTTTAAATTATCATGTAATTCGCTCATGCTTTGAATAATTTGAAGGACATAGAACAGAGTAATATAAAACGTTTGTTCCTTCAATGTCAGTTCCCAAAATCAGGTTCATTTCCATTTCAAATATTTTCATAAAAATTGATCACGATCAGTGAGTATGTAGGTACCTACTAGGTAAATTCAAATAAAAACACAAGAAAGTTTCAAAACAGATAAATAATAATTTTTTTTTTCTCCAAAATAATTTTGTTCTGTTGATGTCAATGATTTCTATTTTTTTTTTGTAAATTTGCATGTTTAAATTGTCTTTGGTTGTGGAGTCTTTTTTTCTGTATTTAGTGTGTGGAGTTCGCGAAAGTGAAAAATCAAGTCTTGGAGTTATGGCAAAAGGGCATTCCGTTGTGCATCGACGTGCTTCTTAAATCAGCGTGCCAATGTAGCGATGAAGAAGAATCACCACAGCTTTACAACAGTTCATCGGAAAACAACAATGAAGGAAGTATTTTGGTCGAACAGTGGATCATTCGTGTTGAGCATAGGAGGTAAGTCATAAAATAAACTAACGAAAGTATTTTTTTTTTGACTGAAAAGACATTTAGAAAACGAATTCTAGGGATAAAATATTACATTTTTAACTCAACTTCTTATTAAGTAGTTGAACTTTCTTTTAAATTGTTAAAAAATCTTATTTTTATATTTTTATAGGATTACTGATAAGAGCCACGTAAACCTACTTCAGTTAATTAATGCCGTTCGTTCTCAGTTGTATTTTTCTCAACTTTCGTCTTGGTTGTCATTGGCTAACGGAAAAATATCTCAGAAAAACATTTCGTATCGTTTATCGGTTCCTGGGGAGACGTTTCATACTTTAAACTTCACCATGTTGGCTGTTGAGCATAGTTTTCCGGTTACCGATATTGGAAACGGCTTATCCCTTCAAATATCACTCCTCAGTTTGCCTAGAACATCTGAAATTCCTGTATTAAAATGTCCAAAATGTCCGAAAACTGATCCACCGCTTCCAAATCTTCGAAGCAATAAAACTACGGAAAATAAATCTCTTAAAATGTTCGATGACAGAATGCACACCAACTGTAATTTGAAGGGGAAGCACAGGTGCGAAGATTTCGACGACTTGCAATCGAATCTTAAGTCAAAAGAAGAATTTTCAAAATTTAAACGTATCTGTAATAGTAAAACGAATTCGGACGACTGCCAACAATATCAATCGTATCCTTCAACATCAAAAAGTCAAGATCAACAACAGAATTATAAATTTAATTTTAAAAGGGTCGAAGCTTCAAGTTCGAAAATCAAAAAAGGAGAACAAACCGACCACAGCAGTTCATTTATTAACTATAATTTATTCGGACCAAATTTAAGCGGTTCATCAAAAAATTGTTCACATAATTATTCTGAACCGACAAGCCATGATCTCAATAAAAGTAAAAGCGAGCTTTTACTAGATGCCATCTTACGCAGCTGTCGTTCCGAGCAAAGTACAAATAGTGTAAAATTAAGCAAAGTGCGAAAGTCGGATAAAGAGGAAGAAGTTGATGTGGATGATTATGGTCATATGTCCGGGCCGCCATCACCAAATGATGCGACTGCGTTTCATGGTGAATGTGATATTAACTCATGTGATAAAAAAACATGCGAATATAGTGATACTCTGTCTAGTATTAAGAATAGGATTAGGTCTAACGTACACTTTGATAAACATTGTGATACCCCCGTTCCAAAAGTTCTCCAGAATAAAAAGAGTTCTCTGAACCTGCATAAGTCGAAAGCCAAACAAAAGCTCACGTTCGACAATTGGTCGAGCGAGAAGAGTGTCGATCAACCGGAAGTGCCGGACCCTGTTGGGGAGGCTTTACAAAACTGCCACTTAATCGAAATGGGCGCCGAAAGTACTAATGATAAACATAATGCGATTAACGGGATTGACATACCTTCCGCGGTTGACCAGATAAAGTTTAAAAAGTCGCTGGATAACGCCACATCCATGGTCTTCCACTCGCGAACCGGGTTGCCTTTAACAAGCAGTCCTGCTCCAGTCAGAAGAGGAAAGTCTTCGTTTGATTATGACTCCAGTATTAATTCTGTTTCCGCCATAGGAAGGTAAGAGAATTTTTGTTATCTGAACGGTAATTTTTTAGAAGCTGAGGTTTTCTTTCTTCCTTGCAGTGCTTTGTTCTCTCCCGGTAGCGACGATGAAAGTGAAAGCGACAGCAGCATCGTGTCCCCACGAAGTCCGGACTCTTTTTGTCTTCCGAAGAAGGACCCCCAACTGGTTAGATACTACAGGAGGGGTCATCCTAATAATTTATTAGGTTCGTAAAACATTCAACGGTTTGTTGCGGTTCAAGATACGCGATAGGTTAACAGGCTTTACAGGTTACAGTCAGGATTTTATGGGAAAATGTACGTACATTTTTGACTGTTTGCGAGCTATTTGATGAAAGTGTCTTGGCTTTTGGTATGTACCGAACACACAACACAAAGAAAGCATACAAATAAGTTGCAGTGTTTACTTTATTGAAAAGGCACTCAATAAATTGGCATGCCTTCATTCTGAATATGTATTGTACATACCCGATGTTTAGTAATTTTGAACGATGATATATAAGTCTCAATACGACCTTATAGCCCGTCAGGTAGTCGTAGATTTCAGTGCATATTTTCTGTTTTCTTCCTTTAAGAGGGTTGAAAGTATGTGGATGCAGACTACTATCATTTTTACATCATTGTAGTCTACAACTTCATCCACGTATTTTTTTTCAACCTTTGTAAAGGCATTAGAGAAAAAATGAGGTATTGAAACCTTGACTAACTGATGGTTACGCACATATTGGGGTTGGGGATAATTGTTACTTTTCATTCACTATCTATTAAAAATTGAAATATTAATTGACAATATGACCAAGCACTTTCCTCAGGCATCCTTTATGTAAACTTAGAAGTTTTTTTTACATCTTTAACTATCATTCTTATGTCATTATCAAGTACCAACTTCTATTTTGTTAGATATTTTTTTATAAATTGTTGATTAAAATGTTCAATTGATAGGAACCTTCGAAGAATCGGTTCTAAATGGTCGTTTGGAACCAGTTTCAACGGTTCATGGTTTCACAGCTGAGTTGGGAGCAAGCGGATCTTTTGTTCCAAAACATGTTACGTTTCCAGTAACTGTTTTCTTTTACAACCTAGGAGATAACGATAAAGTTTCGACACCCTACTTGGTAAATTATATTATAAACCATACAAGTTTAATTTATCCCGTTTCATTAAATGGAATAAATTTATTAGGGGCACATTAATCTGGGTAGAAAAGGCTACCAAGTTCCGAAATCAGGCACAATCCAAGTAACCCTCTTCAATCCTCTCGGAACAGTTGTTAAGATGTTTGTTATTATGTACGACCTTAGCGACATGCCTCCCTATTCACAGACTTTTCTTCGACAACGAACCCTTTACATGCCTACCAAATGTCAAGATGAAAATTTGGAATGGGGCCCAAGGTGGTTGCGATATCTCATTCATTTAAGGTAAGAATTTGTTAATATTATCGCCCCCGGCCGAATATATTGCACATTGGTGATAGATTAGTGAAAGTTTAAAAAATTGCTCCTGAAATGTTTTATTAGAATTAATAATTGTTCCAGAAACAATGAAAACTTAAATTTACGCTGAGGTTAATTGCGTGAAGTATTTTTCTTTTTTTTTCGTTTTATAGATTTATAAGTTCAAAATCTGGAAAAGTTTATTTACACAAAGACATCAGGATGATAATATTTCGAAAGTCAGATCTGGATACAGCAACTGCCCATGGTATTGATATGGCATATGAATTACGTAGCTTTACACATCAACCTATCAACCCCAAATTTTCGCCAAGAAAGTAGTAATTCAAAAAAATATTTTTTTTGGTTGTTATAATGGGAAAGATATTCGACACTAAATTTCAGTGGCGATTGCGACCTTTTTTGTTTTCATATATTTTCCTATTGCAACAATTTCTGTTTGGAAGATAGTAAAAGTACCAATATTAATCATTACAAATATATCACTTAATATATTACGCATACATATATATCGTAGTGTAGCAGCTTAAAAGTTAATACTATTTTTATACTTATGCAATGATGTGTTACACATTTGAAGGACAAGATTTTTATTTCATTTGTGATTAAATTTAAGAGCAAAGTCAATCATATAACTAAAAATTGAATCAATTTATTATATTTGGAGGGGATGAAATAACAGCTCCATTCTAAGACAATAAAAATTTTTAAGAGCAACTAAGTATTTCAGATAAATTATCATTCAATTTATTTATTTTTTGTTGTAATTATTAAATTCGGAAAAGTTGCAAGGTAGCTGTTTAATAAATGTGATACTTAAAGAAAAATGTTATTTAATTTTTTTTATAATTTCATATTCCGTTCATAATTTTGATGAGTTTGAAATTTAGTTTTATTAATAAACTTAAGTAATGGATTCGAGTGATTGCTGCAATCCAGATTGTCAGTCAGATGTGTGCAGGTGTGCCTTTATCATGTGAATTTGTGATTTAATAGTTAAGTTGTGGTATAAATATGTTTACGATTGTTATTTTATATAATTCATTAAGAGATGTTTAACGTGATTACATCGAGTTCGAAATAAAGGACAGCAAAGTGTTAATAACTTCATTTTATTTTTCTTGCTCTTAATTTTACTGTCTTAATGTTAGAAATTTTTAGTTCAAAAATTGGGATTACAAAACAAAGATGCAACTTTTCACAAGTAGTTCTTTGTTTCGAATCTACTACAGTGCGTAAGAAATTTTATTTTTATATAGAAAGATTGGAAATCAAGTACTTTTTCGAGAATCTTAGGTTGTTTCATAAAGAGAAACAAACTCATTTAAATTGAGAAACTTTGATGATACACTGCCATGTATTGTAACTTATTGATTAATGTTGTTAATCAGCTTGTTTACACAATGTGTGTTAATGTGCAACGTAGTTTGTAAAAGTAATCATTGTAGGTACAGAATATTTTTCGTATAAATGATTTCCTAGATATGAAAAAATGTAATCATTAACATTGCCCTATTACAATTATATGAAAATATCAAACTGTAAGTATATTATTTTTGAGTCTCACAGTTTATGATTAGAACTTGTTTGGGTTGATGTTTATTTCTTGAGTTATCCTTTCCAACACATACGCAAGGGTTATTCTATCTGCAGTTATATTGCAACTAAGGAAAACAACTTTTCGAAGTTTCTTGGACAGTTTTGAAGCTATCTGTTTAGAGTTTAGGTCAGAAAAATCGCCCAACAGCTGAGTCGCTAGCGGCTGTCTTTCATGTTGACTACTCATTGCAAGTGATAAGTCGGATAGCTGCCGATTAGATAAATAATTCACAAATATCAACACTGAATTCACCATTTTAATCACTTGAAAAATAATCTTTTTGTCTTCTAATGCACCAGAGAAAAGATTTAATTCAAACTTGGGTTTGATGGGTGTGTATTCAGCTATCTTAGATTTAGTTTCACTACTCATGGTTCTTTCTTTTTCAAAATCGGCCCAATAACACAACAATATTTAATATAACTATAAAACTGCTACAATTAGCTTTAAATTAACACTATTTTCTTGCATTACTTGAATTAATTGAATTTAGGTTATGTACATAACCTCTGATTAGCTCATAGATAAGTATTAGCTCCGATTGTCTGGTAGATAAGATAAGAAGTTTTCAGATATCCTGACACCGCACTCAGGTTTATTGAACATCAGTAAGATGGTTATTTTAAATTAATAATATCGTTTAATTTATAAGACGTTTATTTACTTTACTTTTTCCGTTATTCGTCACTAATATTTATAGGTTTCAGTTCACTTGAATAGTCACATAGTTGTGTATCTATGGTTTTGTCTTTCACAAATATCTATGTTTACGGCATGCGTTTTATCTACGGTACAGAAATACGTCATATCCATTCTTTGCGCACGTCACATTTTCATTTCATTCAGCATGGCGGTCCAGTGCATGTTTGGTTTTATTCATTTCGTTTTTATTTGGTACTTCGTCTAGCGTTTATTTAATGGTGTTGTTAATTAGTTTGTTTCTTTTACATTTGCACAGGTTGATTAGTTAATAACTACACACTGAAGATTATATCTAACCTAGTGCCCTTCACCAAAGACATAGTTTTGCTTTTTTCGTTTTTATCTTCTTGGCCACAGAACTACAATTAAATTAGGTGAGCTTATACTCCTTGAATACTTAGTATGGTTTATTCATTTAAGTGTTCATTTCTACAGGTTAATTAATCTGTATCTGCCCATTGAATATTGTTTCTGACCTAGTGCCCTAGCAAATCGTCCTACGGATATCGTTCTTTCCTTTTATTCGTTTTCATTTACGTGGTTTTAGAACACTACGCAATTAATTAAGGTAAGATTTTTTCGAAGAACTGTTAATCTCATTCTATAGGTATTGCCATTTTATTATTCAACATTTCATTTGGCAAGCAAACTTTTTCTATGATCTTTGCGTTGTTCATTAATACTATTACATTAAAAAATTGAACATATTATTTTTTTTGCTTGATGTGTTGTAAGTATTTATGGTTTTATATTAATGGGTATTGTCATGTAGACTGCTGAAAGTTGGATTTTTGTCTAAGCATAGTTTATTATTTAAAATTGGAATGTTTTCTATGGTGTGTTTTTATTTTACGGTTTATTTATTTGATGGTGCACTAGTTAATTTGCTTTTTGTCCATTTCTACAGGAGGCAGATCGATGGATGAGAACACGTTGAAGTTTATTTTGATCCTACTAGAATCACAAATTGACTGACGGCTTGTAGTAAGACATTTCTTCCTACATTCCATCTCTGTTTTCTTCATCTTGGAACATCTTGCAGTTAATTAAGGTGAGAATACTTGCTATAATTAATACTTGATATGGTAAGAATAAACAGGTTTCAAAATTAAGTTAACTGTTTAAAACTAAATAACTAAAGACAATTTGAGGTCATATTAGCAGAAGATGAAGTATGAAATAGTTACTTTACATTTTTATTTTAGTTATAACGTTTTAATGTTTTTAAAATAAATAAAATCATTTTAGACCATTTTTTTGTCATTTTAATAAGATTGTATAAAAAAGAGATAGTTTATACTTTTAAATTCTGGTATATGCATTAATCAAAGATCAATTTAAAAAACATTTGTACCTTATTTAGGGTTAAAAAGTTTAGTTTTTGTTTATTTCTAATAAAAATTGTCAAGAAGCTAAATATCAGATTGTTTAACATTGTAACTTAAGGGGATTAAATTACAAATTTTTATATATTGCACAGTTTGAACTAATGTAGTCAATTATTTCAACAGGAACAATACACAAACCCTGGACACCATGTATGGTTGGGCATTGATATGAACAGTCCTAGTTTTACTCCAGAATTGAAAAGTGACTCTTTATTCACTGGAAACAGAAATAATGAGGGTAAGTGAAAAGTAAACATATCACTATGTATTAAGAAAACAAAATACATTTTCAACAGAAAATTTTTCTAATCCAATTCTATCAGAATTGTTGTTACTGGATGTATCATAAACAAACATGTATAAACAATTTAACAGTTGTATAATGAAAGCAGAAAGAAATTAACTTGAATTAATTAATAATTTTAATTGTAATGCATCTGATTATAAAATTGTAAGTTAGGTCAACAGGTGAGAACGCCTGTAATCGATTTCTGGCAAAATTTTACTAACTTGGGAGGGAAGAAATTAATTTCAGTCAATTATTGCAATCGAATGTATGTGTCTGTTTCGCTTGTGATACTTTTACTTTTATGTATTTTTCGAGAATAGAGCGAGAGCGTTAGGCAACAGTTTGTTTGCGACACTTGAGCTTAATGGGTTAGTTATTGACAAAAAAGGGTTTGCTGCCTCAATTAATCGATTACACCTCCACTCCAATGCAGTAGTGACGTCATTGCAATAATTGCGATTTTGCTGATTCATTTGTTGTTTGGGTGCGTTGTAATTGTATATTTCACGCCTTGTTTATTTAATATTGCATCTAATTCATTTTTCTTGTTATTTTATTTTATTTATTTACTAAGCATCATTAAAGATACTAATAAATAAGGTGAGAGTACTTGTGTTAATTAGTATGCTTGATATATCTGTTTATAAACAGAATAGGTATTAAAATCAAACATAAGACAAAATTAATTAAATGCATAAACGATAGGAATATCACTTAAAATTTTCTAATTTATAAATTAAATTAATTGTTAACTCTATTCTATTTTTCAATAGAGGCACTTAGCAAACGTTGAACATCAGTTTATGGACATTAACTAGTAAGGTGAATTAACCACCATTTGAAAAAGCTGTGGAAGCACCCGGCAGAGATGTCTGTTGCTAAAGGTTATAATTAGAAAATTTTTAAATGCGCCAGGAGTTTGCCCAACTACCATGTGTAAGTATACTTTTAATACCACGCTTCTTCAGATTTTTATGCTTTGATGTAGCTATACTTATCGAAAAATATCAGATAATCTTGAAATTCGTTATAATTTCAGTTAAATTGTAAAGTATTCGTTCTTAAAAAAGTTGTTTACGCAAGTAAAAAGGAGAGTTTTTACTGATTTTTGCTATGTATGTAATAACTGCCATTAGGGAGTCAATTGCAAGAAAATTTGATTTTATTTAATATAAAAATTACTAGTAAATAAATTATAATTGTAACTATATATAATGAAAAACTATGTTCAAAGATACTGAAAACAACCACTGTCTTTAATAACTTTCGAAATTAGAATTTTATTTGTACATTAACAAATATTATTGACTTTAAACTAATTTAAGCAATTTCTACCAGGAACATTTCACAAACTTTGGACGTCATATGTACATCTATCGCAGCAAAACGTAAGAGCACCTGAAAAGATTGTGACCGTGCCTTTTTTCCTGTGGAGGCAAGGACTGCATGCTGAATTTCTGAAAGCGAATTGGCAACGTCTCGAGTAATTTCGGAGTTGCTGCAATTAAAGAGGTAAATAATATCTCTCATATTAAATTAAAAATACAGAACATTTGGTGGGGCTTTGCAAATTTATTTGAAAGTCGTTGATGACTGTTTTAGTTTTTACATTATTTTCAAGACTGAATATTTTTATTAATTTGAATTGATTCTTTCGCGTTTAATTAAATTTTTACTGAGGCTATGCCCTTCTCAATCCCATCTGTGTAACTTTTATTATAACACAGTTGTGTTTATAAAATAATGGGAAAATTTAAGACTTTAGTTGTGGAGGTTATTAATAAAAACGGGGGTGCGCTTGTACCTTTGATTTTGCCACCACTTGCTGCAATAACTTACACTACCTTATATATGCACTAGGTACATGTACTTACGTATGTAGGTTGGTTTGTACTCATCCCAACTACAATTAAATGTTCAGACTTTGACGCAGTTTAGATTCAAAAATTGAAAATGATGTAAAAATTCAAACTAGTTTTACTAACCTTTAAGTTGTTCATTTATTTCTTTCTGTAGATGACGACTGAAAGAGACCGTATCGGAATTTATTTCAATTCCAATGGAATAAGTCATCTACGATGACACTGTTCTTTCTGCATTTCGTTTTCTGTTCATCTCTTTATTCTTCGAAGTTTCCGGTGCAACAGTTCGTCTATGTGGACTTTAGAACGGCAGGAGGACCTATGTTATAAGAGAACAGTAGGTCCTCCGAGTACGCCCTATAGGACGACTTCCATCCTATTCTTTCTTGTATATAAGCTATTAGTATTTGCCGCAATTTCTATTGTAATTAGTTTTATTTGGCGTATTGTTTCATGTTACGAACATCATACGAAGAGTATAAAGATTTATACTGTTTTTTCTTTTACTGGTGCAACTGTTTTTCACTTATATGAACTGTTGTAGTAGTATAGATGTTAGATTGAGATTAAAATCGGAATTAACTTTTGGAAATACTATTACAAATGAATTTAAAATTTACTATTTAGGTATTATAAATATAATTTTCAGTTGGAGGTATAAAGGAAGATCTGGGGATGAAGAATGATATGTAATGTATTAAATAAATTGTTGCTTTAGTTAGGTAATTTATTGTGAATAATTAAGTTTTATTATATAATTACGTTAAATTATATGTATTGTATTAAATTAAATAATTGTTTCTGTATACGTGCAAGTGTTATCTCATGTATTTTCAATAAATGCATATATTTATATCAGAAATCGTTTCATTTTTCTATTAATTAAGAGTTCAAATAAAGTAATTGTAGAAATTTTTAATTTAAATTATTTGTTGATCGGACCTCGTATTTATCGAAAAATTTAAAAATTTCGGATTTTGTATCAGGAGAGCATAAGTTGCGTGGGAAATATGTCAAATTATTTGTTGATCGGACCTCGTATTTATCGAAAAATTTAAAAATTTCGGATTTTGTATCAGGAGAGCATAAGTTGCTTGGGAAATATGTCAAATTATTTGTTGATCAGACCTCGTATAAAATCCACTTATGCTCTCCTAATACAAATTTCGGAATTTTTAAACTTTCAGTATATACGAGGTCTGATCCACAAATAATTTGACATATTTCCCAAGCAACTTATGCTCTCCTGATACAAAATTCGAAATTTTTAAATTTTTCGATAAATACGAGGTCCGATCAACAAATAATTTGACATATTTCCCAAGCAACTTATGCTCTCCTGGTACAAAATTCGAAATTTTTGATAAATACGAGGTCTGGTCAACAAACAATTTGACAAAAAGTATATCGACTTCAAAAAGTTTTTAGTTTGCGTAAGTAAAGATGAAATAAAACAAAATGTAAACGTTAATTTTTTTAATAAAACTATTTTTACGAAACAACGTTTGATACAGTTTCATATTAATATAAATAACAGAGATAAAAAATTACAAAGAGTGAGGTGTTTACTATTAGAATATTTCTAAAATAAGATCTAACTTAATTGATTGTACATTCAAAAACTAATATTAATATGAATAAATAATATCTCTTCTATCTATTATATGGCCTCCACATCTCCCATTATAGCCACCCTATCCATTCAAGTTAAGGACCGTCCATAAAATGTTACCCCGAATTGCACCTTTTTAGACCCCTCCCTCCCCCTTCGTCACGCTAATTTATACTTTCAGCGACAACAAATATTACGTCACAAAAGTTAAATATTTACGAACAGCCCCTAAAATTAATATTGTTAACAGTGAATTTTCTTACTTTTAGCAATTTTGCCAAAAGAACAATTCATAAAGTTTTATCAATTCTAATCCTTAGCTAACATTTATATTAATACAACAATTTAAAGTAATACTGTAAGAGAAAAACAATGTTATAAAACATTGAAATTGTAAGAAAAAAAATATATATAAAAAGCAAAAAGGTAACTTATTCAAACATACTTATGATGTCAGTTACCTGAAGGCTAATATGCTAATATGACTAACTACAATAGGAATTGCGGCAAAGACTAATAGCTTATAAACTATAAAGAATCGGATAGATGTCGTTCGATAGGGCGTACTCGGAGGGCCTATAGATGAACTGTTGCACTGGAAACTTCCTGTTACGTCTAAATAATTAAGTCAGTCTTGTTATTCAAGATGTAAGAGTTATGTTAAATTATTATGTACTCCTGAAGATGCCTTAAGCAGGCGAAATACGTATAGAGCAAATAATAAACATAGTGAAACTTTTCAAGTGTTTTTTTTTTTTATATTTTCCCAGTTATTCTTATAATATTGAGAAGAGCATAGCCTTAGTAAAAATTTAATTAAACGCGAAAGAATCAATTCAAATTAATAAAAATATTCAGTCTTGAAAATAATGTAAAAACTAAAACAGTCATCAATGACTTTCAAATAAATTTGCAAAGCTCCACCAAATGTTCTGTATTTTTAATTTAATATGAGAGATATTATTTACCTCTTTAATTGCAGCAACTCCGAAATTACTTGAGATGTTGCCAATTCGCTTTCAGAAATTCAGCACGCAGTCCTTGCCTCCAAAGGAAAAGGCACGGTCACGATCTTTTCAGGTGCTCGTATGTTTTGGTGTGAAATGTTCCTGGTAGAAAACTGCTTATATTAGTTTAAAGTCAATAATATTTGTTAATATACAAATAAATTACAATTAACTTTAATAATAAACAACGTTAAGTATACTACAAGAAATGACAACAAATAAAATTCTAATTTCGAAAGTTTATAAGATGGTGGTTGTTTTCAGTATCTTTGAACAGTTTTTAATTATATATATATATAGTTACAATTATAATTTATTTACTAGAAATTTTTATATTAAACTAGCGGTCCGTCCCGGCTTTGTACGGGTAGTAGTAAGGATCCCTAATTTTTTAATAATAAATATATTTATACGATACTAACGTCACTCTATTGTTTTGCCTTCTTGACTTTTAAGTATTATTACGAATCTTGTATGGGAATATAGAAAAGTCTTGTTTTTATACTTTTGCAGGCAATTTTTTAAATTTTTTCTCTCCATAAGCACCATCCTCGTACTTCAAGGAATATTATAAAAAAAAAAAAGAATTAGAGAAATCGACTAAGCTGCTCTCGAAATTTGCGCTTTGCAACACATTCAGCGATTCATTTTTATATTATAGATAGATAAGATCTTTTTTTTTTTGCAGTTGACACCCTAATAACACTTATTATATATATAGTAAAAATCAGTAAAAAATCTCCTTTCTACTTGCGTAAACAACTTCTTTAAGAAACCAGTACTTTACAATTTAACTGAAATTGTAATAAATATCAACATTATCTGATATTTTTCGATAAGGACAGCTGCAGCATAAAAAATTCTAACGAAGCGTGGTATTAAAAGTATACTTACACATGGTAGTTGGGCAAACTCCTGGCGCATTTAATGCATCGAGAAGGAGGAAAACGCCGACTACGGCACAACAGCCCGGAAAGTGTACATATATCTAAATCAAATAAAAATGTTCAGTGCTGAAAATGATTTAAAAATCGGTCCAGGTTTAGTGACTTTTTAATAAATTTGTCAAGTTTTACAAAGTGTTTTTTATTTCTAATGTAACATTATAATCATCTCTAGATAACTTACCGTTCTTATTGTGGCAATTTTTAATGTTGCCAATTCGTTTCCAGAAATTTAGTATATTGATCTTTCTCCGATGAAGAATAGACATGCTCACGATTTTTCAGGTACGAATACAAATCTTGCGAATGAAACATGCGGCGTCCAGAGTTTGTGTAATATTTCTGTTGGAATATTGGTTAGATTAATTACAATAACAAAAATGTAATAACAGAATTATAAGCTACTTACTATTTCCTAATAAATTCATTTAAGTTTTTCTAATAATGTTTCCAAGTGTAATTTTTTATGTAAATGAATTTTAGAATTATTTGAGGGTTATTGCAAATTAATGATTAAAGTGCAAAATGTAATACTCTTAAAAAAGACGTAAGACGTCGAAACATACAGTATAAGGTTTAATAACAATCTCTTGAAATATTTAAAAGGCATTTGTTTTGATAACTTAATTTAAAACTTATACATATCACATAAAATCCGAATTATATATCCCACTGGTGCATCTTTGCATTACGGAAATAAAAGGTAAGACCAAATTCGAAGTGGCGAAAAAATAATTAATTTAAATTAACCAATCTCAACGTCCTTAAACCGAAGTCAAATTATTATTAATTAGCCATGTCACATACCCTTTTGGTTGCATCGACTTTCTAATTTACATATTCTGAAAATTTGTTTTCAGAAATTCTTCTCTCAACAGAAAACGGTATGCTGTCTCTCATTTACCAATGAAGAAATGGCACATTCGCGATTCTCTGTTATCAATAAGTTGTACAGTGAGTCATCCATATGTTGCCCTGAATTTGTGTGATGTACCTGTTTGAATATTATTAACATTAGTTTTCAATAATTAGGTATCTAAACATTTGCTGAAGAAAATACAAATAAGTACATTAAGATTTCTTAATTACGCTGAATTGCCAAAATAATGAAGCTGTTGAACTAAAATTGCATATAAATTATCTATACTTAAGGACTTAAGACTTGGTTTCCTTTTAGATGATTTTTAAATCTGCACATAAAAAAACTTTGACTTTGACAACAATTTAAGGTTTTCTGGATGACTATATCAAAACATTAAAAATAAATTCTAACAACGCAGGCTGTTAAAAGTATACTTACTATTACTATTTAACATAAGAGACACCATTGTCTCACTGCTACATGCTTCTACAGCTATCTCAAAGAGTGCTTCCGTTTAAAACGTTGGTTGTTCCTAATAAAATAGAGAAAAATGTTAATAATTCCGAGACCTGTTATAAATTATAAACAATGTTTTCTTTATTTTTTTGATTTTATAATTCTATTCTATAGTAACAAATTACTGGGGTTTAATTACATTGGTATATCGAATATGTAATAATTTTGGCTTTGTGTTCTCACCTTTCAAGTTCCACTGGGATTTGAATAAAAAGCCTACGTTGGCGTGCTCTCTTCCGTTAGTTTTCTGTAGGAGTACAATTAAGGAACAAGTCAGCAATATTATTAAACAATAAAGTGTAAAATATGGCAATCAAAAACCTAACAAGTAAAAAATCTAAACATGATAAAATGCAATCAAAACGAAATAACATTTTACGCGGTCACCATAGTTATTCATAGAATTATAATTAATTATAATTGATAGTCATAGATAAGAAAGGGACTAGTATAGATGGAAAACTGGAATTTTTGCGTCGCGAGCGCCACCTCTGGATTGGAAGACACACTAGACGGAAAAAGCGCGAAATTTAAATAAACGGGAGTATATGCAGTTCTTATAATTTTTGTTTTAAAAATCTGAAGTAAGAATTTGACTTGTAACAATCATTTTTTTTTTAATACATACCTTTCTAATCGTTTTCAATAGTAGCATACTTCCTTTTTTTTTTTAATAATAATTTTCATAATAATTTTTAATGAGATATCGAGAAACATTTAGTAGTGGTGATTTGAAATACATTAATGTAAAATAAATTCAAGAACCATCTATAAATTACCTCAAATTAATGAGGAAAAAGCTTTTGCTTATTATTACTTCACCACATTCTTTAACAATTTTCATTCTCAATTCCAAATAATTATAAACTCCTTGTTTCGACCGACGTTTTGCTGACATTGATACATTCAGCAACATCAAGCGACGCCTGACATTTCTGGGTATTTCCACGATGTTATGTTAATCAATGAACGTAGGCAACCTCGTTTATGGCAATATTATTATCACATTGACAACCCTCATTTCATGATAACAATTTTTGAGAGAAACTGCATTGCAGCGCCATCTCTGGATTGGAAGACGACTTTTTTGACAAGTGACAGACTTAACACCCCATGTTGATAGTTAATAGTATCATAATCAAGGAAAAAAACTATAGAATGAAAAGAATTTGGCACACGCAACCCGACATACACTGGTACAATCTGGATTGCATGCTTTTTCAAAAATTAAATTCATTTTAAAGCCTTAATTATACGAAATTTGAGGATGTTAAATTTGACAAGTACGGAACATGCGGTACAATATATGTATACCTGCAGTGCCTTCATAAGTGTCCGAGAGCCACGTGACACAAAATAAATTTAAATATCTCTAGACGATTTCTGACAAATTCCAGTGGCGGCGTTTAAAGATATTACAAAAAAATTTGAGTGGTGCTTAATATTTAATTATTCATGGAAGAGTTATTTATTAATAAATATAAGTGAAAGTGTTTGTTTTCTAATTATAATATCAACAAATACATTGTAGGTTACCAAAAACTAACCTAACGTCTAGATTTGATTATTCATTTTCTCATTAGGGAACTATCGATTATCAAGCGTTATGAGCGTTATCTTACAAACGAATAACAAACGATTACAAACTAAGCTAACCCAACCAAAACCAATCACGGGTTGATAACGTGAAGTATTTCTATACCATAGATAAAACGTATGCTGTAAACATAGATATTTGTAAAAGACAGAACCATAGATACCAAATATAACTGCACGATTTAAAGGAGTTTTCACTTTAGGTGAACTATTGTTTTAGCGATAAACAATTAAGTAAATGTATCGGTATTCAAAACGTTCAGAATAACACCGAAATTTTTGTTTTTGTTAAGAATTTTCATATATTTCAATAAAAAAGAAGAACCATATTACTCATTTCATGCTGCACTAGAAAACTGATGGCATCACAGAATTCTGCGCAGATTTTTATTTATTTATTTAAACAATTTTTAGCTTTTCAAAGTGTTAATGTAAACTACAATGTAATTTATTTCCTTATTGATACTTACAGGTTGTCTAGTAAGTTATTAATAGGTATCTAGTGTTGGTGTACCATTTTTATTTATTATATTCCACTAAATTAAACATAAAAATATTCATACACGTATTCGTATATGACTTAAAATAGGAACATACAAAAATATTAGCAATAATTAGCAATATAGCTACACAATTGAAAATTTAGCATGAAATTGTAATCTTTAATCCACAAGTGTATTGTATCTATTTATTTTGCTACTTCTCGTTTATATCTGAGAAGTTTATTTATGTTTCTATTTTCTTGTAAGGTGTCGTCAGATAAGGTAATTTCAGGAGATTCGTATGGATCTAGTTCAAATACTGTTGCGATTCCAGTCCAAAGGGGTACTAAAATAAGTAACTGTGAAATACCTATTTATTACCGCTAAGAGGCAAATATTGTGAACCTGTGTAAACTTTAAATGATAATAAAAAAATTAGACCCTATAATCTAAAGTCTGCTATAATAGGCTCGGCGATCACTGCGGCCCGAGTGAGTACCGTGCCTGCTTGGGTCACGCAGATTTGCAATACTCGGTGTATGGATTGTGAGCTGTGGAAAAGACAGTCTCGCCGAATCAATGTGGCGCGCGTCTATCGATGAGTCTTCGTAACCTACACGCTGAGTCTGAGAAAAGTCTCATGCACGTAAGACGAGCAAGCACAGGGCAGCGCTGGCTCTGTTTCCTTTGACTCATGCCACATACGAGAACTACTACACGAGCCGATATTATTCTCGAGTTTATCTTTTTACACGGCGAGTTAAAGAAGGCCAGAGTGCTGATTTGCGACGTAATATACGGTGGTCCTTTTAGGGAACTGTTGTAATCTAACAGCCAAGAGATTTTATCGTCCAAAAATTCTTGGACCGGAAGGTCAGAGGAGCATTTGTTGAAATTTGTAAGCTGGCAAATAATTGTTGCTAATTTTTATTTAGCGTTAAGTTTTGCAAAACGTGTATTTCGATCTTTCGACGTTTACGTAGCCCAAACCGTGATAGATACGAAAAAAACTATAAAGACCTTTTTGTAGACAATTGAATTTTATACCTATAAAAAAAATCCGTGACAGCACCCTTCTATTTTTACAGGTCAAAAAACAGCACTATATGAGCGCTTAGGCGGTAAGTACATAACACGCTGAAGCGCGTTTTTGAAACGCTGTATTTTTTTACCTGTAAGAGGTAGATAGGTGCTGTCCCAGACATTTTTGTAGAAAATTTAATTATCTACAAAAAGGTCTATATACTTTTTTTCATATCTATCACGGTTTTGGCTACGTAAGTGTCAAAAGGTCGAATAACACGTTCTGCAAAACTTAACGTTAAATTAAAAATAGTAACAATTATTTGCCAATGCTAAAAATTTGCACAAATGCTCTTCTGATCTTATTCTACAAGAATCCGCGATTAAAAAATTTTTTTGCACGATAAATACCTCGTCTATAATCTTAAAACCGTTCTCGAAGAGGACTCCTTTACATGACGTTGCGCGTTAGCGCTCTGGCCTTCAATAACGATAGTAACGGACACACTCGTACCGCGAAAATCCGGTTATTACTATTAATGTTGAATTATACCTACTTATTTTGTTATTTGACTTACGTGGTTGATTACTGCCCAACGATTTTTTGTTGGTAACAGGCAGTAATTCTTTTTGACCATTTTCAACCTAAAAATTCAAATCGTCTCAATATCCCAGTAAAAGTACCTAAATTATCGTATGTATCTAAAGTACAAAGTTTTTTCTCTAATACCTGTTCTCCTCCTCTGCCAATTCGAGGGACTGACTTGGACGCTTTCAAAAAGAATTTTTCAAATTCCTCGTTATTGACCATACTTCGCCCAATTCTGGGAACATTTTTCGACGCTTTCAAAAACAAATGAACTGACGGAAAGTTTTCGCAACGAACTAAACAGCAAAACATTCCAAAGAGAAAAATGAATAGGAACGTAGAAATTTTTTTGGTCATTTTGGACTTTCAGCGTTTCAGTATCTAACTTAACAACAATTAATCGGATCTAACTGAAATGTAAGCACAATCGGCTATTTATACTTATGTGGCTATGTCACAGGACAATACCCGAATGATTATTATTGGCAAAAAGAGCAGATGAAAGTTGTTCTTTAAAAAACCTAATGTCCCGTTAGGGCGATTAGTATTCAACTCTGCAACATTGAATCCCCTATACTGAAGTAAATGTGGGCTCAAATTGGTTTTTTGCCTTTAGAATTAATCAATTTTTTTAATTTAAGTAGTAGATATGTCTTTCTACTTTAATTTTAATAATTAATACCTATTATCTACAGAGATATGTAGGTACGGACAATAAGAAGGTGTGAACAAAACGTAATGATGCAACTTGACAACACCGGTTGACGGACATAATGGAAAGCGGGCTCCTTATCAGACGATTAACGTAAATATTGTAGCGAACATGAGTATGTTTGTGTGCGATCAGGCACACTTGTACGTGTTACGGTCCGACGCGACTAGCCGCGGCCGATTTCGGCGGTGTATGCGTCGTATTTGTAAATGTGTGTATCGTACCTGCCTTCCAAGAAAGCAATTAAGCAGTTCGCAGAGAAATGGACTACTCTCGACTTTTCGAAATATTCCGGAATTATCTAGACTTTAATTACGGATAGGTACTATAGAATAAAGAGACAATAGCCGAAGAGTGAGAAATGAATTGACAGTGGTAGTAGTGACAAGACAAATAGGGGAAAGTCGCCTATACCGTACCGGCTCCTTAATCGTACCTGTTTAATATCTGATTTACCATTGCATTGAAAAGACACCTTGCAGAATATTTAGTAAGTTCACCAAGACAGCTAGTCATACCTAAGATCTTTTTTAAGTTGTACGTGTTTCTGGAGAAATAATAAACATCAAAGGTTTTTCATACCTGTGCTGTAAACTTTTCTTAAGTTACGGTAAGCAATTTTGAATAGTTTGAGATAATGTAATTGAAGATATGTTCTTTTTTGGGAAACTAGAGATTTTCACCTTACATTCCACTAGATTAAACATAACCTTACGTCTAAATAGACCGCGAAACTGCTAATTTTGTTAAATTGAATGAAATTGCCTAAATCGTACCTCCATATGGTTACTTAATTCGTACCAGTACGATTTAGGAAACTCAATGTTCTTTAGGGTACCTATACATTTTCAATTATTTTTTTGTAGGAAATGAATAAAGAGAATAAGAAACGATAATTTTACTGTTATAGAAATAAATGAAGAGGAATGGCTGTGTTTCCTATGTGGAGAATGCAAAATAGAAAATATGGTTAAGGGTGATGAGTGTCAGCTTTGGGCACATGAACTGTGTGCTAATATTCAAAGTGACACATGCTATATTTGTGACACTTGTGCTATGTAAACCATTCCATATTTTTTTTAAACTTTGTTATGTTAACCATTTTTTTTTTGTTGAGAAATCTTGTATTTGTCTATTTTTTTGAATATTGTTATAATAGCCAAACATAAAAAATAAATCTGTTTCATGAAATACCTCAATTTTCTTAAAACAAAACGTGGTTAAGTTTAAGTATGTACATAGCTAATTCATACAGGTATTTAGTAGGTACGATTTAGGAAACCTAAGTAGTGGTACGACTTAGGCGACCGATTTCCTAAATCGTACCATTTGCAAGGCTTTTAAAAAAATCGATTTTTTTGTTGATATCAGTTTAATAAAAATCTGGAAAAAATATATAGGATGTGGAAGTGATCAAACTATGTATATACCTGCAGTACTAAAGACTACCTAGTCTGTAAAATGTGGCAAATTTATTAACATTTGTGCAAAGTGGTACGATTTAGGCGACTTTCCCCTAATTAAATTTATGAAACCCACGAACATTACAATATTAACGATTACAGCTTATTTATCGACAGCGAGGGTTTAATTGTTCCAGGAATTATACACACACATACCTACTCACACGAGTAGGCATTAGGACAATTGTTCGAAATTAGGAACAAGAGCTGTACAAGACAGGTTTCGATACGTGTAGTGAAATTATTTTTCGCTTTCTCCATTCGAACCCAAAGTAGTACCTTACCTACATTTTATCTAAGTACATGTTGATTTTACTGGACATATGATGATTTTTGATTCAAAAATGCAGAATAAATTTTTTTACTGTTTTTGGCCATTTATTTATTGAATAAAATGAACGGTCAAAAACGGTAAATTCTTTAGACCTCTATGGAAATTTTATGGTGCATTTGCGTAAAAAAAATCTAATTCTTGTTATGATGGTATCAACTGGACGGTCGAAAACTTTCCCCTTAATAAAAACCCATTAATAAAAATCAAAATCGTTTATCATATTTGTTTGTTATGATATTTTTCGTTAAACAAACGACAAGTTCGAGTAGGTAACAATTTTGTCGCATTTCCTTTGTATGTTAAATAAAACTAACATTTCTGCGTTTGTGTAATTTCCGACCTCGTTTTCCATTTTAACGCAGGTAGGTAGGTACCTAATTTAATATTTTTTTTTTGCGATTCAGAAAGAACATACACCCTCAAAAAAGTAAGTTCATGCCAAAAATAGTGCTAAATAATGCAAAAACATTCAACAATTGAAATGAAAATTCAATGCATGGCCGACTTAATATTTAAAAATCATTAAAATTGATCATCATTTACAAAAATCGGTGATTTTTCTTTAATGGTAAATGCTAGGTATAGAGTACCCACATATCAGACGATTCAGAATAAAATTCCGCTTTCAAATATGGAAAAATATACAGGGTGTTCTATTTAAAATAAGAAAGTTTTATGTTGTCTGAAGTTCCCAATATTCAGTTTAATATTTTGAACACCCTGTGTAACTTTCGAAAAAGTTTCTTAGATGATATCAAAGATCATTCAATAGTTGACTTACAGTATTAAACATTTGGTTAAATAATAAGCGTTATTATTGACGTTATAAAATTATTTTTGAAACCCTTAAAAAAATTGAAGATGGTCGTTTATTTCCTAAACGGTGGAGTTTTCGGGTAGATTCATGTGTTATGAAACTTACCTTTAAATTAACTAACAATTTTAATGGTATGATGCAATATAGGGTGTTCTATTTAAAATAATAAAGTCAGTGCCTATTTCCGGTTTAACCGGAAGTGAAATTTACTTGAAAATATTTTAGATAAAAAGTTTAGGTAGGTATATCAAATTACCTACCACGAAACCTAAATTTCGATTATTAGGTACTTCTTAAAGTTCTAACAAAGGAGTTCCTTGGTACACCCCATAGGTATATGTTAGACGCGAAAATGGATCGTCCATGGTGTTTTTCAGCTTTTAAAATAGAAAAAATGGGATTTTTATACTTCGGAAACAATTTCTACTTAGTTAAAATTTCTTTCAGAATTCATTAAATAACAATAATTGTAGTTTTGAGTTAATTTTAAAATTTTTATAAATACTTAGTGTGTATCTAAAGTTTTTTGTTTAAAAAAATTTATTTTTATTATAAGTTATATATAATATAAATTCCTGTGCCACCATATTTGCGTATACCTATGGAGAAATCGGAGCCATATTTGTTTTTAACACCATGGGCGATGATGGGTTCTTAGTTGCTTGACCAATGGTAAACATATAATTAAAGTGTTACTATGACAACAGAAAATGGAGGATAAATTGTTTTCTGCACATTCTAAAATGAGAAAACGCTCTAAAGATATCTTTACCTGAGGTGCAGGTTGCAGCTCCCATCACTGACGAACTAATCATTGTTGCTATTGTCCACTAGGTGGCGCAACAAATACCGTTTTAACAACTTAAAATTTTGAAAATTCAAAAAAATACCCAGCAAAAGTGGTTATGCAAATAAATATTTTTTGGAAATGTACATACGTAATTTTGACGATCTAAATACATAATAAAAATCAAATGCTTTTCGTTGATAAACATATACAGTGTGGTCGTTTTAGTGTGGATTTTTTTTTAATTAATTGAACAATAAAAATGCAAATACTTCCGAAAGTTGGTGAATATGTTCAGTAATCATATTAGGTACACATAGAATGATTGCAAGTCAAGTAGCATACAGGGTAGGTTTTAAAATAGAAAAATTGTATACGAGTAAAGTACTATTATTTCAGAAAATTCAGCAAAATGCAAATTTTAAAATTATGTTTTATAGGTACCTATCGTTACAACAAATGTGAAGTTTGTGGTTCCCTAAAAAATTAAAAATCTAAGTTAATTTTACGATTATGCTTGAATTCGAAAAAAGTTAATGCAAAATGGATTTGATATTGAGCAATATATCGCAGGATTTATGGTAAATATAAAAAAAAAAAACATTTTTGGAAAATGATTAGATATGTATTTTTCATAAAAGTTTGCCGAATTTCCTGAAATAATGGTACCTACTTTACATGCAACCATTTTAATATGATTATCGAACATGAAACAACTTTCCCAAATATTTGTATTTTGGTTGTGCAATTACTTAATTAAAAAAGTTCCCGTATGTTGCACACTAAAATGGCCACACTGTGAAAATTTGAGAACAACTGGATACCTAGTGCTAGTGGATTTATTTATGTAGTTAATTTCATTTAAATGTTATGTTTGTAATATATTTAGATCAAATCAGGCTCTTACGGAAACATTACGCAAACAAATATTAGAAAAGTAGCTCGGAAAATTAGAAAATTGCCTAAGAATTTTTTTTATTTCTGAATTTGGACCTATATTAAGTTTCACTATAGTTTGTGATCGTATTATTATTATTTGTGAATTTTATTGTAATCTCAAATCGATATAGATCATCATAATCACAGATTTCAGTTCTTCATTTTCTCTCTTCTACCTTTAAGAGATTTTGGAAAGTATAAGTGAATAAAGACTACAATGCTGTGAAATGATGTACTTAAAAAATTAGAGCTGGATCGAGTGGTTAACGTATTAAAAATAATTTTTATTTGTATAAAAAGAAAATGTTTTAACAGAATTTTGTCGCTTCTGTCATAATTTAACAAATGGAACTCTATAGGTAATATTAATCTAAGTATCAGAAGACAATAAATAAATATTTACGTAATCTATAAGGTGGTAGAGTAAAATTTTTGAACCAAGACTTGAATTCGGTCAGATGTAGAAAGACGGAAGGGCTGTACCATTTAATCGATAGCCAATCACGTGCAACTTTCCTATATGTACGCCGATACCTGCATATTTCATAGGCGCGTACTTGAAGGAAATAGCCAGAGTGCCCGCCCCTTCCAACATTGTACCTACCTTCTTAGGGCGGGGTTTACTGGTGCGCATCTAGTCGTCAAGTCTCGGTTAAAAAATTTAACACTATCTACATTTACTTGGTTGAAATCAATAATACATGAAATAAATAGATACAAATTGTAAAATTTCAACAAATTCTGAAGAAGCCAAAGTTTGGTGGAGCAATTGTCAAAGCTACAATAAATAATTTGTTGTAATTTCGTATTTCGTGTATATGTACGTAAGGTTGCATGTGCCTCAAGATTTGGAATGAAGGCTCGAATTTTCGACGACTTAATACTCTTAAATTATCCCTCGAAAAAACTAAAGGTAGAAGCAAAATTAGGTGAAGCTGAAGGTTTTTATTTGACAAATAATCGACACCAACGTTTCGCCTTTAGGTGAAAGGTTTTATCAAGGTAGACAATAAGGTCAGCAAATATTTAACTAGCGTAGCAGAAAGAATAGTCATAGTAAAAATTCTTTTTCCAAAATTCCGAATGATTGTAAAGCCACAAACTACAATTAAATAATTTAAAATGTATAGGTTAACATAATAAATAAGAATAAATAAGTTAAAATTACACATGGAGAACAGCACAATACAGACATAGATTAAAATTAACTAATGATTAGTTCTTATTTATTCTTTTAATCTGTGTAGGTACCTATTTTAAATGATTTATTGTTTTACAACTTTTCAGAATTTTGGAAAAACAATTTTTACCATGCCTGCTTTCCACTATGCAAGTTAAATATTTGGTGACCTTATAATCTACGCTGATGAAGGCTTTTTTTAGTGTCGATTATTTAATAAATAAAAACCTTCACCTTCACCCCAATTTTGCTTCATTCTACTGTTTCATCTTCTGGGGAAAGACTTTTACATTCTAAAGGCAGAAGGTTTTCGAATGACTAAATCAAAATAAGCACTAGAAAATTTTAGCCAATTGTCCTTATTTTGAAAACCATCTGCCGCTATCTATTTGGAGATATTGAAGATACCCACCTTTATAAATATCTCTAATTGAATTGGCAGTAGCGAGTAAAAAAATTTCGGCATGATTTTCAACCCTCTTAAAGGTAGAATAAAACAAGATAAAAAAAGTTAATGAATTCAAACAAAAAAGCTCACACTGAAGTAGGTGCGTTGTCGTATATGAAATTTTCTCATTTTCTAATAGGTTAACTCATCATTATCAGTTTAGATCACCAGGCTCTTTTAGGATTCTGATTAATAGTCAAAAACTTAAGTATGATGTTTTTTTTAATTCAACTATGACCTTTATAAGGCGGCATCTAGCGGTATCTACGCCCCTATTTAATGTTTAAGTAAAAGTTTTGATAATTATTATACCATTTTGATTAGCATCATATGGTACCGTTTAACATCGATAGATACGTACCTACATACATGGATCACTAATCCTTTGTTTCACCAACAATTATCTAACAATAAGTCTAAAAGGTGCATGGGCAAAAAGTTTAATATCTAGTAGAGATTGAGCGAATATAAGCAACATTATATTATGGGCACAAGGCCATAGAAAGAAACACAGAAGCGGGGACTTCAACTGCTGTAATTTCATGTAATTTTCTGGTCGTTAGTTTAGCACAATATATTACAGCTTGTCGAAATTGCTTGTTTTGTAACAATGTCGCACTATGAGCGATTATATGGTGTCTAAATATTTTTCTTTTTTTTTTTTTTAATTTCTGAACGTTCATTGTATAACCTCACAAAAAGTATAGGTAGGTACTGCAAACTGCAAGTGCTAACTTCTTATTATTATTGCTAAATTATCAAAACATCTCCGTTTCCTTGTTGGAGTTGCATAGTTGCATATCTATGCAATTTATTCACATCGCAAAATTTTGGATATACTAAGTATAAGTACCTATGTAAATGTATCTTCCAATTTTTTTTTTAAATTGGACTCATTGTCAGTTAAATGTTCTGACCTGACGTTTTATTATTATTTCATAAATAAATAAATAAAATGAGTCTTCAATTTTTAAAGAGTGGAACAAAACGGCAAGTTTTTTAACAAAAACCAAAATATCTAAATGACCATTGATTTTTATGGTATGGTGTTTTCTATAAAAAGTTCTTTAAATAACATTCAGAATCTGAAAGTAATTAGAAAAACATGTAGTGCAATTTAAAATAAGGAAGTTTGAGTCCGTTTCCGGTATAACCGGAAGTGCTGCGACATTGAAAATACTTTAGCTGAGTAGGGCACATTGAACTAGGCCAACTCTATTTTTTATAGAATTTTCCAGTGACTAACTTCTTAGTAATCAATCGGCAGTTCCCGGTGTGACACCGTGTATAGCTTTAGCCATATAAAATATTACACTTTAATCTAAAAAAGATTGCGACCCTAATCCACCCTGTCCCATAATATGTGATGATAAACCGAAAAATTAACTAATTTTTAGCTGATTCATAAGTATGTTTTGCATGTTGTTAGAGCAACATGCACCACGTATTTAATATAGATGAAGTAGGCAGAGAAGTTGACAGTAATAACATTGTTATTACGCAGTCGATTATTGTTGCCACAACAATGCTGAATGGCTGTCGATTTATCCTATTAGCCTTGGATGAACGAGCCATGTAAAATTGAATTGTTTGTATTTCGATGCAGACATGCACTTAGAAACGAAATTATTGTACAAATAAATAGAAACTTAAAAATCCAAAATTCCACAAACCGAAATGAGACTAAGATTTCTGAACGTTTTGTGCAGGTGAAATTTTGGGTTCTTAATGTTCTTATTTTAACGACCAAAAAGTATGTTTTCTTGACAAAAAAAATTATTGATTAAGGAATTAACTGAAGCAAAATCGATAACTTATTTATGATTGACAAGAAGGCAAGTTGCTATAGAATTATTTAGTTTCAATAACTTCGAAGGATGAATTTTTTGGAATTTTACATGACTATTTTAAAACTTTTTATAACAATCAAAACGTCAGGGGAATTTCGTGAGAATTTATTAGAAATTCGTAAGAATTTCAAAACTTATATGCATCAACTCGTGTACCCATTTCTCGGTGTCTGAACTTTCTAAAATTTTCAAGTAACATTTTACGTAAAATTCAAATTTAATATTTTGATATTCTAATTAAAGTAACTAGTTTTTAGAAATTCAAATATTAGCAAATCTTGTGTCATTTTTATTGAAAATAAAAACATCGGGTATTTTCCCACATAACATTTTAAGTAATTTGTAAAAGAAGTAGTAACCAAAGAGATTTTTGACGTGGATATTACGTTTATGTTTTCGTTTGTAAAAGAAATCATTTTGTGAACACTACCGCCATCTGTGAACAAAGTCGGAAAGTATGAGACCTAGACAATACGAATCAAGATTTTACCTTCACACATCAAAGATTATGGTAAAGCAGATATAGATTCTTTCGTGTAGATACTAAAATTTAATAGCAATCTTACTCCAGTTGGATAATTCCTTAACGAGAAAAGTCGAAGAAACTTAAAGAAAAGATAATTTCTTTAAAAATTAATGCCTTGGCTAATACGGAATTTTAAGAAAAATTTTAAGAAAAAATATTCCGGCAAATTATAGCTAATGAAAAGCACTTTCAAATAACCCCACGAGAACTCCTGTAGCTTTAATGATTTATAATATTAAGAATTTAAGGAATTATTTTATTTATGTCACCGTATTAAGATGGAAAGTGCAATTTTAATTTTGCAAACGGCTTCTAAAAGTAGAGATTATAGACTATAATTCCTCTATCTCTGTTTTTTTAATAAAGCTATTGAAATGTGCTAAAAAATCTCCCAAAGCCAGCGCGACACGGATCAACTAGCATTTTGTTTGGTTTGGTAACTCACGTAAGACAGCGCGACTGGTGGCTGTTTTTAGAACCCTTACTCTAAAGTTCTTTGTGGTCAGATTCTCTATAAAAAACCTATTTAAGTTAAGATTCCTTTCTATAGTCTTCATATTTATTTTATTCCCTATACTTATTTATTCATGGGATTTACCTAATACTTATTGACTTTTAATTCTTTATTCCTATTTAAAACTGCCGCCTTAACCCCCCGCCATCCCATTTTGGTACAAACTGAACACTAACTCCCTCTTATTTTTAAACGCTGTTCGTGCTCCTTATCTATGGTTTAAATCATCAACCTAACCTAACCTAACACCTTCCACTCACATTCGTCGACATCCCTATTTTATTTAATACGTAGATACATTTTAGGTTAGGTACTTATTTAATGAACGCCGTTTCAGTCTAGCTCTTCTGCAAATGCAAAAAAATTTTGATTTTTTTTGTATCGACTCAAACAATGTGTAGGCACCTCCAGATATGTTTGTATCTTCTAACTGGGCGCAATTAAATATCCATGAGCATTTGAAAGGTGCTTATTTATAATACGTTTGGTAACTCACGTAAGACAGCGCGGTTGGTGGCTGTTTTTAGAATCCTTACTTTAAAGTTCTTTGCTGACAGATTCTCTATAAGAAACCTAATTGAGTTCGGACTCCTTTCTATGGTAGGTATTTATTCCTTCACACGTAATTTAACCTAACCCAAATTAAACTATTAACGATTTTTTTCAAAAATGTAAGCGACGCATAAAAATGTACCTACTTAATAGATATTCTCCAATTATATTGTAAGCGTATATAAAAGTGTAAGTTCTATTAATTAAGTGATTCGTTCCTTCCAACAAGAAAGGTATAATGGTATCATGACAAGGAAACAACATTTAATCGATGCATGAATCTTTAACAAGTTTTAACAAGCGTGTAATAGAGCGCGTGCCCATTTTACACACTAAACGCCACTTTAAAATGCGAAGTCATATTCTCGTCATTAATCTCTGTGCACTCTTCAACTGATTGTGGGCATCAGGTAATAAGTAAATTATCATCAATCGTTGTCAAACCTTTATTTGACAGCGTTTAGTGACGATCTGGTTATTGATAATTAACGCAATCACTTTTCAAAACGTTTCGTGAATTTTAGTTACCTATATATACAGGGTGGTTCTGATATAAATACGGATTTTTGGAGGGTGTCAACTAGATGCAATATGTAATCGAATGGTCACTACAGCAGCGCGGTGAAGAAACAAAAAAAATTTCAAAATTTTTGAAAAACATCTTAACATGAATTAATTTGAATACAGTCCTGTGCGTTTTCGCTTTGACTTAAGCAACACATTTGGCAACTGTCACAAAATTCTGATGAACTAAACGCCATTTTCGAACACACTTGTTTACGTTACAGTGGTTACAGTAACCGAGTAACCTCATTCACGGTCAGCTGATTGAAGACAGCGTTGCCACTACACACGACCAGGTCAATCGAGGACACGTTTTACACAGGACCGTACTCGGTTTTGCCTCTATTTTCACATACGTTTTTCTCGAAAACGGTAAACTTTAGGACCTGCGAAGTTTTGCTTAATTTTCTTATTTTCTACTGCCCTATCACCTCCTTAAATATCCGCAGTTATATCAGTAACACCCTGTATATTATCAATAGATGGCGCCATCTAGTTCCTTTCTGCATATCGTTTTTATAAAATAAATTTCTTTAACTAAAACATTAGTTGTAAACTGTATATAATGCTTCGATATGTGCGTTAGTTCTAACGAACCCGGACCTACATTAGGTTGATAAATACGTCACAATTTGAAATTAGTGGCATCATTTTATAAATATCTGTAAGTAAAAAATAATAAGTAGAAGAAACGTTTTACTGCTCTTTATATCAGGTAGAATAATTTACAATGGATTTCGCTTACAACGACAACTATATATTCGTCGCTATTACCGAAAGTCGTTATATACGAAGGTAGAAAAAAGCAATAATAATTTTTGTGTTTAATTAATCATAAGAAATTGTGACAAATGGTTCATTAAAATTAGTCGCTATATCCGAAATCGGCGCTACATCCGAAGTCACAATAGCCACATTATTTTCCATTGAAAGTATAGGTTAAATTCAAGGGATTCACGTGTAACGTCGGTATAACCAAAAGGTCGTTACAACCGAGGACGTTATAAGTGAAAATCCACTGTACTTTCGTTAGTACCTAGGTATGTATTGAGGTAGTGGAGTATGTGTATTAAATAATAACTAAGCAGTACGTTAACATAATATTATGTGTTAAAAAAGTTAAATTAATAATTACATTTAGTATTTCTATTTCTTAGAACTGGTAGTAGGTACATACTTTAATAAAAGGTGCCCATTAATTATTATCCGGTTAACGATGGACTGAATGTGGTAGGTATGTAATTTAACAAATACTTAGGTACCTATTTGTGGTATTTAAAAATAAAAAACTATTTTACATTTTTCTTTCATCAATGTAAAAGATAGTTTATGTAACTATATAATTGTTTATGTCTCTAACTGGGTGTCCCTTCATCTCTTAGAAGATTTTATAGGCACTATCCTACTTTTCAGTTTCTTTATGGACCACTCAGGATAAAATCATCGGTCTCTAGGAGTATCGGAATAAAACAATAACTTCGAGTGTTTGTGTTTGGCACTGAGCGAGACTAATAGCTTTGTGAAAAAATCGGGAGGGTTAATTACGTCTTAATAGGGGTTGTTATTTATGTTCTACTTGTGAAATACGAGTACAAAGTGATCGTTTCTAATTTTTATCTCACTGTATCCGAAGAATTTGTATTTATGAATAATTATGATTGTGTTCTAGAAATTTAAGGGCGATTTACTGCTGAATATTGAACTAGCGGTAGTAAATTAGACTATTTTTAAAAACCCAATTAAAGATGATTTTATTTCGTATTTTTGATAAAAGCAGACTATTCTCCTATTTTTCGCAAAATCATTTCCATTGTAATAATATTTATAATTATTAAATAAAATTAAATTTAAGAATAAAAAATTATACGATTTTATTATATTTTTTAATTTAAATAATTAAAATTATTATTGCAACCAAAATTATTTCACGAGAAATAGGAAAGAGAAAGAACAAAATCACTTTTAATTAGGTTTCTAAAATAGTCTAAATCTAAATTACTGTTAAAAGTTCTAAATTCAATATTATATCATATTTAAACTTAAAATAGAATAGAACAATTTCCCCATATTTTCTTGACCAAAGCCAGGTAGGTATACATGATTACCCCTTGTACATTTATTTTACGAAATTTTGAGTTTTTCCAGATATTCGAAATTTTAATTACTAAGACGAAGACTACAGTCTCCGAGGTTTAAGTCTTTTTGTTTGTTTAAAGAGAAAGATTGTCGTCTCTATGAGAGTGATTGCATTGCATTAACGGGTAATAGTGTTACAAAAAAAGTCCCAGAGCGCAGAGAAACCATTTTTTTTTAACGTGGCAATATTCGTCAGACCACTCATTCGACATTCTGAAAAAGTCTGTGTGCCACATTCACTGAAAGTAGAAATTTATGGTGCAGATCTACAGAAATTGTAACTATAGGAATTTCTGATGAAAGGAAGACTGGGATCTGTTTCTCTAAGCTATTTTACATAATTACCAACATTTTCATATCATCACGAGCTTTCGTAGAATATCGACATGTACACACACAACTTAAAAGGATAATTATCGTTATGATAATTAATAATAATGACTATGTACTGTGTTGTACACGTGAAATGGGTATTTGCGAAATGAACATTTTAAGACAAACAGTACGATTAACGCCAATTGGTTGCGAACCGAGGAGATGAGATTCGATCTCGTGGTAATTTTCCCACACACAGGTGAGAGATGATGACGATGACAATGCCACGTCATCTCGATAGAGACATCGCAAGTCTCAATTTGCGGTCGGATTCTATCTATGGATATTATTCATCCTGATGGTCAGAGGAGAAGAGTGAGAGAGGAAGACAGACCAAAATACACGAAGAGCAAGCAAAAGGCTTGGATATGGTGTGTGAGTGATCGTCGGTTGGTTGGTGGCAGTCGGTTGCCTTTTGCTGTGTCAGTGTTCCTCTGGCGTCAACGCTATTATATTAAATAGATAGTAAGTAGCTACCGGGCTTCGGATGCCTCGTCATTTTCCACGTCCCCGCGATCATTAAAGTTGATGACTCGGGAGATATTGCGCGCCCTGTCAAAAATACACACGTATACGGCTACGTTCCTACGTTCTTTTATTCATTCTTTCTTCGTTCCTTCACTTGCTGCTTTCTGCACCTTCACGGCCTGTCCGTCACCTGCCGAGCTCACTGCCTCCTAGACTTATCACTAATACCTACACACCACATAACCTCTCTCTATAGTCCATTTATTTTAAGCTTGCCGGTTTTGGATTGTAAAGGTAAAACTACAAATCCTATATTTTGCTATTATTACTATCACTGATACAATAGAGTATATTCTGGAAGAAACAGAAAGATTCCCAGGTCTTCACGAATTGAATTGAAAGAAAAATAAAAGGGAATAACTAGCAATTTCAATATACTGGCTAAGATATGTCGACGACGTGACGTGTATGCAGTGTGGACCCATGGGTAACAAAAACTTAATGACTTCCTAACACTTCTAAAACCGCGAAAATGCCAGTATATAGATACAATCTACCATAGAAAAAGAAAATAATGGCACTCTTCCGTTCCTGGATGTTTTAGTTACCTATAAAGAAGGGCAACGGAAAACTGGGACACACAAGGTTCAATACCGAAAAACAACGGATACGGACAGATGTCTGCACAAAATAATGTCGAACCACCACTCCAGACAAAAATCAGGCGTGATAAAAACTTTAGTAGGAACCTTATGTGAACCGGAATATTTCAATAAGGAATTTTAACATCTAAAAACACAAAAGAGAAAGGGAATCGCGTGAGAATGTGCGAGTCTCGTTTGGTTCAAACTGAGTGCATGGTACTTATTTCGAAAATCAATGATCCATCGCGCTTCCTGGAAAAAATGTGACGTTTCGACCAAAAAAACAACGACAATTTCTCTACGTAGGTACCTCCGGAACGTAACTGCAAAAACAACACTTCAATGGTGAGATACCCTCCTGGTCTCTCGATTAATAACGGCAACGAAAAGGGCAGCACCACAGAAAATCCCCAGAAAAAGATCAAAAGAACGAAGAAATCCTCTCTGGTGTCTCGACTCAGAAGCATAAAAGAGGACAGAACGAAGGAAAACCTTCAGAAAAAGATAAAAAAAACGAAGAACTGCTCTGGTATGCTGACTCAGCGCATCAAAGAGGATAAAGCCAAGGAAAATCTTCGGAAAAAGACCAAAAGAACGAAGAACACCCCTCTGGCATTCCAACTCGGAAGCATCAGAGAAAATCTTCAGAAAAAGGTCAAAAGAACGAAGAACACCCCTCTGGTATCCCAACTTAGAAGCACCGAAGAGGACAGTACCAAGGAAAACCTCCAGAAATAGATCAGCAGAACAAAGAACGTCCCTCTGGCATTCCAACTCGGAAGCACCAGAGAAAATCTTCAGAAAAAGGTCAAAAGAACGAAGAACACTCTTCTAGTATCCCAACTTAGAAGCACCAAAGAGGACAGCACCAAGTAAAACCTCCAGAAAAAGGTCAAAAGAACGAAGAACACTCTTCTAGTATCCCAACTTAGAAGCACCAAAGAGGACAGCACCAAGTAAAACCTCCAGAAAAAGGTCAAAAGAACGAAGAACACCCCTCTGGCATTCCAACTCGAAAGCATCAGAGAAAATCTTCAGAAAAAGGTCAAAAGAACGAAGAACACTCTTCTAGTATCCCAACTTAGAAGCACCAAAGAGGACAGCACCAAGTAAAACCTCCAGAAAAAGGTCAAAAGAACGAAGAACACCCCTCTGGCATTCCAACTCGAAAGCATCAGAGAAAATCTTCAGAAAAAGGTCAAAAGAACGAAGAACACTCTTCTAGTATCCCAACTTAGAAGCACCAAAGAGGACAGCACCAAGTAAAACCTCCAGAAAAAGGTCAAAAGAACGAAGAACACCCCTCTGGCATTCCAACTCGAAAGCATCAGAGAAAATCTTCAGAAAAACGTCAAAAGAACGAGGAACACCCCTCTAGTATCCCAACTTAAAAGCACCAAAGAGGACAGCACTAAGGAAAACCTCCAGAAATAGATCAACAGAACAAGGAACACTCCTGGTATGCCGACTAAGAAGCAGTAAAGAGGACAGCACCAAAGAAAATGTTCTGAAAAAGATTAAAAGAACGAAGAACACCCCTCTTTTATCGAGACTCAGAGTTAACAATACCAAAACAAAACCAAATTATTCCAAATTCTCTATGGGATCACCAAACCAATTGTGACCATTGACCAATTGCATACTGACCTATTAGATTCACCTATTTTTAATGCAACTGTTTATGGATGCATCAAAAATATATTTTTATCGACTATTCTGACAGCTCTATCGATTCATAGAAGTAACATATAATGCCTGCGCATGCGTATCGTCGAAACAGACTACGTTTTATCGTTTTTTTCCCGATTGTCGATTGTTATTAACATTTTTTTAATTTTAGTTTAGGGTGCAAACAGTGTCGAATATATTTCAAAATTTTCAAATTGCTTTTACTAATTTCCTATCGCTGACCAATTAATAAGACTACTTTTTTATTTCGAAATTCGTTAGAAGAGTGCCAGTATCCTGAAACTGTTACCTATATGAATGTTCGGGTTGGGTGATATTGAAACAAATTTCCTGTTTCTTGCAATAATTTTAATGAAATTTATTTTTGCAGCGTGTCGTAAGCCCGTAACGTTTGGCCTAATGTTTCTATATTGTAAACCCTATGTTTACTCACATGTTTCCGTAATGTTCAACCTAATCATGAAAACTAAATGTTCAATCAACGGGGATTTTTTTTATAAGTAGAGACTTTATAATTTATCATCAAAATTTGAATAGGATGAGAATTAAAGATAGAATTACTGCCTCCAAAAAAAAAATGTTTGCTTACTAACTCCCTCTCCTGATATCATTACATAGATATGTTAATTAAATTTTTATATAGGTATTAAGTTCAACCAACATTTGAACTTTTTGAAGCAATCCACCATCAAAAAATGTTATTAATCTTTCATGAAATGTTACAAGGTTTAGATACTTACTCATATCCGGCTCGAAACTCGAAAGGCCACAGTTTAATGTTGGGTCGTTTCAAAAAGTTCCACCAACATTTGAATCTTTTGAAGAAATTCAACACTAAACATTGTATATATATATAATATCGCACAAAAATTACAAGGTTTCGATAGATACTTAGTGATATCCAGCTTGGAAGATCAGACATTAATGTTGGATTTTTATTTCATTTAGTAGGTACCTACTTTGAAAGTTCAACATTATACAGTTCACAAAATTTGGATTTACAATTATGCATATCATGTTATGAGATGAAGGATTATAAAATTCCCTTATATAGGTACATACATACTATAAAAATTGTTACTAACACGACTTTGTTACGTAAAAGTTTTAAAACCTTTTGACTAACGGTCTTTGGGGCCAAAGGTCATCCTATATGCAAGATATCGGTTTGCCACTCACATCATTGGGTAGCTATTGGTACATAGAATGACTTTTATTTCAAAAACCATGTTATGAAGTGCTTAAATTTTCCGTTATTTTAAAAATACTGCGGAGATATCAACAGCGAGTTAAGCGACGAACTCGTATCATCTGAATTTTCAAAAGGATAAGGCAGCCAAACTCTTGGACCTGGAGACTTGAAATTTTGCGTAGAAATTCCTCATACAATGTAAGAAAGGTTTTCTTAAAATTTAACCCCTAAGGGGTGAAACGGGGGCTAAGACTATATCGAAGTCACAAAACTTTTCACTAAGGTCTCTTATAATATATATATTAACTTTAAAGGGGATGAAACGGGGTTAGTAATCGGTAATTTCAAATAAACACCTATTTTAAGATCGTTCCAAAATCCATAATTCTTAGTTTGTTTCGTTTTTCCGATAGATTTTTTTTGATAAAATCAAAAAATTAGACCTATTAGAATAAACAATAAGTGCCTTTCTTAAACCTTGTAGCTTGTCGGGACCATAACAATTTTGTCCAATATTTTGTACAAAAAATGGTTCGAGAAAAGAAGCTGATAGGTAGGTAAGTACGTTAAGAAAAAGAAAAACAAGAGAAGCATTAAAAACTCACGTAGGTACGTAGATACGTAGATATTCATGGAAGTTCCTATTCCAACTCCTTTTCGTGTGTGCCCGAAAGGACTTCAAAACTTGACCGACGTTCGGACCGATGGACGTTAGTTGAAGATGACGATAATGATGATGACGGCATCCGGCGTGTTGTCGATGATGTGTCTGTCGGTGGTTTCCAAAGGTAGAGGTGTGTTCAGGTGGCGCCGTATTAGTCTCACGTGGACGAAGATATTCGTATGAGAAACCGTTGCTTTGTTGCTGAAAAGAAATCGAAAACGTTGTTTCTGCATCTTCCTTTCGACTAACCTAATAATCTAACAAATCCGATTCAAACTTTACCAGTGGATGCCTGTAATCATCTAACGAGACGAAATGGAAAAAATCGTGTAGGTACGTGTACCTATTTGTGGGTTTTCCAGTTGTCGAATATGTCTGTATCAGCACAAAATAGACATGTCCGTAAAAATTTACGTCAATTCCACATTCTAAAAAAGAATTGAAACCACAACATTGTGCCAAATCCCTTTTTGGGAACGAAATGAAATATTTAAATAAAATAAAAAATTCAGGGGTAAAATTTGATAGGATTTGACTCAATTTTTTGTGCTCACTTAGGATGAAATAATTGATAACTCTTAATTAAAGTTGCTATTAAATTTCCTAAAATTTGAGCCAAGTCCTATCAAATTTTAGTCTTGAAAAATTTTTTTTTGATTAAAATATTTATTTTATTCTTTAAGTCATAACTAGATTTCATTTCGTTCCCAAATAAGATTTGGTACAATGTTGTGGTTTCAATTCTTTTTAAAGATAAGTTTCTTCAAATAAACATGAAAAATGTCAGGTAAAACTTTTGATAATCGTAAACACATTACAACTGTAGTACCTACATAACCTCACAATTATTACAAATACGCTAATATAGATTAATTTTTTACACCAAATGAAACGGTATTATCGATATTCATTACCAATAAAAGATAAACCAACAATATGCAGTAATTAGCGAGATATTTGCATCTAAATATTATATGATGACGTTACACAATATTTTTTCTGTATATAGTACAAATAGACTCGTCGAACGTGCCAAAGAGAGCGCGATGTAATAGAGATTGAGAAAGAAAATGAATGTGGATTCGGCGCCAAGTATCTACCAGATGCTCTAGATGTGTACGTTTATTAGGTTTACTTTATTAAAAAAAAAAAAAACACAAGACATTATTTGTTACTCATATTTAATTATGAGGTCAAAGTTTGGCAAAACGTAGGTACCTATGCCTGTCGGTTCGGGGTATTTTCGAAATTATATCTAGTGAAAGAGAATTTTGAAAATTTTTCCAAACCACCTATTAAGTTGCTAGGTCCTAAATGGTGAATTTTGGTTTTTAAAGATATCCACCGTTTCTGAACCGAAAATAATTAATATCAACCTAAATTTTTTCAAAAATTCAAATTCAAATTTTAATTATTACAAAGTACCTATAGATACAATAAATTGATATTTGCGACTGCCACTTCAAAAAAAAAAAAAAAAATATGGTAGGTATGCATAACTACGATTTTTTTGAGGTCAAAAGATTAGATCGAATAGCCTTTTTTTCTATTTTTAATGTTTATTTTCCGTTTATGGATATTGTTTTTCTTTTTTGGGATCAACTTTGACCTTTAGAAATAAAACAAAGCTGAAATACTCATTAAATTCCGAAAAAAATTAAAAGCACTTGTGATATTGTTTGGAACATATCCCAAGAGTTTCGGAGAAATCTATATTTTTTTTACGCACGATTTGATAAAGAATTTTACCCCTATATACTGTTAAATAAAAACTTCTCATTTTTTTTTTAACTTATTAATTAAGTATTAATTTAATATTTACACCTGTGTTCACAGATAATTTCTATTTTATAAAAAAAAAACTCTACGACAATTTTTATCGTTTAAAATGCCAAATGTCTTTTATTGTTATTCTCTTTTACGTGCAGTACCTACATATGCATACGGTCATAAACGATCGCGTGACCGTTCGTACACACGTCTGACCATATCACGCCTATGGCGCCTTGAAGTTTATGTATTAAATACTTGTAGGTACACGTCCACAACACACGCGTATGTGCCTAACTTTTTACATACAGGTACAACGTGCCTGCCATATACAGTAAGTATTATATACTTATTAGGTATAGGTAGGTAGGTGCCTATAGTGACAAAGAAGGGATCTCATGGTAATGGTGATTGGCGAAGAAATGTTGGTAGGTACCTATATACAGGTATGTTAGGTATAGAGGTATACGGCGGTTATTCACGCACGCTGTGGTCAACATATAATATGTACCTACATATGTATGAGTATTTCTAGAACTATGCCCATCATTAAAAGAAGGAAAAACTAAACTAGATTTTCACAAAATTTGTTTTGAAATTAAACATTGGTTTCTTTAGACATGAGACTAAAATAAAAATTTGTAGTAATTGTTTCATTGTACGCGTGTACACACACACAGCCTCTACCGTAACCTAATAGGTGCAGAAATAAATACATTCAATGATTCTTTATGTAATCTAAAAATAACAAACATAACATGCACCGGGTACGAAACGAGAACTCATCATGTGCAAATTACCTTCAAAGGTACGTAACAAGAATTAAATTAGTCAAAAAAGGTAAATATTTATTAAGGTACGAAAAGAGAAAACACCGAAGGTTTGTCATATACAGGTTAAGTTGGTCCGAGATTCCCTTTTAACAATAAGGGTTGCTGTTTTTCCTACCATGACATTTATTATGAGTATTTCAACACCTTTTTCATTTCTCAATCATTTTAACTTTAAACCTAACCTAACCTAACAACAGTGACAAACGGCAGTGTTCACATTATTTCACCTTAAACAAGAACGATGGTTTTTGAGATAAATTTAACGTGTACCTAAGGTTTTTGATTTAAAGGGTTGAAGTGAAATTGAAAAAAAATTTAGTATCACAGGAGAATTGTTTGTTTTTTGCTTATTTGGTTACTCAAAATTGATTTTGAATTTGTTAACCTCCAGGTTCTAATGTAAGTTTAATTTCTGATCTTTGCTACATGTTTATTTATTTATTTTCCAAATAAATTTGTGAAAATCTGCTTAGTTTTGTGTTTCTTTGGGTTTTTAGTGGAGCAGTTAAACTATTTTATTTTCTGTAAGTAAAGTGAAACTTCGTTCATCCAAAATGATGTAGATCCAGGTGAATTCAGATAACAGAAACGGATATAAAAAATTAAAACTGACGCAAACTATTCGCTTCCTTTTTGAGCAGTTCATCCCTATCTAAACGTCTAATTATTAAATTCGGCATTTGTGTCTAACCGTTACCATCGTTATTGAAAGTCGGAGCGTTACGCGGAACGTCATATAGAGAGGTCCTCGTAGGGAACTGTTTTAATCTTATAGCCGAGGTATTATCGTGCAAAAATTTTTTTGATCACGGATTCTTGTACAGGAAGATTATAAGAGCATTTGTGCAAATTTTTAGCATTGACAAATAATTGTTACTATTTTTGTATTTAATATTAAGTTTTGCAGAACGTGTTATTTGACCTTTCGAGGTCTACGTAGCCAAAACCGTGATAGATATGAAAAAAGTGTATAGACCTTCTTGTAGATAAATAAATTTTCTACTGTAGCGAACACGAGCATGCTTGTGTGAGATCGGGTGCACTTGCATGTGTTGCGGGCCGGCGGCTCAACTAGCCGCGGGCGGTTTCGGCAGTGTATGCGTGTGTTTGTAGGCGTGTATCTCGTACCTGCCTTCCTAGAAAGTAATTAAGCGGTTCGCCGAAAATGTAAACAATCTTTCGAATATTCCAGACTTTTTCCCGACTGTTCTATGATGCTACAAAAGCGATAGAGACGTTCGCCGACTTAATTAGTAATAAATTGACTGTGACAGTGGTAAAATCGAAAGTGTTAGTGAAAAGACAAATAAATAGAGACGCGCATATAAGTGAGCCTTGTAAATAAATAGTAACCTAAGTGTTTTTAAGTAGTTATAATTAAATCAGTGTGTATAAATTGTTATTCCTGTAGTTTAGTCTTGTAAATAAATTTTTAATAAACCCACGAACACTACACTACAAAAAAGTCCGAGACAGCACCTATCTAACTTTTACAGGTAAAAAAAACAGCGTTTCAAAAACGGGCTTCAACTTGTAATGTACCGCCTAAGCGCTCTTGTAGTGCTGTTTTTTGATTATCTATAAAAGATAGAGGGGTGCTCTCCGGGACTTTTTTATATAAAATTCAATTATCTACAAAAAAGGTCCCTATACTTTTCTCATATCTATCACGGTTTGGGCTACGTAAGCGTGGACAGATCGATATAGACGTCTTACAAAACTAAAGGCTGTATAAAAAGTAGCAACAATTATTTGCCAGCTTAAAAATTTCAAAAAATACTCCCCTGACCTTCCTCTACAAGAATCCGTAATCTAAAAAAATTTTGAATGATAAAATCTGTTGGCCATTAGATTAAAACAGTTCTCTACGAGGACCCCCGTATATTACGCCGCAAATCAGCACTCTGGCCTTCTTTACCGATGGTAACGGTCTAAGAAAGTGACTTCCGTAAATGCGCATGGGGAACCACCGACAGAAACATTTGGGGTAATGTGGGGATTTCTGGAACTACTTCGGTTAAAATAGAGAATTATTATTATACGTGATTACGTGATCTCATTTGGATAAAACGAATTTCAGATAGTCGTGATTTAAATAACCGCCAATTTCATTTATTCCAGCGGCGTTTCGTACGCTATAGCACGCTTTCTTCAGATATATTAGAACTATTATCTCTAACAGGAGAACTCAAACTATGTATATAGGTATCGCAGATATCTCAAAGAAAATGTACTTCAGTTCAGTGACCAAGAAGTATGTTTGTTGGTTGACAAAAAAATTAACATCATTTGTATACATTTAAATTGGTTCTAGTTAGGTACAAGTTCCAGTTATCTATTGCTTATTGTAGGTTTGAATAACAAGATCTGTTATTAAATTAGAAATTTCAAGTGATTTAAAAAAGTCATACTTAATAAGTGCAATAATATTTGATATAAATAGATGTATTATTTGCATTTTCTCTTTAATTATCATCTACTGCTGCTCTTCTTAATGTCCAACAGTAATAATGCAGACAAAAAACTTGTTAACCAGTGTCACTGGAAAAGATAGATGACTGTAATTTTGCTGGTTGTTCCAGAAATTATTCATTAAAAATATGATACGAATATTATAAAAAGAATTAATTTAGAAAACAATAATAATAACAAATGTAGAGCATAATTAATAATAGATAATAATAATAGATAAGTCTTATTCTGAAGTGTTCTAAAAACCTACTTAAACAAAAATTGGTTAAGTTTCACTGGAACTAGTAAAACTGATCAGTTTCCAGATAAAAATACAAATAATGTTAAAAATGTCAAAAATGATCAATAGTCCAGTTAGTAGGGACTTTTGTCCTACAAGAGGTTAGGTTAGGTTAGGTTAGGTTAGGTTATTGATCCAACGATTAAATTGTCCGTAACAAAATTAAAGAAGAAGACATTATTCATATTTTTTTTGTGTAAAAATATTTTCTGTAAGTCCTACTTTTCTCAAAAAAATTTACAACCAAAATAATTGGGTAGGTATTTTAATAATACTGAATGTTAAGCATTTTTAAAAATTATTTTTACTTGTATGTACGTACATAACACATATACAAATATTTATGTACAAGGAATATTGTACCTTCATATTTTGCACGTTACGGGGAAAAAATATATGAATTTTTTGCTGGTGGTAATTTAGCAATGGTCACGCACGTTAGAAAATACAATTCAACGTTTTCTATGTATGAATTAAGTACCTACAAGTGAACAAAATCTGCCTTTAACGGATATTTCGTTTCTGTATTCAAAAGAAAAAAATTAGAACTCTAAAATTATTCAATTTTTTTACTAATTATTTATGTATTCCATTTCCTTCTCTTCAGAAAAGCCTTTTTCGATTTCTTATTAATTTCAGTTAAACCTCATTTCGATATAAGAACAATGACGGACAGTAAATCAAAGAGATTCACCCCTAAGTATAACAAAAATTTTTCACAACCTAAACACGTCTTGGCAAAACACATAGCCGTGTTTCTTGCGGTATTTGGGGGTGTGACTATTTGATTCACAACTTTGATCTTTAAAAAAATTTATTGCTTCGAATTTTATACACAGAATATTAAAAATCTTAATTAAATTATTCGATTCAAATGTTATCAATATTCCCTTTTTTCTCTGTTATTATAATAGCAAAATAGCTTTTTCTTTGAGTTTTCTCTGCGTGATTCTAAGATTGCGGGTGCGCTTGGGGGTGCGCCATACACAAGATATCCACAAAAGTAGATTTTTTTAAAAAGTTTTTGTTATATTAAGAAAACAATGATTATCATAAAAAGAATTACTATAAACAAGATAAACAACTTTTAAAATCTTTTTTCACATTATCTTATCAAATATATAGATATACAGAAAAGGTTCCACAAAGTGAAAAATTTTTAGTCCAATTATTTTAACATTTTTTATTGCCTCATTATGTAGTTGAAAAATAGACTTTAACAATTTTTTACTTATTGTTTGAAGTATTAAGAATACATTATAATTTTTTTAAATTTTTAAATTGATAATTAATATAATGAAAATATTTTATATAGTGCTGACTATCAAGCATCAAGCGCATCCTGTACCTGCCGCGCAGAGCCCTATTTTCAACGTCAAATTAAAATTTGTAATAATGGATAGGTATAGAATTTCGGAAGTTCGAACTTTTTTATTGGAAATTTCCTCCCCTTTGAGGACGTTTTCTCCAATTTGCGCTATCACTTATGGTATTTGAGTTATTTACGAAAAACTAAGTGCCTTTATTTTCTCCTATTAATTTGTTTATAACTTTTTTATGTGCTAATATAATATTTTAACACATTATTTTAGGCGTTATTCCGAATCCAATGAACCATTGCATGTATTTTTAGGAACTTAAGCAAAGCCACGTAAGCAGTAGTAATGCGCGTCGTACGTCCGCTCTTTCCGAGCGAACGCAAGCACGTAACTGGCGAATACTGTTGCCCAACCGCCGCGTCGGTTGCATTCGAGGTTTGGCGGACTCGTATTAACGCTAGAGATGAATCGATTATTTACTAAAGTAAAACAATTAATGCTAAATTAAAAATCTTATGGGTAGTGCGCGAGCACCCGCGCACCTTATGACGCACCGCCACTGTCCTACCTGTTTCATTCTTTTTCGAATTCGAGGACCTTTACTTTGTGGTCCTTTTTAACCTACTGAATGGCTCACCGAAAGAGGGTTACATGTAGGTACCTAGTTAAGGTTCTGGAGTGGCAAGAAAGAGTTATAAGTACAAAGAGATTTGCTGAGGATGTTGTACAACAGCAAGAGACGACACCACAAAAGCCCAGCAGGGTGTTCGACTTCCACTGTGTTGTAATAAAGAGCTCGCGCGTGTTGTGCTTTTGTTGTACGTATTGTTCGTCTCTTTTACAAAGACCTGAATAATGTAGGTACTGTTGTGAACTACGCAAAAGTGGTTTCGTCACTTTTGGAATCTTCGCCTTTTTTGTTGTTTCAAATATGGGTATATTTATGACTGAACTATCTTCGCTGTGAGAAATGGTCGGTGATTCTTTTTTCTGCTTAGCTGGGGTTTGAACTCGTGTCCTTTTGGTTTAGAGCCAACACACTTAACCACTGAACCACCGACCACCCCATGGTTTCGTCACTAACAACACTTTTACTTAAATAGGTTGAAAACGCGTGTGTAATGAAACCATCTCTTACCATCTTCTACGTTTTCGAAAAATCCCCCAGTGACTTAATTCAGTAATTAAACAACTATTGTTCTTGCTAATACTTTTGTAATGTTGATTTTATGATCATTGGAAGTTAAATAAATAATAGATTCACCCCTAAGTGTCTTAATGAGAGCATTTGTTTCATTTAATTTAAGATTAGAAATTAGTTTCCTACTTTTAAGGTGTTTCATGAATATTTTTGTACACTAATCTTTAGTCACAGAAAAAAACTTTCTAATTTTTTTATTTTGCACTTTTGTTAAATGCAATATTTTTGGATCTAAATTTAAAATAAGAGGAATTTTGGGGATGAATAAAATATAGATACCAATAATAATGTTCCATACAAAAATAAAATAAAAATTTCCAGAAAATGAAAATATATGAAAAATTATTAATGCACAATTAATTCCAAGAAAAAACACATAATTCCAACAACATGATCACTTCATTTGACTTTTGATATTTAGTTTCATATAATTAATGCTCTTTTGATGAATATCTGGCAATTTAATGAAACCATGGATAGCCATTACAAAAATTATGATTTATTACTCTAAGATCCAAGAAAATGGTATGCATTTAAAAATCGTTTAATGCAAGCACTTACGACGGTCTAATCTATTTTATAAGTTTTTTTCCGATTCTGAGAGTAGATGATGCTCTTTATTAAGCCTCAGGTGGTTTTAAACCTATCAACCCTTACATCAAGTCACCCTTTATACCTAATTTTAGAATGTTGGTTGATGAAGTATATTTAATGTAGTAGGTACTAATATAATTAAATAGTTATGGCTTTCAAAATTTAACCCTCTGAATGTTCCTCTCTTTACAAAAAGCCAATTTAGAGCAAGAGAATTACGGTATAAGAGCAGACAAGGTTCTCTAAAGTTTTTGAAAATTCGCAAAAAAAAAGTGAAATGCTTTTAACACATTCTATATTTACAGCATCACAAAATTCCCCTTCTTTTCGTTTTGATCCAGTTTTGAGTTAGAAAACCATTTTCACGGTTAAGTTCGATTTGAAATTTTTTACATGGTTTTTTAAGAATGATTTTACGATCATACACTTGGGTAGTAGAAGAAAGAGCATCACAAATAATGCCCACTAAAAATGAAGCGTGTAAGTCTTGAGATAAAATCTGCCGGTGTATTGAATTCTGAAACAAGCACCTGCCCTTCCAGCGTAAAAACACATTAAACGCCTTTACGTTTTGTTACCTAAGACGAATCTTTAAATGGGAAATAACAGTCTCAAGTAAATTAAAAATTAGGTAGTAGTTTATGATTTTTTTACATGCTAAAATGAATATCTAGCGACATACGTAGCTATCTAAATGACTATTCATTCTTACAATCACAATCTTAATTCGGAGATTCTTGAATTTTTATATTTGGATACATATTAAGTTTTCCAATATTCATCTAATACCCGATTGAAAATTAGTTCTATAGTAATTCGAATATTATGATCAAATCTAGATCAGATAATCCTTAATGGTCTTGATCAGCTCCTGATTACAGTATATTCACCACCGTATTCTTTGATACAGAGACCTGATCAGTTCCTAAACTCAGTATTCATCATGGCATTCTTTGATTCAGAGACCCGATCAGCTCATTAACAGGGTAGTCGTTGATCTAGAGACCCAAACAGACGAGTATTCGGTACCGTACTTTTTGATACAGAGATCTGATCAGTTCTTGAACAGCATATTCAGTATTACTTCATTTTATAAATCAGAGACCTGATCAGCTCCAGAACTGCGTATTTACCATAGTATTCGTTGATCCAGAAACCTGAACATTGTATTCAGTAGCGAATTCTTTGCTTGAGCATTCAGCATCCTATTATTTAATCGAGAGACCTGATCACTCTCCAACAGGATATTCTTAATCGTATTCGTTGATCTAGAGACCACATCAGAGTCTTCAGCATCGGATTCTTTTAACTAGAGCTGATCTGTTCATAAACAGCGTACTCAACATCGTATTGGTTGATCTAGAGACCCAAATAGAGTATTCGACATCGTATTCTTTGATCCAGAGACCTGGTCAGTTCGTGAACATCGTATTCAGTACTTTATTTTATACCTGATTCAGAGACTTGATCAGTTTCTGAACTGTGTAGGTACGTATTTAGCATTGTATTTATTCGTTGATGCAGGAATCTGATCAGAGTATTCAGAAGGGAATTCTTTGACCCAGAGGACTTATTAGTACTTGAACAGAGTATTCGGAATCGTGTTCTTTAATTTAGAGACCTGATATTGAGCCTAGCGCTCGATGATCTAGAGACCTAAACACGAGTATTTAGCACCGTATTGTTCGATACGGAGACCTGATTAGTACCTGAACGGAGTACTGAACATCCCATTCTTTGATTCAGGGACTTGTTCAGTTCTCAAACTGCGTATTCAACACCGTATGTATTTGTTGATCCAGAGACCTGAAAAGATCATTCAGAGAACTGATCAGTATCTGAACATTCTTTGATCTAGACACCACCTAATCGGTGCCTGAACAGAGCATTCTGCATGCAATTCTTTGATCGATAGACCTGATTAGTTCGTCTGCGTATTCAGTACAACATATTCGTTGATGCAGAGATCTGACTATATTATTCAGCACCGCATATACTCTTTGGTCAAGAGATCCAGATATCTCATCAGTTCTTAACCAGAGTACCTATGTCTTATAGTATTATTTGATTCCGAAATCTGATCAGTACCTGAACGGGGTATTGAGCACCGTATTTTTACATCAAGAAACCTGATCAGTTCACAGAAAGAAACAATCGATTTAGTCGTTATGAAACTCGTATAATCTCTGTACCCATAGATATACATCCTGCCTTTTTCTTGACGTACTCATCATAATCTGTCTATGATTTATGACCTAACTCACGATTAGTCGAAAAACAACAAGATGTGTAAATTGATTGCCAATAAATTAGGCGTTTAATAGCTTCAAATTTACGTTTGTCTAATAACAAGTTTTAAAAGTTAATCTTTTTCCTGTTCTGCGGCGTTCTCTGATCAATAACCATCAAACGACGCAACCCCAGTGAGAAGTGATGCTGACGTTGGATGGTGCGGGGGTGGTGGTGGTTAGGTTAGGTAGATGATGTGGCGGTAAAAGGTAAGTTAAAAGTAAGTTACACACACACACACATTATATATGTATATGCACTAGAGGCGAACGGTAGATTATTAGAGGGCAAAAGTTGTACGTGTAAAACTTTTGTCGGCCGTTAAACAGACAGGAATTAGTTGCGGCCTTTTTCCTTGTTCATTTTCGCTGACTTTTATGCGTTGTTCGTACCACGTTAATTTTACCGCGGACGGCAACGGTTCTTCTTCATATTAGTCGCACAGTGTTGTCAGTTAGTCATAAAAATTACTAGAAAAACTTTTTGGATTCATTGTTTCTCTGGTCAAAGGTCATCTAATATGCACGATAGGGATTTGCCGCTGGCATCACTGGATAGCCCTTAGATCATAGAATGACGTTTATTGGAAAAAAAAATTTATGTGATGTTTTGTTTGTTTGTTATTTTGAGAAAACCATAGAGACATCAACAGCTAGTCAGGCGACGAACCCGGATCGTCCACATATGAATCAGCTAAATTATTGGATATAGAGACTTAAAATTATGTACAGAGGTTCTCTATGTAACGTAGACGAGCACTAAGAAAACATTCTTCAAGATCTAACCATTACAGGGGTGAAATAGGGGTAACAAATTTAATATGAACGCTTATTCTAAAGACCATTCCAAAATTTTTATATATCGCCTACATGCGTATTGTATACTACAAATTCCAACCCTAATATGTACTTGCAGACTAATTCTGAACTAAAGATTCCACTGTTGATTAGGTAATACTTTAAATGATCGACAAAATAGCTAACAAAATAGAACCAAGAAATAATGATGAACATTTGGCAACATCGTCAATGCGGAGGTCCATTTGAAACGACCCAGGTCTTCTGTCGGAGACACGCAGGTATAGAGAGGCGTTAACGATATGTTGTCTTTCATAAATTATTCTTTGGTCATTCGGACCCGTTCAGGTTAATTTTCTGTGCAAACATTTAAAAAAGTTAATTTATCAGAACTTTACTATCACTTGAAAGCTACTGGTGTTTTGATGATTTTCTTAGACAGGGGACTTAGAACTAATGATATTCTTGAGTTAAATGATGATGCGAGAACAAAACGATAAAGTCGAAGCCGACAAATGTATCTGTAGGTATAGGTATAGGACCGTACCTGATGCACCTATCTATACCTACTACCTTTTTTCGGAACGTGCCTAACACAAAAAAAGGAACAACCTAGCGAAAACATACAAAAGACAATTTCAAACGATTATAAAAGATATATGGATATAAACAATAATAATAATTTAGTTTGTATCTATAAATATTTTGTTGGAAAAAGTGGAGACTGGGGTAAAAGTTTTTTGGTAACAGAGTTACAGAAGCGGTTTGTGAGTACAAAATAGGGGGTGAAATGTCCCACTTCAGTGTTCCATCTTTTTTTGAGTACTTATACGTATTTATTTGTGAGTAGTCAGGGGGTGAAATGTCTCGGGGGTGAAGTATCTTATTCAATAGGACTGTGTTAAGAAGGGTCTATTATAAGTAACAAATTTTTTCACCCCTTATTCTATTGGGATTATTGTCGAATATGTGAAGAAAAAGCGTACACAGCTCAAGTCCTTGACGAACTGTTACAGAAAAGAAGAGAAAATTGTTCTATTTTATTTTAAATTTAAATCTGATATAATAAGTATTTGATATAGGTACAACTTTAACAGTAATTAAAACTATTTTAGAGACCTAATTAAAAGTGATTTTGTTCTTTCTCTTTCCTATTTCTCGCGATATCATTTTGGTTACGATAATAATTAAGTATATTTATTTAAATTAAAAAATATAATATACCTACCTAATCGAATAATTTTTATTCTTAAATTTAATTTATGTAATAATTAGATATGAATATTATTAAGTACAACGGAAATGATTTTGCGAAAATTAAGAGAATAGTCTGCTTTTATGAAGAATACGAAATAAAATCATCTTTAATTGGGTTTTTAAAAATAGTCTAAATTACCACCGAAAGTTCAATATCCAGCAGTACATCGCCCTTAAATTTCTAAAACGCAATCAGAATTATTCATTACAGAAAATTCTTCGGATACAGTGTGATGGAAATCAGAAATGATCACCTTGTACTTACGCTTATTTCACAAGTGGAACATAAATAGCAACCCCTATTAAGACGTAATTAACCCTCCCACAACGTAAGATTGTACGCTTATTTCACTGTACGCTTATTTCGTAACACCTAATTGACAGAGGAAGAATAATTGGAATTCTAAATAAATTAAAACTAATTTGATTAGGTATATAAGCTTCAAACGTCCCTTCGGCATATGGGGAGGTCAGAAATATCGCAGTGATTTTGAAATACAAATATGCCTAGGTAGGTATAGGTACAAGACAAAAGGTGGGTGTACATTTTGAGTCAGAAAAAAACTTAGATATTTTTCATTTAATTAATTTTTTGTAATTTCTTCAATGTAATAAATGTATGGCGTTTCGTTCGAAAAGAAGAATAATAATTTTTCCTGTTGCGCATGTTGAGGCGTTGAAGTCTTAAACGGTCGCGCAGTTAAACATTTCATTTTTTTTTCTTCTCGTTCAAAAAGGGCCGACTGGCGCCGTGAAAGGAGCTAATTTATTAATTATCTTCACAAATAACCTCATCCTCGTACGAGCGATGTGTTATTGTTGTTGCCGTTTTGGCTGCAGCCATTCTCACAATCTCATTTCTTCCGACGAGAGTTATATTTATTAGAAGAGGGTCAACCGGCGTTGATGCCTCAACAAAATAACACACCTACCTACCTACTTTTTCATTCGTTTTCGTTCTTTTTTTTTTATTTCTAGTACCAATATAAAAAATTTGTATTCTTTTACGAGAGAGTTGTGGAGTTTTCTTTGAATAAAAAAATAATGTAGTTTTTATGAAGTCAATTAATTTGCAACTGATGCATTTATTAGTAAATAATGCATACCTATAGAGATTTGGCTTCAAAATATTGACGACAGAGAGTGCAAGTTTACTCCTTAAGAATCAATATTAAAAATATATAGCAGTAAAATAGAGTGAATGTAACGGAAGTACGCGTTACGGAACTAGCGCTGTCACGTCCATATGCTTTCCCTACCTATTATACTCAACGCTTAGGGAAAGTGAAGCAGATATAATATGTAGGTACCTATGTTAAGTCATGCAACTGCTGACGCCGTTCAAGAACTTCGCGGAACAATATTGGTAATGTTATTATCAACAAACACCAAAATGTTATCTTTCTGTATTATTCTTGTGTAACAAGTTAAATGAAACGTTTTAGATTCGATTGTAGAGCCGTAGAAGCAACATCGATGTAATAAAAAATTCGTTTATTTCGTTTTATTTGAAATAGTTAGGTAACTGAGATTTACTTTCATCCAAGAAAAGAATGTCAAAACTTGTACACCGTATACAAACCTAATAATAATATACCGCTAACACGTTTAGGACGAACGAATCAGTAGATAGTACCTACCTATGGTTGTAAACGTAAGTATATGCACAAATATAGGTATGGGCTTGTTTCTGTCCGGTGACTAGAGCAAGTGCGTGAACAATCTAACAGCTTCAGCATATTTACCTACCTACTTATCATATTATCATATTTTAAAATAATTAACATTGTATGTTAATTATTAGTTTTTTAATTGATTAATGATAATTTTATTTATTTAATAGGGTAGGTATTTTAATTTTTTAATTACTTATAAGTACAAAATTTAGCTACCATAAATAAATATCTTCTATCGACTATCGACGTAGGTATCGATTTATGAAATTGAGATTTCGTAGGCACTCAACAATCATTTGACAAGCAATAAAAAGTCTTCGAACCCTAAAAACTAAAGAAAAAATTTCCTATCTGCAGATTTGTTATTCAGCTAACATTTTTTTTCATTTTAATTTAATTCTTAATATAAGTATGTGGTGGTAGTATTAAAAATAGTAACAACTCACTAACACCCTAATCTCCACAATTTACCAAAAGGAACGCTGATCATAAATTAAACAAAACATTTTTCTTCTTTCATGGTATATGTACTTATACGTATCATAGTGTGCATATTATATCTATGAACACCATAGAATAGTGTAGAAATCATATTAGACATGTACTTATGAGTAGGTATAGGTACTTCAGGGTTTAAACCCCCTCAAGAGTTGAATGTACTAAAATTAATTAAATTAGTTCCAAAGTTGATCTGAATTTGTTCAGAGTAATCAAAAAGTGATGCAAAATTTAGGATGAATCCTAATTTTGAAAAATTTGGGAAGTAGCACCAGGTTAGAACAAAAAAAATGGAACGTATCTACTGGTGACATCTTTGGACTTTGAAATTATTATAACAAAAGTTAAACAATTAACAAAGGCTAATGATTTACTGAGGAAGATTTAGCAGACTAAGCAAAAATTAGATAGGTACTTAAGTAAAGATGATTGGGAGAGGAGAGGATAAAATATTGTTTAAATCTTTAAATTAGAAGTATTGAAATTTCGGGATGGCAGGAATTTGAACAAGTAGAAGAAATAGGTACAAGAAAAAATTTTAAACATAGAGAAGAGTAGGTAGGTACACCAGATTATATCTATAGTAAGAAGAGAGACGAAGTGTGGAAAGATGTTAGAAGAGACAAAAGGAAGAGAGCTTTCAAATATGATGAAATGTTTTAAGAGAATTGCAAAAGACGGAAGAAAAAAGTTATTGAGAAAAAAGAATTGCAAGATTGAACAAATATGATAAGGAAAGAGATAAAGCGATGATAGAGATGAAATCAAAAGAATAACAAATGGATGAATGGAATTTTAATACCTATTGGGAAAAAATTAAGAAAAAGGTCTACTTGAAGAAATAAGTATTAGATAGGTATAAGTACCTACCAGAATATATTTAAAAGGTAAAAAGGGTATTAATGTGATGGCAAGGTTTACGGTAACGAAAGTAAAGATAATAAATGCTGGATGAAAGAAGAAGAAAGAACGTGTAATAAGTTTGGAAACATTAAGGCATCTTCTGGAGGGGTGTATGACTGAGAAAAAAAAAATAGAAGAGTAGCATATTTAAAGAGGAAGATTGTACCTAATAGGTCTTTTAGAATTAGGATTAGGATTAAGTAGGTATTGAAAAAAAGAATTGAATTACGGGAGGTTTGGATTTTTCGGCGGCTCTTTTGGTGTTTGGTACCTAGTCTTGTTTTATTTTATTTTATTTTTTGACTTTGTTCCAATTGCTCCCTGTCAGAGTTTTCTTTGTTTTTAGATCTAGTTTAGGTACCTACCTAAGGTAACTCCTTACTTATATGAAAAAAAAATTGTAGGTAGGTACTTTTGTTTTATGGATGGTACCTAGGTATAGTTTCTTTTGTTTCATATACCTAAGTACCTACATGTTTAAGTTGATGCAAGCAATAGTTTTTAAGCTTATTTTTTTTAAAGAGAAACAGTTAAGGACTCCAATTTTCTAAATAAGTAAAATCTATTCGTTTGTAGGTATGTACTTAAATAGATCACAAATTAAATTTATCTAATCGTTATCATTTAGGATAGGTAGATGGTAGATACTCCTGTAAGTAGGATACACAATCAGAACGAGCACTTCAATTTCCCAACGTTTTCACATTTAATATAATCACAAGCACCATGTATTTATTTATTTACTTTATCAATTGAAATGATTATACCTATATGTATATGGACGATGATTGACCATAGGAAGGTGTTTGTTTAACATCCGATCAACGCGATCATTTAATTGAATTTCATTTCAAAATGAATCGAAAGCGTAATTTATTAAAAAAAATAAATAGACTTTGAATATGACATTATTCCATCAATGCAGACCACTTTACAATGCATGTGCACATATAACAACCATGACAAAATAAACTCGATTATTTTTGCAACCGCTGCCGCAAAGGGTTGGTATACCAACGGAACCAAACCCAAAAATGAAGCGTCTGCAAGTCTGGTTGGGCGTGAACTTTTACGAATCGCTAATTCTGATCCGCCCATCAGCAGTCAGGAGATTATGAAAACAGGTTTTCACACCGCCTAGGACGGGATATAAGCCAATGGAAACGCTAAAAGGAGTGGCGAAGTAAGCGTTACGCTGAAGGGTAGCGAAACCTGTCGGTTGAAAGGAGAAGCTAAATCCCAAGCCAACTATTATATGATTATTCTTCATTATAGTACCTACGCTCGTAGGAAGTAGATGGGTGATGTTGAGGAGCAATTTTCGACGAAAAAAACGACACACACAGTCAATTTCGTGTAATTTGGTTTCGGGTTAATCTTCGAATGGTTTTATGCAATTATAGTGTGAATTACACATATTATCGGAGTTGAATGCAGCCAATTACTCCTGCTCCTTGATTAATATTATTAAACTGTTCGGACCGAGTTAAATTGTTCAAATTACGAATTGTTATCTTTAAATTGCCCTAATGCACTCTCACTATCGCGAACGTGGCTTATTTTCGTCAACTGAACTTTGGTGTTAATCTAACGATAAGTGAAAATCCCAGTGACCCATCCATCAAGTTTCGTCAACGAAAAGACATTTTTTATGAACGATTTCACCATCTTTAATCGCGTGTTTTTCAAGTTGTGCTTCTACTACATTTTTGTTTTTTGGATCCAAGTTCTACAAAGTTGTTTCTTCGAACATCCTCAAAGTACCTACACGACCAGAATACAGAAAGCAACTCGCAATGTGCTCAAAAAAAGTGACAGATCTAGTGTAATGTTTGCGTTCCCCGTTTCGTTCATTTTACTGTAAACGTCATCAGCAACTGAAGCAGTTAGGTACCTAGTTGAAACACAAAAAAACTCAGGAATGCGAATTCTGCTCAATCAATCATCAACTTTGTGATAGCTAAACGACTTCTGCATACCTACCTACAAAACTGAATGATCGCAGGAAATATCCAACAAGTGTGTGGCATTTGAACCCGTCGCGTTGGTCACTAACGTGATCGTTTTGACTGTTGTAGCAAGTGATCAGATCTTTCAAGATTGCAGGCGCATACTTTGGTCATCATCACCACCATCATCATCATCAGGCCAACCTGAACCTGAGCGTCTATGACCCTCTGTTGAAGCTAAACGAGCTTTTGAACGTGGTCAAGACGCCTCCCAATTTCATCAAAGTGGACAGCAAGCCGTTCACGACGTTGAACTTCACGGATTTGGGCTCCCCGTTTGGGGGCCCGAACGAAGATCCACCAGGAACGCCTGCGATGTCGGGCGACGGCCATTTGGGCCCTCCGACACCCCACGATAGTAACAATTCGACCCCGGTGTCGAAAAGTGCATTTATCGAGTTACAACAGCACGGCTACGGCCCGTTAAGGACGACGTATCAACACCCGTTCAATTCTCCGGCGGGTAACGCGCACTCTGGGCCCGGGGGAGGTCATGATACTGGATTTCCGAGTCCTAGGGGAGCTCTTAGCGCTTATCCTTTTCCTCCCATGCACCAAAATGCGTACAGCGGGTATCATCTTGGATCTTATGCTGCTAACTGTCCACCATCTCCTAAGGACGAAGGTAAAGATTGATGCAGCCTTCTTTATTTAATGAACATTCCTCTTCTGATTCCTCAAATTTCCACTAATATCATAGCCTACATTTATAATTATTAATGGAAACTATCGTCAAAAATGAGCCTAATAAATATTATAGATAAGAAAGTAGAAAAGGAAGATTTACGAAAGATTAGAGTTGACCAGAAGAAAAGTTTAAGTTATAGCATAAGTACTTAGGTCAAACAGCAAAAAGAACGAAATCAATTCGTTTTGATGATAAATCAATCTATATTGATATGCGAATCCAACAACTTGCTCAGAAAGGTGTTTTTGGGCCGTTCATTGGTCCAAGACCGATTTGGCTAATTTTATTTTTAAAATGTTCGTAACAGTCCAAGTAAGATTTTTTGAGAATAGAAAATTAGAAAAGATTATCAGGGAATTGGTGGAAAATATTTGCTAAAACTGAAAGTGCCTCTTCCTATATAAGTACGATTTTTGTATGAATTCAAGACCATAACTGACAATTTGAACCATACTTAATATAGATATCAGCCAATTCTTTTTGTGTTTTGTTTGTGGTCTTAAAATAGTTTTCAGGGAAAATAATCGCAAAGGGAAGTCGGAAAATTCTCAATAACTGCAAAAATTATAATATTAGAACGTCTTCGTTATTATAACCGACGATTTTTTTTTTTTGATCGTGTTATACTTCCAGAATAGTAACAACTCGATTGAGTGTTTTCAACTGAATAAAAATCAGGAAAATTCTATGTCTTAATTAAAGTAAAATTATATTTGTTCTTATTAGATCGATCTTGTACCTAATCGAAATCGAAATTTAAAAGAAACACCTCCAGATTAGTGGTGATTTAAAAAAAAAAGTGAACCATAATTGGTTGACATGAAATTTTTACTTACTTCAATATTACTACAAAACTGGACATTTTAGCGGTGTAATGGCCGACAGAATCCATCTCGTATTAAAAAGTTCCTATTGTGGGGTACTTCTGAATGTTCTCTTTCCCAAATTGAGCATCCCTCAATGGTCACAATCTTTAATACATCGACACCATTATAATTATGAAATAGGTACTACGTTTCTTGTTCTTATTTCTTCTTTGTTTTTCGGGAATTCACATAATGATCACAAACAAATTCATTGAAATTTCGATAAGACAATCACAACATAAAATGGGTGGTGTCGCGAATAAGTATTAGACGATCTGACGCTGGGAGGGTTAATTTCGTCTTAATAGGGGTTGCTATTTGTGTTTTACTTTTGAAATAAGCGTACAAGGTGATCATTTCTGATATCCATCACACTGTATCCGAAGAATTTGTTCTAATGAATAATTATGATTGTGTTCTAGAAATTTAAGGGCGATTTACTGCTGAATATTGAACTTTAGGTAGTAATTGAGACCATTTTTAAAAACCCAATTAAAGATGATTTTATTTCGTATTCTTGATAAAAGCAGACTTATCTCCTTTTTTTCGCAAAATCATTTCCGTTGTAATAATATTCATAATTATTTATTACATAAAATAAATTTAAGAATAAAAAATAATAGGATTTTATTATATCTTTTAATTTAAATAAATATAATTATTACTGCAACTAAAATGATTTCGCGAGAAATAGAAAAGAGAAAGAACAAAATCACTTTTAATTATATTTCTAAAATACTTAGTCTTAATTACTGTTAAAGTTTTATATTAAATATTATATCAGATTTAAATCTAAAATAAAATAGAACAATTTCTTCTTCTTTTCTGTTATAGTTCGCTTATTTCGCAAAATTTTGAGTGTACCTACGTTATTTTTTTACAATAACAAACATTTTCTACAGACAGTTTCATGTATAGAAAAACACCTCGTACATACGGCATAATTTATGTTATTGAAGGTACGATTAATAAAACCGCACAGAATTCACTTACGTTAGTCAAATTAGAGCAATTTACCTTGTCAGTTTATAGCACAAACGTTCGTTACAAGTGCCATAAACGCCAATCGAAATTATCCATAGGTATACCTATACCTACCTATATGGTTATTTATTCCTATTCTATATTCATCTATAGGTACTTACTATACGTACTATACTTACTTCTAATAATGAGTAAGTAGGTAGGTATTTATATATCTAGATATTTACTTTCGTATTAGCAATAAGAGCAAGCAGTTAAACAGGTACCTAGATAATACGTATATGAACTTACTTTACTGTTACCTGCCTAGAATTGACATCGACGGTGGTGTTCAATTGAGTTTCAAGATTTGCCGTGAATAATCTGATCAATTTAGTTGATTATTGTAAACACGCGTCTAATTACATCAAATTGGTTTACTCACTACTACTACTACTACTACTACTACCGATGGCGATGCTCAATTTACCTAATAGCAATGAACTTCCGATACGTTATTAAAAAAAAAATAACTGGATAAATAACGGATCAAAAATTAATTTGAATACAGCACTCAGAATCAAAGTTCCCTCTAAGCTGCGCGGCCGCGTACTTAGATACTTTTTGAAAATTGTACAGCCATTTTTGCGTTTTGCGCACAAAAACTTTTTAATCATTTTGTGAAATAATTGTAGGTAGGAAAAGTTACAAGAGGGTTGTAAAAATCTCGTGCAAGTACCAGCTACTCAGCTTAACAGGAACAGGATTCTAAATTCTGCAAAATTTTTGTTTTGAGAGGGAGCGGTCAGTTACCAGATGTTAAACCATAAATTTTGGACAAAGTTTAAAGTACATTAATTACCCTATAAAGGATCGACGAAAGTATATTTCTCAAGGCTCACCTACAACGTTTAAGAACATTGCTTTTTTGTATGTATCCCAAGTTTCGTAGTTTGATTCAAAAGTGCAAATATTGAATATTTAAGGTAAACTGTTGCAACAATTTGTTGAATTTCTGTATTATTGTTATATAAATACATATAATAGAACATTATTATTGCAATTATAGTTGTGTTTATAAAACTTAAACCTAGAAGGGAGCACTGTTTGTGAAACTGCATATTTAAAATGAAAAAATGGAAAATAAAAAACATAGGAAGTTTAACTAAAATTTATTTGAGAACCTCGACAAATTTGATTCGACCCAAACGAAGTCATTTAAAGAGGAATAGAGAAATTTGTCGAGGTTATCGAATAAATTTTAGTGAAACTTCCTATGTTTTTTATTTTCTATTTTTTCGTTGTTATAAAAGTAAATTTTAAAACATAAATCTTATAATAATTCGCCTCTTAATTAGGCACATATCTGCATATGAGCATTATTTATTTTAGATAAAAATGTCTAAACGAAAATTAAACGATTACCAAAATATGGACAAGATAAAACAATAATGTAGATATCCTTCTCTTGTTCATGTATTAATTAAAATACTTCAAAAAGTAATTATTAAAAAAGCGATGGCACCGGACCACCCTCTCACTTGCACACTTACATATACGTTTCGAAAATTTTTGCTACTAGGTATATAATTTTGTACCGCGCAGTCAACATAAAAATTAGAGGGAACATTCCTCTCAATCACTGGTGTATTTATAGGGCTGATGATGCCACATAACTGATTGTCTCATGTTAACAATGTTCTAATCAAAAAATATCATGAAGTTGATAAATAGTACAAAATTTTTTTGTAAAATAATGTAGATTTCTATCTGTAAGATACAAAGAACTACTATTTTTAATTTTTTATTTAAAAAAAACGTTTTATTTTATCTGCGTGTCTGTTTGTCTTGTCGGTTTCCCTTTTTTTACAAAATCTACCTTTAACGGGATAAAATAGGGATGAAACTTTGTAAGGAATATCATATTCTTTATTTTCCAATTGTTGGGTACCTACTTATGTGTTGAACTGAATAAGTTGTCTCTTTAGTGTTCAACAAAAGGAGCAGACATATTTTGAATTAATATTAAAAGAGCAAGTTGAGGAAAACCGCAGACGTTTTCATTACGAATGCGAAAATCAATAGGGTTGGTAGATATTAATAGCTAGCTACTACATACTTACATCTACTGACGTAGAAATGTAGGTAAGAAACGATCAAATTCCACGCAAATTAGAATTTTCAACCTAATTCGTTCTATGAATTCTGATAGTGTAAATTGGGGTTGTTTAAGGGGTTTCATTAAACACAAAATAAATTTTTAACATAGAAGTAATGGCTTTGAATTCAAAGAGAACACACCCTTGAATATTATCTACAATCTGAATTGAATTTCCAAAACAAAATTATCAGTCTCTAGGAGTCTCGGATCCATAGAGTTAACTTAATGTCTCTGAAAGAGTCTTGTTTTTGGCATACCTAGAGGAGACAGTAGAGGCAAATTGCAGTCTCCAAGATTTCAGTCTTTAGAAGAAATACTGTAGATTCTCAGTTGTCAGTTTTAGGAAACATTCTAACGCATCCAGGAGAGAGATTGTTGTCTTTTGGAGGTACGTTTTTTATGGAAAACAGTTGAAGTGTTTTTTCTGACAATCCCACCTTTAATAAATAATCCTTTTTGATACCTACTACGTACTGATGATCAGAATGGTGCTTGAGATTGTGAGACTGAAATCTCTTTTCAAGAGACTAAAAAATGTGAGAGACTACAAAAGACTACTTATAAGAGACTGTTCGAGAGACTTTCAGAGACTGATTATTTTATTCTGGGTTCCTTCACTATCCTTTTGTACCAACTTTGGAACTTAAAGAAACCTTTTTACGGGGTGTATAAGATATTAAACGAAGCATCATCTAAGGATCTAAATACTCGTGGGTTAAGTTAGGTTAGGTTCAGATTAACTTTGTTAAGTACCTACCACTAAAGCCTTATATCTTTTGGTACACCAATAATCTTCATTGAAATTTCCCTATACCCACCAAGGGTGGGTTCAGAATATTGAGAAGGGTATCCACAAACACAAAAATTTTCCCTCTATACGCAAATAATATAATTCGATTAGGTATATTAAATGTCTGAAGGTTGATTCAGTTTCTATTACAATTACTGTGTATACCTAAAAGTACATTTTTACATGAAATTTATAAACAGTAACATTTAGAGCAACATGTGTTAACACATGTACGTACAACATGAATATTTTCTTGTTTTGTACGCAACGCATCTTACGATTAGCCATTTAATACGTATACGTAAGTGCCATAATCATTTGGTAATTAGATATGGTAGTTTGACGGCCAAGTAACCCAGTAGTGGAACGGATCATTACCCCAATTTGAGCAATTGAGTAATAATAAGCTGTACCATTCCATATTGCTAATAATAAGGTGCATTTTCAGGCTAGGAAACGGCTAACAACTTTATCTGTGCGATGTGCGAGGTCTGTAAGTGCATACTGAACATTGCAAAATCTTATGATAGGTATCAAATCGAAAATTACCTGTTTCTTAAAAAGGTTTAATACTTAAAGGTATTAGAGGTCTTAAAAAAAGAAAAGTGAAATATTTAGTACCTTCACATAGTTTCTAGTGTAAAGTAAGACGAGAGAAGTGGGTCAAGATGTGAACTCTTTTTTACTTATATAGGTATAATAATTTTACAAAGAAAATTTGGTAAATGTCTTGTATTTTTCTTCAAATTGTATTTGTACCAACGCGTTAATATGTGCGTTAGTGTAAATGCACACGTCCACGCCTACACCATATATAACCTACGAAGTACGCTAGTAAAAATATAAACAATTCCTTCTCAACCATTCCTTAATCTCATCTTAACATAAACAGTACATGGTCGCAAAATTAATTAAACACAACAACACATGTACTACTGATGTCATTATCGCGTTGGTACACATAAACATTGAAGACAAATACAAGACATTTTTGAAAATTTAGACGCTCAAAAAATCGAAGGGGGATAAGCTATTATTCATTCTGAAAATGTTTATGGTAATGCAATTTAAGTACCTACCTATTGCATTGTAATTTCTACTGTTGATGCTTTAACAAGACGTAAGTAGGCACGTATAAGATAAATAATTTTTTTACGATAATTCCTAATCTACTTAATTGATTTAAATTGCTCAATTATATATATTTTTTTGAAAATAAAATCAGAATTTTGATGCAACAAGAAAACCACTTGACGCATAAAAGGGTGTTTTCCAAAACTTTTCGAGTGGGTATTTCCTTCAGAATCGAAAAAATCTAAAATGGAATATTATTATCTACGGTTTTTGTAATCGCACTTTTTGGATTCCTCCTCAAAATTCTGAATGCTCCTCTGGACTAGGTACACATAATATGTCTCAGAAGATAGTGATGCACAAAGCAATATTTCTTGTTTAACAATTGTCAATTGTTTGTTGGTTTGATTCTTGTTTTGCTAGCGAGAGTTTTGTAATTTCTAATTTTTGCTAGATTGGGGATTTCCCATTTTTGGAAGGCACTAAATGACAAGAAATCTCTGATCTTGCTATTTAGAAATTCATATTCATCTGTCTTAATCTTGCTATCAAGTTTCTTGTCTTGTTCTTGCAGCAAGAGTAGAACAAGAATAGCTCGTAAAAAACCCTTACGTCAGAAGAAATTCTACCACTCTATCACCCCTTTTCGTTTTCCTACCTTATTTAATACCTCCTCATTTCTAAATGTTTATATCCGCAGTATATTTTCATCAAACGTTTCTAGCATTTCTTTTCTTTTTCTTCTCCAAACATATCTTCCTTACACTTAACGTGAGAAAAAGGAAGAAATTTTATAATTAATTCTTCGTTGGTTTAATAAGAAATTGCACCTACTTATCCCAGAAATACAATCTATATACATACCTACATTTCATTGGTTATGATTAACTTCACTCATTTTTGCAGTCAATCGATTATAATATAACGAACTTAATAACGGAAGACTACAAATGCATTTCCTGTCTGTGCTAGAGGAGGTTAATTTAAATTTCCTTCTTAACATGTGCTACATATTTACCTACACAGGTTTGCCATATCTTTGACACGGTTTTGTCAACAAATAAAATTAATAGTAATAGGTAATAAAGCCCAACGCAAAGTCGTGGTGCTCTAGTTTTCTGTTCCATAATAAATAAAACTGAAAACGAATTATCACTATTAACAAATGAGGAAATTATGTTTATGTAATATTTTAAGTATAAATATAATAATAAATAGGTACTTTATCAGGTAGTATTCGTTGATTTCCTTCAATTAATTGTTTAAGATGACAGGATATAAATTTATTTTGTTTCTCTAACAATAATAAAAATGTGTATGATTATTATAAATGTTTTGATCCAAATTTCTGTTCTTATAATTAATTTATGTGGTTAATCTTTATTTATTTATTTTTTTATTGCAGATAAATGCCTGTCGTTGGACAGACCGACGGCAGGTAGTAAAGGCAAGAAAATGCGAAAACCTCGGACTATCTACTCGAGTCTTCAGCTCCAGCAGTTAAACCGACGGTTTCAGAGGACGCAGTACCTGGCACTGCCCGAAAGGGCCGAACTGGCTGCTAGCTTAGGACTTACGCAAACACAGGTCAGTGCCCTTCTTTTTTTTTTATAATCGCGAAAATATAGGGGCAGTTAATTAACTATATTATGAACTTGACGTCTAATTAATTAATTAACAAAAAAGTATTTCAGCGACTTCTTTATTATTTCCACATATTAATTTTCGATTTTACAATTAACGGGGTGAAACGAGGGTTAAAAGTTTAATATCTATAAACGAATACTCTAAGGCCATTCGAGAACATTAAATTTTTTCACAGAGGTTCCTTGTGCAGCAATAGAAAGCTTTTTTGAATATTTAATATTTATGGGATGAAGCGGGGGTCGAAATGACTATTGCAACTATAAATATGTAACTTTATCGTTTTTACATATCACTTGCGTACATTGTAGACGATATTTAAAAACTTCAGTTCCTAGCTGAGTGAGAAATGTTGTCAAAATTTGACACTGAGTCCAAACTGCTGAGAAAATAGACTTAAAAGACAGTAAAATGGTTAGGTAACAGGGGGATGGGGTAGGTAGATAAAGATATTATAAAAAGATATCTTTTGACATTACTGTTAAACGATTTTTCAAAATGAACCCCTTAAATGTGTAAAAAAGCCTTTGCGATATAACCCAACTCCAGTCGTCGGCAACAGTTTGTAATGAGTTCTTCCTTTAAATAAAATTTGATGAGATTTTGCACGACCCCTCCCACCATGCCCCCTAATAGCGAATTATTTTGAAGTGACCCCTCGTTTTGATTATTTATGTAGGTACTTACTGTCTGTTCAGGATGTACATTTTGTTAGTTTTTAGTTATATGCAACGATAAGTATTAAATAGATTCCATGTTTGTATTTGTATGTGTAGGTCTAAGTATTTTTTGTCATTCGTTCGTTAAGGGTAGTTTTATGATATTCAGGTAGTTTTGTAAGGTTTAATTTTTCAGATATAGTTCGTGACGGACAGTCAGCGCGATCGGTTGTTCAAGTATACGTATCCCTAGTTAGTTTAAGAGACATTATCATTATTAGTTGTATAGCTGTATTTTAGAATAAAGTTTATCTATTGTCACACAAATTCCACTGCAACATTATTTATCCGATTTCGGATCATCAGCCAACAGGTTATGGGCCCAGGCGTACTTGTGTGAACAATAATCTTTGATACAGTGGTTCGTTAAAAAAGTAATTCGGTAGTGTTTAATCAAAAAGGACTCAGCTCACAAAAATGGCAGAAGGAAATTATCGCCAATGTTTTGATAAACTTAATACGGAAAATTATCAAACATGGAGTTACCAGATAGAGCTGTTATTAATTAAGGATGAACTATGGGAAGTGATTACGGAAAATGCGCCAGAACCAATCAGTCCAGAATGGAAAAGGAAGGACGATAAAGCTCGTGCTACAATAGGTCTATCGGTGGAAGCAAATCAGTTAATACATATACGGAATGCAAAAACAGCCAAAGAAGCATGGAAAGCACTTAAAGAATACCATCAGAAGGCATCATTATCAAGTACCATTTTCTTATTGAAGAGGCTATGCAGATTACAGCTAGAAGAAGATGGAAATATGGAAAAACATATAATGGAAACTCTTGATTTGAAAAACAAATTATCAGCACAAGGTGAAGAGTTAAAGGACAATTTAGTAGCTGCTATGCTGCTCAGTAGTTTACCTGATTCCTATAATGCCTTAATTACGGGCATTGAAAGTCGACCAAGAGAAGATTTAACGTTAGAGTTCGTCAAAGGAAAACTTATAGATGAATACAGACGGCGTAAAGGTAACCAATCTTCTATTCAAGAAGATACAGCGATGAAGACAAGCTCAAAAAGGTACAACGAGCAGAAGAAACAAACTTGTTTCTTCTGCAAAAAGGAAAACCACATCAAGAAAGATTGTAGAAAATATCAAGCGTGGAAGCAGAAGCAAGAAAACAGAAACAGCGTGAAGAAAGTTAGTGCGTACGAAGGTGTTAATAACGGTAGCGACGCGTGTTTCGGAGTGATAAAGAAAAGCGAAACGGAAGAAAGTTCTCAAAAACAGTTAAATTATAGTGCTAAAGAAACCGAAAAGAAGACGAGTGCGTGGATAGTTGACTCAGGGGCTACAAGTCATATGTCGTACCAGAAGGAATTTTTTACAAAGTTAGATTACACCAAAAAGGGTCACGTTCGTTTAGCTGATGAAGAAAAGGTTTTAGAAGTTCACGGAGTTGGATCTGGTTCGGTAACCTGCATTACAAAAGGCAACGAAATGAAAAGGGTTACAATTGAAAGTGTTTTGTATGTACCTAAGTTGGGGTCAAACCTACTATCGGTAAAAAGATTAGTAGCCGGAGGGCATACATTAAAGTTTTATGGATCTGTCTGTGAGATCTCAAAAAATGGAAAAATTGTAGCTACAGCATCGTTGGGATCCGAACTTTATGAGTTAAAAACAGCCGACAGAGTATGTACCGTTAAAGCCGGTCACACCAAGAACTGTCAACACACGTGGCATAGACGTTTTGGTCACAGGGATCCAGAAGCAATAAAGCAATTACCCCTAAGAAACCTCGCTACAGGCATAGACATTGAAGACTGCGGACTGAGGGAAATATGCGACAGCTGTGTAAAAGGTAAATTGGCCCGGAAACCATTTCCAAAAGAAAGTATCAGTAAGTCAACGTACATTCTAGACTTAATCCATACAGATGTATGTGGACCAATGCCGACCGTAACGCCAGGAAAGAAGAGGTACATTCTATCGATCATAGATGACTTTTCGCGTTATACTACCATTTATTTACTAGAACATAAGTCGGAGGCAGCTGGTCACATCAAAAGTTTCGTTGAAATGGTGAAGACGCAATTCGGGAGAAAACCCAAAGTTGTGCGGTCCGACAGAGGGAAAGAATATGTAAACAGAGAATTACAAAGTTATCTAAAGAAGGAGGGGATAATGACGCAATATACGGCGACTTATTCACCTCAACAGAACGGTGTCGCTGAAAGGAAAAATAGGTCCCTTCTTGAAATGTGTCGCTGTATGCTTTTCGATGGAAACCTCGATAAGAAATACTGGGGAGAAGCAATCTTTACGGCGAATTACCTACAAAATAGACTGCCAACTAAATGCAAAAGCAAAACACCGTATGAGTTGTGGCATGCTAAAGTTCCTGATGTGTCACAACTTCATATATTCGGTTGCAGGGTGTATGCATTTGTTCCTGGAGAGTTAAGGCGAAAGCTGGACGAAAAGGCAGAAGAACTGGTATTTGTGGGGTATTCAGAGGAATCCAAGGCCTACCGTTTGTTGGACACGAAAACAAACAAGATAAAGATTAGTAGAGATGTTGTTTTCATGGACGTCACACCATCAAGAGAAGGTGAAATAGTCAGAGATGGGGTGGAATTTACCCTAGAAAATATGGTTATTGCAGAAAGTAACGAAACCATTTCAAGAGAGCATGAAGACGATGACCTGTCCCAAGGCAGCGAAGACGGTTTACGACGATCCAATAGATCAAATAAAGGAGTTCCTCCTGACCGTTATATGGGTCTAGCAAACTTAACTCGAGAACATGAGCCAAGAGATCCAAAGGAAGCATTGTCCAGGCCAGATGGGATTCATTGGAAGGAAGCAATGGACGAAGAAATAAAAAGCTTAAAGAACAATAAAACTTGGGTCCTGGAAGAAGTTCCAAAGGGCAAACAGGTTGTTTCATGCAAGTGGGTATACAAGAAAAAATACGACGAGACAGGAAACATTAGCAGGTATAAAGCTCGATTAGTTGCGAGAGGATTTTCTCAAAAATACGGCGAGGACTATGACGAAGTATTTGCTCCTGTGGCAAGACCAGCTACATTTAGGTCACTTTTAGCAATAGCAGGTAAAGAGGGGTTGCTTGTAAAACACTTCGATGCAAAGACTGCTTTTCTAAACGGTCAATTAAGGGAAGTTATATACATGCAACAACCGGATGGCTACATAGAAAAAGGGAAAGAAAATTTTGCCTGCAAGCTTCAAAAGAGTATTTATGGTTTAAAGCAAGCTGCCAAAGTATGGAACGATTGTCTAAATGACATTCTACTAAACAACGATTTCATACAAGGCGAAGCCGATCCGTGCCTCTACGTAAAGTCAATAAATGGGAAACCAGGTATATACATTGTCGTCTATGTAGATGATATATTAATAGCAGCAAAGAGTGAAGAAGCAATAAAGAAAATATTCAAGATACTAAATGAAAGTATCGCATTAACAGACCTTGGCAACTTATCCCATTATTTAGGAATTGAAATAAAGAAAAATACCAACAGCATTTATTCGCTAAAGCAATCACAGTATATAGATAAGTTACTAGTAAGGTTCGAACTTCAAGATGCAAAAATCTCCAAGACGCCAATTGATGCAGGATATTTCAAACTCGCAGAAGAAACAACGATGGCGAATAGTAAAAATTATCAACAGTTAATCGGTGCTTTACTATACATCGCCGTTCATACAAGACCAGACATTGCGGCAAGTGTCACAATATTAAGTCAACGCAACAAAAACCCCAGGTGCATTGACTGGTTAGAAGCAAAACGAGTGGTGCGTTATTTAAAAGGGACAAAGGACTATGAATTAGTTCTCGGAGGTGAACGCGACGCACATCTGATCGGTTACGCGGACGCGAATTGGGCTGAAGATAACGAAAACAGAAAATCAAATAGCGGTTACTTGTTTAAAGTTTTCGGTGCGCCGATTAGTTGGGGTTGTCGAAAGCAATCGTGTGTGGCGTTATCTTCGACAGAAGCCGAGTACATCGCGCTAGCGGAAGCTTCACAAGAAGCTGTGTGGTTGCGACGCTTATTGACGGACTTTGAAGGAGTGGTACCGGCGACGACAACCATCTACGAAGATAATCAAAGTTGCTTGAACCTCGTGTGTAATAAAAAGTTTAGTAATCGCACAAAACATATAGACACTAAATACCATTTTATAAAAGACCTAAAGGAGAAGGGAATCATAGAGTATAAGTACTGTCCAACAGATGTAATGCCAGCTGATATGCTGACAAAGCCCTTAAATTGTATCAAGTTAAGGAATATGACTAAACTTGTCGGTTTGATGTAATCAATTGTAGTTACATGTTTGTAAAATTTATTATCGTTGAGGAGGGGTGTTAGTTTTTAGTTATATGCAACGATAAGTATTAAATAGATTCCATGTTTGTATTTGTATGTGTAGGTCTAAGTATTTTTTGTCATTCGTTCGTTAAGGGTAGTTTTATGATATTCAGGTAGTTTTGTAAGGTTTAATTTTTCAGATATAGTTCGTGACGGACAGTCAGCGCGATCGGTTGTTCAAGTATACGTATCCCTAGTTAGTTTAAGAGACATTATCATTATTAGTTGTATAGCTGTATTTTAGAATAAAGTTTATCTATTGTCACACAAATTCCACTGCAACATTATTTATCCGATTTCGGATCATCAGCCAACACATTTCAATCCTAAAAGTGCGTTCCGTATCACGTTGAAAAAGTTTGACAAAGAAACAAACCCCCGTTCTTATCGTAGATTCTCATTTTACTAGTTCATGTTGCCGTGTTTGTCATGATAAATGTGGAGTCACGAAACCTTTCATCTTTTTAATAAATTATATCATCGATTTGTTTTCGAGTAATCTTTACCCCTAACGTTAGTCTCCTTGACAAGAGCAAACATTTCGTTTTCGTTATTGCGATCGTTGAATGATGGATGCAGTTCTAAAGTTTAACAAAAAAAAATCAATTTTCTGTATTTACCCTTCTTGTTGAAACAAACTACGTTATATTATACTAAATTGCAAGTGTAGGTAGGTATATATCCACTATTGCCATTGTAAATAAGTCTTATTGTTTTGATAATAAAAGAAAATAGGGGCAAATCCAACGTTGCCAGACATCCTAAATTTATCCATGGTTCCTGTTAATTATTAATTTTTACAAAACAATTGAAGAAAATAAGCATGTTGTAAGTAGACTTCGTCATGCTGACCAAGAATACATACTTATATACTTGTTGTGTTTTTGAGCTTCTAAATTTTTAAAAATATCTTGTATTTGTTCTTCTCTTGCTGCAAGAACAAGACAAGAAACTTGAGAGCAAGATGAAGACAGATGAATATGAATTTCTAAATAGCAAGATCAGAGATTTCTTGTCATTTGGTGCTTTGCAATAAACGGGAAATCCCCAATTTGGCAAAAATTAGAAATTACAACTCTCGCTAGCAAAACAAGAATCAAACCAGCAAATAATTGACAATTGTTAAACAAGAAATATTGCTTTGTGCATCACTATCTTCTGAGACATATTATGTGTACCTAGTCCAGAGGAGGATTCAGGATTTCGAGGAGGAATCCAATAAGTACGATTACAGAAACCGTAAATAATAATATTCCATTTTAGATTTTTTGATTCTGAAGGGAATACCCACTCGAAAAGTTTGGGAAAACACCCTTTTATGCGTCAAGTGGTTTTCTTGTTGCATCAAAATTCTGATTTTATTTTCAAAAAAATATATATAATTGAGCAATTTAAATCAATTAAGTAGATTAGGAATTATCGTAAAAAAATTATTTATCTTATACGTGCCAACTTAGGTACGTCTAGTTAAAGCATCAACAGTAGAAATTACAATGCAATAGGTAGGTACTTAAATTGCATTACCATAAACATTTTCAGAATGCATAATAGCTTATCCCCCTTCGATTTTTTGAGCGTCTAAATTTTCAAAAATGTCTTGTATTTGTCTTCAATGTGTATGTGTACCAACGCGATAATAACATCATTAGTACATGTATTGTTGTGTTTAATTAATTTTGCGACCATGTACTGTTTATGTTAAGATGAGATTAAGGAACGGTTGACGAGGAATTGTTTATATTTTTACTAGCGTACTACGTAGGTTAGGTATATGGTGTAGGCGTGGACGTGTGCATTTACACGAATCCACACCTACTACCGCATAACCTATATGGTTCGTTATCTTAGGTATTTAAAAATAACAAATACAACATGCACCAAATATTAAAATAAATCAACAGCATAACTACTAATGATGCCATTATCGCGTCGGTATACAAACACCTTGAAGCCAAATACAAGACATTTAGCAAATTCTCTTTGTACCAACTGTCACTGGTGAAATCACATATGATGTAATTAGGAAGGGTTTGGTCCTGTATTCCACTAATCCTTAATATCTAATAATTTATACATATACATAGGTATTTAATAATAGTGTGCCGGTTGTATGCTTTCATGTCCGTTTTATAAGGTTTCAGTAGAACGTTTCGGTTTTTAGAACGCCGTTTGTAAAGGAAACAACCTAGATATTACAAGTCAGCCGTCGGAAGTAGGTGATATATTTTCATTTTCACATGAGTAGCTAAACATTTTTTTCATACCACGCTGTAAGCGTTATCACCTTATAACTTATTAACATAAGCCAGGTTACAATTAGTTTTGCTTTTATTTTCAAACCGTTTCAAAGAGAAATGGCTTATAACTTATAATGCAATAAGTATTACCTACTAACCCCAAGGTATTATTAGGTAGGTAGGTACCTACGGTTTGTGTAGGTAATTCTCAATAGATTGCGAGCAATTGTAAAGACAGTTCAAAGATATTTTGAACACCAACAATGAATTTTTGACTTTAAAGTTGTTTCAAATACGTATATGAAAAAAATTAAATAAAATAGGAACAATTTGAACAAGGGTTTCATAACACGCAATTGAAATGTTAATAATTCTATGGCGTTTAAATAATTAATTAGAGAATGTTTTCACATTCATAAATACCTATCAATAGTTGAATAAATTACTACAACTGTTTCTATGGAAGCTCAGAAGGGCCACCACTAGTATCTAGTCGTAGCGTACACCAAATTGCGTTCATATAAGTACATACGTATTTTAATTTAACCTGATTTTTTTTTTGTAATTGTAAAATTATTATAAATTTTTATATCAGTTCAAAAACCAAGCCCATATTTTTGTACCCGAGTTGGTCTACAACCTACCCTGCCGCCCTACCTCTTCGTTTCTTGCACGCAAATTCGACACAACCGTTACCATCGTTAAAGAAAGCCAGAGTGTTGATTTGCGGAGTAATATACGGGGATCCACGTAGGAAACTGTTTTAATCTAATGGCTAAGAGATTTTATCGTCCAAAAATTTTTTTGATCGCGGATCCTTGTAGAGGATGGTCACAGGAGAATTTTTTTAAAATTTTAAGCGGGAAAATAATTGTTGCTACTTTTTGTTTAACACTAAGTTTTGCAAAACGTGTATTTCGATCGTAGCCCAAACCATAATAGATATGAGAAAAGTATAGGGACCTTTTTTGTAGATAATTGTATTTTATATAAAAAAGTCCCGGAGAGCACCCCTCTATCTTTTATAGATAATCAAAAAACAGCACTACAAGAGCGCCTAGGCGGTACATAACATGTTGAAGCGCGTCTTTGAAACGCTGTATTTTTTTACCTATAAAATGTAGAAAGGTGCCGTCTCATAATTTATTGTAGAAAATTAAATTGTCTACAAAAAGGTCTATATACTTTTTTCATATCTATCACGCTTTTGGCTACGTAAGCGTCGAAAGGTCGAACAACAGGTTCTGCAAAACTTAACGTTAAATACAAAAATAGTAACAATTATTTGCCAATGCTAAAAATTTGCACAAATGCTCTTCTGATCTTCCTCTACAAGAATCCACGATTTTTTTTTTATTTGCACGATAAATATCTCGGCAATAAGATTAAAACAGTTCTCAAAGAGGACTCCCTTACATGACGTTGCGCGTTAGCGCTCTGGCCTTCAATACCTATGTATGTACAGAGATTAGGTGTACGTACGCAAACGACTCTTTCAGCGCTTAACTCACTGCTTTGTCAACCCTTCAAGCAATATGAAGCTTACGGAGGCTCTCAAGGCTCGCTCTCATTTGCGTACCTACATGTCGTTTCATATTGCTTGAAGGGTTGACAAAGCAGTGAATTAAGAGCTGAAAGGGTGGCAAAGGATTCACAGAGGTTGAGAGATGGCTTCAATATGACACGATAGACAGTTCAAACATTTGCTTCTTCTACGTAACGCTAACATTTCATTGTCTGATATTTAAAAAAATAAATGACTCTCAGTTAGGTAATAATAATAATTTTTAATCTCCGATTGTTTATTATTAACGGAAAACTATAAACGAGCAGTATTTCCTGATGTAGAAGTGGTAAGTGGAAGATGTTGAGAACGTAGGTATTAGATGGGCTAAGTTAGGTCAGCAAAAAAGGCAAAAGCAGTAGATACAATAACTCATACTTATACATAGGTACATTTAAACTAAAGGAAGTCCTTGAATAATGACTAATGTTTTCAATAAAAATAGTGCCAGAGCGTTATTGCCATAACCTTATTTCCAATCCAAAGAAAATACAAGTGTCCACTTACTTTCTAAGTTTGACATGATGTAATTAACGAAATGAAAGGCTTCAGTCTGTTCTATGTACGATCTACGTATGCATAAGCACTATAGAATAAAAACTATAGAATATTGCACCTGTGTATATGTTATAGTGTACCTACTATGATTTTTAAACCTCCAAGCTACTTATTTAGTAGACTTTGAATGTACAGCAACATAATCCGCTGAGAGTTCTCTATGTGCAGAACAAGCACTCGAAAAACGTGAAAAAAATCTCGATTAATTCAATAGCAAACATGGTGGTATGACTATTCTAAATTCAACCTTCTGGTCATAATCTACTGTGTGTATCATTCAAGATGTAAAGTAGGTTGGTGTTACGAACAACTAACAATAAATTCTGCTGAATGAAGTTTAAATTCGATGACTTATCTTTCATTTTGGCAAAATTTTCGAAGCAAATTCTGAAGCCCCTCGAAATTTCAGAAATCTTACTAAAAAAGTCATAAAAAATTACCTTACAGTTTGTAGAATTTTGTAGATACGTATAAATAAAATATATTGAAACAATAAAAATCAAAGATGAATACAAAACCACAATTTGGATAAGTTTTACAAAATATATTTAAAATTTCTTTACAAATTTGTTTCATGTACCTATCTTTTGATAATGACGTAGCTGTCAAAACAAATTTGTAAAGAAATTTTAAATATATTTTGTGAAACTTATCCAAATTGTGGTTTTGTATTCATCTTTGATTTTTATTGTTTTAAAAAATGTTTCATAACGATTACACCACAAATTCTCTTAGTTTTATTAAAATAAGTATATTGAACAATACCTCGAATAATGTTTGAAAAAAGCACAAACACTACCAACATTTGCGGGTAGGTTGCTGCAGATTTTACGAAATCTCAAATGCTTGCCGTTGCTAGAACATCTGTGCAGTAACTGATGATTGATGAAAAAAATATTTAAAACATATTTACAATATTGGAAATTATTGCTTTACAACAGTACGTGCCAAAGCGGCATTGTAGCTCGAATTTAACTATAAAACAAGACAATAAAACTATATCTATGATGAAAAAACTCGGAACTGTCTTTAAAGTAGGTACAGTTACCTCAGAGAAATAGTGGATTGACTTTAATAGTACCTGTTCTATCTTTATAACCTTTTGTTACAATCCCACTGCTGAAGATCGAATAGTTAGCATCTGTTTGCAATAATTTTAACCCAGACCTAACCTAACCTAACCTACATTTATACTTCAAATAATAAATCCTAATCTTCAGTTATAAGAAACTAATTTTGTTGGTAATTTTATAATTAATAGAAGCTGATTTAAATTATTAAAAACAACTTTAATTATGCGACGTTTCCACCTTCAAATTCAGACATCATCAGGCAAACAAAGTAATTTTTAATAATCGTTTATGGTTATTGGCGATATTAGCTTCTATTGATATTATAATCAATTCTAAACTAGTTTTATCATTCGTTCAAATTTTGAATAAAGAAAGAATGTCTTTAAGTCATTAACGTTTATATTTATATATTTAATTTAAAAATACATATATAAACTGATTACCTACTACCTATATTGCGAAATCTTTAGTTGATGTAAGTCGTATTGTATTAAATATAAATAACTCGTTTCATAATTGTGCGTTTTATAACAAACAATAAGTACAAAAAATATCTACGTACCTATACATGTATAGTTTCGTAAATTTTGTAACACTCGACGAAAAATTACATAACAAATACAAACTCTTTTTTTTTTTTAAGTGACAATATAGGCGGTTCAAGACAGGTACATTTATGATTATGTACCTACATGATAAATATATTAGTAAACAAATATTATATGTGTCAAAAGTAACATCCTGCATTTGGAGACGTACAAAACAATAATGCTAATTAATATGTTCGATTGGCTGTCAGAGAGTCTTCACAATTTTTTTTTGTCTGCGTATAGGTATTCCATTGATTTGTTGTTTTGCTATCAACAATTTTTTTACATATAATCTAACTAAATAATTAGCTTCATTATCTGTGTGCAAGATCGCGAAATAAAGGGTCAAGGATAACGGGCTAAATGAACCAAACAAGGCCTAGACATTACATGAAAGGCTCTTCGTGACGTACGGTGTTGTAGGTATGCGAATGAATGGATGTGGACTTGCCAAAAACGGTGATGAAGAAGACTCTACGCTACGTCTTGTATAAGTTAAATACACTCGGTCGTCCTTTATATGTGAATACATTTTTGTATTGTATAATAGTAAGAGAAAGTTGTGCTTATTTATTATTTCTAATGATGGAAATTGTCATAGAAGATTTAACATTTAAAGGAAAAATTTGTTTCGCAAGTCGCTTTTGCAAGAACATAAACGAAAAGTATTTGAATTAACTATTTATAAAAGAATAAAATTGAAAGTATTAAAGAATTTGATGAGATAAAGATCACACACAGAAGAGCTCTGAGCTATTTCGAATTTCAAAAGGAAAAATTTAAACAAATTTAAGTTGATTAATCCAGACCATCTAGAAGTAACCACAATTTAATGAGGAAAAATTGTTTCCAACGTCGTGTTCTCACCTCTCTCTCCTAATTAATTAGTTTGGGATGATTTGTAGATGGTCTCGATTAATTAACATAAACGTATTAAAATCACATCTACTGGAAATTGTAGATGGAAAAACTGAATCCTTATTATTCTTAATTTTAAATATTTATAAATAGCATATACCTATAGATGGGCTTAAAATGCTTAACTTACTTTTTATTTGAAAATTCTAAAGGAAAAATGGAATTCATTTCATATGACGAGTCTTATGCAAAGTTAAACAAGAAAATGGATTATTTGTTTTAAGATATATTACAGTTTTTATTCTGTAATGAATGATGATAGTGAATGACAAGAGTTTAAACAAAAAGTTGCACATTTGAAATTGTGTTGGATCAATCAATATGAAAAGTGAGATAAGATAATATGTTCCTAATGATTCCTTCTTCTGAAGATGTTTAAATAAATATAAAGTGAAAGTTCCAAAAAGTGTTTTTATTTATCATTTTATGAATTCATAAATTGGAAACCGAGTTTAAACAAAACACCGGCATCGATAATGAAGAGCAGAGCGCTAACGTAAAACGTCATACCTATAAGGGAGTCCTCGTAGGGAACTGTTTGAATATTATAGCCGACGTATTTGTCATTCAAAAACAGTTCCCTACGAAGACCCTCGTATATTAAAGAAGTTATAGGTATTTATTTTGCTTTAATGTCTTAACAAATTATCTTAAAAAACTAAATATTAGTTAAAAGCTTTTGAAAGAGAAAGTGAGTGAACAAGCTAGAAGTTTCGAGTTAATTTAGTTATTAATGGTTTAATGTCTTTCCTCCTCGTTTTTCTTTTTTTTTTCTTGCTTTTTGAACTGAATATTTTTAATTTTTTCTTTAGGTATAATTCATTCTAGCATCTACTGTTATTATGTTAAAGTAAAATTTTGGTAAGATGACTAAAAATCCATCCAACGATCAACAAATACCTACAATATATTTTTATCACACACGAATAATTTAAATTATAGTTTCAATATTTATAAACGATAATTACAGTATTTATTATAATAATATCAGTTAAAACGGGAAATACATAATTCTACATATAATTTAATAATTTCATGTATTTATTTTGTTGAAACAAGAATTTCTATTGTTAAAATTCCAATCAATAAGCGAGTTAGATTTTTCGTTCGTTCGGATTCAAAATTACAGTTAGTCAGTCAATAATTAGTCTTTTGTATTAAGGTGATAATAGTTTAACATAAACAAGCGAAGAACTTGTTTAATACATAGGTATGTAGGTACATTTTGTTATCCTATTCATAGTTTTCTTATTGGTTTCAAACTCCTCCTCACTTCACGTCTCAATGCTAGCCAATTAGTTACTACTTAAATCGGTAGTTAGTTCGTCGTAAACCAAATATTTAAACCGTGAAAAATTTGGAACGAATCATCCGATTCTACGATCTGATTGGCTACCGTGACGTAGGTATAGGAGGTACCAACTCAAGTTTCTTCATCATATTTACATATTATATACGACAAAGTAAATAATGTAAACGGTTAGGCATACTTTTCTCATCCTAATAAAATTTTTGTTGATTATTAGAAAAGCGGTTATTCCTAGTCTTTTACGAGTACCTACAAACGTTAGGAAAGGTTGGGGTACGGGATGTGGGGTATGTAAATGTAAATACACCTACCCTCACCCCCAACCCATTGAATTACACACGAAAGTATTACGACGGTCTTTTGTATTTTTTTTTAAACTCAAAACCAGTATGAAGATGTAATAAAATAAAAATAAAACGGTCGTAATACTTCCGTGTGTATTGCAATAGGTTATGGTAGAGGGTTGGTGTGTTTACGTTTACCACACCTCGTATCCCAACCTTTTCCAACATTTGTATTCGTAAAAGACTAAGAATAACCTTTCTAAACTAATTTACAAAATAAACAACCAGTACATTATATGAATATTCGAATAAATTTTTTGATGCGTTATTTTATAATAGGATGAATTTGTTGTTATTTTAGTATCGACCTTTAGTTAATTTTTGTCTTCTTGGCCTACACCGCGCTAATTCTGTTTTTAATCGCCCTCGGTTGTTTTATGGTCCTTAATGTTCTTTACGATCATTCTTTCCTTGTACCATAAATTGTTGCATCTTTAGATTTGACCCTACACTACTTCATATAAAGGTGCTTTGCCATATAAGTCGGTTAGTTAAGTGTGTTATTGTGCATCATAAAATGTCATGGGACTTTCTGGGAAATTGTAACGATTCAAATTCTACCACACATCAGTGAGTATCGTGTTTGTACCCGCACCAGAGAAAGTAATTTCCGTTTAATTAAACCTCTTTCGCAAATATTATATTATTACAATGTACTTATTATTATTGCTTTTAACCAAAGTAGGTATATAATTTTAGTATCTATACGTCTCATAAGTTTACTTAACAAGTTCCTGTCGGTTTACATTTTTATTATCGATGGGTACGTAAAAGATTTTAATATTTAATATGAAATATTTAATCCCTTCAAACAAATTATCTAATAAAATCTGTATAGGTATCTGTCTATTATGTGCAAAAAATGTCTAAAAAAAAAATAGTAGATGACTTTGAATACCGCGAAATTTCTAAATTATATTACTCTAAAACTAGTTATTAATAATTGAGGAAATCGTACTGCGTGTACAATGAAATCGCAATTTATTTTTCTACCAACAAATGACATTGCCTGCATATGATAAAGTAGAATTGCGAAATCAAGGCCAACATTTTCCATTGGCCTACTATTGTAGGTATATGCATTTTCGTATTTCTATGTATAGGTGTGTATGTGTGTGTGTGTATCCGTGCATGTGTAAGTTAGTTGACAAATGCACTTCTATTACATATAAGAAATATTGCGCATACACCTGTGCCAGGTGAACTCCGTTATTCAAATAAAATTCAAGAAATTAGAATAAAAAAAAAAGAATTTCATTACTTTTACATGAGTTTATTTAGCATCGGAATGAACTCTGCAGGCAAAAAGTGTATAATCAACATATCATGTAATACGCATCTACGTAAATTTGACCGTATATTAGATTCAAAGATCAGGGGCGGTTTGTATAATAATCTTGGGGTAGAGCACGATTCCGCTCTGCAGTCAAAAGTATGGCACGATTCCGATCTTCCGTTAAAAGAACGTCACGATACCGCTCCGCAGTCAAAAGTATGGCACGATTCCGCTCCACGGTTAAAAGCACGTCACGATACCGCTCCACGGTTAAAAGCACGCCACGATACCGCTCCGCAGTCAAAAGTATGGCACGACTACGCTCCGCGGTCAAAAGTATGGCACCATTCCGTCCCACGGTAAAAATTATGGCACGATTCCGCTCTACGGTTAAAAGCGTGTCACGGTACCTCTCCGCGGTCAAAAATATGGTACGATTCTGTCTCGCGGCTAAAAGCACATCACGATACCGCTCCGCAGTCAAAAGTATGGCACGATTCCGCTCTTTGGTTAAAAGCACGTCACGATACCGATCCACGGTTAAAAGCACGTAACGATGCCGCTCCACGTTCAAAAGTATGGCGCGACTACGCCCCGCGGTCAAAATTATGGCACGATTCCGCTCTACGGTTAAAAGCGTGTCACGATACCTCTCCGCGTTCAAAAATATGGTACGATTCTATCTCGCGGTTAGAAGCACGTCATATTACCGCTTCAAGGTCAAAAGTATGGCACGATTCCGCTCTTTGGTTAAACGCACGACACGATACCGATCCACGGTCAAAAGTATGGCACGACTACGCCCCGCGGTTAAAATTATGGCACGACTACACCCCGCGGTCAAAAGTATGGCACGATTCCGCTCTTTGGTTAAAAGCACGTCACGATACCGATCCACGGTTAAAAGCACGTAACGATGCCGCTCCACGGTCAAAAGTATGGCGCGACTACGCCCCGCGGTCAAAATTATGGCACGATTCCGCTCTACGGTTAAAAGCGTGTCACGATACCTCTCCGCGTTCAAAAATATGGTACGATTCTATCTCGCGGTTAGAAGCACGTCATATTACCGCTTCAAGGTCAAAAGTATGGCACGATTCCGCTCTTTGGTTAAACGCACGACACGATACCGATCCACGGTCAAAAGTATGGCACGACTACGCCCCGCGGTTAAAATTATGGCACGACTACGCCCCGCGGTCAAAAGTATGGCGCGATTCCGCTCTGCGGTGAAAAGCTCACACGGAAAAAAGGTAAAGTAAAATTTACAAAAATACTGCAATAAAAAAAATTATTGCATACTGTACACTTTACGTATAACCAGCTGCAATAGAATTGACGTGATAATTATGTGTGGATTACTTTGTCAGTTATTACTGAATTAACTAAAAATTGTGATAATGTATACAAAATAATTAAATCAGTTAATAGAGTAACAAAAAGTTCCTAAAATTGTACTAAATTCTTCAGACCACACAAGAAAATGTTTGTTATAAATAAAAGTGATTTGTTGATGATTGTAACTAGGTTTTCAGATGTAATCAAATTTGTATTATCAATATAATTTTTAATTTTTCAAATAAAATTCCTGACCAGTAAATTGTAACCTAACCTTTTTTTTTTTAATTTCTTGTACCTAATTATAGGTAGATAATGATTTGATGATAATTCAAAACATCACACAACTTATCTATGTCTGGTTTGTAAAATATTTATATAGGTATATTTTTTTTATTAAAAAATTGAAGTCAAAATAACATGAATTTGTTGTAAGAATACCGCAAAGTATTGCTGTAAATTTTACAACAAGCGCTGCTGTAGATTTAACATCACCTAAACAGGACAAAATTATATAACTGCATTTATTAAATGTAGTTTTGATATAAAATTATCACCAAACCATGCACATTCTACGTCACTATTTTTTCTGTGCGTTTGATTCCGCTTTGCGGTTAAAATTATGGCACCATTCCGTCCCGCGGTCAAAAGTATGGCACGATACCGCTCCGCAGTCAAAATTACGGCACGATTCCACTCTACGGTTAAAAGAACGGCACGATACCGCTCCACGGTTAAAAGCACGGCACGATTCCGCCCGGAGTATTAAAATTGATGGTGTTTTAGACGATTGATGAAAATACTGGAAATATAAGAAGGTACAAGTGAGGAGGTACCAGAAAAAGTAGGAGGGACAGGGCAGTAGGAGATTTTCTGTGGCATGATCGGCTAGTTAGAGATAAATTAGAGACAGGAACAGGAGGAAAGAGAAGCAGAAAATGATCTGGATTAGATTATTATTTGTAAATAGTTAAGGAAATGCGAGGGGGGTCGGTTATATTGACTTTTATTTTGTGAATATTTAGTGAACTTTACTGAGACCAATAATTCAAATGAATTGACACAATTCTTGATCTTCTGAATAAAGTACTTTCTTATTAAATGACTTTATATTGTCTGCTTATTAGTTTTTGTATACTACACAAAGCAATCCAGTTCATCTTAATAATTATAGCAAATACAAATACCTATAGCAAGAACGTGCTTTAATAAATAGATATTTATATGTGATTTTCAATTAAAATTTGTGTTCGTTGGATAAATTGAAAGATTATCAGCTAATGAAATTTACACAAAGTACAAATCTTTCCATTTACCTAAGTATTAAACTATAACATGTAGGTTTATGGGTGACTTTATCTTAATTGAAATCACAGTAACGTATTGGCTGAAAAAAGTGATTTTAGTTTCTATTTTTGTGGCAAATACTGAGCTTTCCTTTTCATTTTCTTATTACTAAAATTTCGCTTTATTATTATTTTTCTTTATCGAACTCACTAGTGCGAAATTAAATATTGCTTCAAATTCAGAAACGTTGATAAATAATCGAAAGCCTTCGAAAAACGACTGCCATAAAGTCCTAAAAGCACTAATTAAAATGACGAAAATATTTGTTCGAGGTTCTGGATGAACAGGTTTTGTTTATTGAAAGACTTTTAAAGATAATTGCTTTTGGAATTTTTGTAATTTTCTAATGCTTAGTTTAAATTGAAATAATGGATAATTTTAAACATGTACAGCTAACAATTATCGTAAACTACAGGAAACGCGGTTTTGCTTTAATTTTTTCTTTTTTGTTTATTTTACTTTCTCATTGGGAGCAATTTTCAATAGGAACCTGCGGATTTATTTTATGTACTTACTTTAGTTAATACGCCTTTCTAGGTAACAAAGCATGTTTTATGTTTCTAGCACACGTGTTGTCATAATATCTTGAGGTATTATTAAAATCAGATTAATTTTAATGAATAAAACGCCAAAGGAAAGTACGAAAGTGCCACTTTTCCATCAACATAGGTACAAATAGATATACGTGCATAATTTTTAAACTGAAAGTACATTAACACGGTCATTTATGGTCTGCATGCAGTATACCATGTACCATGTACACTGTACCAGATAGGAACATAGGAATATTTAATATCGAAATTAAATCGTTTTATTTCATTCCTTCTTTAGAGGTACACGGTAATTCAGTTACATTAATAATGGTAAAGTTATGGATTGAGGAAAAGTAAAACAAGTCTAACGCTCATTTACCGTTTTCAAATTATTTGAATATTAATAATTTCGAACTGCTACATACGTATGTATTACCTATGAAAACTAGATATCTATAGCAAATACATTACAATTTGTTATTAATAATTATTTTCATAGTAAGAATATTCGAGTCGAAATTCAACTTCCGATGTCAAAATATCACAAGTTGCAGTCATGTAGTCGACGATTATGTGTCTCCTCTCATTCCTTGTGATATTTTGACACCAGACGACGTAGCTCAGTAGCGCACCATCTAGTAATAAAATGGAGTTGGTTTTGTTGTTATTATTGGATGTAAAATTAGGAAAACCGTTTTATTATTCAATTGTTTAATTAAAAATTGCCGAAAGGAAATAAAATTTTGAATTCTTTTCTCATTAATCAAGTGAATTAATAGCACGATTTGATGAAAACAAACTTCAGAGGGCATTTTCTTTCAGCCGTATTTTCTTTTTTAAATTTTTTGTTTCTAACACCAACAGTAAACAATTCTAAGAAAAAGAATATTATACATTGATTATTCTCGTAAGTAAATCATCACATGATAGGTACGTATTTGAAATTATACATAAACAAGAAACAAACATTTATAAATAATAATATCTAACAAAAATATTCCTCCACAATGTAACTTTCTTTGAGCTTTGGATTACCAACTCTGTAAAAAATCTCACTTCTTTTTACTTAGTGCCCCTGATCATTTAGCGCACTGGGCGGTCGCCCAGCTCTCCCGCCCGTAAAGCCGGCACTGTACATAAGTACCTACCCAATAATTACATATTTATTCTCTTTGTTTCAAATAACTTCATAAAATGCTTTTAACGCAGGTATCTGTTAATTCCGATTATGAAAAAGAAGCAATAAGCATCAATTCTAAGAACTGTTAATAAGAAAATACCGAATGTCAATTTAATATTTCCTTATAAATGAATTTTTTGAATCAAATTCTAGAAAATAACGAGCTGGAATGCTAAAGAAATTAGACCTACTCTCTGTCGTAACAACGACTTAATTAAGCCGGAATGTGTCGAGATGAAAAAAATAAAAAAATAACAGAGGATCCGTGGGTCGACGATGTGACAGCGGCAAAAATGGAACGACAAAAGGACTACAAGTAAATAATTATCTACAATTTGAACGTAAGAATAAACGCATAGGTAGGTAGAGTAGGTACTTACAAATGTAGATGCATATATACGCAGTTCTTTATCGTGACGATCGAGGCTTCTGTTCTTGTGCAAATCATTAATTTAAGTTGGCAATACTAACGCTACACGGTGCGGAGCGGCATTGTGGCAGACCTGTTGTATCATCTGTTTTTTTCTTTATCTACCTCATCTTATGCTTCTCATCAGGAAATGGACGAATGGACAATGATGAATATGATGACGTTAGAGAAATGCACTTGCGTAAAAAAAAATAATGTTCTTCTTGTGTAAAGTTACTTTTGGTCGGTCAGATGCATGGCGACTTTAATTTATTGTCGAAATATCTAACGAACCTAACCTAACTTTATGACCTTTTGTAAAAAATTTGGAGAAAGATGAAGCCCAGTGTCCACAGGAATTGAGCCTAATTGGGATAATAATGAAGTCAGATCTGCATTAAATGAATTGAATCGCCGGTGCAATTTTCTCAAATCCCTTCCGCGTTTACTTCTTCGGATGCATTTCCATTCGAACGGGTACGACAACGGCCTGCCTGTAGGAAGATTACACCGGTAAGACAAGAGCAGAACAACATCTACAACTCGACTACACGCGGCGCAATTTTAAATTTCATGGCTGCAATTATTAATTCGATCCATAATCTCATTATGTGCTGCCGCTGCCGCTGCTGTTTTCAGAGGCTTGAATTAAAACGGCTTCCCACCGGGTTACGCTCCCAATGCCGAACCATTGAATTAAATCTACCTGTAGAAACCATTGCTGGTACAAACAACATGAAAATTACATTTCAATTCAAACGATAATGAAGACTTGCGTTCCAATTAAAAATCAAATGCAAAACTACGTATCTACTTATGCGACACGATTAATTTCAATGTAGCGGTACCTACCCATCTATCGTCTTTTACAACCGTCTTCCGGGGTGTTGGGCAGTGTACAATGGGTCCAGACTAGTCTTGGGCGATAACTGATTTTAGTTTGATAACAAAAAAGTATCGATAATTATCGATATATCGATTGGTATCGATGGGAATCGATAGGTATCGATAAATATAGTTAGCTATCGTTACACATAGATAACTGCCTATTGATATATGTATCTGTAATTATCGATAAATGTCGATATCGATACCTATTGATAGTTATCGCTTGTCAACTATTATTGTTATTGATAAATATAGTTATCGATAACTACGATATATCGAGAACTATCGATACCTATCGATACCCATTGATGCCTATCGATAGTTATCGCTTGTGAACTGTTAATGTTGTTGATAAATATAGTTATCTATAACTATAGATATTTCTAAAAATACCGAATCATCGATAAATTATCGATATATCTGAAATTATCTATCGGTAATAATTGTAGATGTATCGATAATTTTCAATACCTATGCATAGATATCGATATTTGCAGATGCGTCGATAACTATCGGCAATTACAGATATATGGATAGCTATCGATGAGTATCGCTATACCGATAGATATCGATAATTTTAGATATATCGATAGTTAATATCAATATGTATCGACAGTTTTAGATGTATTGTAAGAGTTATTGATAACTATATTTATTAATAACAATAACAGTTAACAGGCGATAACTATCGATAGGTATCGATATATCGGTATCGACATCTATCAATAATTAGGTACAATATGTATCTATAGACAGTTTTCTATACATCGATAGTTATCGACAACTATATTTATCGATAATTATCGATACGATATTACAGATATATCGATAGTTGCCGGTATTTTTCGTTAGATATCGATATGACAATAGTTATCGATGGTAATTAGTTGCTGTTAATGTTATCGATATATCGATCATTATCGATAACTATCGATACATCGATTTTTTTGTCTCTTTTGTTTGGCAGGTTCTGATCTATTGTACATAGTCATCACTGATGATGCCGTCAGCAAGGGACCACGAAACGTTTGTAACAGCAAAATTTAACCCGGAAAACCCTATAAACGATGGACGTGAATATCGTTTGTTACCCAAATGTTCTTTTGCATCCGACAAATGCAAACGTTTTATAATTTCTAACGAATTAAAGTGGCTTAATTTATTTAAGGATAATCTTAGTCTGTGCTTCTGTCAGTTCTTTTTTGTACGAACATATAAGTGTGCTTGTAGATGTGTCGGTATGTGTGAAAATAAATGACAAAGTTCCTTCTCTCTGCACTAACATGTTATTAAAGGAACTTGTAGTAGCAGTACGTACGTAGTAGGTTAACTGCTTATTATTATAGTTCGTTACGAGTCCAGGACGTTTATATGTACCTAAGTACGTAGGTATATGTATGTTACAACAGTGTAAGTAATAAGATGAAAATATTTTTAATATTTGAAACAAAAAACGCCCAGTTCGTTTTCAATCGTCTGTCAAGGGAATCGAAGTAGGCTGGTTGTTGTTTTTAACTACGTACTGCTTCTGTTTGAAAAAACACCTGCACCTTCTTCTGTTCCGTGCCGTTTCGTCGCCGGGGTATAATTATGAAGCCATCCTTCTAATGGGGTTGATTTAAATAACGTATTAGTCTTCGTCTTGTCTTATATCCAACGAAAATAAATTATTTATTCTCCTTCTGATACATATACCCACTTACACACAAAAATTTAAAAGAAATAGGTAACACAGTAAAAATATTTTCAAATCTCTATACGGCTATACAAGTCCGGGAGGTGACCGCTTGTCAAATGTAAAAAGTGCAGCTCTCTAAACGCGCCCTGGTAATTATGTACATTAGCTTACCCCCTTTCGATTTTCTTGAAAAAAAAGTACGTCGTAAAGTTCGTCATGCTGATCAAGAATATATGTATATGTTGGGCGCGGAAACCACCCCTTCATACTTCTTTTGAGCTTCTTCATTTCGTGTATTTGTCTTCCATGTCTATTGTAAAACGCGATTAGTAGTAGTGGTTAACTGTTGATTTATTCGAATATTGAGATCGTGTAGTGTTTATTGTTGTTGATTAGATACGGAATTATTTACAGTCTTTATTTATAGGTGATACATGATACTGCTTGCTTGTATTAACTCTGAAAGATTATTCTTAGTCTTTTACAAATACTTACAAATGTTGGAAAAGGGTGATGGGTATGTAAATGTACACACACCCATCCTGAACCGTAACCTATTGCAATACACACGGAAGTATTACGACAGTTTTTTGTATTACTTTTAAGCTCAAAACTAGAATGAAGATGTCATAAAATACAAGCTGATGTACATAATTACCTTTATTTTTCCTAAATGTTAAAATTATAATTTACTTTTACCTTATTATTATTTAGGTACCAACTATTAATTGGAGATGATAGAATTTATTTCCATATTTAAAACCGAATTCGTAGGTAATTACTAACCTCAGGGAATAATTAATTAAAACTGATAGCGAAATGCTACCGACCAATTGGTACCTAACTAACAAACAAGTTACAACAAAGCCGCCTCGCGATTAATTAGCGCCAAGAGTGTTGAAAAGATCAACGTGGCGCGTTTATTCACACTCAACAATTCAATGCGAGTAACAATAATAATTATTGTACGTGGATTACTGCTCACTTTTTTATCGCGATGCGAATTTAACGCATCGTACGCCAACAACGCTGCGTAGTAAAAATAAATTAATTGGTTCGCGAAGATGTTCCGTTTCGACCGATGTATCTGATGATGATAATAATGAAGCGTTAGAAAAATTAATATTGTATCTAATAATAAAATGGACGACTTTGTTCAACGCAGAATTTGAATTATTATAATTTTTAATAACAAAATTCACAGTCTGTCACGCAAGAAAGAAGACTATAAAGGAAGCTAATTAAGAAAGAGTGAGATAACTTTGACACGCAAGAGAGAGGGCGGTATACGGAGCTACAGGGAAAAAGTGAGATAGAAATCGGCCTGATATTTTGAAGTAGCAGAAATATCGCTTCTAGGGGCGTGGCCAAAGCCGTAAATTTATTAATATGTAATACAAAAATCTATTTTTTACACCAAACGAAAGGTTATTATCGATATTCATTGCCTATAAAAGATAAAGCAACAATATGCAGTAATTAGCGAGATATTTGCATCTAAAGATTCTCTGATGACGTTATACAATATTTGTTCTGTATATAGTACTTTTGGACTCGGCGAACGCACCAAAGAGAGCGCGATGTAGTAGAGATAGAGAAAGTGAATGAATGTGGCCTTGGCGCCGAGTATCTACCAGATACCTACTCTAGATTACCATAGATGAAATAAATACGTATTACATACACGGTTATTTCCTTGTTATTTCAATTTTTTTTTTAAATCGCCTTTTAAGCATGCACGATGATCCCCAATTAACACAAAACTAATTTATTATTATACTAACAGGATCTTTTATTATCAACCAGTAAATCCAGCAAAATAGTATATATGAAGCTTTATCATTAGCACACGCGTTCGTACGACCATCAACATCATCATCGAAAGAGCCCCGTCATCTCGCGACTGATTTTTGCACTCAACGGTACATACATACATTAATACGAAACAAAATCGAAGTGCGTGTAACTTTATCTATGAATAACCAACCCATTCGTAATTAGATCGACACATAATTAAAGCAATTAGAACTGTGTGTGCGAAAATTTATTGCTCCGAGTTGTGTATTAATTCTTATTAATCGGTTATACGAGACCGTTTGTCTCCAACAGACGTAATAAGTAATGGTCCAACCAACATAACGTTGTCGGTGTTGTAGCAAATGATAGCAATTAATTTATAACGTGTATATTAACAAATTGAAGTTGCAAATAATGCTTACTATAAATACTTTTGAAATTTATCTAACAAGAGGGATATAAATATGATTAATGTTTATGGAAAACTAACATTAAATAAATAATCTCATTGTAAAAATAATTGGCAAGTTTTTAAACTTTTTGCAGATATTCTTCTAATAAAATTGGTTGTTTATATTGCAGTTAGAAAATTGCAAAACATTTTTTAATGTAAAAAACATAGTAAGTAAAAATAAATTAATTAATTTTAAGTTAGTTGTGTATAACTCTCTGAGGATAGCTGAATACGCAGAAACAAGTATAAGAGTTTTCTAATAAATAGTATAAAAATCTAAACTTGTTTTGTTGAACCCCCGATTAGATTTAAATTTTAGTATGTTATACTATTTGTCATGCCGAACAAAAATACCTATATAGGTATGTTGTGCGCGGAAACCACCCCTTCATATAGTTTTTCCACTTTGATAATTTAAATTTGTAACACATAACCGATTTTTCAGAAAATTGAAAGCTTTGAGTGGGAGGCAATAAGTTGGAAGTGGAGTGGAGGTGGGGATTGGGATGGGGTACATATTACCCTTATTTTTAACGTTAAATCACCCTCAACTTCTACCGCACCTCCAAGTGGCTATTCTGCACTTTATTTTGTGCAACTTTTGTTTGAAATATTTTTTCATATTTTAAACGATACGTGTATTACAGATCTATTTGGCCTTCGACTGTTATCAGTTTTGGGCAAAATATCGATATATCGGTAGTCAAGAACATCGATATAGAAATTTTGGTCCTGGACTTAGATATCTAAACTGCTTTTTGTCAATAACTTTATCGATACATTCAAGATATCGATAATTTTTTCAGTTGTCGATAACCGATAATTAAAATTAATTATCACACAGGACTATTCCCAATTCCTAGATTTTGTCGACGCAACAAAATATGTCCTAGTTAGACAAATATAACGCGCTTATAAAATAAAATAATTAAAATCAATACGCATTAACGTTGATGGTTTGACATCCCTTTGACATCCCTAACTACCTGTATCATCCCATATGTACCATTAAAATTACAAAATTGTTGTAGTAAAATTAAAACTTTTACTAATTAATAGTTTCTATTACTTATATGTAGTTAGTAATTAGAGACACTTTTTGTATTAGTCATATGTACGTGAGTGGTGTATGAGAGAACGTGAACAAATGCTTATTGACGAATATGTAAGAATACCTACCCTTACGTGGTGGTGTTTGATTTAAACGACCATCAAAGGCTTTCCAACTCGCAACTGTTCTAATTATAGAGAACGAAAAACCTTTGACATCTGACCTAATCCACTAACGAGCTATCGACCAGCATTCAGTTACCCTAAATAACTATAAATACATCTCTGATGATCTTGAACGGAAGGGTGCAAAATTCGAGACAGATTTAAGTATCTACATATCTGGCATTTCTCATATGTATAACGATGGGATAGAATTGTTCTATTGATTTATTATAAAAAAGGGGGATTTCAAAGGGTATTTTTTGTTTTCTTAAAAAAAGAATTGACCGAAGGCTTGTTTGCTGTAATAGGCAATAAAAATGAGCTAAATAAGCCGTGTAAGGAATAATAGGCTGACGGTTCTACTAATAGGGTGGCGTATATATAACCGTGTGTGCAAAATTGATTAATACTTCAAGACAGTATCGACTACTGGAAAATTGCATATTTTGCTCTTGAAAAATCGTAAGCAAACATTATAAAACATATTTCCAGGGCTTAATAACGATAATTATCGGGATTTATTATAATGCTCTGTACGGTAACGTGTAATTTTGTACTTGCTGTCGTATCAGATTTTGCCAGTCGGTGGTGGTACTACTGCCGTTGCCGCTGCCTTTGGTAACACTGCCCCTTTTCTTCTTCTCTTTTTACTCTTTCTTTTCTCATTCCTCTTTTTCTTACTATCGAACATCTCCTTATTGTCGTCGATCGTATATAGACCCAGACTGGTTCTCAAATCTTTTATATAAGTATACAGACATTCACAAATCTTAGTGGGTAGGTAGGTATACCATGAGACCATGACCAAATTTCAAAGCTGACCAACAATACACATATGAGCCGTTCATGGTGTTTTTGAGCTTCTAAATTTTCAAAAATTTCTTGTATTCGTCTTCAATGTGTATGTGTATCAACGCGATAATGACATCATTAGTACTTGTGTTGTTGTGTTTTATTTAATCTTGCGACCATGTACTAACTGTTTATGTTAAGGTGAGATTAAGGATCAATTGATGAGGAATTCTTTATATTTATATTACTACGTAGGTTATATGGTGTAGGCGTGGACGTGTGCATTTACACGAAATCACACCTACTACCGCATAACCTATGGTTCGTTATCAAATCTAAAAATAACAAATACAACATGCACCCAATATTAAAATAAATCAACAACGCAACTACTAATGATGCTATTATCGCGTTTTACACGTACACATGGAAGACAAGTACAAGAATACTTAATCAAATTGTCAACACATGGCGCATTCTTCAATCTTTATGCAAATCCGACCGTCATATTCAAGGAAAATAAACAAATAATGGTTTCTTCGGTTTGACAAATTACTAAGGGTCTTTCTTATCTCTTCTTAACTACCACAGAAATACTAAACTACGAATATCCAGGACCTGACTCACGTCAGAGGTATCGACCACTGGAAGACATCCACGAAATAACCAGTAGTACCAAAAATAGTTTAGACCCAAAACAGACTCCTAAATTAAATTTTGAGGATTTTTCTAGGGCTTAAAAATTCTACGTCTGAGCCTCGGAAAATTAATAATGATTTAAGTGTTTTCGGTACGAAATTATTATTGGTTGCATTTCAATTATTGTAAGTGTAGGTATCAAAGTACCTTACACGATTTACAACATGTGTATACTCGTATGTTGAATCTATTATCGTTAGTGTGAAATAATTAACTGATAACATCACGCAGTAATAAACAAGAACCGAAAGATGTGAACAAATTAATTGAGTACCTAATATAGTTAGTTACGTACTTACGCATCAGTTTCTTTCAAATTTCCCTCTGGTTTTCATGATTATTCATAATAGTCTTGCGGTGCGTTCGTTGTACAGATGATCGTTCTGTAACAATAATACGAGTGTGAGTTACTGTACGTGTGAACCATTGTCTGTTTGGCAGACAAAAACATGTTTTGTTGCAATTAAAAAACCATAAATTTCTGAGAACAATTCACAAGGGGGGCGAAGGGGTAGGCTAGAAGGCGGACGAAGCGGAGAGGCAAATTTCTTAAACCCACGACTCTTAATTTTTCTTCTTTTCTTAAACCGCAGCCAGCAAAAGTCTTCCTGGTCTCCTTATAATCTAATATACTTAGGTGTAGAAAATATACATAGATAGATACTCAATACTAAAAAAAAATGTACCTAAATTGTTAAATAGAAAAGTAGCTTATTTGGAGATGGGGAGATAGAAGCAAGTTGTAATAGTTACAATTATTTTTTTAGTTAGTTGTAGAAAAAATTGTCAAGAAACGGCACTTTTTAAATTTTGGAAGCGATTTCCAAAGAACCAGTTGCACTTAGCGATCTCTATCGGAGATCATTTTGTTGAAAATTTCATAAGGAACGACTTTTTCAATGCATGTGATATACTAAAAATACCTTCTATAAATTTGTTAATTATAAAATTCAGCGTAGGGTTTCGAGTGGACGGACCCCCAAACTCGTGTTCTAAGACCAAGACCAATATAGTATCATGTCAACAAGACCAATACCAAAACCCTACCTATACAAAATAAGATCAACACCAAGACCGACCTCTGTAAGACTAAGACCTAACTCTGCAAGACCAAGACTTATTTGCGCAAGACCTAGACTCATAACAAGACTTTTACCAAACTTATTGTTAAAAATCATTAATGAACCCCCTAGAGAATTTAGAGAAACTTAAAAGTCCAAAACATGGTTTATGCAAGATCAAACACAAGACTCGATTGACCAAGACCAAGACTGAGATTATTTTTGCAAGACCAAGACCAAGACTCAACTCTGCAAGACCAAGACTCGATTTTGAAAGACCGAGACATTTATGCAAAACCGAGACCAAGACTAAAACTAATAATTCAAGACCAAATACCAAGATACAATCATCAAAACCAAGACGAAGATAATTATGGTCTTGGTCCTCATCTTGGTCTCTCTCATCACTAAAACTAATGTGGCAGGTGTACCTACCTATCTGTGGCATACATGCAGCATTTGATGGTCAGGTTTCTAGTGAATTAGAGTCCATATTCGTCTTTTGGTCAATAATCTGTTGTAGCACATGTATTTTTGATATAGTTAAGTTAAGTTAATTTATAGTAGTCTAAACCAAGGAATATCAAAGACATTTTAATGAAAGAGTGGTAATATTCAATATACTAAGACTTGCCCTTATAAATGTTGAAGAACAAATTGTGAATCTTTATACAATTTAGGAATTATTGACGGTTGGTAGTGAAAGATTCGATTCTTCGCAAAGAAGTTCTTTACACTTGTTTTGTGTAAAAAACACATTTTCCAAATTTCGAAATCAAGTAAATAAAGTAACAATTATTTGCCAGTGCTAAAAATTTGCACATCGTCCAGTTTTGCAATCAAAAAAAAATATTTTTATTATTTTAAATCCCAATCCATAGATTTTAATTATTTATTAATCCTACTAAAACGATGAAATCTGACAATCTTGGATATCAATATCATTATTAATGTATTTCCCACTTGGATTTTGTATTTAGGGCGTGTGTCGTTTTATTTATTCCGTTAGTTGAACAGGTAATTAAAAGGCTTAAAAGAATTTAATTTCACACAAAGTCGGAATGGAAAAGGAAATAAAGAATACAAGGGAATAACTCAAGTCCGCATGTTCGTGATACATATTACGATGTGAAAGAACCACTAGGGACTAGGGACGCAAAGGCGACGGGACACGGCGCGGCGCGACGGCGACCCAGTGCGGCCTTGCGTTGCGTTCAAACTTCTGCTGGGCGTAAACTGAACCTCCCATTTTCAAATTATTTTTTGATGAATTGTATTTTCAATTTAGTCAAATGTCAAAATTGTATATCCGCTCTTTTCCAGAGCCGGGTAAGAAGGACTAGTCCTTTAGACATGTTCCATAATGAGAATGTCTTTTCTATAAGTAAACGGAATAATTTTTTATCGATTTGAGTTCATTAATTCTGCGCAACATTTCAAATTACAAGTTATTACACAGTGAATCGAAAATGTTTTGTAAACGGTAATAAAGTTAAATTGAAGGTCTAAAATAAATTAAACTCCCATACTTTTATTTAAAGCAATATTGCAGTAATTTTGTTTAATTTTAAATAAAGCAAATATGAAAACAATTTACATAATATAAGAAGGTGTGTTTATAGGGGTAATTATTTCGTTATACGCTCACCCCTCCGATAACATGGACATTTTATTATCTATTTGTCCTCCTGAACTGAGTGTATCTATAGGTATCTATACATAATAAGGGTGTTAAGTTAGGCTAATCTACCATAGTAGCCAAATAGACTCCGATCCCGTCCTAAAATTAGGACTAAATAAATTTCAATGTTGATGTCAATTTATATCCCGCTTAGTCAAAAATTGAAGCGAAAACATTAGTACAAACTATTTGGGCAAAAATCACATTTTAAAAACTTATGGAGCCAGGTTTAAGTAGATCAGACTCAAAGCATGTTCAATTCCTTATTGGCAATTTTGAACTTAACAGGAATATGAACAAAATTAGTTTTTATTTTTCGACACCCGCTTTTCCTACCAGAATCTCTCATCTGCAGTAGGCGTTGAAAAGAGGTAAAACCCTAAATTTGGAATCATATTGGGTAATACTTAACCTCATCATGGGAGGCACAGTAGCTGGACGGTTAGCGCTATAGATTGGCGACCACTAGGTTGTGAGTTCAAATCCCGGTAGGAGCTAAACACTTTTAAAAAGAAGTTTAGATACGTGATTTGTGCGAAGAAATAGAAATATGCGAGTATGTGAGAGTAATCGAGGAGAAAATAAGGGAAAATGGAGGTAGATTTTAAGAGATAAGCATAGAAAGTGAGATTGTTAAATAAGTTGTAAAGCAGTGGCAAAATGTAGATACTACATGTGAAAAATTAGATAATAATAATGTAACGAGCGTGTATGTGTGCGAGAGCGGCGACGAGATCCGGGAGCAGATAAAGCGGAGTTCAAAGAATACCGGCGTCGGTCGGTGCTTTGATGACAATAAACAAGGCCATAAATAAAACGAACACGAGTAAATTCTAGTAGGTCATTCCCGATCTTTCTGGAATTATTCTACATCTCTATAAATACTTGTTGACGTGGTCAGTGACAACAGTTCACAGTTAGCTTACGAATGAGTAATATAAATACGCATTTTCCTTGTCATATAAATAAGTTGTTGAATTGTTATTAGTGTTTAAGTATTAAATAAATAGTTGTAAATAAATATCCGTTAAATAAATAAGTTAAACTAGAAAAGTCCTTACAATAATAATACTTAACCTCATCTGACTTTACCTAACCTAACCCAACCACCTCATTTCTCCTGTTCACAATTTTTGTAAGTTAAGACTCATTATCAAAGTGAAAGCCATATATACCGGAAGTTATGAATGACGCCTTTTTCGATTGAAGTGCAGTCCAAGTTTTGAACTTATATTTTGCTGTTAATAAAGTTTTATTTAATTCATTGGATTCGCCTTTCATAGATAGAAATTGACGGTCGAAACGTTGCATAATTAAAGTGGTTTTTAATTATTTGTTTGTAATTGATATTAGCTTCTTTTGATTTTATGAAGTAGAAATATTTTGACGGTAACTAACCATTCAGAATAAAATTATCAGCCTTTAGGCGTCTTCGAACCAGATACTAATTCGAGTCTCTGAAAGTCTTGTCTTTGTTTGGAAGAAAAACATAAGCTAAACTTATTATTAAAAGTCACAATTAATGAAAAATGTAACAAACTAAACTAAATTAAAGAAGATCACAAGTTTAAAATCACCCTCTTTTTTAACGTTTTATACCAATAATATTTTGCAGATATTGTATAAAAAATAGACTTGGAGATAGTAACAGATTTGGGTCCAGGACTTTTTAACTTATGCCTCGAGGAGTATTGAAATATACCCTAAAGTTGTGTAGAACAAAGAGAAATTTGACCCATTCCCGTATGGCGTTTCCCGTGAAAATTCGATTTCCATTTTCAAAATAAAATGTGAACTGAGACGATTTTCTAACTTCTGCCACCTTCATCAGTTGATAAGAAAGTATCGAATCTATGATCATAAAATTTTAGGCGTACGTGCTGAAAGTGTCGAAAGGGTTAAAATGATATTTTGAAGATGTAAAGAAAATTGAAAAAATTCCGTGATTTTCTAACCTTTGTCCAGTAAAAGGATGAAAATTTTCACCCTGAAGGACTCATAAAACAATTGGCATAAGGGTTGCTAATGGCGAAAGAACATTTTAACTGCTTGAAAGTTGATGGAAAATTTTACGAATTTTTCGTTATAAATAAATAATCTTATGCCAATTTTTTATGAGTCTTTCTGGATGAAAACTTTCATTCTTTAATTGAGCAGCGGTTAGAAAATCACAGAGATTTTTCCATTTTTTTTTTCTATTAGCATGACAGAAACATTTCTACTTTGCAAGTTTTTAACGGACCTGAAATGACCGAAAGATGCAAATTTTATTTTTTTATTTCATAGATTATAAATAATAAATTTTCAGAAAAAAGAGTAAGTACCTACATTAATTTATTTACCTAATTATAAAAAACTCTTTTTTATTTGAGAGGAATGTATGTCATATGTAAATTTAGATTTGATGCAAAAAATCTGCAGTTATAGATAGCGATCAACGTGAATTAAAAACTATTTAGACAACAAAAAAGTTTGAAGTTGCAATAAACAATAGTACCTACCTACTTAAATTAATTAAATTACTTAATTGAATTCTTGTGTTATTAACTAACAGTGAATTTCACATAATCCAAAAGCGGACGATCAAAAGAGCGCTTTTGCTAAACGATCACAATGAAGACGTTAACTTTAAAATAATTTATGATGACAAATGAGGTGTCATTGTTGCCACCGCAACTGTCGAATACAAATGTAACCAAAAGCTCATTTGCAATTCGAATGTCGACAACGGACGACATATACAACGACAAGGAAACAAACGCGAGAAGGCATAAACGGACGATGCCGACTACGATTCAGGCCGCGGTCCACGGTGCGGAATCTGGACCAGTTTTTGTACTGTTCGAACATCACGGTATCGGTAGCCTTCTTCAGACGTTGGCCCAGGCATATACACACACATACACTGCGATCCATTCCTTATTTAATCGTAAGTTTAAGATACAGCAGACTACTACCATTTTACAGACACACACACACACACATCTACTACCTATATACATACATATGTATCTATACCTATAATATATGTAATATGCGACATACGGAAAATTAATGTTATCTTAATTTATTCATTGCCTAATTGCTATCGGCGCGAATAGTACAACTAACATCAATAAACATGTCGTAGCTGACAATTTATTTATACGATTGAGTGGAAACGACACCGTAAGTGCAATACTGTGTTTGCGGAAAAAATTCAGGCTCACTTTTTATTTAAAAGTTCATATAAAAAGGTACTTAGTTAAACACGTTTCAGTAACTACATGTGTATAACGTATATGTAAGTAATTTTAAATTGAGCAGTAAAAGTTGTGAATCTACACTTAATTGGTTTGTAAAACACATTAGAAGTAACCTACATCAGTAGTAAATGAAAACTTACTTACTTATTTAATAAATAACAGCAACGATAAGGACTGTAGACCAAAATCCAAACACAACATCCACGGGAACGCGATACCGGAACAGGAACTAAGGAAATTTTTACCGAAAGAAACTATTAGCAACACAATAGTACATAAATTTAAGAATTAACCTACGAATATTTCTGTCGTAGTCAGTTCCGCGCATGCGCGTATTGTACTCTCGTTCTCGTGCTATTGTTATTACCGTAGAGATAATATACCTAGAGTAAGTAAACTCATAGAGATCATATACGGCTCCTTTAAGTTAGCCCCACTTGTTTCGAATTTTGATTTTTTTTTACTTTTTAATTAAATGTTTGTCGAATAATTAATAAATGAACGTTATTTATGAACCAACAATCGTCAATAATGATCGAACAATCAATTATTAATAAAAATTCATATACTCAAGAGGTAAAAAATAAAAACTATCGATGATGGGGGGCTAACTAACGAATCAAAAATTGTTTAATTAATTATGAATAAACAAAAGCCGAACAAACATTTTTTATGATCTAACAATAAAGAACAAACGACAAACATTTAATTAAACCAGAAAAAATTAGAATTCAAAATAAGTGGGACTAACTTCAACGAGCTCTAGGGATATCAGAGTTGATTTTGTGCATCTCGTACTGTTGGTTACCTAAAAACTTAGGTCACGTGGTCATCGGTCATTTATGAAGGCACTCTATATTATCTCTATGGTTATGACGCGTATAGCAAGGTTAGGTTTAAGTAATAAACTGTAATAAACCTAATTTACGATACGTTCGACTGATTTATCGATTATAATATTAATAACTGCCCTTTGAACACAAAAGATATCTTTCAGTTTATTCGTACACACTAATTAGTACTTAACACAATAATTTAGTGTATGTTTTCGGCCCAGCGCAGGCGCCGGTGTATGTTACACATGTTACATAGCTTCTACTTTGTCATAGCCACCTTATGCCGTAAATATAAAACAATAGTAGATACAGTAGAAGCTCGATTATCCGAAATAATGTGGATCGGAGTGATTTCAGATAATCGAGATTTCGTTTAACCCGATTTTTCTTTAAAATTATTTAAGCATTTATACAATATGCTAGGTGTAACTTGATTATTTGGAAAAAAAAATTGAACAAATAGTTTAGGTATTAGGTATTTATGTTTTATTTTTGCTTATTTTTTAGTAAGTACATAGTAGCTAGGTATATGTTAAATTCGAAACGTTTTTCAGGGAATTCCAGACTCATTAGTTTTTATAAGTATAAGTAATGCAGGTTTTTTTGATTAATAAAAATTTTATTTCAAACAATCTATCTCGAATAACCCGGGTTTTGGATAGCCGCGATTATAATCCGGATTCTACTATACTTAGTTTTTTTTTTAACTTTGAATAATATATCTAATACCTACTGTAGGTATTTACGATTATTTAGATTAATTTTATCGATTACGATATTAATAATTAAGTACCTACCCTATATCTACACAAAATACACTTTTTAATAGTTGATTCGTTCATTATTAGTTAGTAGGTACTTTCTACAATTATTGTACGTTTTCGGTTCTGCGTATACCTAGGTAACTACGTCATACCAGCTTCGTGTAGTACTTAGGTTTAGCAAACGCCTGACTACAACTTTCTCTCAGGCACTTTATGCTGTAAAATAATAATCGTTTTCATTTTTTAGTAATAAATCCTATTTACTAGGATTTAGTTATAGATTTTGATAATAGATTTCGATGTTAATAACTACCTCACCCTGTCTGAACACAAAATACACTTTTTAGTAACTCGACGTTCTGGCTTCGTGCAGTAGTAATCGCCTGATTACAACTCTTCTACATCCTGTAGTTTCTTGTGGTAACATTTAACAATAGAATTTCTCATTTGTTTGTTGATTATTCAACTTTTTGGAGTAAACAATTTCAGAAAAGTCATCTTTTAACAGATAGATAATGTTCTTCTTTTATTGCTTGAAAAGCCTTAGATACACACTTTTAAACATTTTGATTTAATTTTAAATAGGTAACGTAAAATTAAAGTGTACAAAAATAAATACATAAATATCTACTTAATAGCCATAATTCCATTAAATGCTTTGAAGTACAGACCCACTCATGGACACATTTTTGCCCATTTTTGAGATGGGCAATATCTACGCGAGACTAAATTTTCTCTCAGCATCAGTTATAACTTTTAATTGTTATCTATTCTTTCTGTTTAGTTAATTTATTTCGTTACCATTGCTTTCTTTTTTTAATAGATATTATATTTCTTGTATATTAACTTAAACTTAAATATAAACTTTTTTTAGTGCATAAAATGCATTTTAGAGGTGGGGGAGATAAGATATATTGTTTATTAAAAAAAAATTAGTAAACCATCGTTATAATTCCCTGTATTTTGCAATAGGTTATGGTAGAGGGTGGGTGTGTTTACATATACATACCCCACACCCCGTAGCCTAACCTAACCAAATACAAATTATTAATTAATTACTTATTAATACCTATACAAGAAATTTTTTGGAGTAATTTTCGGCTGGAGCCCCACTTCCCAAACTGTTTTATTTCAAATATACTCTTCGAAAGTACCCAACCTAACAACGAAATACATATCTATAAGCATCCCTACTTATACCTACCTATATTTTTCGTATCCCTTCGTTATTTTTTTCGCCCCAGCAGTTGCGCACCTTATTTATAGGTAGTTGCGGTTGTGCGTGCGTGAAATGCCCGTCAAAAAGTGGTCGCTGAATAAAGAACACTGACCGTTTAAAATATATTTTTGCCCGCTGTAAACGCGGGCAACGTGTACATGTCCAATGGGCGTTACCGAATTATTCTTTTCTTTTCCCGCTCGTGAGGTTATGCAAGCAAAAGGGGCGGGGCCGCGACCAGTACATTCGGAGCAGAAATTTCACCGGTTCTCTATGTACGTATCTACATCATTTATATATGTATACATATATCTACACAAACACACAAATAAAAACACATACACATCCTTACTTGTAACGTATAAATACGACATACCTCTTGGTGTAATTTATGTCTGTGTGCCTTACGTGTCTCACATTTATGCATGTGTTTTATGGTGTACGTATTATGTACCTACGTTTTCCTTGTGTATATATGTATTTGAGTCTTTGTTTTATGTGCCTTTACCACTGTACGACAAGCGGTAAAAGTTCCTATCTACTGCGATAAGCGGTAGTAGGTCGAGAAGGATACACTGTTGCTAAATCGCTTTTCAAAAATGAGAAATAACTTACTCCAGTACATACATAAGCACAACACCTTCGTACAGGGTGGGAGGGAGTGAGACATTCAGCGTGGGATAGAATTAGATAGCCAGGGTGGGAAGGTGTGTAAGACCGTCGAGGCAGGATGTTGTGAGATGTGAGACAGACAGGGCGGTAGAGAACGAGACACACCGGGCGGGATGTAGCGAGCCTGACAGAGCGAGAGGGAACGAGATCTACAGGGCGTGATCTACGAGATAGAAATATCGATAGGGAGAGAGACGCACGGCGGGATGGAGCGAGATAAGGCAGGGTGGGAAGGGGCATGACAAGACAGACAGGGCGCGATTGAACAAGATAAGAAGGTTGGGAGAGAGCGAGACACACAGGGCGAAATGTACGAGATAGACAGAACGAGAGGGAGCAAGACATACGGGACGAGATGGAGTAGAGCCCCTAGAGCAGAGAGTCTTGCTATTGAAACTGCTAATCTCGGATTGGAAAATCAACAAAATGGCGGAACCAATGATTTTGTTGCTTTCAAAGGTTGGCTCGAATGTAACGACGTAAATGACAACCATTGAAAAATAGGGCCGGACTGTCTATTCTATAGGGACTCTAGGATGGATTGTTATAGACAGGGCGGGAGGGAGCGAGGAAAGAAAGGCTAGAGGGAGCAAAACGGATGGGGTGAAACGATCAGGGTTAAAAGGAGCGAAATCGCCAGGGTCAAAAGAAATTATTGTTGGTGTATTCAAAATTATAGGTAGAGATATTATGTAAAACTGCTCAAACTTATTAAAAAATTGGTGAACAAAATCAAAAATGGTAACAACAATGATTTGTTCAAACATTTTTGATGGAGGTGTGAAAAGCTAAATTTATGATTGTTGTGTTTATAATTTTTACGTTTAAAGATTTATTTTGTAATATATTCCTTTATAATATTTCCCTATTGTACCTACACGTATTAGATATCAAAGTAAAAATCTTTTTAATGTTTTTTACTTTTCTAACTTCATTTACTCTAGCAGCAGTAAAAAAACATAAAAAAGATTTTTACATTATTATGGAGATTTAGAAAAAGTAACAGCGTTCTCTATTAATTATATTAGATACTTAAGTAGGTATATCAATTCTCGTCTTCTTACAATGTTAGCATATTTTTTTATATAGTTGTGAGTGAGTTAGAACTTCTTGCCGCGTAATTTAAAATAATTAGTACAATTAACTTACAAACTTATCGTAACGACCGCGAAATAGTCATTAGGAAAATGTAGGTTATAAAAAGCTACACATAACGGTTTTTACGTAACAGTTTTTAATTAGAAACAAGTCGAAAGCATTTTTATAATAAAAAGGTCTTTCTGATTTTTAAAATGTAGGTGCTTAACGATACCTAATCTAATTAATCTCAAACATATAGATACCTATGTAGGTATACAAAAATTGAACATATGCTATACTTAGGTATATTCGGGTCATAATTTTTGATAAAAATCACTTTAAATAAAATAAACAGTATCTAATTCCACAATTAAAAAAAAGAAAGAAATATATGCCTACATATATGTAGGTATATAAAGACTTTAAATGCGTTTCGACACCTAAGGTGTTATCCTCAGCTAATAACTGAAAATTTTAACGTATTTAATCCAACATTTACCACGTTGCACATAAAAATCTCATTTTCAAAAAACGTCAAAAACTTATTTATATTTAATGTACAACATATGGAATTTTTTTTTAATTACATACCTACCTACCTAATAAAAATACAAATATTTCCGAAAGTTGGTGAATATGTTCGATAATCATAATAGGTGCACTTAGACTAGTTGCAAGTCAAATAGTAAATAAGTGGGACTTAAAATATAAAAATTGTAAGTATAAGAGTAAAGTACCATTATTTCAGAAAATTTTATAAGGAAAAGTTGTTGAGAATTAAAAGCTGTGTCTAAATACAAACACATGACCTCCTAAGACAATTTTTTTTTGAGAAAAATACTAAATCATTACTAAATAAAAATTTAAAATAAAGATTTTGCATTTTAAATGAGTGTTTTAATATACTTACATACTACCATTCCTAATGTCTTACCTTTTTAAAAAATAATTTTTGTGGAATTTTAAAATTGTGTTTAATATTGTTGCAACAAACATGAAACATGTGGTTCCTTAAAAAATTTAAAATCTAAGTTAATTTTACAATTGAATTCGAACAAAGTTATGCGAAATGGATTTGATTTTGATTAATATATGGCAGGGTTTAAGGTGAATTAAAAAAAAAAAACATTTTTTTTTTAAATGATTGCTTAGATACGTATTTTTTCTTAAAAAAATGTTTTTTTTTTCGGAGGCTGTGTTTTGGTAGGTACTTAGACATTTTTAATTCTCAACAACTTTCCTTTATAATACTTTGCTGAATTATTTGAAATAAGGGTAGTTTATTCTTATACTATTTTTATTTTTTAAGTCCTATCCTGCATTTTATTTGACTTGCAACCAGTCTAAGTGCACTTATACACTGTATAAGTACTTATATCAACCACAGTTTGCCAATTGTTTATTCCACAGATTACCACATTTTTGAAATATTGTGCAATTCTACATTTTCCACCTGTTTTAATTAATTAATTCAGTAATTTTTAATTCAGTATCTAGTTTCTGAATTAATAAATAACCGCGAATAAATAAATAAATCGATTCCTCAGTTTTTATTTGTTGAAATTTATTGGGTGATTATCATTGATAGCTTCGCTTTACTTTTATGGTTTTAAAATTAAAATAAGTAAAGCGGTACATTAATATCTATCGGTGCAACTGAATAGATAATATTCAGTGTTATAAATGACTAGTCATTATTTGACCGGAAAAAAATAAGAAATAGCGACTTTATTGAGATACCTATTAGATACATACGTGACGAATACTTTTCGTATAAGTAATTTGTTGGAGGTAGGTACTTTTCCTCAGCGCAGGATTACATAAAAAATTCTGTTGAAAACCGGTACCAAACAACACGAATACTGAAAGGTGGATTTTACCATTACATCACTAATTTCAAACGAATTTGAAACAATAAAAACGAATAACAAAACACGCGAACGCGGAATTTTTCATATTTTTGAATACGATCGAAGGAATAAAATTTTTTTCATAGTCCGTCAATTGTCATGCAAAGTTATGTAATTTTGCTTTTGAAATGAAAATAAAACAATTATCAATCGGACAAAAAACATCTATTAATGACATACAAGTCAATTTACGTTTGTCTGAGAAAGTTTTTCATCGAGTCATTTAATCGAAAGATTGACGTTTTTGTTTTGCGATTTTTAGCATCATCAAACTATTATTAAATTGCAATTGCAATAGCCAAGTTTTCAAAAAAATCTATGATGTCATTTTGCAGTAGATATAATTTGAGCATTTTTTTTTTAGAAGTATAAAAAACTAGTTTTTGCAGTTTCGACTCAATCGTCATTGTAGTATGCTTCCGAATGTCCATTCAGTCGATACATATGACCTACCATCAAGTTATGCAATCATTTTCCACCTATAATAATGGGAGCAGTAAAGTATCAACATAGTGACAATCAACGTAACCATCCGTTGTACTGTAATCTGCAGTATCTCCCTTTTAAAATCTACACATTTTGCACAGGTCGACCTTGAACGCGTGCTCGACTCTGTATTTTTTTTTTGTCGACGTTCAAATCGACTAACAATGGCATCGCTTCGCATTGCTATTGTTGTGAATCAACAGATCGCATCGGCTCAATTCAAAAGACGCGACGTAGCCAAAGCTCAACAATAACGTAACAAAACCGCGAAGCAGGAAGACCAACTAGACTACCCTTTAAGCCCTTCGTTAGACACATGACGTTCGACCCCCTTGTTCCTTAACAGATGGCTTTCAACCATCACCACGAGTTGGCGGTTAAAAAGCACATAGCGATCATTTTTTGTTTTGTGGTATCAACTGTAAACACAAACTGAGCAATCGAGCCACGATTTGTGACACTGGTCGACGATCGCCACTTAGTTGCCTGGTGGTCTGTGCATGTTGGACCACAATCGTCGAACATTGCGTACTAAGTCTCAATAAATGGACGGGAAAGTTGATGTTGCTGGTGGCCAAAACTAGCAATTCGTGACAGCCACTAGTCGTCTCCACAAGTGACACTCGACAGTTGTTGTCACCGGTGGCAGCCACTTAGTTGTCTCCACCAGTGGCATTTAGCAGTCCTCGCCATAAGTCACATGCCTGAGTTGCTGCCACTAGTGGCATGTTCTAGTTTTTGTCACAAGTGACGTGTGAGTGGCTTGGGAGTTGTCTCCGTAAGTGGCATCCTGTAGTCTTCACGATAAGTGGCACTCTCTAGCTGTCGCCACAGGTGGTCGCTACTAGTCGTGTCCACCAGTCGTTTACTAGTATTCGTGACAAGTGACATCCCCTAGTTGTCACCACTGGTGACAGCCTCTAGTCGTCTATATCAGTGACAGCCTCTAGTCGTTTCTACCAGAGGTAGCCACTAGTCGTCTCGACCAGTAGCAGCTTCTAGTCGTCTCGACTAGAGGCATCCCCTAGTTATCGCCACTGGTGAAAGCCACTAGTCTTTGCGGCAAGTAGCACTTTCTAGTTGTCGCCACTGGGGCATTGTTTAATCGTCTATATCAGTGGCAGCCTCTGGTCGTCTCTACCAGAGGTAGCCACTAGTCGTCTGGACTAGTGGCAGCAAACTAGTTGTCTCCACTAGAGGCATCTCTTAGTTATCGCCACTGGTGGAAGCCACTAGTCGTCTCTACCAGTGGCATATTTTAGTTTTCGTCACAAGTGACATTCTCCGAATTGTCCCTACCATTGGCATCCACTAGTCTTCGCGACAAATAGCACTTCCTAGCTGTCGTCACTGGTGGCAGCCTCTAATCGTCCTTACCAGTGGCAGCCACTAGTCGTCTCCACTAGAGGCATCTCTTAGTTATCGCCACTGGTGGAAGCCACTAGTCGTCTCTACCAGTGGCATATTTTAGTTTTCGTCACAAGTGACATTCTCCGAATTGTCCCTACCATTGGCATCCACTAGTCTTCGCGACAAATAGCACTTCCTAGCTGTCGTCACTGGTGGCAGCCTCTAATCGTCCTTACCAGTGGCAGCCACTAGTCGTTTCCACTAGAGGCATCTCTTAGTTATCGCCACTGGTGGAAGCCACTAGTCGCCTATACCAGTGGCATCTTCTAGTTTTCGTCACAAGTGTCATTCTCCTAGTTGTCCCCACCATTGGCATCCACTAGCCGACTTCACCAGCGACAGCCACTAGTCTTCGCCACAAGTGGCACCTTCCAGTCGTCGTCACTGAGGTCCTTTCAAGTCGTTTAGTGTTTATTTTTTTGTACTACCATAATTTTGTATCTGTCGAAGATTCTACACTTATTTAAGTGTTTTATAAAAATGGTAAAATAACAGACGACCTGATACTTTGGTCAAATCCAACAGAACTTGTTGGTCTTTTTGTTTTTTCGATTATTAAAACAATAAAAGTATATTTCGCGAACACCCATTCCAGGAAATCCGCGGCAGCTTAGGAAAAAGAACTCGGCTCTTAATTAAAAATTATGATCAAAGAGCCCTGGGCGTAGGTTGCTCGGCTCGAGTCGGAGTCACGGCAGCCCGTGATGACCATCAGCCGAGCTCTTCCATTCTACTACACACATTGATACGTTTCATGCAACACAAAAACCATACGCGAATCGTAAATAAAGCGAATCCCAAGAAGTAACAATGACAGTAACGCAAACAATGAGTCTAATTTTAACGCTTCGTTTAGACTCATGGGTAAATGGATGGTGTTCACTAACGTAAAGGAATGGTAAAAGAAAGAGACAGAAAGAGCAGTGAGAGTAACATGTTTGATGAATTGTTTCAACTCATAAAAGATTTATTACCCTGTCTTGGTTTTTGTAAGTAATTGCTTTCATAGGCATTCTGTATGATATTTAACACGCAATTTATAAAAATAAAAAAATGAGGCGCCGTGTGCATCTATGGGCCTGAAAGTAGAATATATTTACGTTAAAACTCAAAAGCATCGAGCAATCAAATCGTTTGAAGTTACTTGAGGGCGTGGTACGAAGAACGGGTGTAAGAAGTCTAATTTTAGATGAAAAAAACATGTAAAGAAGGAAGTATTACACCATTTTATTTGCGGATACACGTTGATGTTTAAGAAAAGAAACATAAATAACCATAATTACAGTTGTAAAATTTAGTACAACAAACTGTGAAACATACGTGTAATTATGTATAAGTGATTTGTAAGTTAATTAAATTTGTGTTTTCAATTTTTTATCACCTACAAACGGTTAATGTAACTAACTGTTTATTGACACTCTTTATCTCGATAAGTTATAATATATTAATAATTATTTTCACTGTCTTTGAAAATTCGTTTTATCGTTGTGTAAGCTCTTGAAAGTTACAATTATCAAACATTTTATTTTCATTTAAAAATAATGTTTCATGATCATGTGCTCTTTTAATACTTAATTTTTAAACCTGTATTGTTGGTCTTAACTTGACACTTGGGGGGACAAAACGCCATCTTGTGTCTTGTGTCTTTTTTCTTTATGGGTCCGGCCCTTAAAAGGCGTTAGTATTATTGCACGACATTGAGTGTAAAATGGTAACATGTGGGGACTCACATTATGTGCCTACATCTTTGTAAGAATTCGGTTTAAAACTGCAGGCATTAAATAAAGACGAAAAAAAATCTACATACAAAAAAAAATTTTTTTTTCGTATAGAATTGTAGTTATGATGTCGATTTATTTTTTTATTGGGTACATGTTGTATTTGTTATTTTTGGATTGAATAACGAACCATAGGTTATGCGGTAGTAGGTGTGGGTTCGTGTAAATGCACACGTCCACGCCTACACCATATATAACCTACGAAGTACGCTAGTATAAATAAAAACAATTCCTCGTCAACGGTTCTTTAATCTCATCTTAACATCAACAGTATTTACATGGTCGCAAGATTAATTAAACACAACAATATAAGTACTAATGATGTCATTATCGCGTTGGTATACATTCACATTGAAGACAAGAACAATACTTACATAAAATTAGGTCATTGCTCTACTTTTTGGATTCTACCTGCTGCTATTACAATAGACAGTGAGCGAAATTTCCACAATGCTTTCTGGTGTATTATGTCGATCGTTCCTTCAGTAACCCTCAGATGAATTTTAACAATTTGATGAAGCTTTTGTTCTTTTACATTTTTTTTGTTCTTTTCATTCTTCGCCAACGAAACCGCTGAAGTGTTTATTCGGACATGGTCGCCTGGTGCTCTCGGTGGAACAAAGGAGCCGACGAAACGGCATTTTGTTTGCGTTTGATAAATTACATAACTGTGTTCGGATGTATATGTGTGTGTGTTTGTTTTTTTTTATTATTCATTCGCGGTAATTATGGAAGAACATGACGCGGGAATATTTTATTATGTTTTCATCATTTTTCATACGAGTGACATCTGAAGATAGATGTATAGGGACTTCCGCTTGCCAGCCTTGGTTACACTGTTTGGTTCGGCACATAAATATCGAGTAAAGTAGCAGTAGTCATTAAGGACCTTGAAGAATTTTACCATACACGTTTATCTTGCAACACACACACACATATATTAAAATACACACGTCCACGGTACTCATGTGTATAAATTTAAAACTACATGATGTATTCCCTTGTATTTACTTAATGTTAAGTTGTTGCCGCCGATTTGGTCAAAGATAAGATACATTTGTTTGCCAGGAGCGTTTTATGTAATTGCGCTTGTAACTTACGAAAGAAAGTACATATATAACTAACATTACCAACGAACGCTTTCAGGTGACTAACAGGTACCTACAGATAAAATGTATACCTACTTACTTACTTACGTATTTCTATAAAACACAGGTTCATATAAAAAAGATAACCACGATCAATTAATTTTTGTAGCAAGAGGATGGGACATGCGCAACTCTATTTCATAAAATAACATATTTCAAAACAGACTTTAAGGGATTAAAGTTGTTAAAACACGCCGGAAACCTACGCATACCATAGTCAGCTAGAACTCTAAGCGTAGCACAACTAACCTAACCTATGCATAGAACAACTTGTTAGAACCTACGCGTGGCACAATCTGTTAGAAACCTACGTACAGCATTAGTTCCTGAAAACCTACGCATGGCACAACTCGCGGGAAACCTGCGCGTAGGACAGCTTGATTGATACCTACGCATAGTACAATTTACCGGAAACCTACCTATAGCACACCTTGTTAGAAACCCACGCATGACACGGCTTACTTAAAACCTAGGTATAAGTTCTAGAAAACCTACGCATGGTACAACTTGCGAAAAACGTATGCGTGACATAACTTGACCGAAAACTACGCCTAATACAATTTGTCGGAAACCTACGCACAGTACCGGCTATTGAAAAATTACGTATGACACAATTTGCGAAAAACCTACGCGTGGCACAACTTGTCAGAAAACTTCGCATGGTACATCTTGATGAAGATCCATCCATAGTACAATTTACCGGAAATCTACGCGTAACAGCTTGTTGAGAAGATACGCATAGCACAATTTGTTGGAATCCTACGCATGGCACAAATTGTGAGAAATCTACGCGTGGCACAACCTGTCGGAAACCTACGAAAAGTACAATTTGCCGGAAACCTACGCGTAATTCTACTTTCTGAGAACATACGCATAGCACAAGTTTCTGTACACCTCGATGGAAACCTACGCATAGTATAGGTTATTGAAAACCTACGCTTGGCACAACTTGCCAAAAAACCTACGCGTGGCACAACTTATCGGAAACTTACGCGTAGTAGAATTTATCAGAAATCTATGTATACCAAAATACCACAACTTGTTAGAAACCCACCAATAGCATAACTTGCTGGGAACCTACGCACAGTATAGGTTCCTGAAAACCTACGCTTGGCTTAACCTTCGAGAAAAACTGAAAACTAATGTGCCTTTGGAAATTTTCGATGGAATGCTGACTAAGCACCCCTTGTTTACTTTCTTTTATTGGTTTAGGGGTTTTCACGTGAGTTGTGATGAGTCTATGTTTCTTGCAAATTACCTACCCAATGCATAGGTTTTTAGCAAGTTGTGCTATGCGTAGGTTTCCAGCACTGAATAGTGGTACTATTGAATTCGGAGTCACTACGGAATACTGACGAAACGTGCTATATTTTATAAATAAAAAATTAATTAGGTACAGGTACATGAACTTATTAACTTGTGGTGTAGGAATAATATTTTTTTTTAATGTAATTCTTCCACAAATTGGTGACAAAAAATACTAGCTTATTTTAAACAGTTCTAGTTATACGTATAAATACATAGTTCCATCCAGGACAACCATTAATTAGTTTATTGCTGTCATTATTCCGGTGCGTGTTTCGACTAGAATACCCCACCAATATTAATTACTACTGAACGACGTCTCGAAATGTTCATAAATATTTTTCTGTATTGCACCTGGTACAGCCAGTTCGTTTGTACCAATTTTTTTCCAAATAGGTTCTGTGTATTAGGTAGTCGGCAAAAAGGTAGTAGGTATTCGTTGGATCGCATAGATACGTAGGTATAAAAGGTATATGTATATAAAATAGTAGGTATAGCGTGGCGTGTCAAACGACTTGCTTGTGTGGGAAAACGGCAAAGGATGAAGAAGACCACGACAACGCATGTGGCATGCAACGTGGAAACGGCGAGTTTATTAAAAGAGAAGTTTCCTGTTTTTGTCACGGATTTCACGGTTGATGATCTCCGAAATGCAACCAGCTACATTTCCGAACTACCTCCTCACAAGCTACAAGAATATAATTGTATGGTGTTGACGTATTAAACCCTCCATATGAAATAAATTGTATATTTTACATCAGATGTTGCTCCAAGGGGAGGTCAAAATTCTACAAATGTAAAGTAATATTTGTGTTCGATGGTGGTATCAACAATTTCGTTTATCGGATTCTTCTGATTGATCCCAATGCGTTCTAGTTTTTGATCGTTTTTAGTTTATGCGCATTCATTTAAAGTGCTTGTTTTCTCATTGTTTGTTAAAGAGCGCATAACAGAAGCGAATCCTGGAGTACACTACGTACGTACGGCCTTTCTCGCCCAACAACTGTTCATAGGCACCGTTACACACCTGCCGTTTGGGATGTTTCCATCTATCTTCGTACTTCCAACTAACTATAACGGGCGCGATGGTACGCGACGCGGTACTACGCGACTCGACTCTATTCGATTCGGTTACTTGGTTTATAAAACAAAATATTTTTTACATAAACAAAATTATTATTATTACGTTGACTTGGGGATAGTGAAGTTGAGATGTTGAGAAGTTGGAAAAAAGATGACCATGAATTTAATTTTCGGTACTTGTATCGTAGAACGTACTTAATAGCTCAAACCCCAAGACCAAAAACGTATAAAGTACTTTTCGATAACAAAGTTATCTTCCTCAGGGACTGAGGTTCAGTTTGAGCTATTTAGTACGTTCTACAACACCGCCAAAGTTACTCCAGTTTTGCCGATTCGATTTGTATCGTCACAAACTTACATTCAACCAATAACCCAACCTAACCTAACCTCATGGTTCTTGTAAAACTTCCTGAGGAAAAAAACACGGTATCCATATGGATCCAGTTGTGAGTTGTATACAATTTTTGGTACAGAAATCATTAAGTAAACTTAATAGTGATTTTCTTGTTGGTTTAGAAAACAAAAAAATTTTTACTGTTAACTTGGAGATGCTGGAAAAAAGTTGACGAGGAATTTAATCTCTGGTTTTATTTTGGCATTTGGTATTAGGCAGCGATTCTTGTAAAAAAATCTAAACAAAAAAGTTGATTTCGTACAGAAATCATTGTATAATCTTTAAGGGTGGTTTTCTTGAAATTAGCTGGATATTTCGCCCTCTTATCGATTTATCTACTCATATTTAAAGACATAATATATCACCACATAAAAGTCAGAGCACTTTACGTTTTGACTCAAGATTTTGTCAACGCAATTTTTAGAAATGGGATCCAGTTCCAAAGAACTAACGCGCCTATACAAGTAATTGAAATCGAAATCCTCAACTTGTACACTCATGCAAATTACTTCGACATGTTGATGAGTCATCCACATCCAGTAGTTAAAGTATGTACATTTAATTAATTATAAATGGTATTTTTTTGCCCGTATATTAATCGCAATAAAAGTTGCCGCGAGCATCGTCGAATAACCATAACCAGATCAATGGATCAATGGATACGGGTGAGCTGCCGGAAAGGCCTGCCTGCCTGCTGCGCTATATCCTGTTGACCCAAGCGGAAACAAAGTAGTGTCGACTTTGTATAGGTATGAGTAGGTACAACACAGTAAATACGAGCACCTCGACCATGGCACAAGCACTGGCCAGAACGTCATTGTTCTACCGGGTGTTCCACTAAATTAACGCCTCTTTGCTCGTTCTGACAAAGTCGGCACATGAAAGTGTCTGTGCCCATTAGTTAGCAATAGTTTGTTTCCTCTTCAATTTGGGACACATGAAAGTATGTTTGTAGGCAATTAACTAGTTATTGTTGTTTATTTTGGGTTTAAAACATATCAACAAACAATGTGCCTAAAAATAACAAATACACAACACAACTATAACGATGCTATTATCGCGTTTTACACATACACATCGAAGATAATTTTGAAAATGTGGAAGCGCTCCTCGTTAAAATACTACCAACTGAGGGGATTTTATTACCAGAGAGTACTACCAACTGAAGCAGACGTATTAACTGACTGTCAAAGTGGAAAGTTAGGTTAGGTTAGGTTATGTGACCATAAAATGTCTAACGTTCTCCATTTTTATTGGTTGTAAGCTGCACAGACGTCTAGAGCGAAGATGAAAAAATTGATATCTAGTATAATTTAGCGTTATCCTTAAACCATATAAAAAAGTGAATTCAAAATCTGTTAGTAAAGTTACTTCCTGGCTGTTTCTGAAGAGGGTAATTGTCGTTCAAATAGTAAACGTCTTTATTATTTTGATTAAGCTGCGAACCGTTAGTGATGGTTAGATCAAAACGTTACTTTTTGATAAAAATGTCTTGCAAGTGCATCGAACCAACTAACCGGATGGTGCTTAGATAAGTAGGTACCTGTGTGTGTAGGCAGGTATATAGATAGCAGTGGTACACAGATGCATTTACACGAACCGCTGATGTAAACGTGTACACGTGTAGATAACTCAAGAACGTTCCTGTTCAAGTGCATGTGCTCGATAAATTCCCTCATATCTGCATTAACCTAATGTTAATTAAAACCGATATAAGCGGGCGAAGCATGGATATTAAGATTTTACGAGTCGGCTGTGTTTAATAGCCTTCTAGGGTTTCTGCAAAATGCATATAAATCGGGCCATAAAAACGCCTCGTTAACAAAATTACGGAACGTAACTAATATATACCATGGGAACCCTGGGTGTCCTTCTTAACACATCATCTCACTCACCGTCATTCTTTTATCGAATATTAAACTTTATTTACTATCAGAACCACACGGAAAAGTGCAAAGGCTTATTAGGTACCTACTAACGTACCTATCTATAACTGTGAGAAAAAATTAAGATCAAAATACTGAGATGGTATCAACATAAATGCAAAATCTCATATATTGTGGAGTTCCCTTAAAGAAATCCTCTAAAGTTCTGTCATTCGAATAATGGTGTGGAGATCATCGTGTGGTCAAAGTATCTATACTTTTTCTGATATTTCGGTCTTCACTCCATCGTTTGAGGTGTACTTAATGCTTACCCTTGAAGCCTTTCTGGATTAGAGTAACAAAAAGAAAAGTAAAAATCAAAAGGCACAAGATAGAGAGACCAAGAAGAGTGTGGAATCATCAGTCCAAACTCAAGATTCCGCAGAGTCTCATGAGTTGCAAACAAGAGGGTGGATGCCAAGCTGCAAGCTTTAGAAGAGTTTAGAGCTGTTTTAAAATTTGCTCGTAAATGCACCACATATGGAACTAAAGATCCTTTGTTATATAAACATGAAACTAAGACTAATTCCACCCCGCATTGCGATTTGTATCTATATTTCTCCTCTGCTCAGGATCGACTTCACGATTAAGAATCGAACTTTAAAGTACTTTTTACTTACGTGTTCTACCAGCATTTGTGCATCAGTATCCAGCCATTCTATAAAATTCTATAAAAAATAGAGTAGACCTAGTTCAATGTGCCCTACTCAGCTAAAATATTTTCAATGTCGCAGCACGGACTCTAATTTCCTTATTTTAAATGGCACTACATATTTTTCTTATTATCTTCAGATTCTGAGTGTTGTTTAAAGAACTGTTTATAGGAAACACCATACCATAAAAATCGATGGTTATTTAGATATTTTGGTTTTTGTTAAAAAATTGCCATTTTCATTCTACTCTTTAAAAATTGAAAACGCATTTTATTTATTTATTTATGAATTCATTTTTGTATCTACAAGTTATAAAGCAAGATTCGTTCTTTCGACTCAATACCAGTTTGCCAGTCTACGGCATACAGGGTGTTTTAATTTAATTTTTGAAAATTGCAAACTTCAACATGACATAAGTTCATTTTTTTAAATGAAATGACCTATTTTTTATTAATAAACGAATTCAGCATCGAATTCTACGCCGATTGTTCTAACATAACTTTTTACCTATCCTACTTAGTTTTTGAGATATGTATGCCTTTGATTTTCAACCATTCTAAGTGCACCTAATATGATTATCGAACATGTTTTTATTTTGGTTGTGCAATTAATTAAAAAAAATTCCCATGTGTTTCACACTAAGAGATAACACTATATAATCCTGTTAATGCCTGTTTAATCTTTTTTTTATTTTAATTTTTATCATATTCCATACATCACACAATTTTAGTCTGATGATACTTTGGAACACAATCTCGTCTGTTAAAATAAAGTTGACGCCATTATTTTGCAATTATTCCTGAAAACAATGCCCACTCGTCATTCAGTTGGTTACGGACTACGAACATTTTTTCGAGAGATTCCGTGCTATGCCATGCAGTATGCAGTATGCAGTATGCAGTTACAGCTGTGTCACTGTCTGGGTTCGTTTGCAGCACTTCGTCGAAGTCGTACCGTCAATCAACTCGGCCGCGTTCGATGATATATCGAGTTAATTATTCACTTTTAAAGAATTTTAACGTTAACTACAACTGAAATGCTTTTATGTTGTACAATGTACCTGCATGTTATAAAATCGAACGTGTACAATATACACACTACGTCCCAATCGCACTTTATTTTATAAACATTCTGCGAATTATATAATAACCAAGTGAACCCGTCGAAATTTGCATTTAAGAAACTATAATCAGGGCGAACATTTAATACCATAACCTCACTTGTCCGTAGAATAGAATATAGGCAACCCATCAACCGTCTGCAGTTGTTTTAACACAAATCTGGAAATGTTAAAATAAGCGATTTAATTATATATATCGTCCTGGATTTTGAAAGTAGCCAACACATTATATTTTACTTAATGGCAAACAAAACGTTGTCTGTATCATAGTCATAAAAATAGTAAAAAAGCGAGGAATTTGAGTATTTTGAATCCAATTCAATTAAAATTTTGAACACGTATTTTTAAATATGATAATATATTTGTAATATAAATATCTGTAGATTTTAATTAATTATTGGGACACACTGTGTACAATTGTAGAAATACTTGATAGATTGTTAGCAAAATGATTTGATATTTCTTTAGAAGCCTTAGAAGAAACGTTCTTCGATATGTTTAACCCACATAATTGTCTATCCGTTAAAGTTTAATTGACATATTTAATTAACTTGGAAATGTATAAATGTTGTAAGTTAAAATAAGTCCAAGTTGTTAAATTATATCAATTAATATTGCAATTGCTAACTATTTCCCAGCCACATCGCAGCATGTGTATAGTAGCAATGTGTGAATTTGTGAATAGATGACTTGTGTTTCCGTTTAAACTGTGTATTTAATAAACTTGAGACGTTTAATGTTGTTATACAAATATCAATCACATTTAATTAACTTGATTTATTTTCCTATTACAATTTAGATAACTATAATCAAAATCTCATCTACATTATTTAACGTAGTTCTTGTCGAGCAACAAGAACTGGAGAAAGTTGTAATAACTGTATTTGTTTATAAATGTAAATGTAGTAAGTATATTCCTACATATTCATGAGAACCTACTTACTTAGTTAACTTTATCTTTTTTTTTTAACACTAATTAATTGAGCAAGAAACGACATCGTTCCAATAAGTTCCATTAAATCATTGACACAAGCTTGTATGCCTTTTCCTTGGCTAGGTATAGGTGCACCGTGGTGATTTTAACAATTTTTTATTGTGAATATTGAAATTAAGTCTACATTTAACGGTGTTAATTTTCTTCAATGGATTTAGTCTAAGTTTTAAGTTAATTTTTTACAAAATCTCAATATCCGGCTCGAAGGACCACATGAAATTGTGTACAACTTGTTGTTCTATACATTTTGTGTTTGTTGTACTTATTATCATTGGAATAGTTGTTAAAACATTAATTAGCTTTTCAGAAATTACAGCTATAAAATGAAAATCTCGAAGGATTTTCTTTATCATATCATTTGATGTCATAGGAATTGACAACTAAATTCTTGTATAGGTACATCAGCTCAAATTTTTATAGCAAATATGAAAACTAGGAATAGTTCTACATTCAATCATGTACCTACTAAATAGTATATGGGCATTGATGAAGGACTGCGGGTCATTGATATTAGCAAAGAAAACGATAGGGGTAGGTTTTGAAAGAGAAATTTATCATAGATTATCACTATAACGTGATTTTTTCGAATGTGTTTTCTATGGATATTTTTAAATTTTTTTAGGTACTTCAAGGGGTTAGCAAACTGATTGTGTTTCTATGGTTTCAGTTATTTTGAGCCATTGTTTTTATAATTACATCAAAAATATGACAACTTTTGTTATTAAATTAACCTTGGCTACATATATATAACCTTATTACTTAACTTAACCTAATAGCCTCCAGAGGTACGTCAACTATCGACATGTGACGTCTTCATAGGGGTTTTCGTTTTCAAGTCATATTAACCTTTTCAGGATCAATAACACCTTACCACAAGATCCAGGATCATGTTTTGATTACCGTCAATAATTCGTTTGAACTAGTAAATCCAAGACCTCTATCGTGAGGCACTGATACTCCTCCTCGCATCTCTATGACTGTTTTGGGTTCTACTAATAAGATTAACAAATGTCTAAAGTTTCATCCTGATCGGAAGTAAACTTTATGAGAAGTTCACACTTTCATGAGGTGATTTATATTAACAAAAAACACAAAATAGCGACAACTTAAAACCCCCATAAATAATAAAAAAAAATCCAAATGTGCAATGGTGTAAAAGTTTTAATAAAACGAGGTTTATTGTCAATGATACCATTCAATTGCTTTATTGAGACTCAATAGAAACGACGTTTCGGTCGCAAATTTGCGACCCTTCTTAAAAGTTTTAATAAAAGTACAGTTAATGAATGGACTATGAAATTAAAACCTGAAAAAATGAATTAAAAAAAATAGGATAGGAGTAGGATATTTTATTTTTTTTTATTTAGTGTAAAATATTTCCCATTCTGAGAAGGGATAGGGAATTCTATTTTTTTATTTAATTTTTTGGGTTTAAGATCTCCTTTTCTGTTTTTTTTATTTCATTTTTTTAATGGTTTTAATTTCATTATTCCATTAATTAATTGTAATTTTGTTATAACTTGAGAAGGGTCTTAAAGTTGCGACCGAAACGTTGTTTCTATTAAGTCTCAATAAAGAAATTGACAATTATCGACAATAAACGTCGTTTCATTCGGGTCTGGGGTTAACTTTCTGCAAAATTCACGCTTTCAGCCAAACTCTTATAAATAAATAACTTATAATTCGAGATTTTTAAGTCCCATAAAACTATTACGGTGCATTTGGAGGTTTTTCATGCCACATTAAGGTAAACGAATACCCGAAGTTTCATTCTAATCGATCGTAACTCTACCCCTATTTTTTTACCAAGCTAAAATTCAGTTTATATTTTTCCAGTATTTTTCAATACTTAGTAAATATTTAATAATCCATAAGGAAAACGTACCTGCCTTTTGTCTTATCTCCCGATCAAATTTCTTTTCCTTATCATCGTAACCTACATTTGCATTATTCAGTCGCATACATGGTTAGAAATAAGCATGTAAATACGTATCTAATGTACCTAATGCATTTTCGTATCCTGCTTTGCAACACTCACAGAGCAGCATAGATTTGTATATAGGATGTGAGTGTGCAACTGTATACACCCACGGCTTACATATATCTCATTTAAGTCACTTAAGTAGAGGAAATAGTCCATAAGACGTGAAAAATAACTGGCAATGTATTTTTATCCGGCCATGGGAAGAGAAGGAAATAAAGTGGGTGGACTATAATAATTCGTACCCGTTCTACTAGAACGAATTGACATTGTCTTCCGTTTAATACTTTAGCTATCCTTGTAACATTAATTTATGTTTAAGCTCTAACTTCACCAATTTATGATATCGTTTGACGAACGGGTAGAATTGTTAGAGACAGCTAAAAACAAGGCCTTAAAAACTTAAAAAAAATATGACCATATTTGTGGAAAATGCTGATGCACTTTTTTCACGTCTGTAAAACATCCAACTGGGTACATTATAACGGATTTTATTATTTCTTAAAGCAGCCAACCTTTGCAAATCGTGATGCAGTTGATACCGTTTTTTTTTTTTTTGGATTAAATATAATATAATGATGAAGTGATATTTACAATAAATTTTTGAATTTGAACTGCAAGTCTGCAGATCTCCCATTTCGACTACTTTGTGAAAATAGTAAAACTAAATTTTCTACAGAAGCAAAATAAAGAAATATTTCCCTATATTTACCATCTTGGGAGGATTAATTACGTCTTAATTGGGGTTGCTACTTATGTACTACTTGTGAAATAAGCGTAGGTATAAGGTGATCATTTCTGATTTCCATTACACTGTATACGAAGAATTTGTATTAATTAACAATTCTGATTGTGTTCTAGAAATTTAAGGGCGATTTACTGCTGAATATTAAACTTTCGGTACCTAGTAATTTAGACTATTTTTAAAAACCCAATTAAAGATTATTTTATTTCGTATTCTTGATAAAAGCAGACTTATCTCCTATTTTCGCAAAATAATTTCCGTTGTAATAATATTCATAATTATTACATAAATTAAATTTTATAATAAAGAATTATACGATTTTATTATATTTTTTAATTTAAATAATTATAATTATTATTGCAACCAAAATGATTTTGCGAGAAATAGGAAAGATAAAGAACAAAATCACTTTTGATTACGTTTCTAAAATAGTCTAAATTACTGCTAAAAGAACTATATTCAATATTATACTTATCAGATATTAGTAGGTAAAATCGGAATATTTTTGCGTTAGCGTTAGGGTCTTCCACGTAGTCGACGGACTCTCGGTTTGTAAAACAAAGAAATTCTCGGTTACAATATAAAAATGAATTAAAAATAGAACAAACTTCTTCATATCTTTCTTGCATATTTCCTACAACTACAATTTACGGTTATCTATAACCGCAAAATTGCTCTGTTATTAGATCAATCATTGCAAAGTTTCCAAAGTTGTTATGCTTCGATTGACAGAAAAGCTATCATTCTATTTATCTATCGATTCGATTGGTAATATCAATATTGATTTATTGCAAGAAAATGGAAATTTAATGCTGGAAGCGGAAGTCATAATGCTCTTTTAGAATCGATAACAAACAGCTTTGTAAAAATCGTTCATAAGTAGATTATAGTCCGACATAGATCGATAAGTATCGAGTTTATTTTCTGCTTACGATTAGTAGAAAATTTCTCTCTTTTGCCTATAACAGTTGATACTAATCAATTTGCATTTCACTAGATACAGTTAACGTGTGCAATTTAACGCAACTGTCATTTTTCATGTGTAAAACAAGAATTTTTCATTTAAATTTATTATATATAAGCATTCAACAATTGAAATGACAATTCAATGCATGGCCCGACTAAGATTTAAAAATCATTAAAATTAATCATCATCTACAAAAATCAGTGATATTTCCCTAATGGTAAATGATACGTATAGGGTACTCACATATCAAACGATTCAGAATAAAATTCTGCTTTCGAATATAGAAAAATATACAAGGTGTTCTATTTGAAATAAGAAACTTTTATGTTTTCTGAAGTTCCCAATATTCAGTTTAATTTTTTGAACACCCTGTATAACGTTTGAAAAAGTTTCTTAAATGACATCAAAGATCATTCAATAGTTGACTTACAGTAAACATTTGGTTAAATAATGAGCGTTATTATTGACGTTATAAAATTATTTTTGGTCGTTTATTTCCTAAACGGTGGAGTTTTCGGGTAGATTCATGTTATTAAACTTTCCTTTAAATTAATTAACAATTTTAATGGTATGATAAAATACAGGGTGTTCTATTAAAAATAACAAAGTTAGTGCCTATTTCCGGTATAACCGGAAGTAAAATTTACTTGAAAATATTTTAGATCAAAACTTCATATCAAATTACTACGAAAGCAAAATTTTCAAAATTAAAGCCCTTAGAGTTTTAACGAAGGATTTTCTTTGTACACCCTGTAGATATATATTCTGAATCCATTTCCCTTTTGGTTTTGAAATCAACGTACAAAAAAAAAAAAGTGAACAAGCAGTTGAGTAGGTTAAGGTTTATAATATGATTGGCGTTTGTTCGTTTTCGTGGCCACCCCTGATGCAAAATCGCTTAAATGAATACTCAATGATTGTGGCGTCATCTAGGGAAGCGGCGCTGAGCGTTGTCCGCCAGTGGCGTGCCGTGGTAAGCGTAACAATGCACCCTAATTGAATAAGGATAGTTAACCCTCATCGTTTGCCCTTTTTTCCCCTAAGGGAAGTTGTCGAATGGGGGCCGAGAGCGACACGATTTCTCCAGAAATGGGCCCGATAACAAGGCAATTTTCGCAGCAGGCGAGGGTAAATATACGCGCGCGCGCGCGCTTCCCAGTGACGTCATGTGGTGCGACTACCATGGCGCAACACGTGCGTAGAAGACTAACGATAAGTCCCTACCTAGTCTTTCATCGATTAGCATCCACTGTCTTTCTGCTAGACGACTTGTTCAACTTAATTCCATAATTTGGCGTTTATTGTTGATTTCTTCTTCGTTAAAGGCGTTATTGTTACGTCTTGATTGTGTACATTAGTAGTAACGGTACCTAAAAATTTGCTAGCTTAGTTAGAAAAACATAGTTTTGTAAAAATGTAAAAAACCTATAAAGCGCCGATTCTTTAAAAAAAAAAAGATATACATACGTAGGTACCGATACGTGTGTTGTTTGCCTTCGAGGGAGTTGTAATAAAAAAGAAACACGACCACATAATTTGTCATTATCGCTTTTACATTCAAACCGCTGTTTACTATCGATTTACGTTTACAATGAATCATTAACCATAGAAACATAATATCCATTGAAGGTATTTTAAAGAAATTATGATGTTGAGCCGTTCATGGTGTTTTTGAGCTTCCAAATTTTCAATACTTGTATTTGTATTCAATGTGTATGTGTAAAACGCGATAATAGCATCATTAGTAGTTTGTCGTTGATTTATTTTAATATTGGGTACCTACATGTTATATTTGTTATTTTTATATTAGATAACGAACCATAGGTTATACGGTAGTAGGTGTGGGTTCGTGTAAATGCACACGTCCACGCCTACACCACATAACCAAGTACAATAGTATAAATATAAACAATAAACAGTAGATGGTTGCAAGATTAATTAAACACAACAATACAAGTACTAATGATGTCATTATCGCGTTGGTATACATTCACACTGAAGACAAATATAAGACATTTTTGAAAATTTAGAAGCTCAAAAACACCATGAACAGGTCATTTCTGCGCCCAACATATGTATATGTATTCTTGATCAGTATGACGAACTCTACAACATAGGTACTTTTTTTTTCAAGAAATCCAAAGGGGGTAAGATATTGTGTATAGGTAATTACTTAAATTTTAATAAAATCTTTAGACTAGCCACGTAGTTGTTGCCATAATATGAAATATTTATCCGTTTTCTTGGGGGAAAAAAAAAGTATAAATTATTGGTGTTGGCTGTACAAGCTGAAATGCCCGACATACTGATAAAAACATTACCAGCAATAATATTTCTAGTTGCTCGACGTCGTTGTTTCATTCTGTGAATCCCAGAGATTGCCGGGGACATGAAACAAGCCTACGTACCACGTCTACAGTTACCCAATGGTACCAAACGCATATCTGACATAGTGAAATATAAGGAAAAGAGTTCTGCACGTCTGGACCGCAGATTCTTCTTCAAAGTGTACCGACATACCACTTCCGACGGTAGCTACCAGTCCAGCAGAGGTATCCGCGGTGTTTGGACATTTTTTATACCACGTGAACGAACGTTTCGATATGTGCTTTGCAAGCCGTTTTCATGCTTCCATTACGTCAGATCCTTTCCCATCCCTCTTTCTTGTAACAGACGAAATGAAAGTTTGATAATGGCAAAAAAAGCTTCCGTGGAGAGAATTCCGTTTAATGAATATGTTATCTAATCTGACCCAAATTATAAAAAATAAACCAAAACGATGGAAGTCCCCGTTACTCGTGCATCAGTTCAGGAATATTACTATGCAATTAAAGAATCAAAGAAATACTAAAATTAATTATTTCTTCTCGAGGGTAACAATTACAAACTCTGATAAAAAATAAAAAAAAGAGGCAAAGCAAATGTGTATTTGCATAATAATAAAAACAACACTTGATGTGGTCATCCAGCAAGTTAGTGAACCAAACATTTTAATAAAAAATTGAATCAATAATAAGCCCAAAATTTACACATATCAAAAACCTGCTACAAATGTTACCATATAAATTCCTCATTCAAACTTTAAATAAAAGTTTTTATTGGTTATCCATAAGGTACCTACCTAATATGTATTGAGGTGCACTATTAGAGAAAATTCCACAAAGAATCCAGTTAAATATTTACTCAAAAGGAAGTAATTTTACAAATTTTCGTAGATTAAATATTAATTAGTATAGGAATTTACAATATGAGTTGACGAACAATAAAAATAACGACATTCAGTTCAAGATAAAGATTTTAATAAATCCTTTATTGCAGGACTTTAGAGTAAGTAAATAAATAAATTGTCATAATGAGGAAGCACAATTAATTGAATAATTAACCAACAGAAAATAATTAGAGGAATTTATTAACCACTACAAAATTATTATTAATTTATTCAAAATAACGAAGTTGTTATTAACTTCCGAAATAACCGGAAATATTTTGTGTTGAACGCACTGCACGATTTGTTTCAAAATTTTCTTACAATTACTTACGTCTAATTGGCCACTGACTTTGGGTCACCCTGTATAACTATTAAATCACTATTTAAGGACCACTACAAACATCCTTCAAAATTCAAGATTAATTATTGATTAACTAGATTGTTAAAGAGAATGTAGTCTTAAATTTTTCGATCGAGACTTAACAACTAGATGCGCACCAGCAAACTCCGCCCTCACAAGGTAGGTACAAATGTTGGAAGGGGCAGGCACTCTAGCTTTTTCCTTCAATTACTCCTATGAAATTTACAGGTATCGGTATACAGATAGAGAATTCGCACGTGATTGGCTGTCGGTTAAATAATACAGCCCTTCGGTCTTTCTACATCTGACCGAATTCAAGTCTCGGTTGAAAAGTTTCACTCTACCTACGAATACAAAAAAATGTATCAATCGCACACAAATTCCTATACCAGTGGCAACTGGCGGACATGTTACATTACCTCATATATGACAATCAAATTGATTAATCACTGAATTTCAATACTTTCCACCCTAAGAAGAGGATTTATTTAAACGCGATCAACTGAGAGTGGTGGAGTATTAGCTTCAAGATTTTGTAGACTAAAGTTCCCAACTTGGCCCGAATTTGGTGCAACTAATGTGCTCCGCTTCAATAAATTTCTTTTTAAAGTTTAAAACAAACTAATGGATGCGCGTTGTGCGCCCTCGAGCCAGACAGAGTGTACTATAGTTTTTTTAAGTACATATAGGTATACATAGGAATTATATACAATTATATATATTAATAAAATGTACGGCTCCTAATTAAAATATCAATTTGTATGATAATGGATGTTTTGAGCACACGACCACGACGCCAACGGCCGCAACGAATGAAGCAGTTCTTGGCCTTCTTTCGATTTCTTCTTGATTAGAAACGAGCTTTCGTCAGCTTCCTCAGTTATGTGTATGAATGTATCGTCGTGTCACATCGTAAACAGCGTGTATTCTCGTTATGCGACATATTTTATGGTTTTGTCATTATTATTAATTAATTACGAGTTACAAAGTTTACTCTGGAATTAATTACTGTGCGCTTTTGATGATTATCTGCATGTTTTTATGGCCCTCGTTCATTATTCTCTGAATAATACCTACAGGTGTGCAAAAAGGGATAAAAAAATATATATGACTATCTATACGAAAGACAAAATTTGTAATATTGTACTGTTTTTTTTTTTTTTATGAAAAACCAGGCATTTGCTTTTGTACTTTCTCATTTCCTTATTTTCATTTCTCAATTTCTTAGAAAAAGATTTCGAAAATTTGCAAAGAAAGTTTCTTGCCACCGAGGAGAAAATTACTCTCCTTATTATTAGTGCGATTTATTTTCTAAAGGAAGCTGCTGGATCTACTTTATCTCCTATTATATCTTGTGTCATTTTGTGGCGTCTCCTTTCATAAGAGTTAAAAATAAGAATGACTTTATAAAAGACACTAATGACGAATTTATTGGGTTAATAAAGTTATTATCGCGTTACTTTAACGTTGGATGCAATAGCCGGGTTTATTGTGCGACTATTATACTATATTCTTACACATAATTAGCTCGTAATTATCACTTTTAACAGGTAGTTGGAAAAAATAATGAGCAACGAATTAAATATCGGATGAGCAACACCAAACATGGCAATAACATATGTATATAAGTACACGTAAAATACAATAAATGGTTTTTAATTTTAGGTGCCTATGTAGGTATGCATCCATAAAATGGAAAGTGGAATCTTATGTAACGTAACATAAAGTTGATTGATTACCAAATAAGATTATTTATTGTACCTATATTTGCGTTTGCCAGTGATTTTGTCCACGTAAAATTATTAAGAAGAAATAAAAAATATGCATAGGTCTATGTACAGCATTATAGGCTAATTTATTCTGGGTTGCCAATGATTTTTATTGACACCAAAAACGGAGGATGCTACAGGAAGAGTACACGCAGAAAAATGTGTAGGGGTACTTTCTACAATTGTAAATAATGTGACAAAAAGTTGTAGCACAAATAGGGACAAAAGAAGTTTGTAGTTATGTTTTCGACAATATTGTAACCACCATCAGTACCACAAACTATAGCAGAATTCGTTCTAGAAAATGTAGAAATTGTCCCTTCCTGTTGTCTAATACACAACTACAATTTATGGAAATAAGAACATTACTTTGTAGTAAAATTTCAGTTTTAAGTGAAAATTTTATAAGCAAATGTGGGAAAAATGTTTACAAGTGTGTGAACTATTTTATTACAGTTGTAGCTATTCTGGCTAAAATATTGTCAGTTACCTTTCTAATTTTATGTAGTTTTTTTCACAAGGAAAGGTAAATTTTAAATTAATTTTTTAGAAATAATTTCTACAAGTTGTAATAATTATCACCAGTCGGTTGTAGAAACAAATACAAAACTATTTCTACTTTGAACAGTTTATTTACATTAGTTGACAGTAACAAAGATTATTACAATATTAAAAAAATATATTTAAAAAATTCCAGTATATATCCTAATATTCGTGTATAGTGCAAGTTTTTTGAAATTCAACCCTTAAACTCACTGTATTTTTCCAATGTTCAATTACTTCTGTGAATGGTTCTGAATTATTTTTGAGCCATTGAATCTCGTCAGATGCGTTATCATTTAAATTTCCTCCTACAATTAAGAAGTAAATTAATTCATCATAAATACGCAAAGAGAGATACACTAGTACTAGTTCACTTGCCTGCTTGTAACGAATCATCACCGGATTGTTTTTTTGTAGAACAGTTTAAGGCGTAAGTAGTTTCTATAGTTTTTTCTTAAATATGTACAAGCATAAAATAATTTCCCTCTCGCTGCTCTTGGTTTTCCTTTGTGGTTAATATAAGGCACGTAATATATTTCTGGTCCTTCGTGAGGGAAATTCTATGAATTATACAATGTTAAGGGCAACCAATAATATACAAAACAGAGTGAAAATTTCACCTGGTATCTTTATTTTTCTATAGTTCCGATTTTTGAATCAATTAAATCGGGAAATCCCCAGTCAGTTAGTTTGTTCCTCGTAAATTCATCCATTTCAATGCATACGTACTTTTAATCTGAACCGATGTTAATTATTATAGGGAACTATAATACATGAAAAAAATTACGTTAATTTTTTGATACTTTTGCCATACATTGAAACAAAACAAATACATACCTAAGCTAAATACATACATAATGTAGCAATAGAATTAAACGGTAGGTACACCTGAAAATTATGTTATTTTACAACAAAACAAACGGAAGATACCTATGTTTCAATTGATGTTCTTCAAAATGCAACTACACAAATATTTCTAATTATAACAACAAACGAATTCTCGTACCTTTCTTCACTTGTAACCTTTTTCTACCAATGCACTCACAGGGCACAAAGCACGCACTAACACCGATTGTGCAATTATTTGCAATTAGGATGCGCAATTCGCAAAAACAGGCATGATCTTGCACAGAGTTCTCCGAAATTTAAGGTTTGTAGAAAATTTTCAAAAAGCCTACATAATTTTTTTAAAAAAATTGTAGAGATATTTTCTTACAAAATTGTAGAAAAATAGAACGTAATGCATTTCATTAAAACTAAATAGTTTGTAGAAGATTCATACCAAAAAAAAAGTACGCATTTCTACAATCTTAAGCTACAAAATTGTGGCAAAAATTTCTTTTACAATTTGCTTAAAAGACTACAAATTGTAAGATTTTAGCATACAATTCCGATATTACAAAAGTGTAGCAAAAATTTCTTTTACAATTTGTTTATAGGTTTACAAATTGTAACATTTTAGCATACAATTCTGATATTACAATATTGTAGCTGTTTTTCAACAACCATTTTTCTCTGTGTAGGAATCATAGAAATCATTGCGCTGTTTCTGTTTAACTGTCAGATGAATTCAAAAAAAATATATTTAACTTTTAATGTTATTCAGGTCAATTTTTTGTCTTATCATATAGAAATAAATTTTAATTCAAATAATCTAAGTGATTTCTGTAAATTTTGATCGAAATCAGTTGTCATTTCGAAGATTCCCTCGAACACACAGACAGACAGGAAGGAATCTTTAACTAGAGTAAATTCAAAATTATAAAGCCTCATTATTTAATAAAAAAAATAAAGAAATTGTACCTCACCTTATTTTTTGCTTACCTCTCTTTTAGGCTTAGACATCGTCCCCGAACTCTTTTTTTCAAAACATGTAGGTATGTATTGTGATGATAGTTCGTTGAAAAGGGCATAAAATAAGGATTTCCTCTGTTATATGGTTCTTTGTTTACTTGCTTCCGTATTCTAATTGTTATTTAATCGCCGGACGTTAACCCTCTGGATTATTTACTTACAAATAGAAAATTTAGAGGAACTTTGGCAGCAATTCATACACGAAATTTACCAAATACACCTGATATGCTATAAGTATATTATAAAGAATGAATTTTACTTCACATTGGGGATTTGTCAAGAAATGAATGGGCAACATTTCCAACAATATTTACAATAATAGAACAAATTCTGTCGAAAAATGTTTATTTTGTTTTTTTTTCTTGGCTACTTATTAGATTTCCGAAATGCAAAAACAAATATTGCACATTTTTCCTTATTTTATGCACTTTCCAACGAGCTATGACAATGCATTACCTTACATTTGAAAAAAAGAAGTTGGAGGCGATTTCTGAGCCCAAAAGAGGGGTGGATTTTATGTAAAAGCCAAAAAAAATAACTTTGCTAAATGAAAAAGAAAGGAAGTCCTATTAATTTCAAATATATCAAATAAAGAAGCATTGTAATACTGAATTTTCACCCTTTATACGTAGACTAGATGATGACCCGGTGAACTCCTTACTACGTACAATTTATTGCATTGTAACTTCTGATCAGCAATTTTATCACTCTTTAATTAACTTTCGCGCTGCAATTATTTTCACATTCACCTAAATCTGTAAATTTTATTAAAACCTCAAACTGACTCCACGTTTCACGCTTAAATTTGCGGTTAGGTTAGGTTAAGTACGGTATAAGGATAATAAAGGATGAGTCCGCCACAAGCGCCATCTATTGAAAGTAGGAATTCGAAGTGGTGACTCCTGTACAAAACAACCAATTTTGAAATTTTCGACTTTTCAACCGTTCTTTTGCGTTTTCAGTAAGGATATAGAATCATGGATACCTGGTTTTTTGGACTTAAAAAATCGATTTATGATAACAATTAGGTACAACACAAAAAAACACCCCTTCACTTTGTTTTCCACTTTGAAGATTAAGGTATTGGTATTGAAGGTGGGATAAATGTTAGGGGTGAGGTAAATGATATTATTAAATATATTAGCTGATACTTGTTAACAAAATTAAGACACCTAAGTTTCAAGAAAAAAATATTTATTGTATTTGTTTAATTAATGATTAATCATCACCTGAAGAACCCACGATGTGAAAATACAATTGTTGTGTTACAATAAATAAATTTCTCATGAATACCTACGGTAAATGATAAGTATTCTTAATGTTAAAGTTTACTCCACCCCAACTAATCAACCTAACCCAACCCACCCCAATACTAGCCCCCACCCCTATCACCACCTCTTCCATTACACCATCCTCACTCCCAACACCACGTTCGCCCACTATCTCCTGCTCGAAGCTCTCAATCTTCTCGATTTACATAATACGAATTTTAACTTCAAATTGGAAAACTAAGTAAAACGGAATTTTTTATTATTATGGTACCTAATTGTTATTATAAATCCGCCGTAATACAGAACAATTAAAAAAAAAAAAGTGTGCAAATTGGTCCATTTTATAATTTTTTGCGGCCAAAAAACCAGGTGACCGTGATTCTATAGGTATTTTCCCTATTTTTTTACTGGAATCTCCAATAAGAGAACTCTCGTTAAGGTTGAAGGTTTGCAAATGTACTGAATTTTTATAAGTTTATTCCTTATTTCCTAGTGTTCTGTAGTAAAGTAAATTTACTCTTACCTTAGGTAATATTAGAAATTTATTTGTTAAGGATTTGTTATGGACGATTTCTCTTTTTTTAGTTAATTTTATTGTTTTAATAAATTAAAGATCACTACATATGTTCGACAATTTCTCGATTGCTTTGGATGGCACCAGTTATATGGTCAAATAAATAGGTTCGTTATTCAAATAAGGCTGAGAAGTGAGAAGCCTGTGTATGTTTAGTGAACGTGTAGAAGTAAAAGGAAACATTTTCGCTCATTGTATTAAAACTACCGTTGGATCGTTTTGTATTTTCTCTAGGTTGAGCATATGTCATATTTTGTAAAAAATGAATTCCACATAATATATCGGTACTTCGTTCATCTATTCAATGCACCTGTTGCCGCTGTCAGTCAGCAGACGCTATTCAGAACCTTTGGCAATGGCTATTCACTATGATGGGCTATAGGACCTACATATAAACTACTTATGTACCTACTTACCTATACATACACAGACACTCTTCTATTATATAACTAGGTACCTAGGAAGGTACTTTATGTATCTACATTGGCGCCTACGACTATAATCGTCAGAAGGGTTTCACATACATCTTTAAGTAACATAATTATTTTTGGTATGATAACACGGCGACAGCAATTGTAGTCGCGGGTCAATTTCAGAAGGCGAAGTGTGCAATAAATTAATGAATTGATACTTAAATTTGCAAACGTTTTGGGCTTATTTAGGACTAGATGATAGATATAGGGCTTCGGCAGAATTGTCTCGGAAAAAAGTTAGGTTAGGTTAGGTTGGTTAAATGAATTTAATTTTGTTGGTGCGAATAAATTAATAAGATCAATAAAAGCTAATTTCCCTAATAACCAACGACTGTTAATTAAGGAGTAATTAAGCAACGTTTCGATAGACCATTTCGGTCATCGTCAGGCTAGCAGATAACATCAATAACTATAGGTACAGGGTGAGCCACGGTGGATGGCTTATTATATGTAAGTATATGGAAAACTAAGGCTAGGAAAATTCGATCATTCGAAAACAATGGATGCTACAATTAAAATTTTCGTTTTTAGTTATTTTGTAGGTAACATAAGTAAATTAAAAGAACGGGTTTTAAATTGGTTTTTCATTTCGTTATCGTTATTTCTCAGTTGTTTGTAGCACACTTTTATTAGGTATACCAAAACTAAAATTAGCTATTTTTGTATAATCCCAAAAATACTCGAAACGTTTCAAATAAAATAATAGGAAGTATCTATATGGATCGAAAGTAGATAGAAAAAGGAATAAGTATAATGAAAAAATAAAATATGGTACCTGGGTGCCATTTAAAAAAATGAAGTTATTCGTGTTTAAAGTTTTTGAATTTTGGATTTTTTTTCTGAACGCTCTGTATATATTATGAAGCTTAGTTTTGTCGTAATATTAGGCTTAAGACTCGACTATAACCTGTAAAAATTGTTGTTTTTTTTTATAATTTACATTATCTCAGAAACTGTTCATCCTAGGTAGACAAGTAGGTTATCAAATTTACCTTAGAATTTTACGTATTATCTGAATTAGTCATAAAAAATATACCATTCTGTTTGAAATATCAAAGTTGGCATCAATTTCCGGTATTAACGGAAGTGCTACAAAACTGCAAACATTTTAAAAATGTAGATCATATGCCATAACTGCTACGTGACTTTTTTCAATAAATTTCCTAGCCTTAGTTTTCCATTTACCTACTTCTAATAGGCCATCCATCGTGGCTCACCCTGTATAATTAATTTTATTGTTATGTTATAGTTTATTATACCTACAGTTATTGTTATATGTTAGCCTGACGATGACTGAAATCGACGGTCGAAACGTTACTTAATTACAGTTAGATAGGTTAGGTTAGGTTTTCCATCCAAATACATTCCAATTTCCCGCCATGGTTGTCTGTTTTCAACTATTTATTTTCATTATCTACATTTTTTTTTCATTTGTTATTTATTTAATTTATGTAGTTCTCAAATAAATTATATGAATTTGTTTCTTTTATTACCTATTAACAAACATACTTAATATAAAATGTCTCATAGGTAATTTATGTTTAGAAACTGATAGGTACACCAGGTACCTACGTTATAGATACCTACCTATTAACGTCAAATAAAAATTTATTATCTCTCTTCCTTTCCCACGCGTTTAATTTTATTTGTGATAAGCAGCTACGGAAACAGCAGAAATGTTAAAAAGCTCGTAGATTTACACCGGAGACATCGATATTCGGTCAAGCGCGAAACTCGATGAATCGTACACACACATAACACAGCTCTAGCAATCTGTAAGTATTATTATTATTATAGTGACAGATGGACGGACAGACCAAACACACGAGCGATCCTATAAGGTTTCCGGTTTTTTTTCAGTCGGACATACGGAACTCTAAAAACTTGGCAGGAAACAAAGGAGGAAAAAATTCAAAAACAAAATTTTCGGATAGGCCTTTGAAACCCCTTCTTCTGATTCTTATTTTCAGTTTGAGGTTTCATAAAATCAATTAAATGTCCCGAAATATTGTAAATTTCTTACTGAGCACAACTTGAAAAATAATCAATTTCCATCTACAGGGTGTACCACTTAAGGGTTATTTCTTTCATAGCTGCCTTAATATTATAAATATGAAAAAAAATGTTTAAATAATAGTTTCATGCAATTTGTATCTTTACTTCATAAAGTTGTGTTTATTTATACAGGGTGTTCCATTACGCCTGGGTGATACCGAACTTTGTTTTTTTAAATAGAGCACCCTGTATATTTTTGAATTTTTGAAAAAATATTACGCTTGCGGCGCTCTATAAAATCCTCAACATCTCCGAAACAAAATTAAATAAAAAGCCGCGCCTTTTAAATAAGCTTAACAAAGGATAATGTTTTCACATTATTTTCGAAAATTTTCATTCGTTGTTTTGAAGAATCAACAAATAAAATGATATGATTTTTGAAACTAAAATCAACGACGACATTTTGATTTTTTTTAAACGGAACGATAGGTAGGTATACAAATTTTTGTATAATCAGGTGTGAAATTAAAATACAAATCACCCAGGCGTAATGGAACACTCTGTATAAATAAAAATAATTTTATAAAGTGAAGATACAAATTGGATTAAACTTTTATTAAAACATTTTTTTTCGTATTTATGACATTAAGTCAGCTATGAATGAAATACGCTTAAGTGGAACACCCTGTATTTATTTGAATTGGCAACTCTTAAACTATTTATTTTAGGATTATAAAAAAAAGATATTTGAGACCTTCTCAACAAGCCCATTATTTTGATAATTAATTATTAATTCTCTTATTTGTCCCCTAGGAACGATTCCCATAATTGCGTTTGGGTCACAGAACTTCATATAGCTAAATACTTATCAAACTTACTAACAACAAACTACCAAGTGTGTTTTGTTTACTGATTTATCTTAAGAGCCAATAAGTATGATTCTTAGCATATGTCATATTCAACTTTCTAAGTACACACACGTCAAACTATTTATAAGGGAAACAGCTGTATTAACTTAAATTTTTTTGAAAATTTTATGTAAAAATTCATTAATTCGCTCATTTTGCATAATTTTATTGTTTTATTATTTTATAAATTAAAAGAGCTGTCTAGTACGGCTATGTTTATCAACCACCAAGAACTATAAAAATTAAATTTTTTTATTTATTGCATATATTTAGAAAGCTAACCAACTGAGCGAATTACATCCCATAGACAAATTGTGGACAATTAAAAAACCTACAGAATGGTCTCTTCCAAAGTCCAATTGGACAATTACTTAGAGAGAAAAGTTGAATAAACTATAAAGAAAAGATAAAACTTCATAGATCGGTTCATATAGAATATTAAGAAAAAATATTCCGGAAAATTATAGCTAATGAGGAGCAGTTTCAAACGACCCCCACGAGAAACCATAGCTTTTAATATCTTTACAATATTAGGAATTTACGCCATTATTTTATTTATATCACCGTATTAACAGGGAAAGTGCAATTTTAATTTTGCAAACGGTTTCTAAAAGTAGATATTGTAGATAATAATTCTTCTACCTCTGTTTTTTTTGTTTTTAAATTAAGCTGTTGAAGTGTTCTAAAAAAGCTCCCACAGCCAGCGCGAAACGAATCAACTAGCATTCTGTTTGGTTTGGTAACTCACGTAGGACAGCGCGACTGGTGGCTGTTTTTAGAACCCTTATTTTAAAGTTTTTTGTGGTCAGATTCTCTATAAAAAAACTATTTAAGTTAAGATTCCTTTCTATAGTCTTCATATTTATTTTATTCTCTATACTTATTTATTCATGGGATTTACCTAATACTTATTGACTTTTAATTCTTTATTCCTATTTAAAACTGCCGCCTTAACCCCCAGCCATCCCATTTTGGTACAAACTGAACACTAACTCCCTCTTATTTTTAAACGCTGTTCGTGCTCCTTATCTATGGTTTAAATCATCAACCTAACCTAACCTAACACCTTCCACTCACATTCGTCGACATCCCTATTTTATTTAATACATACATATTAGGTTAGGTAGTTATTTAATGAACGCCGTTTCAGTCTAGTTCTTCTGCAAATGCAAAAAATTTTGATTTTTTTCTGTATCGACTCAAACAATGTGTAGGCACCTCCAGATATGTTTGTATCTTCTAACTGGGCGCAATTAAAAATCCATAAGCATTTGAAAGGTGCTTATTTATAATACGTGGCCGGTTGAAAAGTATTTTATACTTTAACATTCTTCGGTGGATGTTGCAGATGTTGGTCTCATATACATTTTACGACCTGACACACTGCAGCACTCACATGTATGTATCTTTGCATCGCACACACATATATATAAGTACATGTACTGACTCATACACACGTCTGTGCCAAGTTTGCATACATTTAATTACCGAGGTGCAATAAAAGTGAGATCCTGTTTCCCTGTACTCGGAAACTTTTATTCTTCCTTATTAATGTGCTAGATAAGAGGCAGTATAAGTAGTTAACCTGCGAGAGTTTTATACCTCATTTAAATTTTCGTTAACGGAGCAAAAATTATGGCCAACGACCCCTTCATTAACTGTCTTGGTGTTAACGATTTTTCAAAACACAAAACAAAAAAAAAACGAGGAAGCGATTATTCTAAACCTAATAATCAAAACATCAGTAGGTATATCATTTTATATGAGTATCATCTTACTGTAGGCAGGGGAGGATTCAGGATTTTGAGAACTGAGGGGCCTTTAAAAGTATTCTGCCGATTGCCTCTGTCTTCTCCTAATTTGATCATATTAACTGATAATGAGTGTCGAATATTGGTTTTTCTGATCCCTAAAGGGGAGGGCATCTGGACCATAAACTGCTCTCAGCAGAAATAACAGAAAAAGGGAATTTATTAATTTACTGTTATCTACGTAATGCAAATTTTTTCTATTATGGCAAATCAGCACCCGAAGACAAATACTTTAAAATTAAAGATATTATAGGAAAATAAAGCTTCACAAAGTGACCATTTTAGTATGCAACAGTCAAGTAGCATACAGGGTAGGATTAAAAATATAAAAATTATAAATGAGTAATTTACCATTATTTCAGAAAATTCAGCAAAATTTTATAAAGAAAAGTTGTTGAGAATTGAACAGTAAAATGATCACCCTGTATAGTTTAAATAATTAGAAACGAGAATAACAATTTTTAATTTTAATTTAAAAACAAAAATAAGTTGTCTAGATATAAAAATCCACAAGAATTTGGCTCAATATTATAAATATGCTGAAAGTAGGCACCTATTATTTCATACTGAATTATATACATGTTGGGGTGTTGCCACGTTTTACCATAGATACTTTTTATAAATAATGAGTAAATACAAGATTTTTCAGTCTATTTGTTGTTGTTATAAAAAATAAATAAGATGGAAAAGTAGTCTAAATTTTATTTAAGTCTATATTTATCTATCTATCCACTGTAGATGTTTACTCTGCGAGTTTGTGTTGAACTATAACAGTTTTTAATATATCTAAAAATTGTGCTTGGTCAGCATTCTGTTGAAACCACCAGACATGGATCGCGATTTCGAGCTTGTTGGTTCTCATCAGCGTGTCGCAGAAAGCTGGCCAAACAACTGGCAAGTTCGCATAAATATTATTTAAAATTGAGAATATTTTTTGAGCTTACATTTTAGCAAAATTGCCAGAAGTTTATTATAAGTATTTAACATTTTTTGTATTTTTTCTTGCTTATTTAATGCATACACACCCATTTCCTTTTACGTGTATGTAAGAGCAATATTTGCAATATTTGAAAATTTATTGTTGTGGTACTAAGACGATAATTAGTTTAAATTTTTGACAACCGAAATTCAATAAAATAATGATTTATTCGTAAAAATTTCACTGCTGGTAGCATTTTCAAATACCTTCCGAAAGTGATCCTTAAAAGCATACGCAAATTATAACAGGCACAGCACACATTGCTCATACGGTGTTCTGTTGTAAATTCGGTGATTAACGACCTGTTGAGATGAGAATTAATTAACAAAGCAACTCGGTAGTGTATTATGTATCTCTACGTATAGAAAAATCGTTTGTGTACATTCCTATGTTCGAAACGTGAGCGAACAAACACTGGAAAGGGTACAAAATTATAAGGTCGTTGTTGACTTAAAAATTTTAAAAAATCATCATATCGAGATTAAGTACAGAGATGATTTGATCAACCCTCAACAGGAAAAAAAAAGGAGATAAAGCTTCATTTCAAACACAATACAATTCGTCCTCATTAATTCAAGTTACCTGTAGATGACATTAACTAAATCACATTAATGTATTAAACCACCTCTACGAACTTTTACAAGGGTGATAAGTTGTTTTGATCTGAATCCCAATAATCCTGAGGGATTTAAAGGATTACGTCAGTTCCCATTAAAAGTTGGTTTTAGGACAACCATGAAGAAACCCCAAAACCATATATACTAATGGTGAAATAGTTTATTGTTTGGTTTATATATTTTTTTTGAAAATGTTTGTTCACACCTGATACATATGTTCTCCTTGACGAATTCGTTCGTGATTGACTAAAGAAGTTTGTGTAATGAGTTCTTTGTGTCGATGTTAACAGTTTAAATACCAATTAAAATTGGCGTTAATTAAGTAACGATTGATGATGGTACAAAGACTGCAGACAGTTAAGTTGCTCAATTAGCTCTCTCTTAAGTTACTCAATATTCATTGATAGGTAGATTGATTCATGGACGATATCTTATGATACAGATCATGGATCAAAGTTGGCCCAGTTTCATTAATTTAACTCATTGGCTACAAAGAAATTTTCAAAATACGTTAATTGAAGTTACTACAAAAAATATTTTGTAATTTTTGAAAAAATTGTATGTATCAATTAAAGAGGTAAAAATAAAATGGTATGCTATAAAGGCAATAAAATGCCATGAGTAAGGTACCGTACCATCCAACCGCTTTGCCCATATTAACGTACCAAGATATTATGAGTTAATTAATTCACGATTGTTGATATTTGAATACCGTTCAGTTAATAAATAAGTCAACAAATTAAACTATTACATCGACTGGTAAAAAAGTGCGCATTTATTTAGACAATTTTACATACAATTCCGTATCTTTGTGCGTATCTTCCATTGCAGCGTACCTGCACATAACCACTTTACATTCCGGACCATTTTTTAAACATGCAAATGCGGGAGAAAAAATATTTTCAGTCGAGTGGTTCGCTCAAGCGCACCGTTTCCGTTTTCCACATGACAGAACACCACACAAACGATAGTAGACATCATTATTTTATACTAGCGGTATGCTATTTCCCACGAGTGTACAGGGTGAACAATTATCGATGATATCAGGACCAAATTTAATACTGCAGCCATCGATCCAATTTTGATGTCGTAAAGAAAAGACGCCACTCAGGAAATTGAAGGGGATTGAATATATGATTTCCTTAGGTAAATGGATTGACAACATTATGGTCATGTTTTTTAATCAAAAATTTTGGCAAAAAATAAATTATATAAGTATCTATACATAAAATATATACAGGGTGTCCCCTCTCAATTGGAAAAAACTTCTAGGGCATATTGAGGAACCATAGACAAGCAGTTTGAGATATTAGACTGATGTCCGGAAGTGCATGGTTTTCAAAATACAGGGTGTCAAAGTTTTTTTCAAAAAACTTTTTTTTTATCAATATCTCAAAGGCACGTTGACCGATTTTCTTGAAATTCGCTGGTGATGTAAGCTTTAATAAGACGCTCAGTTAGCACTAATTAAATGGTAATTATTACTTCCAGTGGCGCCCCGGGGGACAGTGTCACGAATAAAAATGACAAAAAAATGTACGCCACTGACTTTTTTTGAAAATTTTATATTTTTTAGAAAGCTCAGTTAAAAGTACAACTTTTTTGTCACTTGATATTTTTTCGTATCTCTCTCCGTTTTCGTGACACTGTCCCCCGGGGCGCCACTGGAAGTAATAATTACCATTTAATTAGTGCTAACTGAGCGTCTTATTAAAGCTTACATCACCAGCGAATTTCAAGAAAATCGGTCAACGTGCCTTTGAGATATTGATAAAAAAAAAGTTTTTTGAAAAAAACTTTGACACCCTGTATTTTGAAAACCATGCACTTCCGGACATCAGTCTAATATCTCAAACTGCTTGTCTATGGTTCCTCAATATGCCCTAGAAGTTTTTTCCAATTGAGAGGGGACACCCTGTATACAGAAAATCACTTGTAGGGGTGAGATGTTATGGCCACTTTAAGTTGGATGAATGATAAATTCTTTATTTATTGCCCTGAAAGTTATGTTTTATACTTAAACAACAGCCCTTGACGTAGATAGGGTGTTTTCTTAACCTAACCTAACCTGACCTAACCTAACCCCTTTAACTACGTTCGTGGTAGCAGAACTTCTGATGTCTCTCAAACAACTAAAAAATATTTGTAACTCAGAAAAATAAAAAAAAAGCGTACAGTAAAAAGAGCGCCAGGAGGGTTAATTACTTATTAATAGGGGTTGCTATTTATGTTCTACTTGTGAAACAAACGTAAAAGGTGATCATTTCTGATATCCATCACACTGTATCCGAAGCATTTGTTCTAATGAATAGGTAATTCTGATTGTGTTCTAGAAATTTAAGGCCGATTTTCTGCTGAATATTGAATTTTCGGTAGTAATTTAGACTATTTTTAAAAACCCAATTGAAGATGATTTTATTACGTATTCTTGATAAAAGCAGACTATTCTCCTGTTTTTCTCAAAATCATTTGCGTTGTAATAATATTCATAATTATTAGGTACGTAAACTAAATTTAACAATAAAAAATTATACGATTTTATTATATTTTTTAATTCAAATAATTATAATTATTATTGCAACCAAAATGATTTCGCGAGAAATAGGAAAGAGAAAGAACCAAATCACTTTTAATTAGGTTTCTAAAATAGTCTTAATTACTGTTAAAAGTTCTATATTTAATATTATATCATATTTAAATTTAAAAATAAAATAGAACAATTTCCTCTTCTTTTCTGTTACAGTTCGTCAATGATATAAGCTTTGTAGGCTTTTTTCACTCCTTAACATTTCTCAATTTTCACCTGACCAAAGCCAGGTCTACATACACAATTATCCCTTATACGCTTATTTCACAAAATTTTGAGTGTACGTTTTTTTTCACATAATAATAGATTTATTCTGTAGCATAACGTTATTTGTTTGGTATGAAGGTGTTGTGCCGCTCGATTGGAAAACATCCGGAATTATAGGTGACAGTGACAACTGTTATGAAGTAATAATAAAAATAAAGGCGGCATAGGAAACCGTTTTGTATCCGATGGCGGAAAACAAGTGAGTGTACACAAAGGCCAGCAGAGAGGTCCTTTTTTCCCCAAATAAATTGCTAAATTGGGCCGTAAATAAGACGGTTTTCGAAGCGCGACCGACTGTGAACGCCGCTAAATCGAGGCCCACGGTTACCCATGTCGAAAATTAATTCAATTGTCTTAAACGTTGACATGAATCATTTTGATTAAGTGCGGAGTGCAAAGGGTGCGTTTACGCATAGAACGCATGTGCACGCACGACCGTTTCGCTTAAAAAACCGTTTCTTCCCGTAATGCTCGACGAGCAACGCGCATGTAATTGATGCAACGAGGATACACTGTTATAGTGGAATGATGGGCGCGGCAAAATTAATTGTTACAGAATCGTTCCGCTAGTTATTTATTAATAACTACTTGTTAAACCCTTTTAATATTGTACGTACCTATACAACAAAGGCTTTATTCCTCTATTGGTGCTAGGGAACAAATTACAGAGAAAAATTTTTTATTCATCATAAAACACTATAATTATTATATAACCAGATGGTTTAAATTTTGTTTCACACGTATGATAAGTTTATTGCTGTTGACAGGTACTTTCAGTATGTACCTAAAATGTTAATTATTTGTATATTTATTCATGTAAAACTATTCATGATTAATAGTAAAACGAAGGTTCGTGGTCGATAGCAATTATTACCTACTTTCAAGCGTTTCGTGGGTAACTGCGTCTGACATCTTCAGTGAACTGATCTTGACGAGAGCGAAGATTGTAGGTATAGATTCTGGCCGTGAAAGCCCATGTTCCTATAGCCATGATTAAATTCAGTGGTGAAAGTGCATTATTATTGTTTTGGAAAGTAGGTATATTTGCCCCCAATACAATAAAAAAAGTGCTCTTTTGTAATTGCACAAAAATTTTTTTGAACGTATTTCGAAAACTATAATGAACAAAATAAAAAAAGAATTACGCATATTCATTCTTACTAAGAATCGTGAATTATTGTCCTGAATTCAAAAAAAATGTAATGCAGAAGAACACTTTCAATTTCTCCAATTTTTCTGAATTTCCTTTGTTATTTTTTACTCTCAGTTTTTCATGAATTTTGTAATTTTCTTTTGCAATTGGTCTGTTTCTGTTTTTGGTAAAAGCTTTTCCAGAACTATAACAAAACCCGAAAGAATAACGACGCATATCCATTGTTTCAATCTTCAGTTATTGTCTTAGGAAAATTCCATAGAAGTTACTTTTAGTTTTTCCTAGATTTTCCGACGTTCTCTTGTTATTGATTCGATTTTTTTGTCAGTGATTTTCAATAAAAAAAAAAAAACGAAAAAGAATGATGCATACAGCCATCGTTTGAATCTTGAGTTATTGTATTCAGTTCAAAGGAAAATTTTACAGTTTTTTCCAAATTTTCCGATTTTTTTTTGTGAATGCCCCGAATATATTTTCGTAAAAGCTTTCTAAGACTACAAAAGACAAATAATCACGAATATTTATCACTTGAATCGTGAGATAGGTACAGCGTAGAGTTCATAGGAAAATCCTTAAGGAAGAAGGTGCTTTCCGTTATCACTACATTTTCCGATTTTATTTTGTAACTGCAATTATTTCTTTTTTGTGAATACTTTTCCGGAACCATAGAGAACGAAAAGAAAACGTAGAATAATGCTTATCCTTCAAATCTCATGGAAATAGCTGTTGTCGGTATTTTCCGATTTTCTTTGGTAATATTTACCGAAATTCCTTTCCTTAGCAACTTTTTATAATAATTTTTATAAGGAACAAAATGAATTAAGAATAGGGCCTGTCTGTCGTTCGAATCATGGGAAAAATACGATGAAAAAAGTCAATATTTTCCCGAATTTTCCGACAGTTCACTTTAATTCGAATCTAAAAGAAATCCTATAGGTAATCATTTCAAATGAATTTCAATCAGTGTTCTTCCATTAGTGTATATACTTGATATGTGGATAAAAATAGATAATTAACTTGTAAAGTGTCATGTATTTGGTGTTGCCCTTTATATTTTATTTGTAGAATTTTTCTGGCGTAATTAACGTGTGCGTATAATAAACATTCCACAAACTTCACATCTTTGCAATAATTCCAACCTTGAACAGTCTTACTGTAAATCAGTTAAAATATTACGAAGCAACACAGACGTACTTACGTGTTACGTACGCGTACGTGCGTGTGTGTGTAGATACACCTGTCAATCAAATTTAAATGAGTGTTTCTATTCAGAGAAAATGCATTATTCATGTTACACAATCAGCCTTCCAACTCGCCTGTTTGCCAGCACCGTAGATTTATCGCGGACGTATCTTTGAAACATTGGGTATTTAAGGTTTTCATGTTTGTAAATATTTTCTTTTTTTTTTTTTTAATTCGGGATTGCAACTAACAGAAATTCAATACAAATACGAAATATACGTGTTCTGGTCGTTTTAGGATTGGGCTGTTTAACTTCACAATTAATTCGGTCTTTTTTTAAACATAACTGTTGAAGTAGATATGATAAATATCTTCTTCAATCTAACGCGAAACAGTTGAAACCGAATCAACTCGCAGAAGAAGCCGAATAAACTCGCTGTCGGAGCCGAATCAACTCGAAATAGTCCTAAACTAAGCGCGAAACAGATCACCTCGCAGTTAGAACCGAATCAACTCGAAGCAGGAAGCGAATCAACTCGAAGTGGTCCTAAGCTAAGCGCGAAACAGATCAACTCGCAGTTAGAACCGAATCAACTTGAAGCAGGAACCGAATCGACTTGAAGTGGTCCTAAGCTAAGCGCGAAACAGATCAACTCGCAGTTAGAACCGAATCAACTCGAAGCAGGAGCCGAATCGACTCGAAGTGGTCCTAAGCTAAGCGCGAAACAGATCACCTCGCAGTTAGAACCGAATCAACTCGAAGCAGGAAGCGAATCAACTCGAAGTGGTCCTAAGCTAAGCGCGAAACAGATCAACTCGCAGTTAGAACCGAATCAACTTGAAGCAGGAACCGAATCGACTTGAAGTGGTCCTAAGCTAAGCGCGAAACAGATCAACTCGCAGTTAGAACCGAATCAACTCGAAGCAGGAGCCGAATCGACTCGAAGTGGTCCTAAGCTAAGCGCGAAACAGATCACCTCGCAGTTAGAACCGAATCAACTCGAAGAAGGAAGCGAATCAACTCGAAGTGGTCCTAAGCTAAGCGCGAAACAGATCAACTCGCAGTTAGAACCGAATCAACTCGAAGCAGGAACCGAATCGACTCGAAGTGGTCCTAAGCTAAGCGCGAAACAGATCAACTCGCAGTTAGAACCGAATCAACTCGAAGCAGGAGCCGAATCGACTCGAAGTGGTCCTAAGCTAAGCGCGAAACAGATCAACTCGCAGTTAGAACCGAATCAACTTGAAGCAGGAACCGAATCGACTTGAAGTGGTCCTAAGCTAAGCGCGAAACAGATCAACTCGCAGTTAGAACCGAATCAACTCGAAGCAGGAGCCGAATCGACTCGAAGTGGTCCTAAGCTAAGCGCGAAACAGATCACCTCGCAGTTAGAACCGAATCAACTCGAAGCAGGAAGCGAATCAACTCGAAGTGGTCCTAAGCTAAGCGCGAAACAGATCAACTCGCAGTTAGAACCGAATCAACTCGAAGCAGGAACCGAATCGACTCGAAGTGGTCCTAAGCTAAGCGCGAAACAGATCAACTCGCAGTTAGAACCGAATCAACTCGAAGCAGGAGCCGAATCGACTCGAAGTGGTCCTAAGCTAAGCGCGAAACAGATCACCTCGCAGTTAGAACCGAATCAACTCGAAGCAGGAAGCGAATCAACTCGAAGTGGTCCTAAGCTAAGCGCGAAACAGATCAACTCGCAGTTAGAACCGAATCAACTCGAAGCAGGAAGCGAATCAACTCGAAGTGGTCCTAAGCTAAGCGCGAAACAGATCACCTGGCAGTTAAAAACCGAATCAGCTCGAAGCAGGAACCGAATCGACTCAAAGTAGTCCTAAGCTAATCGCGAAACAAATCAACTCGCAGTTGGAACCGAATCAACTCATAGACGGAGCTGAATAAACTCGCAGCCGGAACCGAATCAACTCGAAGTGGTCCTAAGCTAAGCGCGAAACAGATCAACTCGCAGTTAGAACCGAATCAACTCGAAGCAGGAAGCGAATCAACTCGAAGTGGTCCTAAGCTAAGCGCGAAACAGATCACCTCGCAGTTAAAAACCGAATCAGCTCGAAGCAGGAACCGAATCGACTCAAAGTAGTCCTAAGCTAAGCGCGAAATAGATCAACTCGCAGTTGGAACCGAATCAACTCGCAGATGGAACCGAATCAATTCGAAGTGCCTAGTTCTAAGCTAAGCGTAAAACAGATCCACTCGCAGCTGGAACTGAATCAACCTGTATGCGGAACCGAATCAACTAGCAACCGGAGCCAAATCAACTAGCGACCAGAACCGAACGAAGTAACTCTAAGCTTCTCCCAATACCACCGTTTCGTTCGATTCCGGTTGCAAGTTAACTCGGTTGCAGCTTTGAGTAGATTAGTTCGGGAGCAATGTTAGCATATTATAACGGTTTTGTTTCAAAACTGTTATACAGGAACTGTAGTTTGAAGTATCTTGTTTTAAAAGCTGTTTGCAAAATTAAAATTGCATTATCTCTGTTAATACGTTTTTATTTCAATTGTTTATTTTGCAATTATACAAAAACAACTAAAATTATCACGAAGCCTCTTTGAAAGTTCGTTAGCAATAATTAACATACAGAGGGAACCGTAGTCGATTTGCCGTTAAATTTTAGTTCACGAAAATCTTTTGTTCTGGATTTTTAGACAAAAATGAGACCGGATCATGGAGTCATAATTGACGTACCTTTATAAATTCCAAGAAAATTCATATACGTACGTACAATACGGTCATTATAAAGTAGCAACGTTAAAGAGTTGTCATTTTGGATGATATTTTTACTTGGAGTCGAGTCCCGTCACGTAGTGGATAAGTAACGATGTCAGGTCTTTAATTAAACTCACGCAAATGAATGACAGAAGTCATGAAACCTGTTGCGAACGTGTATAGGTTGTTCGCCGTCACCGCCGATGGCGATATTTATTTTTAATGAATTTCAATTCAGAATTTAATATGCGTCGTTGTGGGTACACCAACAACATAACAACGGCTGCTTCTCTTTAATGTACCGCATGTATGTAAATTATGTACGTATTTGTACTATCCGCGGTATTTTACCTACATAACTTTTGCAAGGAAATATAATATAAGTATATAATAAATAATATTCTCTGTAAAAAGTTTAGGGGTAGGTAGGGATATACGATGTATAACCACGTAGGGAATGTAATACCACGCGCTTACTAACACTTTTGATTATTCACATTGAACAAGTCGCGAATCTAATACGATCCGTCTTCTGATGCTTTGGAAGATTCACTATCTCGTACTACATTGCCGTTAAAGGTTCACGAAATACCACGCATCATTATAACTTTTGAAGATTCACGATATACCACTTATTTTGTAAAACGTTTGAAGATTCACAATATACCAGGCGTCTTGTAATGCGTTTGAAGCTATACGATATACCACTTATTTTCTAAAACGTTTGAAGGTTCACAACATACCATGTGTTCTCTTTTGTCTTTTAAGTTTCTCGATATATCACCCGTCTTCTAATTCCCTTGAATACATACGATATACCTACCTACCACGCGTTTTCTGATGTTCTTCAGGATTCATGATATACCACGAGTCTTCTAATACTTTTTACGATGTACGGTATGACACGCGTCTTCTAATGCTTTTGAAGATTCACGACATACCACGCCTTTTCTAATGCCATTGAAATTTTTTGATATACCACGTGTCTTATAATACTTTCGATGATTCACGATATACCACGCTTCTTCTAATGCCTTTGATGATTTACAGCAAGTATACCACCTATTTTCTAAAACGTTTGACGATTCACGTCATGCCACGCGCATTCTAATGCCTTTGAGGATTCATAATATACCATGCGTCTCCTAATAGCTTTGAAGATCCGCGACATACCACTCGTTTTCTAATGCTTTTGAAAATATACAATATGCCATGCGTCTTCCAATACTTTTGAAGATTCACAATATACCACGCGTCTTCCAATGCCTTTCAAAGTTCACGACATGCCACGCGTCTTCTAATACTTTCGAAGATTTACGATACGCCACGCGTCTTCTAAAGCTTTTGTAGATTCACGATACACCACGCCTCTTCTATTACCTCTCATAATTCACGACATACCACGCGTTGTTTAAGGCCTTTGAAGATTTACAATATGCCACGCGTTTTCTAATACTTTTGAAAATACTTCGTGACTTAGGTATATATTGCAACCATTGACTGTTGTCTATCAAATTGAAAATCTAACCACACATCTTATAAAACCTTTGAAGTTTCATTAAATACCACGCGTGTTCTAATGTCTTTGAAGATCCACGTTTCGCGAAAATCATAATACTTGAGCTCTGTAGTGTTCACACGGTAAATTTCAGTCTTTACTATTTCTTTTCCATTACTTTTTAACCAGCTAATTAATTGTCGGTTTATTAAAAAAAATTGGAAACTAGTTATTAGACATACGAAACTCCAAGTTTGAATTTCTACTGTAAATTAGCCCATACATGTACTACCCATAGGTGCATAATACCTACGTACGTATGTATCAATCGTATGCTTTATTACAGTTTGCATTTCCTTCATTCGCCTAATAAATATGCACCTGGTTTCTTAATTATGGAAGTGAAAGTATGTTTAGATCGTTTCTTGGTGTCTTTGATGTCTTGCCAATTTGTCAATAGATACGTAGGTACGTACGTACGTACATACTCAAGATACAAAGATATGCAATAAGTGTGCCTAACTGTCCAACAATTGTTTTGCGGTCGTTAACCGTGTTATGGTAAGGCCGCGATCTTGGAAAAATGAAAAATTAAAAGCCGATTTCATGCGCATTAAATAAATTATCAATATCACATGTTCTATCCTATAAAGGTATAATTGTTAGTGTTGTTGTCCGAATTAAACTTCCTCATTAACAATTAACGCGCTAATTAACTGTAATAAATATATTGTAGACAATGTTGAACACTTAATTAAATTGTCTGATGAAATACAGAAGTTCATTTAAGACAAAATAAACTAATTATGTACTTGAAATAGTTATTCTAGTTTATTGAACAGATACAAAACATGGATGGTGGGCGCGAGACAGAATGACCAAAATACCGTGGATATTAAAGCCTTTTCACACTATACCTTCAGTCCTTCAGCAGTCGTTTTTGAGCACAAGGACTCGCTCCTTCGTCAATATTTATACAATGCCTTTGGTATTTTGTTATTGTGTTCCTCATTTTACCATTGGACTATTTGTATTTCCATGTAAAAATGATAATAGGTTAATTATAGTCACAAGAAATTCTGGTCCATTTTTCTCGAGGAAAGTATTAGTACCTAGGTATTTATTTTTTTTTTTAAATATATTTCTGTTAGTATAAAACGACAAAAAAAAAAAAAATATTGACTACTTATGTAGTTCAAATTGCCGGAAACTGTGCCGGTGTGAAACGCTGTTCGTTTCTTATTCATGTGCACACACGTATTCGCGCAAAGCTCTGTTATTAACCGCTACATTTGCAAAGAGGGCCCCGTTCATTTCCACTCGAGTTTCACGGACTGATTGTCGATTTGAATGCCCGCTCGAGGGCCTACGGTAAAGAGGTGACGTGGCTCATGCATCAGACCAGAAGTCAATGAGATATTCTTAAAAACTGATTGAAATATGCATGAAAATCAATGGAACAGTTCAACTGATAATTGTGAGACATTATTCACCAATAGATTTTTAGCTTTCTAGAGAAACCAATCACTTTGTCTGAGCTTTGGTAATACAATTCAATCCATGACAAATGCTTCTTGAATTATAAATGAACAGATGAATATCTGTTTGTTTTCATGACCATAAAGCTGTTATTTTAAGGTTTTTTACGAAGGCAGACAAAAACCAATTCGAACTTTTGATTTTAGTGAATTTAGAAGTTGCTTGATTGGGTGAAGCTGGGCAACGTCAAGTTGTGGGTTATATTATGATTACGTCAAGTTGGACTACATTAGGTTAGATTAGATGTCCAGTGCCTGGGCTGGGCGAGGTTGGGTAGATATGGCAATGTCAGGTTAGGTTGGGGTAGGTTAATCCATATGAGTCGTCTTCGCCCAACCTCAGCCTTTCCAAAGTTGACTCATATTCCATCAATCCTATGACTCACTAACCGTTAATCAGATTTCTGAACTGGTCTTTGTCAAACTCGAGGAAGTCGTCCCAAAGAATTTGGAAAAGGCCTAAAAATCTGTTCTATATTGGAATAGAATGTAGTTTTTGGAAAAGTGGGTTAATTTTTGATTTTTATTTTGCTCCTTTTCTTCGTTTTTAGAAATCAGTCTCACAGAGAGAGAGCTACACAGATGTTACACATAAAATCGGCCCTTGTGAAAAACATTATGGGGTTAAAAAAGTTTAAAGTGTAAAAAGTTGAAGATCCTCATTGCATTTATTATAGGCAGATAACGAACCGATGACCGGCACGAAATATAAAATTCGCCGAGGACGTTCGATCGTCGGTCCGCGTTTTGTCGGACGGACGTTCGCTCAGAAAGGACATTAATTTATCGGTACTTTTTAAGAGTGTGGGCCTGGGGCAGCTATTAACGAGTGTTGCGCTTGATTATGTGACGAAAACCGACCGGTTTGAACGATTTAACACAAATTAATGTTGCTCTTTCCCGTTCCGCTCTTCCTGTGTGAACGTTCAAGCTTCGAGCACTTAGGTACCTACAAAAAAATTAAAGAACGAAACTGTTACACACGTTTTGTACTCTTACGATATTCAACTGTAACGTCATTACAGATTAAAAGAAAACTATTTAACGAAATAGAAGGAAAATAAATTACGTACACTGACATGGGCGTAGTTACTAGTGGAGCAGAGATGAGTAACATCCACTATAGAAAAATATACAGTACCCTAATACTAATTTTATGCTTGTCATTAAAAAAAGAAGTTTTGAAAAATTCTCTATAATTTTATCAAAAATTGGGGGTATAACTTTAAATAGTAAAAGATAAACCACGACTTGTAGAATCTTAAGAAGACACATGAGATAAATAAAATAATGAAACACGTGTACGTTGTGGTTACAAATCTGAGTATACAGGGTGGTCACTCTTTCAGTGCATACCATTGGGATATCAGAAAAATAATTAAATTAAACTACATTAGCGAAAAGTTGCGTTAGTATATGAATTTTAGAAACTCGGAAAAACACTGATACATATTTTCAATTTTATTCTTTCTTTTATATCTTTGTTATTTAGTTTAAAAGAGTTATAAAATTTATTGCATTTATATTATTGACAGTCGACTTTCTAAATTCAATTATAAAAACTTTCTGTCTACTCAAAATCTCATTTTACAGTGTTTAATTTCGATTTTCTTATCGTCCGAAACAAAATTAAAAGTAAACCTAACCTAACTTAACGAACGCTGTATCTCGTACCTTTCAAATATCTCAATTGTATCTATGCATTGATAGAGTAATCACCCTGTATAAAGGGTGGTGCAGAGTTAGTGTCGTATTACACGTTTATAGGAAAGTAATGGTAGTTAAATTTTGAAAAAAATCGTGTAGTAGTTGCTATTGAAAATTTTTTACAACATATTCGAATAAAACGTGAAATTGGTATAAAATTGCACAACCGTATTGTATTTTGTCATTCTATTTCTCTTTTTACTCACATTGGATCTATTGAGATGTTTCCTGTTAGTGTAAGTACTAAAAAGAAATTAAATAGTTTTGAATCTTTAGTTAAAATAGGTAGCTATTTTCAATAAATATTTTATTCGAATTCTTCGAATTTGGTATAACCGGAAATGCTACAAAATTGATAATACATGGACGTTTTAGGGCAGTGTGCGTTACTTGTTGAAATTCTACATTATCATAAAAGAATATAAAAAGAAAACAAAGTTTCAAGAAAATACCAGGCATAGTGAAACGTTGTTGTAATTACAATAAAAAATAAAAGTTTTCTTGAAATTTCGTTCTTTGTTTGTATTTTTTGTGATAATATATATTTTTGTGTCAAAAATTTGTAGTTGTTATTATGATTCACTACGCCTTCTTTGGGTGGAAGATTCTGAGAAGATGCAAAGCTAAAATAATTATTTTATGTCTAAAAGGGCATAGCTGGATAAGAGAGGTAAAACTGCATTAGTTCTAAATAATCTGAAAAAATTTACGTACCTATGTAGTGCACTGAAATAGAAAGTTTTTGAAAAATTTTCCATTTCACAATTGATTTTGGCAAGAGATGTTTCGAAATTTTCAAATGTGTGCCAAAATTTGAATTCGGCGTCAAACATTTTGAAAAAATTTAAGTTGGTGTTAATTGTTTTTATCTTTAACCTCTAACAAGAATTTTTCGAATCGGTTAATAAATGGCGGAGATATCTTAAAAAAAAAAACAAAAATTACTATTTAAAATAATCAATATTCAAAAATTATCTATGTTAGTACACTACATACGTGAATATTTAGAGCTTAGGCAGTTGTACTTCTCATATTCGGCTATGCCCGTTTATGTAACCAAGACGTACGCGTTTTATTGTTTCATCAAGAGCTACAGGACTGATCTATTAAATTCAAGATCAATAAAAATCGCTTATTTGATGATATATTCGATAAAGTCCAAAAATGTGGTTTTCAACGTAACTCTTTCGTTTTATAATAGGTACATTATTCTAACAAGGGAAATTTTATGTTTAAGTAAAAAAATTACGGCTTGTCTTTTACGGAGTTGAACGATCAAAGAGTGGGTATTAAAACTGATCTTTTGCAAGACTTTGCAGTGCAGCGTCCTCAGGACTTCACATTGTAAAGGTTGAATCGGAGGAAATGTTACAAGGCCTGCTAGATATCACGGTGATTGTTTCGTTTTGTAATCGCGAACCCTCCGTCTCCGTCCTACTCACGCTCTCATTCGGTCTCTTTTCCTCTTTCGTCGCGGCATCCATCTTCTTTGAGTTTAATTATTACGTGCAAAGAGTAAAAATGACCATCTCGCGCTTGAAATCTTCATGTAACTGACGGTTGGCAGCTGTTATGAATAAAGTTTGTTAATATTCTGCTCGACTTGGTAAAACTAGCAACTGAGTCGACGTTTGTTGCTCTTTAGAACTCTTTAATATAAAAGGGACAACAAAATAACCTTGGCTATATCACGAAAAGGATTGAGTCCTTTATTACGTCATTTAAATTAAATTAAATATAAAGTCGTAATACACTAAGGAGGGCTAATTAATTGTGAAAAATTGGAAGAGTTCTTCCTCGCCTTTATGTGGCGAAAATAATTGTTTTTGTTTCGTCACCAATAAAAATTTACCTGTAGAGACTTTTTTTCATCCAAGGGATTGGTAAAACAAAAAAAGTTAAAAAAAAGTGTCTGATTTTAAGTCAAAAGTTACCGCAAATAATTAGGGTTTCGGACCTCAAAAGACAAAAACCGAACCCTTATAGGAACACTTTGGCGTCTGTCTGTCTGTCTGTCTGTCAAGACCCTTTATTTTAGGAACGCGTGGAGATATCGAGCTGAAATTAAAACCATATACATACTTAGGTCTACAGTCCCTTGAAGCCGTGAAAAAAACAAACTTCTGAGTTAACGTAAAAAAAATACGGCCATTTATGTCACAAAAAACGTATATTTCGACACTCCCAAGGGAATCAAAATTTATAGGGTACTTTCTGTTTTGGCAAGTACCTAATACCGACTTAGATTACAAGTGCTGAAAAAAATTTGAAAACTATACATTTGTAATTAAATCATAAAAAAATATACAGCCTTATTAATAGTCAACGTCTTAGTAGTTTTAACACGCCACTAGTTAGTAGCCACTAAGATACCACTAAGTGTGTCGTATTAATAGTTGTCATTTAACATGCTACTAGCTCATAGGATGGTTTGCATCGTAACGATTTGTCAATAGCGCGAAGTTGTAGCAAACGACCTACTGAACGTCGTAAGGGCGGTATTTTTGGCATTTAAACTTACTTTTAAGGTTTGAATCGTTAATTGTCATTAAGGTTGTTGTGAAGTGTAAGTGAGGATTCCAAAGTGTTTGTGAGGGTTTCAAGTTAAAGATGGAAGATTTTGAAGTGTTGGACGTTAATCAAAAATTGTTGGAAGCGGAGGAAGAAAATGTGATTCTTAGGAATCCTAAAATATACGTATATACCTCGTGGCAATCCAAGTGGTGTAAATCCCCTAATATTTTAAATTGAAAGGGATTTTATATTTCTGTTAATTTGTAAGAGTAATTATGTATGTACCTACCCCCTTGCGTGGGTGGTGGCTTTTTGAAATTACATACATTGTATCTTCCTTAGCCTATTTTATTTGTTTAATAAAAGGAATTTAACTCGACGAAACACGAGAAAAGTACCGCAATTATGGTTGTTTTATTTTTTACATTTAAATTTTAATAATTCCAAACGTTGATGATGGTACTCCCTCTCATTCGCCATTAGCAGTTCGTGCAATTCTCGAGATTGGCATATCATTTCTTCTACGCGTTTTTCATTTAAGAGAAATAGCCTTATATCTATCATACTCCGACATGTTCAGAGGTTATGTTTAGAATGTTATTCCCGCTTAAAGATGGAGTTTCGCTCTACTAAGATATTTAGTGGCCACTAAGTCTAGGACCCCACTAACTCTGACTATTAATACGATTTTCTTAGTGTACTCTTAGTGGGTTGCTAGTAATGACTTTATGTAAGAAACGGGTGTCCAAATTTTGAATTGAGTTAACCGTGTCATGTGGGGTTTAGTATGAAAGGGCTTCATTGGCACAAGCTTAAAAACAAATTTTTAATTATTTATATGACTCGCACTTGTCCGGTATTTTTTTTATTTCTAACTACCTATCTTACTAATGATGGCACAATCGGTTTGCTGTTAATATTAGTGCACTAATTTGTATTGCATGAACTATTCATATGAACACAGGTTTCTTTGTGGTTATCAAACGCTTTTGAAATGTTAAGGCCTAATGTCGCATGTCAATTTTAAAAACGGTTATTCAAGTTCTCTACCGACGCGACGGACGCGACGTTCTCTATTGTAATTGAAGGATTATCTTGTCTCACGCCAGTTCTAAACAATAATATTCCTTGTCCCTATTCTGTCAACCTTAATTGAACATTGAGTCCATTCGTCCTTTATAATTCTCTTTGTTTATATTTAACAAACAAGTAATGGTTTTTAAAAATTATTATGATGACCTCATTTGACAATCAAAAGTAACGTATTTGAAAATTGCCATTTGTTATTGTTGTGAATATTACACTGGTTTAATTATTATTTATTTAAACATGAGAGAAACGTTTTGACTACTGGTTAATAATGGTGTTGTTCTTTTTGTTACAGGTTAAAATTTGGTTTCAAAACAGGAGGAGTAAATATAAGAAAATGATGAAGGCAGCGCAGGTATCGGGTCAAAATAACAACAATACTACCCCAGGTTCCACGCATCCAGGTCTTTTAACTGGTGGTGCGAATATTTCTAGCAGTAGCCCTGGCCCACAAAGTCAAAATATGATGCAAGGTATATTCATAACTTTTTTTGTAATCTAAGCTCTTGGCATACTTTTGGTTCTTCACCACAATTTGTCAGTATATTAACTGTAATTTTTTTTTTCAGGTGGTGGTTCTTCTAGCGGTTCCCCTGCGACAGGGGGTTACCTTCAACATTCATCGCCAGCACCTTCCTCGACTCCAGGATCGGATATGTCAGCAGGTCACCAGCCCGCTCCAAGTCCTAGCAGTTGGGACGTGAAACCTCAACAACCTTTACATCCACCGTCGGCGCATCCATCGGCACCTCCACCCCCGCATCCACATCCCCCGCACAACTACCTCCCCCAGTATTCGTGGTACCCAACGGATAATCCAGGCCTTTTAACGTAAGTTAATGCATACGATATTTCAGTTACTAATTCTCGTAGAGGTCAACGAGATGGGCATTGTATTAGTACACGAATGGGTTAGCGTTATGGGTTCGTACGAGGTAGATAATTTCGGGTTCAATTTCTGTGGGTTCCGTGTATTTTTTTTTCTCATAAATTCTAGTTCGTGATAATCAGTTTTCTACCATTATCTTAGAGCAAAAAGTCTGGGATTTGAATTTTTATCATCATTTTTTTCCACATGTTTTTAGTATTAGATGTGGGAAAGTTCCAGTCACGTTTGTAGTTTTGCAGGAATGCACAGGTATTTCAACCCTGAATGAATGCATTAACAGCAGAGAGACTATACGTCTATTCATATTTGGCTGGGGGTTCACCTACCCCCAGGAATTCCCAGTACCTACCTAATCGTATTAAGAACCCTTGGTCTTCAGTTTTAAAACGAAATCAATGCGAACCATGACGGGGATTTCCCGGTCATTCAGATTAAAATAAGTTGTTTAAAAAGTTTTCCACGTTTCACAGACTTTTCTGTTAATAAAAACTATTTTTTTTATACGCGGTATTGCCTTAGTACAGTACTTTTCTCAATTTTAAAATTGTTATTAAAATATTGAGACATTCTCATACCGTTAAATTTTTTGCACTCATAGGTATAATTTTCCTCACGCCATGTGCTGATATTTCACGAATATTTCTTTCACAAGTTGGATTTTTTATGAGTGTTACGTAATAGTAAAATATCTACCCGTATCTAACACGTTACTTTGTTATACAACAACAACTAAACTAGAAAACGAATTTGATCGACAAAAATGCTACGTATAAAAAATCGCACGAAATAATGTACTTAAGAATTGTCTTAGCTAAATCTAGTCTTAACTAACACCCGGTCGAGTAGAACAACTATTAATTTCGAATAAAGTCAAGACTTATTTTCTTACACCTTGTAACAAAAATAATTAATCATAGCCACGAATTCTGTTGAAGACATGAAAGCGTATTGGGAATTAACTTGATAAAATTTCCGCACGCCATCTGCTCTTGTGTATATTTTATTGTTTAGAGAGAACTGTTAATTTTTTTTTAAAGAAAATTACGTTGAGTATTAGGGATCCACACAAAACAAACATGTCTGCAAAAATTTGCGCCAATTTTGCATTCTCAAATGATATATCCATTGCGAAAAGAAATTGAAACCACAACATTGTACCAAGTCCTATTTTTGAGAAGGAAATGAAATCTAGTTATGGCTTACGGAATAACAAATATTTTAATGAAAAAAAATTTTCAGGAGTAAAATTTTATTTTATTAGATAATTAGTAACACGAAAATCTATTTTTTACACCAAATGAAAGTTTATTATCGATGTTTATTACCTATAAAAGATGAACCAAAAATGTGCAGTAATTATCGAGATATTTGCATCTAAAGATTCTCTGATGACGTTACACAATATTTTTCCTGTATATAGTACTTTTGAACTCGGCGAAAGCGCCAAAGAGAGCACAATGTAGTAGAGATAGAGAAAGAGAATAAATGTGGACTTGGCGCCGAGTATCTACAATAAAATATTATACAGGGTGGTTAATTTTTAATATTCACCTTCTATATCTTTGGGCAATATGGGGGCTGTAGAGTTATCTAATTCTAATTCAAAAATCATTACAGATGGCATTCAATTTCTGTTTGTGGTAGTTTATTAATTCTGCCCGTGCATTCAGTTTTGTCGGAAGTGCCTATAGCGCGCTGATGAGAAGTAAAACAAGTTCGCGTTTGATGTTTTCGACAATACGCTGACCAAATACGATTTATTCCATGAATTCATGCACAATTCCTGGTAAATATTATACCTATTAGAAAATTATTCCGTATTTGTTGGTCAAAATAGGTGAAAATGCCTATAGGTACCTATGACGGTATCTATCGAGTAAAAAAGTGCATTTATCATCTTTCAAAGAAACCGTGTTGACAGATAAGGTAAAAGTTCCGCATTATGATAGATTGCCAACAGGTCTGACCATCGAAATAAGTCGCTCATCTTAACTGGATGTCCGAGGATAACGAGCACATCGGTGCCTATTATTATGGCGTACATGCCGCCGCATCATTAGACTCGATACACTTATTTTATGTGAATACGGTGTACGTACGTACCTACATACGAGTGTATGTGTGTGTGTACGTGAAGGTTGAAGATGAGCGAAAGAACAGAATAAAAAATAATCGCCCAAGTTTTTGGAACTGTTTCGCCGTTATTGTTCCATCCAGTGTAACGGGAACGTGGGACCTGATTATTTCCTACAATAATTCCAGCAACAAAAATTACAGTGTAGAAGTAGAGAGCCCCGCGATGGCGGTAAAACAACTATTTAAATGGATAGGAATGTTCAGTTTAATTGGTTGCTTGTTTAGTAGTAGCACGAAGAAAATCAGTTGGACAAATTACAGGCATTTGTCTAAAAATTAAGTTATTTATCACATGTTCTTTGTCTATTTTGAAGTCGTTTACCACAAACGCACAAGAATTACAATATGGATACATAAAAGCAGTAAACCAAAAACAAATGCAGTGGTCTTTTTATAAGAAAAAGATATATACAGTGTGGTCAAAATTATATAAGAGTAAAGTACCATTATTTCAGAAAATTTAGCAAAGAAAAGTTGTTGAAAATTAAAAGTTATGTCTCAATACCAGGAAAAAACTTTTTTTGGGAAAAATACTCAATCATTTTCAAATCAAAATTTAAAATAAAGAGTTTGCACTTTAAATGAGAGTTTTTTAATATGCATACTATCATCACTAATGTCTTACCTTGTTAAAAAGAATTTTTGCGAAATTTTAAAATTGTGTTTAATGTCGTTGTGGTTCCTTCCTTAATAAAAAAAATAAAAATCTTAGTTAATTTTACATTTAAGCTTGAATTCGAACAAAGTTATGCGAAATGGATTTGATTTTGATCAATATTGAGCAGGGTATAAAGTGAATATAAAAAAAAACATTTTCGGAAATGATTAAGTAGTTTTCCTAAAAAAATCTTGGTTAGGCCATGTTTTAGTATTTGAACATAACTTAATTCTCAACACCCTTATTTTACTCTTATATACAATTTTTATACCGGGTGTCCCATTTAACCTGACAAATCTTAATAACTCGAAAAATACGCATCGTACGAAAAAATTGCCTCAGACGAAAAGTTGATATCTCCAAGGGGAACATCAGCCTGTCCTATAGTCAGCTCTCCCCCCACCCCTCGTGGGTGGAATGAAGAGCAACTTCAAAATCCAATATGGGAAACCCCATTTTCTATTGCAGATTCGGATTCTGCGATACAAAATACGTAGGTTTTGTATCAAACATTTTTTTTTGATGAATTTTAAAATAAGTGCGCGGTTGATGACGTCACAAAAACTATCGATGATCCATGATATGATATGCGATCTTCGGCTAGTTCTTCTCTTAGCAGCAAAATGCTATTGGCACCAACTTTTCATTATAATACCAACAGTGCTTTAGTGACAATTTTTTGAAATGCCAAAAAAACAACAAAATTTTTAGCATTAAGCCCAAGAATATAAAAGTTGATTAAATCAAAATAAAAAAGTGACAATCAATTGACAGTCAACAGTCAGTAGTTCTTCGTAGCAACTAATCAGTAACCAGATTCAGAGAGGCAACTTTGAAATAAAAAATACACTACAGGTTACTAACGATTCCATTCCATCATAATTGTTTATTTTCAGAAAATTTTAAGGACGAGTCGTTAGTCAATTATTATCTGAAGAACTCGCTTTATAAAGGTGCCATAAAAGTGCGAGCAAACTGAAAAGTGTCAGAGGAGCGCCATCTTTTACGTTATATTTTCCTCTTGTTTTTATGCGTAAATTGCAAAAGGAGCAAAATTTCTTTACGACATCCTCATTATATGCTTTTACGGCTTATTCAAAGCAAAATTCCTGCTAGGTACGAAACATTATAAGTGCAGTCGGAACACCGACAAGCCAATGGTGATGGTCGTCGTTCAGATTAACGTTGAGCAGAAAATTTCTTATCTTAAAAGATGGTAATAGTCTAATCCCATAAGTATTATTTTCAGTGGCGTGCCGGAATGGGTGAAATGGGCTTAAGGGATGCTTCAGAGATGAACTTCTGTGGAAAGCTCCTACGTTTTATAGCCTTTATCTTTATTCAATGACTTAAGCTAATCTCATGTTATTTATATAAATAAAAAAAAAAACAGAAAAATAACCGTGCAAGACCGTAACGCTAACGTATACGCCTCGTAGGTTCGACTCAATTTTTGGTAGTAAACTTTCAAGGGCGATTTTTTCGAAATCAACTGCACAGTACGCCCTCTCACTCTTACATCAGTGCCCTAACGGTATTTTATCAGCACAAAAAAGCTGATGCCAAACGTAAATTGCATGTACGGTCGACTTTCAAGGGCGCGTTTGGAGTGCTGCACTTTTTCAATTGTTTCTGTAAATAATTTGCTTTTTGGGTTGACCTCTGCGATTAAAAAAATTCAGAACGGTTTAGTTTCAGGCTTCAAGAAAGTGTAGACTTGGCTTCCAAAATGGATTTGCTTCAATACATTAGCCATTAAATATCTTTTGTTGAATTTCCCTTGATGAATCTAATTTTTATTTCTTTTGTTTTCAGGGTATGGCCAGCAGTTTAATGAAAACCCCGGTGATTAGTACATAGCTTTGTTATACCAGCGTACGTTTAGGAATAAATATGACCAAATGTGATCGGCGACTAGATAACATTCCTATCTGTCTTTTTCCTCCTCTTCACTTTTCTTTCTACTTTCTCACTCTTTCATTATCTTATTATATAAACAATTAGTTCTTTGGACATACGATGGATAGAAGGTCTTGGGACTGAAAGTGGCTTAGAACACGTGAATTTGGTGCAATAAAACGAGCGAAAGTTCAGTTCTGTTTTTACACATTGGGACGTACTAACAGTTTTTTAAGTGAATTTCTTTTCCCTTATCGGAATATTATAATAATTTTTGTGTTAGTACAGAAGTTGTTTCAATTGTAATATATGTAGATGAGTGAGATTGGTCTTGTCGAGAGGTTTATAAATATTTTCCAGTTTTGTACAGTGAACAGTTATGAATGTTGGCATGTCAACAAAATGTACCTAATATGTAAAGTAGTTAAATAATAATTATCCTTTAATTTAGGAAAAGTATTATTATTATTACTATTATTTCAAATACCTATTTCTAAATGTTCAAATATAGAAGAATTATCATGACCACGTTTGTTTTATTTCAATTTTTGATATATTTATGATAAACGATTTTTTTAGCATCTACACTTAAACTTCGAATATCGTCTATTTTTACTTCTCTACTTCAGCACCTGGATCATCAGTAAGTACCAATTTATTAAATTTTAGTTGGTCAAAATATCTCAAAATTTTCTAAACAAAAATAATAGAAGGATCTTAGTCTTAAATCTCTACTTACTACAACCGGTAAAAATTTCAGTCCTCTTAGTTCTTTTTTGGGCAACTTATAATTTTTTATTTTTTGGATTGCAGAGTATTGATTTTTTTTTTGAAATTAAATAATACCAATAACTGTTCATCTTAGGTGCGTATGTTGGTTAACCATTTAAAATAACGATGTTGGTATCAATTTCCGGTATATCTAGATGGCGTTATTTTAATTGAGGAGACCGTACCCAAAAACGCTATTGCTCAAATTTTAAAAACTTAAATCGAAGTAGTTTCGAATAATTCTAATGGGTGGTCACCGTGAGACACCCTGTATATACAGGATGAGTTTTTTTAATCCATCTTTGAGAATAAAGTTTTAAATCGACAAAGTTCTATTAGAAGCCAATCAAATGACTATCTTGAATGTGATTTACAAGGTATTTTTGAAGGACAGATTGATTTCTTAAAGGGATATCTATATTTTTGGTTTCAGAATCAAAGAAAGCTTAAAAATTAAATTTTTCTTGATACAGTAAGCGTTAAAGACCATTCCTAGGTCACATCAAAATCGAAACGTCGTAATAACTTCGTGTTTATGTACTAGTAAGTTATAAAGTTATAATACATGTCAACAAGTGGTCACCTCTAGTAATTGATAATGAGAAGAGGTCATTGATGGTAATTACTGATAATTAATGATAAAAATATAGGTCGTTGCAGGTAAGTCATACATCAGGTCAACATCAACACACTTCTATCTTTGACCGAAATGTGTGGTTCTCGTATTTGATTTTTTTTATTCATTCCCTAAAAGTTTTAACTAAGCAATCATCCTCAGCTATTTCAGTAAAAAAAAGCTCATCAAGAAATTGAATGATTTTGCAATGACCTATAGCGTCTATGATGATGCATATGATTGAATGTATAGAATTTTAAGCTCTGTTTGAACATGAAAAAACCTTTCAAAATCAGCCTCAAGCCAAATTCAAGAGCACCATTTCATGCCCGTTGAAATTCCACAATTTTTTCGATTTGGCTCATTGAATTTGATATACTATCAAAGATAGTTTAAAATGGCTCACCCTGTAGGTATAATACAAAAAGATAAACTGATGTTTAAACGCACAGCCCCTAAATTTATGTAATTGTAAAATTGAACTGCCAAAAGGGTGAATAGTTTCAGATAATTCAGGTATATTGCTAAAGGCATAGTCCAAACCGCTGAGTTTTGCACAACAATATCGTCCACTAGGTATAAGGGATGAAACGAGGATTAAAAAATCAATGTAAACGTACCTATATATTTGAATTTAATTTTTTTCGAAGGGGATCCTCATAACTTATACAGGGTGTTCCACCGGGAACTGCGTCGATTAATTAATAAGAAGTTAGTGACTGGAAAATTCTATAAAAACTATAGTAGATCTAGTTCAATGTGCCCTATTCAGCTAAAATGTTTTCAATGTCGCAGGACTTCCGGTTATACCGGAAACGGACTCCAACTTTCTTATTTTAAATAGCACTACATATTTTTCTAAATATTTTCAGATTCTGAGTGTTATTTAAAGAACTTTTTATAGGAAACACCATGCCATAAAAAATCTATGATTATTAAGATATTTTGGATATTGTTAAAAAAATGCAAATTTCATTTCATTCTTTAAAAATTGGAAACGCATTTTATTTATTTATGAATTCATTTTCCTACAAGTTATAAAACAAGGTTCGTTAAATAATTTTATGCAAGTTCCTTAATATCTAAAAAACTAAGTAGGATACGTAAAAAGTTATGTTATAATAATCAGCGTAGAATTTGATGTTGAATTCGTATATTTAATAAAAAATAGGCCATATCATTTAAAAAAATGAACTTACGCCAGGTTAAAGTTTGCCATTTTCAAAAATTAAATTAAAACACTCAGTATGCTGTAGACTGGCAAACTGGTAGTGAGTCGAAAGAACGAATCTTGCTTTATAACTTGTACAAAAATGAATTCATAAATAAATAAAATGCGTTTCCAATTTTTAAAGAATGAAATGAAATTTGCATTGTTTTAACAAAAACCAAAATATCCTAAAAACCATTGATTTTTTATGGCATGGTGTTTCCTATAAAAAGTTCTCTAAATAACACTTAGAATCTAAAAATAATAAGAAAAGCATATATGTAGTGATATTTAAAATAAGAAAGTTGGAGTCCGTTTCCGGTATAATCGGAAGTGCTGCGACATTAAAAATATTTTAGCTGAGTAGGGCACATTGAACTAGGTGTACTCTATTTTTTATAGAATTTTCCAGTCACTAACTTTTCAGTAATCGATGGACGCAGTTCCCGATGGGACACCCTGTATAAGTAGGCCCAGCGCCATTTAATTTTTGTGCAAAAACACGTGCATTTACTGGTAATTTTATCTGTTGAATACGCAGTTAAAACATGTACCTAAGTAGTTACATTCGTTACTACATTTGTATAAATGTACCTACCTACATACAAAGAACGTTAGAGCACATATATAAATATATACAATGCCACCTACTTATATCGACCTTGAATGCATAGCCCCAAGGCCGTGTACACTAACTAGCATTAAAGCAAATACGCTTTTCCATCTTAACCTGAACAATAATAACAAACCGGAAATGACTGTCTTCTTCTCAGATACAATATTCAAAAGATTGTAGCATTCTTATATTGACGTTAATATACGTACATTACCACTCATACGATCCCAAGGAACGTTTTTTTTATGCCACGGAAGAGTTGATTTAATCGCTTCATCTCCAACGACGACCTTCAAAGTGACCTTTGGATAAATTGCAAACAAGAGGGGATTCTAAACGAAAAAAAAAATAATAACTGGTACAATGAAACCTCGTTTTAAAAAAAATATATGAAGAGTATACACATTAGGTAAATTTCAAATGTTAGGTTGGTGTATTTGTAGGTGCTTCCCAGTTCCTCAATCAATTCCCATTTGGGGACCTGGATTTTTTTCCCATTTCGTCACCTGCGTTTTAATCCGCTGTAACTTGCATATGCTTGGTTCCCATTTAGGCACCTACCTACTGTGTATTAATTACATAGTTTAATTTATGTGCTCTTTTATAAGTAGAAATTATCACAACAAATAAATTCGATTTTAACAATTTGTTTAACATAAAATGTTTTCAGAAGAAATGACGATATTTAATTAAACTCTACAAGTTTCGTATTGGTAATAAGCTAATTTTTTGTCTAATTGCTTATCAATTCGCACTGACATTTGGAATCAAAAATTCGCGTAGCGAATTCTATAAAATAAAGAAAACTGTTTAAATTGTTTTACGAATTTTTAATTGTCTCTTACAATTGTTTCGGTCTTTCCACCATTCTAGATGAGTTATTGATTATTCGGTAATCATATTAGGTACACTTAGAATGCTTGTAAGTCAAACAGCATACAGGGTAAAAATTGTATAAGAGTAAACTACCCTTAAAAAAAAATAAAAACAATTTTCACCCTAAAAAGTTGGCTTTAACTTACTATTTACAATTATCAAGGGGAGATATTGATTATAAAAGCCTTCATTCAGATAATTCAGCAAAATTTTATGAAAAAAAGTTGTTGAGAATTATAAGTTATGTCTATATGTACACCAAAACACGGCCTTCTAAGAAAAACAAAAATTGTTTTGGGAAAATACTTAGATAATCATTTCATTATAAAAATTTATAATTAATATTTTTCACTTTAAATGAGAGTTTATTAATATGCATAGGTAGATACTATTATTACTAATTTCTCAATATGTTAAAAATAACTTTTACGAAATTTTAAAATCGTGTTTAATGTCGTTGCAACAAATAGATATGTATGTAGTGTGTGGTTCCCTAAAAAAACTAAAAATGTAAGTTAATTTTACAATTATGATTAAATTCGAACAAAGTTATGCTAAATGATTTAGATTAATATATATCAGGGTTTATGGTGAATATAAAAAAACATTTTTTTGTTAGTAACTTACCTAAGTATTTCTCCGATAAAGATTTTTATTCTTAGGAGGCCATGTTTTGGTATATTTTTGAACTTTAAATTATCAACAACTTTTCTTAATAAAATTTTGCTGAATTTGCTGAAATAAGGATGCTTTACTTTTATACAATTTTTATATTTTAAGTCCTACTCTGTATGCGTAAAAGGGGGTGGGGGGTGCAGAAAAAACGAAATCATTTTAAGTAAATATTGTGAAATGTTTATTACTTACTTCAGTATTTCTAAAAAACTTAATAGTACATTTAGAAAACACTTCAAAAAGGTTGTAACTTTAGGGACAATAATTTTTTTGGAGAAATGTCATCAGTAATTGAATACGTGGAATTTTCTATAACATAACTAGATTTCGTTAATTGCAATTATTATTAATTTGTTACAGATACATAAAAAGGCAGCAAACTCATATGATGAGTCCGTTAGAAGAGAAAGACGAATCTGTCTTTGTACCAAGTAGTAAAATCTACACGCTTTCAATTTCCCATTAAATTTATGACCATTTTACGTGGTACTGTTAAAGATCTACAACTGCAGTGCACTGCTAAATAAAATTTATTAGGTCGGCGATTTCTGCCGTCGTCTTTTATCCGCAGAAAATTTTACGAAAAAGCTCTATGCCCGAGCCGCCCCATTCTCGATTTATGATTTTAGAGATCGTAAACTGCACATAATAAAATGCATTAAAATGTATTTCTCTTCGCAATGTTTTCTTTAACTCTTTTACAATACTTATCTTTCTTCCAGCTTACCAGTTTACAGTTTTATATATTTTCGTTTAAATTAGTATCAAACTTTATAATAACTCAGTTGGACAAAGGGTTTCCTTATGAATTAGGGTTAAGAAATAAATATTTAGTTATCTCTAAATCCGTAGAAATATAAATTATTAGTTATTAGTTAATATCGAAAAGAATAATTTTAATTGTGCAACGTTTCGACCCCGGCTTTTGGTTATCAACTAAAATAACAACATCAATGGAGGTAAACGAATAGGTAGGAAATTTGAAAAATTATTTTGTAATTTTATTATTTAGATTCGTAACAAGTTTTTGGTTTTTCTTTGGAAAACTGAACTGGTGGAATGGGGTGGATGGATGAGGATAAATATTAAGTAGCTATTATATGAAAAATTGGAGACGATAATAAAACAATACTGAAAATCTTACTCCATGAAGGGTGAGCCATAGTGATGGTGAAAGCTTTAATTCCAAAAAAAAATTTCATGAAGATAAATTTTACGTAAATTTAGTAATTACAAATTAAGGGCCAATTGCCCGCTCAAGACAATGATCAAATTAATTGAAACTACCAATTCCAATGTAGTCTTGATTAACTCTGAAAGAAGTTTGTGATACGGCGTGATTTAATTTTGAAATCTTTGGTCTCTGCATTTTACTGTTGAAACATCAAAAATGCAAGTTAGGTACACTTTCTTTGGATATTGTGAAATTCAAAGCGGCCGTCAAAT